>JAGKQL010000009.1:36052336-36387249 GCA_018398635.1 Cyprinodon brontotheroides
GATCGTTTACAGACCCCCGAAACGCCGGCTTCGTGTGGATGAGAGGCTGGTTTGGTGAAAAATTTGTGCGTTTAGGCCAGGGTTCGTCTTCGTGTGGACGGGGCCTTAAAGGTTATAGAACAGGATCCCAAACTGTGATTATCTCCCACAGAGCTTTTCAAGCCAATATATAAACACAGAGAGAGGATGGTCCAACCAACATATAGAGTTCCACTTAAACATGTCTTAGAATGGCTAAATCAAGATCTAAACCCAATAGGATGAAAAGTAATGCTCTCCATCCAATAAAACAAAACAAAGGTTATTTTACAAACAAGAAAAAGCAAAAAAAATTAAAATAAAAAGGAAACATTTCTCAAAGTTTTGTTTAAACGGGCTGAAAAAAAAATGCATGTTTCAGATATAAGGACTTCACAAAGGATGCATCCTTTTTCTTATAAATATCCCCTGCTAATAGGCTGTCAGAATATCTATAAGAACCACTGATGTCTCTGGTGGTAATGTTACACTAGGTGAAAAAGACTGTATATTACTTGAAGGTAGATTTGAAAGTTTCTTGTACTCAAAAGCACCAGATGTAGTTTGGTTCTGTGTTTTCTGCATGTGAGTTAAAGGGAGTCAGCTTGTGTTCCAGAGCAGACCCACGGTTTTAAAGCAGTAGCCCTACCCTTCCCCCACTTATGTGGAGCTTTAGATGTGATTTTGTTTGGTCTGCTCCCACTGTATGCAGTTTTTAGTTGCTCTTAGGTCAACGAAGCAAATCCACTTTAAAGTAACAGAGCTCTCACTGAACATCTTTCTAACTCCTTTCAGATCTTAAGCAAGTCACATGAGGGCAATGTTTCTAATTATGGCACAGGGAGCTTTAACCCTCCATCCCCCACAAAAAAAGAAAAAAACAGAAAAAGGTAGCCTAGTCTTCTGGAACTCCTCACTTTAATGATACAAACAACAGACATTCATGACCCCCTACTTCCCCACCCGGGGATTAAGACAAGCAGTCATCCAGATTCTAAACTGCAGCTGAAGGATAGCCAATGCAATTTCCCCCTAAAACAAGAGCAAAGCCAGCAGTTGGTCATTCATATGCATCTGAAATCTAATACCTCTGTGTCCTCCAATGGCCCCACCTTTCCTGATTCACCAGAGAACCTAAACCCCTCCACTTCACTCTGACCAATATAAGCCTCCAGTTTCCCTGCTTTTTCTGCATGTTACCTTTCCTCTTTCTATAACATTTGTTGCATGCATACAAGGATGCACTATTAGGATACTCTCTCATTGTTACTTATTCAGTACAGGGTCTCATTTGATGACTTTGGTGGCCTCAGTAAATAATTCTTCAGGGACCAAAACAGGAAGCACGGCTTGCTTACTACTGGGCCTGAGAGTGTAATGATTGCTATAATGCTCCCTGCCTCCTTCTTGCAACTGACCAAACATGAATCTAAAATAAAGATGAACAGTTGTTATTCAATAATTTAACAATTAGAATTAAAAATATATCTGCCATAAAATGCATTTTGTGTGACCTAAATAATTGGCTCATGATGAACCATTTAAATGCAGTTTTCTTATTTGGATGTGACTTATTTGAACCAACTAAAAACCCAACAACTCTCTCAAGGGGTAAATACTGAAAATAGAAAACTTGCAACGACCAGTTTGCATCTGGAGACTGAAACCAGTATTCTATAAAAGCTGATTTTGATTTGGTTTCATCAGTTAGGTTAACAGGGAGCTATGGTGGCCTAGGGGTGCAAATGCTGTGCAAATACACAAATTCACTGGAAATGAAAAACTTTTGTGAAAAACAAAAGCTAGAATAGCAAACATAACAATTGTATAACGCTGCTATTAGACAGAATATTTTTACAGTCAAAAATGCTGCAAGCTATACAAGCAAATCCAAACTAAAAAAAGATGCAAAGAGGTGCTCCAGACCACTAGGGATAGACAATCATCAATAATGTGGTGGTAAATAACTCACAAAAACATAAATGGGCAGCCTTACGTAGCTCTTTTGGAGGACAGAAAGAGTCTTTTCCTTTTTGGTCTTTCGATTTAATCCTTCTGAGCATGCCATTAATGTCTTTGCTAAAGGCCCGACCCCATGATTGCCTTCTTCTACTGGCCGGTAGCTCTTCCGCTGTGCTTACTTAGTTTGCAGGTTTTTACTGTTTTTTACTGGCATTTTTGCATTTTTTCCTTTGCATGTATTTGTGCATTAGCATTATTTATGTATTTGCAAAATTTTTCTGTTTAATTGATTAATTAACTTTTGGTATTGATCTCACAGTGGAGAAATGTACTTGTCACATCAGCTCTAATAGTCAAAAAAGAGAAGAAAAAATGTGCCAAAGAAAAGAAAAAGATGCATGGGATATATACAGTATATACAATGTGCGTCAACATATGACAGCTTTTTGTTTTTTGCAGCTTGTTTTCACTTTGCTGCTCTCTATTTTTTCCTTTGATGCAGTTTCCCTTGCATTTGTTTTTGTTTTTGTCCAAGTTTGTCTTTCTCTTTTATATGTTTGCAGGACTTTTTTATCTAGCTGTGAATTCAAGCAGTTGGTGCCACTCAGTCGCCGTAGCAACCTTGACAACATCCAGCAGTTATTAGTTTCCTAGATTGTGACACCATGTCTTGTTCAAAGCCCTCTTCAGGTGACACCGTAGATGTTCTGTCGTATTTTTGTTTAGACTCTGGTTAGACTAAAACAAAAAATAGGTGTTTTTCTGGTTAAGCTGTTATATTGCTGATTTTGTCAGGTATATAGATGATCCTGGACTGTGATACAAAGAAATTAAAACTCTTCTTCATTCACAGCTTATTAAAGCAGAAAAAACAACAACATGAGTATTTAGAACCACTAATATTTTGATCCAACCTTTAAAATAGTTTGACTCCAGCTGAAGAAAAGTAACCCAAAAGGAAGAAGCTTCCTTTACTGTGGATACGGCTTTCTTTTGTGCCAAACCAATCAAACAAGGTTTGGTCAGTGAGATGTTATGGAGGCAGAAATACAGATAGATAGATTATTTTGGTTGTACATTCAGCAAACTGGAAAGGAAGATGAGCAAATGTTAAAAACTATTTTTTTTTCAGGTTTATTAGATTTGCTAAATACACATTATAACTAGAGAAATTGTTGAAAATAATCTGTTGGAAGAAAGTTGTAACCATACATTTTCATATTTGTTCCTTCAACAGCAGAATTAGTGAACTGGATAAATGTTACATTTTGGAAAAAAGTAATCAAATCTTTTTCATGATCTTTAAAAAATATATAAAAATCTTATTTCTGCTTTTATTGAAACTGTACTCTTTTCACTTGGAGGTAAACTGTAATTATCAACATGCAATTTAATTTACATGCTGCAAATTAGACAAAGATAATAACTTTGATTAAGATCTGCATCTAAATTGTATGCAGTGTGTTTGTATAGTTTCATAAAACACAATCCAAAACATAGTGGTGTTTACAGCTTCGCTTAAAATAATTGTGCCTCTTTGCTAAAGAAAAGCATATTTTACTGAAACGTTAAACAATTTTCAGATAAATGCTTAACCTCAGTGATTACCCCAGGAAACACACACATTCATGTTCTCTTAGGATTGCCTCCATAAAATCTCAACTCCTGCCAAAAAGTCCATTAACTGCATGCAGATTTTAAAAGTTGTGTTCAAACAAAGATTTAGAACCAACTTTTGGTGTTATTTCTGGGATCTCAAAAGCTAATAATCCAGGATGTTAGTGGAACTGTAAACCCACCCATCCCCCAAAACTAAACCCAAAGTATGGGCTCAATGACACAAGATTGTTTTCTTGTTTTAATCTTCCAGCTTGAAATGTTAGTTAAGCATTTATCTGGTTCACTAGCTTTGTTTCTCTTCTAGATAAGGCCACTAAAAGAGATCAAACATAATTAACCTTCTATTTACCTCTCAAAAAATATTTTTGGATCCAGTGGGATTCTGTGCTTATAGCCCCATTTTCACTGCACCTGAAAACCGATCCATGCCGAGCCTTTAGGATAAGTTAATAGGGCGACTTTTGTTCCTTACTTAACATTTACACACCACTTTCTAGCGGGTCCATTGCCCTCTAGTGGCGCTTAGATACGGTACTGCTGCTCTCTAGGAGGGAAACAAGCAAATCAACATGGCGATTGCCCAAAACATTCATGAGGTTGGCGGAAGTCTTGGTAAAGACCGCAGCCTAAGACCGATCTGAGTACGGTTTCAAAAGGGTAGTGTAAATGGAGACTTATGTTTCTGCTGTCTCCTCTAACAAGTCAGTCAATTAGATGGTATTGAGCCTGGATTCTGATTATTAGGGGTGGCCATTTCTATAACGCACATAAAAAGGAGGACATTGTGCTGACATATCACACCAATTACGAAGTACATAAGAATCGGATAAAGTCACATTTCTAGTACAATTCTTGGTAGTTTAAAGAGGATGCTTGTGTAGCTGAATATAACAAAATATTAAATAAATGTAAGAAAGAATTGGTTCCCAGCATTTGTATTTATTTAATACATTTTGGTGTTTAAACTTTGAGCACCGAGATGAATCTTTAAAATGCAGAATACCACAAAGCATAAGATGTGTGGGACTTAAACGTTAAAAAAAATATTTTAAATAAAGGAAACATCTTCATAATATAAAATAGCCTAATATTTTTTTAAAACAACAAAAGAGATTGTAGAAAACACATTCAAATGCTCTAAAAGTATAGCTTTATTTTTGAGAGCCTCAGTTCTTTGGGAACTTATCTAAAGTGACTGTGTGCAGCAGACCTGTCTTCATGGTCATCCCTTTAGCCGTGGTCGAATCACTGAAATCCACTTTCACGTCACAGTCAACATCCCCGTAGGACTAGTGATGTTTTATAGTATAGTCCACCTTGCAGCTCTGCACAAGCCATATTTTAGCATCCAGGGGCGACAAAACTTAATGTAAAAGCAAACATTGAAGAGTTCGATGCTGCACCTTTATTACTTTTATGTTAATCCGTACTTGCACGCCGTTCAATTGCAGCTTTTCCTCCACTGCTTACGCCCACATCGCATCGACAAAGTGGCAGAAACCATGGAATGAATCTCCACTACCTTTGGTCATAAAATCTCTGCATCCTTTTCTGTTCATACCTGGAACAAGCTCACTGCGACACACTGCAGGTGTATAACCAGCCTTTTAGCAATGGTCGACTCATGCTATCAAAAGACTTGTAGTCAGTGGAGAGAAAAACTCCCTTTAAAAAAAATGCCTGTTGCTGTGAATTGAGGTCTGGCAGGATCAAGGAGACAGAAGCAGGAGAAAACATCTGATCAGTCATATGGGGTACACAAATGTCAGAGGGTAGAGAGCACATCCAGTAAGATTTTATAAATATGGCCATGTCTCCTCCTTAGGGTGGCAGGAGCATATTTACGCCTTTTTCGAAAAAGTCAAAAACCTCTGAGAAAAGCAGAGTCGAGCGTAAAAAACTTCTTTGTGAATTGAGTAGGTGGGATCTCGAATTTTTGCGTTTCCATCAAGCTGTTCAGCATAAATGCAATCCTTCAAAATGCACTTTAGGAAAAAGCCTGGGCTTAAAAATGACTCGTTTTCTGACACGCCATCACTCTTTCATCTGTTAGAGATAATTTTTTTAACCAACCAACCTAGTTGCTAAGCCATTTAAATTCAGTCAAAGTGCCACAAGATGACTGTGTTTGGTGAATTGGAGATTCATAAATAAACTCACTCAGATTTTGGGATTTGAATAAATAAACAATTGATAACTCATCATTTTCATGGCAAAATGTATATTTCTAAATATCTTAATCATCAAGTGCAATGAAAAAATACTACTTTTAAAAGTACGAGTTTTGTCATATGAAATTGACCATATCTATTTTCCTAGTGGCCCCGGTACTGCTGATCACTAAGAAACAATCAAATCAACCCTGGCCTAAGAGGTAAGCACAAATTTTTCACCAAACCAGTCCTCATGGCTCACTCACCTTGTTCGAAGGAGGCGCTTCCTGCTAAAAGGGGGTCTGTAACACGATCTTTTTTATTCAGCCTTGCAAAGGCAGAGTGAAGTTTAACCAGCTAGAAGATTTCGCAAGAAAGCTAGGACGTTTTGTACTGAATCCTTGCTGTTTTTCTCAGGTTCTTCCCTAACCGCACATATTTACCCGCGATGCGCCATAGCCGTCGTGACTGTCTCTAAGCATTGTGGCATGGCATGAAGCACGACCAGTATCACAACAACAATGGCGCTGCATCATAGCTGCTAATGCTACTCACCCTGCTGTCGGCTTTTACAACAGAATCTTCTTCTTCTGGAATATCTCCAGGAAGAACAGAGCAATATGTCGGTAGGGTAAGACATAGTTCAGCACCTGAATTTGACTGAACCACGGGAAAATGACACTCCGCGAGGGCAACCATGTAGGTGACTCGAATATTGGAGTTTCCATAGCTGCAAATGCCCAACACTTTTGGTCCGTTTTCTCATTTTTGCTTTGGCACCACGAAAGCGAATTGCTACAGCCTGGCATACATTTTGCAGCGTGTTTTCATGCATTCATGTGTGGACGCACTCAGATTTTGGGATTTTACGTCTAACCCGTCATTTTCACGGCAAACGTTTTAGAAAATATCATTGGAAAGCGCCGTGTTCGTGTTTGACTTACGCGTGTGGACGGGGCCTTAGAGATGTTGTTATGTACCTGACAAACACAAAGTAAACGAGTAAGTGAACTTTATTTTGACAGCACAGTTCACAGATAAAAATCGCAAAGAGCTTTAAAAAATTATGAAATATCACAAGAAAAGCTGATAAAATAAAAAATACTTACATATACTTTCATATACCTCCAAATACTTAAGTAAATCCTTGCCCTTCAGCAGGCCATTCCACAGTCGGGGGGCTACAGCTGGGAAGGAGAGGTCCCCTTGAGTTTTAAACTGGGTCTTAGGGGCCTTCAGAAAAATTTTGTGTGGCCAGAAGAGTAAGGGATTAAAAGGTCTGAGATATATTGGCGGGTTTGTCCATTAAAAGCTGTTTGAGTCAAAACAAAAATGTTAAAATAAGTTCTAAATTATTGGGTAGCCAATGCAAAGAGGGTAAAATCAGTGTGATGGGAGCCCTTCTGTTTGTTGTTATAAGCTCTGCTGCAGCATTCTGGACCAAATGGAGACGAGTGACTGCTGATTTGGTAAAACAAATAAAAGGAGTTACAATAATCTAAACTAGATTAAATAAAAGCATGAATAATCATCTCCAGGTTTAATTCCAAAATTATTGCCCTCAATTTAGTGATATTTCTCACGTGAAAAAATAAAAAGATAAATATTTTTACCTAAAGGTTTTGATTGGAAATTAGGGGAGGGGAGGTTTCTTAGACTAGGCAACCAAGAAGCCTATAGTTAGTCTAGAGCCGATGCAAGATTGATGAAGCCCACTGCATAAAAGAGATCCACAATCTGACACATGATGCAGCAGGAATAACCTTATCTTTGATGCTAGTAAAACAGAGAAGGTCATATTGGTCTATGAGAGGTCCAGGAAGACTGAACACCCTCCTCTCTGCATAGATGGAAGGGAGTGGATCGTGTCGATAGCATTAAGGTCCTGGACATCCTGTTTCTTCTGATGTGTCCTGGATGTGAACAACCTCCACCTATTGAAAAATGCATAGCAACAGTTTTCTTTATCAAGATATTGAAACAGATTGGACTCTCTTCTAAGATGCTTAAGTAATATTACAGGGCCAGGCACAGGAAAGCATACACTGGAAAAAATCTCACTTACCTACTCAAATTAAGGGTAAATGCACGTAATTTGAAAAATTTTGACTTATTTCTAGATTGTTTTTCCAGTGTACTGTGTGTTACACTGCAAAAAACGACGTAGAAATAAGTAAAAGATTCTTAGAATTAAGTTCGATGTGCAAATCCTCCCAACATCCAGCTGCCATAATGCGTGGGCATTGTCAGTTTCACTCTCATAGCTCTGGTGAATTTCAATGGTGAAGTCCTCTGGAAATCTTCAATAATTGTTGTTGATTGCAGATGTGTCTAGTAGTTCCCATTGATTTGGCTTGTGGCGCGGGGAGAATGGTGCTAGGCTTACCGCACCGTGACTTCACTGCATCGGAAGATGGCAGGAGGGAGGGGCTACTATATTTGGGCAAAATGGCGCTCCCAGACTCAGTGATAACTCGACAAAAATAATTGTTTTTATTTTTTTTTTTACTGATAAATGCTAAATTCATTAAATCAGCGCTATTCGTTTTAGGTATAGATAATGATCCATTGGTTATTCCTTGCTGACCGGACTTTTCCTTTAAGTTGGTAAAAATGAACGATTTATGTTTTTTGGCCCCAAAGCACTTTTACTTCACATTTTTTGCCTCCATAGCAAAGGGTCAAGACCCACAAAGCCAGTAGTCCTGTTGATTGAAACATATTTTTGTTCGAGTTAAGAGGATCAATTTTGTAGTTATCATGGCTTATTGTAATTATTGTAATTGCAAATAAAATAATGTCTAAATAACAAAATAAAGTAATGACAGATCTCACTGAAATCTTTGCAGCACATGCTAAATAATGTATTTCCTGTATGTGGACTACATATACAATCTGATACTTAAAGTGCTTAATCACAGCTCTGCCGTCATCCTACATGTTTACATACACACAGAGCCACACATCAAAAGAAGCAGCAGCAGAGTCTGAGAGCATGCCCTGTCTTGACACTGAGTTTGTTAAATTGATTTTGCTTTGGCACGCAACAGGCATGTTGGATGACAAAATGAATAAACATTCATGGTATTATGATTTATTAAGGGATATTAAAAAATACGTTAGTGCTGAAAAATGTAGGTCATCCAGAATGCTGTGGAACCGCAACAGCAGGCGGCTGTATGTAGACTCTTGTCTCTCTGCAGGGTGTGTGAGGACAACTTCCTCCGGGTCCAGTAATGGATCAGTGACAGCAGTTCTCTGTCGGAGGCTGAGGTGCTCTACAGAATCGACATCTCCTCAGAGGCTATACCTCTGCAACAAGCATAAAGAATTCCCAAATGTTCTGTTTGTGCTCTGCTTGTAACAGCAGCACTTAGAAGGACCCACCCTGTCTGTAAGATACTGTAGGAGGGCCCAAAATATTAAATTACAAAGAAATCTAACTTTAGAAACCCTTCATTTTCTTTATGGTACAGTTCTTAAGAACACCTTCAGCTTTAAAAAAAATTCTATGTTAAGTTACAATTTGAAACATCAATATGTTGTATTTAGAATTTTTGTCGGTCAAGAAAAAGCTATGAATATCTGATGATTTTATAAAACAAGCAATCAATTTTAGAAAAAACAGTTGGTGTGCATTTATAGTCAGTTTTTAATCAGCGCTTTGTGGAACTACCTGTGTCACAGATAAAGCTAAACATATTTTTCAACATATCTCTACAGACTTTGTGCATCAAGATAATGTCTGTGGATGGTTATTTTCAAGTCTAGCCACTCACACTGAAGTGGATTTGGGTTCAGACTTTGACTTTGCCAGTCTAACACATGAATGTTCTTTAATACCCACTGGTTACCTTTTATAGCATGTACAAATGTAAATATTAAATCGATGAGAGAAGTAACCGTTTTTCCATTTAGCAGTAAAGTCCTACAAAATGGACTCTAGATGAGAGCCAGTTTAAGGACAAAAACAATCAAACCTTTGAGCCAAACGGAAAGATGCCTTGCAGCTTACATTAGAGAAGGGCTTATTGGAGGCCGACTGCAAGTAGCCATCTAAGCAGGGTACATTTTGTATCAGGTGAGTTTCAATACAAGTCAGGAGAGTTAGCTTAGGCTGTTGCCAACTGAATTTATTGTGTTGTACAATTTATTTTCCAGAAAATGAAGTGATTAGATGTGAGAGAATGGATAATAAGATCTGAAGGTTTTGCTACAGACATAATACACTGCCTGGCCAAAAAACAAAAGTCGACACCTGGATTCAACTAAGCAAATAGGTACGAGCCTCCTATTGGATAATTACTGCATGGGCGATTATCTTTCAGCTGGCAACAAGTTATTTAACCCCAACTGGTGCAATGACTTGCTTCTCATTTCCTAAACAATCATGTTGAAAGACACATCCTGTGGTCGTGGAAAAGATGTTAGTCTGTTTGAGAATGGTCAAATCATTGGCATTCATCAAGCAGAGAAAACATCTAAAGAGATTGCAGAAACTACTAAAATTGGGTTAAGAACTGTCCAACGCATTATTAAAAACTGGAAGGATAGTAAGGGGGACCCATCATCTTTCAAGGAAGAAATGTGGCCAGAAAAAAAATCTTGAATGATCGTGATCTGCGATCACTAAACGTGTGTTGAGATCAACTTCCTCGAAGAAAAACAACAGTAGAACTCAGGGGCTATGTTTAATACTGAAAGTAAGAGCATTTCCTCACCCACAATGTGAAGGGAACTCCCAAATGTTGGGACTGAACAGCTTTGTAGCCGTAAGAAAAACCACTAATCAGTGAGGCTAACCGGAAAAAAAGGCTTCAATTTGCTAGGGAGCATAAAGATTTGACTGTGGAGCAATGGAAGAAGGTCATGTGGTCTGATGAGTCTCAGATTGACTTTGTTCATCAGAATGTTGTATTGCGAATCAGGGTAAGAAGAGGCAGGTGAAGTGATGCACCCACCATGCCTGGTGCCTACTGTACAAAACAGTTGGTGTGTTATAGATCTGGGGTTGCTGCTTTGTTGCTCAGGTGTCAGCAGATAAAGCAACAGTATGTGCTCAAGAATGAGGGTCAACTGACTACCTGAATATACTGAATGACCAGGTTATTCCATCAATGGACTTTTTCTTCCTTGATGGCACAGGCATATTCCAAGATGACAATGCCAGGATTCATCATGGCTCAAATTGTGAAAGACTGGTTCCAGGGAGCATGACTCATCATTTTCACACATGGATTGGCCACCACACAGTCTAGACCTTTCAACCCCATTGAGAATCTTTGGGATGTGCTAGAGAAGGGCTTTTGCACAGCCGTCAGCAACTCTACCATCATCAATGTACAAGATCTTGGTGAAAATTAATGCAACACTGGATGGAAATAAATCTTCTGACATGAATGCGTGCCGTAATCAAAGCTAAAGGCGGTCCAACAAAGTATGAGAGTGAGTGACCTTTTTTTTTGGTGGCGACTTTTTTTTTTGGCCAGGCAGTGTAGTTGTGTGTAGCTATTTACATATAGTTAGCATAAAGATTAGAAGAATGCAGCTTACCTTTGCTTTTGCCATATTTTCAGGTCAATAACCCAACCAGTGTTCTGTCAGATGAGCATACCCTATTAGACCAGCATACCTATAGTCAATATATATATATATATAGTCAATGCGCAAGACGTCAGATTTGCATTTATCTCTTTAGTTTTAGTCTTTAGTTTTCTATGAAAAATAGACTTTAAACTATCCCTTTAGTCATGTACAAAGAAAAAACTATTTAAGGTCATTAAGATCACCATGCGCTACAAAAAACAGGAAAAAATAAGTAATAATTTTTTTTTTTGTACGCGACTAAAAGGAGATGTACCACGCCCGATGAGTGCCTATGACGATTTAGACAGTGTATGCCCAACGTCCCAGAATGTCCTAAAACGCTGGCATACTCTGAAATTTCTATGTATTTTTTCAATTTTGGGCATAGAGTTTTCAGAACGAGTTCAGAACTTATGTTCAACAACAGCCTAACTTCTGCCTAACGCACAGCAGCATTAGGCAGAAGTTAGGCTGCAGCATTAGTTAAAGATGAGGGGAGCAGCGATGATACCGCTGGCCCAAAAAAATAAAATAAAAATAAGAAAGAAAGAGGGTTTGCAGTCACAGCAGAGTCAGCGTCATGTCTGCTAGGAAGTTTGTTGGTCGTTGCCGTAGGCTTGAATGCAGGGAGGATCCATCACACTCAACTTCACCTTCACCCTATGATGGGGATGCAGTCTGGAGGAGAAGTTACTCATAGGTTTTGGATAAGCTGGACACCACAGTTTATGAGTAACTTACACTTAACGTATGTCAATGATTAGATAACTTACCTGGAACTTATGGCCCACGTACGGCTCGCCGTATGTCGATTTTTGCCAGTGTGTTTCCGCGTACTTCAGGGTGCTCGCAACCTTTGCAAAACGTACCCATAACTTATCCAACATATGTTAGCGTTTTTGCCAGATTTTCCGTGCGTCACGCATACGCTGGTCTAAATCATCAAGGTCTAATGGGGGGGTGTGGTAGTTTAAAGTTTATTTTTCATACAAAACTTAAGGGATTAAAGGAGATAAACTAAAGGCATAAACAGGTATTGACTGAGGGTATGTTGGTCTGACCGGGTATGCTTATATGACAGAACACTGGCTGTGAAATACCAATCATCATCTTGGATTTTAAAAGCTTTACGTTAATGAGGACAGGTTTTGTATGAGATATATAGATCAGTCAGGAAAGGAACATTCTGGAAGCCTGTCAGTTGAAGAAAGGTGTTGAAAAAGGTTTGCAGGGACTTCATATGGATCACATCCAGTAACAAATATTTTCTCTGCGTATCATTTAATCTCTTGGGAATTTAAATGAGAATGAGCCGATCTGGTCATAGAGGAAGCGCCACAGAGCTAAGCTAAGCATTACTGTTTAATTCAAATAAGGCATTTTGAATTTAATTATTTCGCTATACAAATGACCCTACCTTGCCTTGTCCAATAGTTAGCATGTTGACTGAGCTTAAATGCAATTCCTACTTATAGCCTGCAGTTTTAAGAAGGATCCGACGATGCTCATTCTTGTCCCTGGCAAACATTTGACTATGCCCCCATGTCTCTCTAATCCCATGTTTCTTTGTGTGTCCTCAAGCTTGGAAAATTGGTTAGAAACAAACGGGTTGGTGATAAACCATAGACTGGGATCTAGGATACACGTTCTACTTAGCATCGCTGCGTGAAACTCTCCTAGTGGCTCAAAGCTGTTAGCCAATAGGGCGAGTCCATTTTAAATGGTAAATGGTATGTACTTATATAGCGCCTTTTTCCAAGTCAGGAGACTTGACCAAAGCGCTTTACATTACTTTCATTCACCCATTCAAACACACACTCACACACTGATGGTGGCAAGCTACATTGTAGCCACAGCTGCCCTGGGGCTCACTGACAGAAGCGGGGCTGCAGTACACTGGCGCCACCTGGCCCTCTGACCACTATCAGTAGACAATGCAGGGGAAGTGTCTCGCCAAAGGACACAACGACACTGAAAGTCAGAGCCGGGGTTTGAACCGTCAACCCTTCGATTTAAGGCCAAACTCCTACATCCAACGCCACTGTCGCCCCATTTTAGACACACTTGACTCCAAAGCTACAAAAAAAAACACTACACTTGTTACCACTAGTGCTCAGAAAGGTGGAGGAATAACTGATCGTCTGACAGAGCAGAAGAGAAGAGGACACCAGAAAGAGAGGCTGATGTAACTAAAGACTTTGTTGGCTTTGTTGTTAATTTGTGTAGCTGTAAATCACTCATAATACCAACATTCCTTCTGACTAACACTAAAGTTTGCTTAGTAATCCCATAATAGTTTAAGAGCGATGCATCTGAACCCCTACATGAACAAATATTTTCTGTCTGGCATGAAAGCTGTATTTAGAATGCTTAATCTGTACAAAACTGAAATTTGAAACCAAACTTATGTTCTGCAGATATTTTTGACTTTTCTACACTTATGTTAAAGCCGCCATATTGTTATTATGATATTACCTCATTGTCCTGAGCTTCAAATATTCCAAAAACGGAGCACTACTTTTTCTTTTTTCCTTTGCCCCTGCAAAAATTATATTAATGGTAATAATGAATACTTTTCATAGTGTATATCACATATGCGGCCTATCTCAAAGTGCTGCAAACAAAAGTAAAACATGAGATGCTAAAAAAGAAACTAAAGGTAAAGTTAGGTATAAAAAGGAATCAAATATCATAAAACATTAAGAGTTTGTCATTTTGGGCCAATCCCCCCAAGATCCATCCCTGTGTGTAAATGTACTCACCGTATTTTGTCGCGCATCATGGAAACTCAAAGATTTGTCCATTTGTTACTTGTGTTTGTGTCTAAACAACATTCTTTACTTGATTGTTTCACTTGTTTTGTATTTATCATTGGAGTCAATGAAAATTTTTGGCATCTGTTAATACAAAATCAGTCCACGAGTAAACATTTAATCCCAACTGTGAACAGAAATACATTTCTCAACACCAGATGCACGTAAGCCGTGATTGTTCTGCATTCTTTACCAGAGTGGGTCTCTCATCTGTGTCGGTCTGCTCATAGTACTCTTGTTTGTCCCATGGTGGTTAGATAAGGTGTGCGAGTGTGATCAAAAGAGCTCTGCTCATTGATTTTCAAAACCACACATTATGCTGAAAACATACATATATCAAAGAGCCGAGCCTGTGTGGACCATGTCATGTGGAGTTAAACATATTAAAACCCTGTTTAAGCCTGAAGCTAACATGTTTGAACTCTCAACAGTGGCACAGATGAGTCACCGGTGCAAAATCTAAACCAATAGGATAGAGGAAGGAAACTCATGTTATTAAGCTTCCTGTTAAAGATTTATTATTAAATGGTAATCCGGTAATTAACCTGTGGATCAGTTGACTGCTGCTGTATGACACTAAAAGAATGTAGTAAATCCACTCCCAATATTACTGTTAGATGAAAGTTGCCTTCACATAACATCTCACTAATAATTCGGTTAAAACTTACTGCAGAAACACCCTGCTCAGCTTTTAACCGTCAGCCTCAACCGTGTAATTGCTGGGCCTTTAAAGCAATTTGGTCAGTGGTGACTGAAATGTGCTTACTGCTGGAAAGTTAATGACACTGAAAGCCAATACTACACTCCGACCACTTAGCCCAACCATTTGACAAAATTTTTCATTGCACACTTCCTTTTTTTTAAAAACTGATTCCTTTGCATGTCTCCTTTTAACTTGGACAAATAGCCCGGGATTATAAAGACAAGGGAGAGAGAAGCCTGACAATAAGAAGAGTATTCATAATAGCGTTACAGATGGTTAAATGTCACAGGAATAGATTTATTTGCCTCTGTGAAGTGCCGATCAGGAAACTGGTTTGTTCCTGCTGTGACAGAGTCCCCCAGCACATTGGAATTGCGTGACTGATATCTCATACTGTGGATTTCTCACATCAGTGCACCCTAGAATTCAGCTTGCCTGACCCTAACCTAAGCAAAAACACAAAGGCCCTCCCCCATTTTCTTCCTTTGCTTTCTTGAATCCCCCCCCCATCACTATACCACCTTTATGGCCATATTTCTGTAAAGTCCACTGCCTTGATTTGCTTTGGCATTCCAGTCCTTATTCATCCGCCGGGGCTTCGAGCTGGAATAATTAGGAGAACGCCATAAGGCCCCTGCCTCTTGACAAGTGATCAACAAACAATGATTTATGAGGCCATCATGCATCGGGGGGGATGACCATTGATTTAAACACACATAGAAAACCTAAAGCACCTACACAAACAAATTCCCACACAGATGACCATAGGCATAAATCTGAGTAAATACTTCATCTAGTTCAGAATGCTCTGTTTAATGCTGACTTGTCTTATTTACCAGTTATTCACACTAACATACCTTGGATCTCACTACCCCACAAGTTGATATGAATTTGATGGGTAATAAGACTGGCGACGTTGTGCAGTTTAAATCCTCTTGAATGCTTGAATGAACTTTCTGCAAATCAATTTTGAGACTATTTTATACCAAAGGTGCTGATTCCACATATTTCCCTGCTGTTGTTTTAAGTATTGATTGTCGCAAAGGCCTGGAAGACACACTGCATCGATGCAACGTCTGTATCCTACAGCCTGGAATTAGGCCACTTCATCATTTTGCCCATTCTGCTGATTTGCTGTGCAGATGAAAGGTACCTTGACAGACAACATGTGCAAGGCATTTTATTACCTTGCCAGCTGTTGTCACATTAGACATTGCTCCACCTATGAAATCACAGGATCATATTTCTGTGTACTGAAAAGCTTCAGATGCTGATTAATGAGTAATGAAATGGCTTTTACTTATTACAGGATGAAAATATTAATATCTGATATGCTGAGTGAGAAGATATGTGCTTCATTATGTTGCCAGTCTGCCTCATCCTCTCAGTGATCTTTTGCAGCATCACAGAGATTAAGAAGCAATATTACTCATGAAATATTAGGTGATGCTGCTTGAATGGTTGCAGGCTTTCACCATCATAGAGGAACCATATTAGCTGCTAAGAAATAGAAGTTATAAATACAGGTTATGTTTATGAAATAAGGACAACATAGTTAGGAATACCAAGTAGCAAATCCTGTTCCAGTGGCCAGAAACTATGGTGTGCAGATGTAAAGGTATCTTTGCCTCATGAGTTTGTTTCAGTGTTATCACATTATGAAGTCTGCCAAAAAGTGCACACCTGTAATAAATACTGAAACAAGCAGTTCTATTTAAAAAGTGGTACTTAAATTACACCCCATTAGCATTTTGAACTTTGTCTACTTTGACTTTCAATACGTCTCAGAATATATCACATGCATGAGTGAACACTGCTTCTCTGTGCTTGTGGCTTGCTTTTAATGTGCCTGAAGATTCTCTCCTATTCGCATTTGGACCTTTGTCTGGGCATTCATGTTAACTTGTCACTTTGAGGGTGGAACAAACAAGAGAAAGTTAATTGCCTGTGATTGGCTACTTTTCAGGAAATCCCACCTCTTCAGACAATACTGTTCATTTTCTAGTTGCAGCTAATGATGTTAGCCATGTATCTTTAGGCTAATTGATGTAAAGAATTGATTGATTGAAGTCATCATTAAATAGCTTAGATCAACTCAGTTATCAATGCATTCCGAAAGGAGTGGCATCTACTCTAAAATGATCAATGTTATGTTAAATCTGGAACTTGATACGAACTAAGTTAACGTTGGCTTTGTTGTTTTTAGTGATGAAAGGGAGGCTGTAATGAACTCCCAGGTATAGGTGGACACAGAGATTTATATTTCTAATTAGTTTTCAGCTACTTTTAAGCATTCTTTTTTATGTCCAGCATTTTTTTTATAAAATGTAATTTGATTCCAGAGATGATTGTTGGTAACCTGACTCGCCAGATGGATTTGCTCCATATCCATCTTGAAACCTTCCGCTGAAGTAATTTTGGGAAGGGGCGAAAATACTGTTAGCTGATTGGCCTATGTTGGTGATAGACGGGCCAAATAACTAATCAGATCAACGAAGCCATATGACGCATCAACAGAGCGACGATGAATTGATAGATCAAACTCTTTTGCTGAAACTAGTCGGGAGAAGAGCAAAACATCTTTCCTCTGAGAAAGCCTCCAGAGCAGTGTTTTGCTCTTCTTCAGTGAAGAAATACTTCGTAATTCCGGAGCAAACTTGCTCGATAGCCAAGCTTAACGCTATTTCATCGCTGAAGCCGCTATACTTTAGACTGAATTGTTGCGCTTCTCGTTGCGTGCACACCCTAACCCGCCTCAAAGCCAACGCATGATTGGACGCTCGCTTGGTGAACGCTCCAAATTTTCTTTTTAATGGAGAGTAGCTAGACTGATCTGCGAGTGAATCCTTGAAAGTCATGAGATGGTCTCACGAGGCTAGAATGTTGGACAGCCAGAATGCTGCTCCTACAAAGAAAAGCATTTAGTCTAAAGGTGCTGTGCTAATGTCATTAACTGCAACTAGGAAATAAACTGTATCATCTCAAGATGCAGGAGGATTTCTTTAAAAGTAGCTAATCACAGGAAGAATCTACTGGATAGTGAAAAGCCATGCTTGTTATATACTGGGGTCCTTGTGGTATTGAATCTAGATACAGAACATTCAAAATGCAAATGGTGAGTAGTTTAAGTCTGTGCTTTTCAAATTAAACTGTTTATGACATAGGTGCACATTTGGTAGAAGTCTGATTTAATACCAAGTTATAACCAAAAACCGGTAACCATTTAATTTTTGATTCAGATTGACTAAAACAAAGTAGTCAGGGTTGATAAACAAAATCATTTATATTAACTTTATATTTAACCTTAATGTATAATTTAGAATCTATCTTTGCTACCGAAACAAGTATTTATTTTATTTTCTGCTACCTTATGATTCTTAAACGTGAGGTGGTCATGAAAGGCTGATTACCCCCTGTATATTACAGGATGTACGATGAGGAAGAAACTCAGCCTGATCGAAAAAGTTCTTGCATAATTGGAGAATTGGCCTGAAAAGGGCAAAAATGTACAAAATACAATATAGTCAGTGAGTGGTTTGGTCCATTAAACTCAACTTTCTTTATGTAACTGGTAGGGTCTTTGAGGGGTAGGGTCTTTTTTCTGGTGTGAGTGAGCTTCCTGTTACAGGGAGGATCTTTGATGGTGGCTGGGCCGATCCGTGTTGATCTGCTCATTGAAACACATCACAAATTCCACCGACAAAAGGAGTTGAAGATGCATGCAGCAAATTCTCCCACCGGAGCTGTGGATTCCTGCAGTTCCAGCAGTATATCATGAGCTTGACTGCTTTTTTGATCAGTCAGTTTTAGATGGTGCTCTGAGAAGTTGAAAACTTAAGATATTACTGTAGAACCTTGCTTTAAACATCTCCACAACCTCACACCTAACATCTCCAAATGTTTAGAGGAGTCCCAACAAAAATTTGTCCTTGCAACAGATTTATCTACCTCTGCTGTGGATCTTTGAATCTCCTCCAGTGTTACCTTGGGCGTAAGACTTCTTTTCTGAACAATGCTCTCCTTATCCTGTCTGATCCTCTAAATGGGCCCCCAGTTCTTGTTAGAACTGTAATTGGTACCTTGTCTTAATATTCAGATGATCAGAGCTCTGGGAGATGTTGAAAGAAAATATTTTATAACATAAACCTGATTTAAAACTTCTCCACTTTTTTTCTTACCTGTTTGCTCTTATCTTTGTTCCTCGTGTTTGTTGCCTAACATTCTCAAACACACTTCTGAGTCCTTTACTGTTTGATTTATACAACAACTGCTTACAAAGAAAAAAAAAAGAAGAGGAAAACAGTTGGTATTTACTACTAGAATAAGACACATGTACCTCAGAAATCAACTTTGCATTATTGTATTTCCCGACCCCAGATTGATCGGCTCTGCAGTGAGGTCGATATGTATCTGAACATGACGTTAATAAGGTGACTGGACAGGCCTTTCCACAATCTGTGGGGTATGATGATGCAATATTATGTCTACACCCTACCTATTTGTGTAGATGTACAAAAGACTATTTGAGGTAGTGGATGGCATTAATGCTATCAAACATCCTCTAAAGCCATCCTCCTCTGTTTGGAGATGATAAGAATGGGCACCATTATGGTTTCTGCAATCATTCCATTGTTGGTTGTCATCGTTGGTCAGAGGCTGCTGATCAGAAGGAGAAGACCAATATTGATTATCTGCCACTGACAGTGGGAATGACCGAGCCATGCCCCCACACCCTGACAGAACCTGTGTCTGTGCCTAAAGACGGTGATTGACTCCTCCAGTGATTTAACTTGCATTGTGGCAGTGAAATAATTGAGCATGCAGCGAGAATCCAGTGTAAGAGATTCATGCATGTCACTTTACCTCCTCTGCTCTGTACTCCTTTTAGCTAGCAAATGATTGAAAGGTCTCTGGTGTCTCCATGCTCTACATGAATAAGCAGTTGTCATAGGAAACATCGATAGTTGAATGGATAGACAGTTTTATCCATTGATTAAACACTGAGTGAATGCCCAAGTACTCACCCTTGCAAAGAACGACAGTCTTGCCAATAACTACCCTTCTCCATTTTTTTGATTTAGGATGGATTTGCGCAGTGGTTTCTAAGTGTCATTGCCTTACCTCACCATATTTGCAAGAGCATAATCGATAACCTCATTTGAGCCCTACTACATGCGGAGGAAGAATTATGAGATTGTGGCCAAGCAATGGTTTATATGGTTGCATAAGGTCAAGCCCATGTTTCTCACTCTCTGGAAATAGGTTTGAAAATAGCCTCATCAACATTGATGAAGCAATGACAGATGGGAATTAAGCTTCGACAACTCAAGAATTGCCACTTGAAAAATGTTACTCAATCATGGTCTCCCTCGTTTTACGTCATGAGGTGGGCCCTAATTTATATGCTGCTTTTACCTTTAATCTTTGATGCAGTGCTCTATGAAATATTTAATAATACAAAACAAAAACAAGAGATTTGCTTCTGCCAGACACTTGCAGCAAGGGGTTGTGTAAAAGATCAATTTGGTATGGATTCAATTCAGAGTGTCAATAATCAATCAAATAAGAATAGTAAAATCTTAGCTTTGTTGTTGCAAATGGAAACAAACTTGCCCCTTGCGTTTTTCCACTTCCTCGCCGCCTCGGCCGTATCTAGACCCACAGCTAGTTTTTGATTGTCCCTCTTGCTTTATGGCGTAGAATAACATATCGCAGACCATGCTTCAAAATTGAGGATAAATCAAAAATATCTGTGACAATCTCATTGCGACCCACTGCTGCTGAAGTATAACCAACCCTTTACCCAATTGACACATTAGTCCTAAACCTAGCCATTAGCTTGTGAGGACCAGCAAAATGTCCTCAATTTGCAACAACTGGTCCTCAATCTAATGGTGAAATTAGAAAAATGGACCCCACCCCACACACATATACACCCCAGCAGAGATTCCAGTATATTTTAATAGCTTTAAATAAATCTCCTATATGTTTAGTTGCCATCCAATATGGTTTCAATAGCCAAGAAAGGGAGTCCAACAGTAATATTTTTCAAAAAGTTTGTTTTGTATGGCAAATATCTATACAAATGCCCAAACTGAGGTTCAACTGAAACCTGGACTTAAAACACTAAACCGGCCACTAGAAATCTGAATCTTGGGCTCTCAAGGGTGTTTTGCAGACTAAACAGCAGCAGCCATTGCCCTCAGCACTTACCCCCACTGAGTCCTTGAGGTTAAAACTTCTCTCGTGATTTACAATAGCCAGTGGACACGGCAACCATTAAAAAGATGTAAATTTAGGCTGTTTGTGGAGAAAGAGGTGCATAAAACGAGCTGCAGACCACCCACTCTCACTTCCTTAGACTACACTCTCTAAGCATGTGGCTTGCAAAAAAGGGGCCAGTTTTCATTTTGGGGAAGGTCATCTCCTTAAGCCAACCTTTTGAGTCGTATTTCATACTGAAAAACTGCAAACCACACCTCTTTCTGGTGCAGGCCTGACAATGTTTGCTTGTTAATAAGAAGCAAAAGAGACTGGAAATCGTATCAAATATTTTGACTAAACGTGCAAGTTAACATGCAATGTGTGAGCATTTTTGACACATATCTTTTTGCCCCACATATGGCAGCGGGATTAAATGCCACCTATGCCCTCTGCTTTTCAATCAGTTTATTTGCAGGCACTGTTGGGTAAGCACTTTTGTTGTTTGTTTTAGTGAGATGCTACTGTTGTGTCTGCCAGTTGTGCTTGTGTGTCTGCCTCTCTTGTCCTGACGTGCTCTGCTGCATCCTGCGGCAGCTGGCACCCTCTCTTAAGTCACCTCCTCATTGCAACACACAGACACAAGCGCACACATCACAAGCACAATTAGCTGAGATAAGCAGGGAGTCTGACTTCCTGCAGATTTCTCTTGAGATAAGAAAAAAGCAGTTTTAAAGTCCCATACAGACAGAGGCCTGTGACGATTAGTCACAGCAGCCTAGTAGTGACATATATCTGGCTTTTGCACAGCTATGCAGGTCTCCTTTAAAAAAAGTAGTGCAAAAAGTAGGACCTTATTTCCTTACAAAACAAATTTCAATAGTACTATTTTATTCTTATTTTAGCAATGCTAAGGTTTGAAGTGGAAGGTAACTAATACATGACTTAATTCTTTATCCAAGGACAATATTAATCATTTACTCCCAAATAAATCCAGTGCAACTAGTTGCATTTGGCTGATTTGTCAATATAAAGACTCCTTGTGTTTTAACATGAGTCTGTAGGGTTTCTTTGAAGGCCTCTAATTTTGTTAAATGTCTTAAAAGAACAGACAACATTGTAAAGGCCAAGGAACACGGTACACTGGTGAAAGAAAGGTTGAAAAGGTGTTTAAAGCAAGGTTAGGATATAAAACAAAATCCGGAACGTCTTACAAAGCTGTGTTCAATCTATCGACACATATGTAAAACTGTAACACCTAAACCTACAAGAACTTCCATATCAATGCGTTTTTGCACCACGTTTTTCCACTGTTTACATTGATCAATGCTGCACTTTATAGAATGAAAATGTTCTGAAAGCTGTACAAAATGAAATTTTATTTTGTATACACTGTGTATACAACATGACAATAAAAGTCTTAGGCCCCCAGTCCCATTTTTCTCACTTGCACTCAATTTAGACCCTAGCACTCTGTTTTCATGCATGTATGGTCTAGTGTCCCCACACACACACATACACACTTAAGAGCTAGGGGTAAGTCACCTCTAACCCTAAAGGAGAATTCCGATGCACACTTTTAGCCCATTTTCTTGTAGTGTCCAGGATGAAATCAATGATCGACACCAAAAAGTTTGACAATTGGTCCTGTCTCTGCTTTTGGCTCATTTAGAATCCCCCCGGCTGCTTTCAGAATGCAGAGCTTCCATAGAGCATGTCCGAGCAATGTCCTTAAAACAACCTTTTAAACGTTCTCTTTTAAAAAATATGCTACTCACCCCGGTCGCCAGCGCTGTTCAATGACGCTCCAAAAAAAGTTTCGCGGAAGAAAAAACGCTCCTGTAGTGTTTTATTTAGCATTTTGTAAATCCCATTGAGTTCTGTAGGAATAGTCAATATTCCGCTGCCACCGGAAACTCCGAAATGGGGCCTGCTTACAATAGTACAGTTGTATTTTCGCTTCACGGTATCCTGTGTGTACCCAACGTCCAATACGTCGAGAATCAAGAATCCAACCAGTATTCCATTTTCAGAGTTTTTAAAGTGTTTAACAGAGACGTTAGCACCTCGACGCCGGAGTACACAGAAAGTGAAGCTTAAAAGACTACAACTGTGTGTAAACAGGCCCCATTTCTGCTTCCGGTGGAAATGGAGGGATGTGACTATTCCTACAGAACTCAATGGGATTTTACAAAATGCTAAATAAAACACTACAGAACGTTTTTCTTTTACGCATGGGAACTACACCAGGGCGCTTTGACTTAATCTCGGTGAGTAGCATATTTTAAAAAAGAACTTAAGCTGGTTTTAAGGACATTATCGCATCATGCACTACAATGGAAGCCGCTCTGAAGCAGCCAGGGGTGGATTCTGCAAATGAGCCAAAAAAGCAGAGACAGGACCAATTGTCAAAAATTTTGGTGTCGATCATAACTGATTTACATCCTGGACACTACAGAAAAATGGGCTAAAGTGTTAAAAACCAGAATTCTCCTTTAAAAAGATCCATTTAGACTGAAAAGAAAAAGCAAAAAGCAAAGGTAAACATATTTTTTTAAATTACCCACGCATTTCTAAACAAATATGTTGGGATATCTAAGTTAGACATAAATACAACTGAATTCCTTACATGAATATTGCAAAATTGCTATTTTTCATAATACACAAATCTATCGGTTTTTTTTTTGTTTTTTTTTCGTAAAGTAGGATGATTATGACAGTGGTGGGGTTGGTTGGAGGTTGGATGTTTGGATTCTGCGGGGGGCAGCGGGATCTAGCTCACGAGTTGCAGTTCCGACTTTGGCTGCGCTGATCTCCCTGCTGCTCCCGGAGACACTGGCCTGGGTCTGGGTCCCTCGGTCGGATCGGCCGTGGGCTGACTCCCGCCGGCTGCATGGGGCTTAAGTGTCCAGTGTCTGGCTTCAAACACAGTCAATCTAGAGAACTCCTCTCCTCTGCATTTGAGTATGACCAGGGACGGACACGAGAGCAGGGGGCAATGTACAGTACTTGCTGCTGGTAAGAGTGCAAAAAGAAATTTCACTCAAGTAAAAGTATAGTAACTTAGATAAATATCTTAAATGCAAATAAAGTTAGCTGTGTAAAATGTGTATCAAATATAGGTTAAAGTTACCAAACAAAATTTTACCATAAGTAAAAGTTGCATTTTTTTAAGGAGAAAAAATCTAACTGGTACATTTATTAAAGGAAAAGAGGAGTTATGGAAAAAAACTGTTAAGCAGAGAGCTTAAAAAGGCACATTAAACAGGTTCGAATAAATTGC
The DNA here is from genome assembly GCA_018398635.1 of Cyprinodon brontotheroides. NCBI lineage: Eukaryota > Metazoa > Chordata > Actinopteri > Cyprinodontiformes > Cyprinodontidae > Cyprinodon > Cyprinodon brontotheroides. The sequence continues at coordinate 36,076,676 of JAGKQL010000009.1, forward strand.
ACATGTTGCAATTTTAATCTAGCAAACATTGAGGAATCACTTGGTATCAAGTGGCTGTTCCTAAACTTCCAACTAATATTAGACCACCCTGTTGTCTTGCCCTGTTTATCACTCTTCTTCCCTTCTGAGCGACATGAACTTTGTTAAATTTAGCTGCCTTAAAGCATTCTGGTCATTATTAGAATGATGGAATACATTATGAAATGCAGTTTAGTCCCACATGGAAATAATTGACACATTTCAGACACATTTCTAGGCTACATTCAAGAACTAATGAAAGGTGAAACTTGGCCAGAAACTCTGTTTTAGAACTAAGGAAGCAAAATCACATATGAAAACGTGAAATTTTATTCCTATTTATACCTATACCAAAGATTACTAAAATTAACCTTCATGTTTTTTTTTTATATTATTAAAATTCACCCCCATTTTATAAAATTAAGTAGTAGAACAAAATAAAATCTCTCTATAGACTTCTCAGAAGTTTTTAAACAGGGTTTTTTGTACCTAAAATAATATCTAGGATTGTTATAATAATAAAATAAAAATGGTTCAAAAATAGGCGTAAGAAATAAAATCAGAAAGGGTGAATAAATTGTGCAGTTTTCTGTATTAGAAATCAATCTGCAGAATCAAGTTTCAAGGATCTATCACTCTCCAGTTCTAAATTTGACCTAGTTAACAATTCAGCTAATTTGATTTGATCATTGCCTAAAGCCACAAAGAACTATCTGCATATGTTTTGGCACGATCTGCTATATTGTAAATAAGGATAAATACAGAGTTGCAAGACTACAGCCAGCAGCCATTTTACTTTTAGTATGTAGAAGCCTCCTTCACAGAAGTTCAAGGTTTTAACTTCATTTACGTGCCGTCTTTTAGCCACTTGGAGAGGTTGCCTTTCATCATGGCGACATCTTTCTCCTCCTGCTTTCTTTTCCTCATTTGACCTCCTGAGAGCTTCCTTTTTTGTGAGTTCATCTTTAGTGCAACTGTTCCTCTATTTAAACAGGTGCTGAAATAATCATGCACCCTTGCAGGAGCCCATGCTGGAACACCTGGAGGGAGGCAAGAAGGAAGGGTGTTGTATGTATGAATGTGTGTGGAGAGGGAGGGGTGTTTATCTCTAACGTCTGCAATTCCCACATAGACAAAAACTGGTATATACAAAATATGCAAACTGGATTTTTTCCTGTTTTCACTCATCGCTTTGGCGCCCCCTGATATAGCAGCACCTTTATGTGCTGCATATACTGTATAACTCCTGTATATCCTTGCAGCAGAGAATTATATCATACAATAATGCTGGAAATTTACAGAAGACTGCTATTATGTGAAGGTGGCAGGAAAAAGGAGTAAAAAACAGGCTAAAACAGGCAACTTGACAGCTATGATTTTTCACATAGAAAACTCTGTAAAAGTAAGAAAGAGTTGTGAATACTTACTGTAGCACGAAGAGAAAGGATCAATAGCTTACACAGTGCATACTCTGAGGGTTTTGGGAGGGGGGGGTTGCATTGGGAAAAATCTGACACAGTATAAACTAAAAACTTTTACAGAAAATAAATCTTATTCCATACCAAAACAGCTCCAAGGTACAGAAAGAAAACATTTAAAAGTGATGTATCTATTTCAAGGCCATACAACTCTGATTACATATAATTAATACAACTATTCCTTATTTTGCACAATAATTATGTTTTTGATTGCAAACTCTTTCACTAAGACAGTCGAAAATGATATGAAAACGCAAAGAGCCATGTTGCCAACTTAGCGCCTTTGTCACAATATTTAGAGACTTTTCAGACCACTCTAGTACTTTTATTTCAGAAAAAGCACCTAGCCAAATCTAGCAACTTTTTTCTCCTACTGGAGACTTTGGCAACAACATCTTAAAGCAGTGAACTCTGCTCTCCAGAGCGTAGTAGAGACCCGCCTCCTGCTCTCTATCTTGTCTGCTGTCATGATTCAGTCAGCTATTATTTCATCCAAAATGAAAAATGGAGAACAGATAAGCAGATCATGGCTTGTCTACAGTGAAAGACTGGTTATTTACTTTGGCCTTTTGGAAACACAGGAAGGAGCAATCGTCTAATTGAACTCAGTGCTTGGAAAAAATCTTTCAGTCCTTTTGAGACAGCATGAAAAGTCAGCTGAGTACAAAACAGACAGGAAAACATTCAGAAAAGTACATGAAGAGAGGGAAAATACGTAGAACAAATAAGGGTGTCTATTCTATAAAAATTTCTGTATCTATATAATGGGTGTGTTTTATGTGTTGTCTTCACAATTTGGAGGGCCCAATGCCTGTTTTTGCCCCAAATTTTCTAAATTTGCCCGTTTTCAGGTATAGACACATCGACACATACACTGAAAATTCCCTATACAAGAGAGAGGCTGGATAAAAAAAAAAAAAACCATCGTACTTAAAAAACAGAAATTTAGTTAAACACCCCTCTTTGGGCAGAACTTACAGTAGCTCTGATTCCAGTGAAGAGTCTGTCCCTATCGTGTGCATATTACCGCATTTCATCTTGCTTATTGCTGCTTTGAGTCCCGTGACAACAGAAGTGAGTCAAGATTTAATCTCTCACGCCCTGCTAATAATACTGTTCTACTGGCTGAGAGCTGAAACCTACACTAAGGGCTAATTATCTTCAGTTGTAAGCATTTTTTATTTTACATATGCACATTCTCTACACATTTCATGCAACTGTCATGGAAAAAGACATTAAAAATGGGGGGGCAAGGGTGCTGAGGTGCGGTGCCAAGACTTCTGCCACTGATGTGCCATTAACACCAAGTGGTGCAGAGCAAAAAAGGGACCTCCAAGCACAAAGAATGAAATTGCAAACCCAAGGTTCCTGATACAACCTGTTATTATTTTTGACACAAGCCATTTACAATAGCTATGAAGGTGGCAATGGAAAATGTAATATTGATTGTATGCCCCCGAGGCTTTGCTCCCCTAACTTCTAAACGTCACATGTGTCACATATGTTTGATGCCAAGATATGTTTTTCTTTTTTCAGATTTTCTTACTCTGTTTTCCTCCTTGGCTTCCTCTAATCCTATTTTATTTATTTATTTTATTTATTTTTTACTTTATTTGACGAGGTAATTACAGACTGGGAGGGCAGGGTGATGTTTTGGGAGTTGACAAAATAATAGAAAGCCCCATAACTACAACAATGCAATGTGATATTGGCTTGATGTGACAGGTGTTAATATACCCAGTGGCAATCTGTATTTCATCTCTTTTTCATGAGGGGGCTTACTGAATTACTTCCAAATGACGTTTATGAAACATTAAGCGACTGCTGCTCTGTGGGGTAGCGGTGTCTCATTCTGGTTTTATTATGCTATACTTCCACATAAAGCAAAACAATGACATGCATCCAAGGAGAGAAACCCTCTCTTTGGATGCATGAACGTTCTGACATGTTGACTTGGAAATTTTAAGGTGATCCATGATTAGCTGTAACAAAAGACTTTATTTGAGAAATATTTATTTTCATGTAAATAAAAATACCTTGAAAATACTGTAAGCTGTTTAGTTTTATTACATTTAAATAAAGTGCAGTTCCACAGAAATTGCCATGTTGTTTATGCTATATTGCATTATAGGTATATGACATATTCTAGGTCCTATAGTGCTATCGCCGTCCAGGCAAAAAAACAGCAGGTTTAGTTTTATCCATAGTGAGTAGCAATTGATAAGAATGTATGGATCACAAGAGGTGATGAAGATGAGGAGGACCTAACGGGGGACGAGTGGAGAGCTGTCCGAAGAAGATAATTTTCCTGCAGCTGTTGCCAGGAGATGCTAACGCAGATGGAGAGCTGTGCTACAAAGAGCTTCATTTTCTAACTGAGGCTGTTTATAGTTAGCATCTGGATCAAAACATTTTCTCAGATAATTTAGAACAATATGTTATAACAACTAAAAGATGCTTGACGCTCACTCTGAACATTGATTCATTTCTTTTTTTTCTCCAGCGTTTTTATTGTCATTACTACGGTGGCCCTGAAGTGCAAACTGCAACTACAAAGCTAAAAGCGCAACTACATTAAGAAAAACAAAACTACATAAAGCAAAGCGCAACTACATTAAGAAAAACAAAACTACATAAAGCAAAGCGCAACTACATTAAGAAAAACAAAACTACATAAAGCAAAGCGCAACTACATTAAGGAAAACACAATTACATTAACCTACCGGAAAAGGTAGGTACCAGTGGGAAACATGAGACATCGCTGATTGGACAACGGCGCCGTTTGACCCTTGAACTGGAAGTCATTCTGAAAACATGGATAGTGTCGGCTCCCCAAACATAGCTGCCGTTATCCAGGAATATTTTGAATCAGGACATACGTACGAGGTGATACTGGATATGCTCAAGACTAATCACGAAATTTCAGTTAGTTTGCGTACACTGTAGACACACTTAAAAGAAGCTGGACTGTTCAGACGACGCAACTTCCGGTTCAAGGGTCAAACGGCCCCGTCGTCCAATCAGCGATGTCTCATGTTTCCCACTGGTACCTACCTTTTCCGGTAGGTTAATCTAATTGTGTTTTCCTTAATGTAGTTGCGCTTTGCTTTATGTAGTTGAGATTTCCTTAATGTAGTTGCGCTTTTAGATTTGTAGTTGCAGTTTGTACTTCAGGGCCACCATACATTACACAGTCACACGTAAAGCGCAACAAAATTCCCTCTCTACAATTAACCCATCCCCTTGGAGAGCAGTAGGCTGCCGATTGCGGTGCCCGAGAAGTAGTGTGGGGTTAAGGTTTTTGCTCAGAGAGCTAGAGTGGCAGTCTGTGGGAGTGGGTTTCAAACTCACAACCTCAGGATTCCAAGCCCTATGCCCTAACATTACATTGAGCATGAAGGCTCTTGCCCAAGGACCCACACTGGCAGCTCATTCCTTCCAGCTGGGATACACTCCTCGAAATAATGGTGTTAGCTCTAGCTAATACATTAAACAGCAGATCAGAAGCCAATCACATATGTCCTCCAGAGATCCACAGTTTGGGTGTAAAAGTCTGCAAAGAGAACAACTCTTATTTATCAATCCATAACTGTTGCCTTAATGGAAGAGCAAAAAGAAAAAAGCTACTCCTGAACTTCCGAAATAAGATAAGACCTGTTTGCCATTTGCCACAAAACCCTGAAGGAGATGCAGTGAGCGTTTGGAAAGGGTGCTCTTGGCAGATAAGACAAAAAAAAGATATATTTTCGACGTACACGAAAAACAATACGTTCTCCTTTAATCACTTTAAAAGTGTAATTAATTATTCTGTTCTCTTTTGTTGCAATTGTATTTTCCATCTGATTGATTTGTAATCAGTTTTCATCCTGCAGCCTCTTCCAGGGAGGTGGTCAACAGTTCTATGGCTTTTAAACTTCTTAATAATTATCTTCAATGCAGGAACATTAAGTTTCTTGGAGATTGTCTTAAAACTTTTCCTTTAAAATGCTTGAGCTTTATTTTCTTTCTAATAACCTGAGATAACACTTTCCTTCACTTACTCTGGTCCATGTTGAGTGTGGTACACACCATGTCACCAGACAACGTAGTGGCTTCATATAGCCCTATATTTGGCCCACTGACTGACCACGAAATTGTAGACGCTTGCTCCCAGATCAGCTTCTCTGATTGGTTGATGTGGTGTGTCAAGCAGCAAAGTTCAATTTTTCCAACTCCAGCAGCTGCTGTTTCTGAAGAGAGTTGCGTTTGTCAGCTGCTCAGACGCGCTGCTCCTGCAGATCAAAGTGCGCTGGGGGACCTTTTGAAACGCGTCAACCGTTGACTTTGCATGTAAATTAGCTGCTTCTGCTGCCTCTGCTGCTTGCGGTCTGGACGTAGCATTAGTTTATTCTTTTAATTATTTTTGTTTAAGCATGGTTGAAAGAAAATATGACTTTAATTTGTGCATTTTCACAGGTGTTTTATTTATTAATACTTTTGTCAGATTCAAGTTATTTCTCTGCAATGGACTGGCGACCTGTCCAGGGTGTACCCCGCCTCTCGCCCTTAGACAGCTGGAGATACCAGCACCCTTCGCAACCCCCTGTTGGGATAAGCGTGACAGAAAATGGATTGATGGATGGAGTTATTTCTGTTACCATTGCAGGATTTTACTTTTAATAAATTCAATTCAATTCAAATCAGTTTATTTCTATAGCACCAAATTCACAACACATGTCATCTCAAGGCACTTTACAGTTAAACCAGATCATACAGTCAAATTGATACAAAGTTTTCTATCTAAGGAAAACCAGTTGCTTGCATTGACTCATTGAGTCAAATACAATCCCTCACACTAAGCATGCTTGTAGCGACAGTGGAGAGGAAAAACTCCTTTTTAACAGGAAGAAACCTCCAGCAGAACCAGGCTCAGTGTGAGCGGCCATCTGCTGAGGCCGACTGGGGTTCAAGGAGACAGAAGCAGAGACACAAAAAGCAGCTGACTTAATTTGTGCATTTTTCACAAAGGTTTTATTTATTAATATACTTTTGTCAGATTCAGTCATTTCTCTGCAATGGACTGGCTGACCTGTCGAGGACGAATTGTGCCGCCTCTAAGCCCATGAACGGCTGGAGATAGGCACCAGCACCCCTGTAACCCCCTCTTGGGATAAAGCGTGAGCCAGAAATGGAAGAATGGATGGAGTTATTTCTGCTTGTAACCATTGTGGCAGCACAGCTGATGATGGGTACCAACAATTTTGGCCATGTGTATATAAATTTTGATGACATCCTATTCTCCATCTCAAGCAGTGGTTCCTAACTTCTTCTGAGAGGCCTCTCTTTGGTTTGTAAAAAAAAAAGTTATCACTCCTCAACCCTCCTCCCCTTTAGTCTCCACCCAATTTATCAATTTATAAATATAATTTTGTTTTCTTCATTTGCTTTCAGCTGTTATGAGTAGCAGTGGGAATTCCTGTCAACCTAGCCGCCTTTATAGACCTTTCACTGACTCTCAGCATTGTTGCCCAGACACAATATTTAAGTAGGATAATTATCTTAATCAAACTGAAAGTAAAGATGGTGTTTTTATGTGTACTTTCCTGCTTAAAAACATGTTAGAACTACTTTTTTTCCAGCTCATCAAAGCAAATAAAAGGTAAGCCACTCTCTTGATTGCAAGATAAAGAACAGAGGAGCTGAACGCCCAGAGCATCACGTGTCCAGAGTTAACGTCCAGCTCCCAGTGCATCCAACTTGAAAATGACACACTATTACAATAAAAAAATTAACAGTTAGTGTAGCTTCCCAGGCGTAGAATGGCATAGTTAAAGAATAGACCTAAAGCCAATCGAGAATCTGTGTCCAAAAGGACTTTTACAGAGCTGGAGCTAATTTGCAAAGAAAAATGCACATTTCCATCTCTACATGTACAAGGCAGATAGAAATATATTTAAAACTCTTACAGCTGTAAATCCAGCCTAAGATGGCTTTGCAGATAATACAATTATTGACTTACAGGGGTGGGGGTTGAGTACAAATGCATAGCATAATATGAGTGTGACGGAAGCTCTTTAACTCCTCCAGAAACAAAAGAAAAAAGCAAGGTGTCTCAGGTCTGTCTGTCCTCCACTGAAACTTGTTTACACCAATGCAAACATCTTGAACAAAGTAATGCAAGTCTGTGGGAGGCAAAGCAGAAGTCTCAGTGTCTGTGCAGATAGCGGGGTTATCTGCCAGTGTGGTAATTACACTACCGAGCTTCTCTCTCCTGTACGTGTGACAACTTTCCTCTTGTTTCTAAAATGAATGCGTGACCTGCACGGCACCCCTTTATGTCGCAAACTGCTGATTGCTGCGTTAAAAGCTATCTTTATGAAAAGTGCTGCCCAAGAGCTCCTTTCTCCTTTTGTAGAAGCACATTCTGATGGAATTTTACAATGATTTATATGACCCTATTAAATTAGCTTACAAGAAAATTAGGCGAGGGTAAAACCTTAGAGTTGTCAAGTGTTCCTTGGTTGGCAGTTTTGATCGTAACTCTTTAAAATTCAACTTTTAAAAGCATTATATATATCAGAGGAACATTTAGTAGCAGAATTCCTATTCAAATGAGGAGATCACATATGATAGAGGAGGGCTAATCGCTGCTGCCAGTGTTGTCATTAGAACATACCTTTTTCAGTAGGTTCATGTTAGGGCTTCCATCATTAGTCTGGGTAATAGTCTCTCTCATTCTCCCATGTACAGTTAGACCGACGTTGCTTTATCTCTGTCATCACATTAGGTTGAGTGGGGGAAAATCACTCTTAATGACAGAGATTATTGGCATTGTGTTTTGGTTTACCAGTAAATGCTCGCCGTGCCAGTGGGATTTCCCCACATAAGCCCTCCCTATCAACTTACAATAACTTGTGCATTCTGCTGTTATACAGGATACTGAAACAAAACACAACAAGTCAGTGTTTTATTCAGTCATGCTGAAAAGCAACATTGCTTAAATAAAAAAAAGTGAAGTCACTATAAGGAAAACAAAGGAAAATGTTTTTATACACTGAAAAATTGAAGGCGTAGTTTAAAGATCCTATATCATGCTTTTTTAAGCCATTGAGAGTCAACTGTCTGCAAATATATGATGAAAAATGCATTTAGAAGCATGGGGGCATTATCTTTTTTAAAATAAAATATAGTAATTTTCTTCCAACCCCCCTAAGCACTTCCTTTCAAAGGTGCCGCGAATTTCACCACCAATCACATCGTGAAGTTTGCAGACGATACCTTGGTGGTGGCCTCATCAGGACTATGGGGCGGAGGTTGAGCAGGTGGGGGACTGGTGCAGAGACAACAGCCTGATCCTGAATGTGGAGAAAACGAAGAAGATCATCGTCGACTTCAGCAAAAACCTGCCTAACCCCGCTCCACTGCTCATCAATAGCTCAGTAGTAGAGGTGGCAAGCAGCACCACATTCCTGGGGTGCACATCACAGACACCTGCACCTGTAAAGAAAACGCTGGGTTGGGTGCCATTCCGAACTTAGTCCCGCCCACAACATTTGAGGTCGGGAAGTTCGGTCTGGCATTGCTCAACAGTAGCCTTGGTATGCTCGCTACAATATCGAAGCCGGGCCAATCAAATTGTCAGAGCTGGCGGGCTTTTTATACTGATGATGGTTTAGATGATCACCAGTATAACGTAATCAACCCGCATTGACCAAAGCACGCTTGGGTAGACAACTTTAATGGCCTGCTGCACAGGGAGTTATTGAGGTGTGTAGATTCTGCTATTAGGTCTGTTCTAAGAAGATATCGGACAGCAAATTAATTTTAAAAAGAGTGACAGAGAGAAACGCCATTAGGAAGCTAATGCTTCTTATTTCCAAAATTACGCGCACCACACTGCACGCTTTGATTTTTTGCTGACAACAGCTATGCGCTTTCGTTTAACATAACGTCCAGCACTCCGTTACTTTCTTCTTTATTGGTTGTAGGTCTACCCACTTGAGAGTGCAGAGGCATTTTTTTTCCTGGTTTGTTCGTAACGCAGCCCCATAATCACAGCTCTATGGAGCAGCATCAGACTCATATTCACGGCTAGAATTCGAGTAGGACCCTGCCATTCATTAGGGTAAAAATGTCTTATACAGTTAAACAGGGGAATTTTGTCAATTTTGTCTTGACTTCCTCTTGGAGGGGGATGAGGAGAGCCCACTTGCCCCCTCCTCCTTCTCCTCCCACCTTCTCCACAGAAGCACCATAGAGTAGTTCTGACCATCTCACTGTGTGGTGTGGAAGGTGGTGAGGAGCATCAGACTGAAAGAAGGTGAGAACAGCAGAGAGGATCATGGGGGGATCCTCTTCCCTCCCATTAAAGACATTACATTTCATCATGCCAGGTATTCTGCATCTGTCACAACTCACCCTAGAAGCCCCACTTTCCCCATCATGGACACGTTCTCCATGCTGCTCCTTCTGGGAAGAGGCTTCACAGCATTCAATGCAGGTCCAGCAGGTTCTGGTAACAGCTTCTTCCCCACCACTATCAGCCAGGAGTTGGCTGATGACATCTGATGACTGATTTGTTAGTTGAAGGATGAAGGAGAGGTAGCATGGATGGAGGGGTTTGATTCAGTGGTCGTTGCAGACTGTACCCCAGAGATGCGGGAGAATGTTAAAAAACCATTTACTTTCTAATACAAAAAAATGAAATCTAAGGAAAAACAGTCCATCGTATTAAGTGCAAGACTTGATTTTGTTATTGCTCAACTGACTTGGTTTATTGGACTCTCAAAACCCACCGGGTCAACGGCGACCCATTTTAAAACCTTTACAACTAATAACTCAGGATGCATGAAAATTACACTGGTAAAATGTTTACCAATATAAACATGTTAGACATTACTGGAAAGCTTAGATTCTCCACAATTCAACCACCATTTTATGGAAAGAGTACCAAAGCTCAAATAACACAGATATAGCAGCATGTCAAAATGTAAACATGTCAGAGCAGCCACAACAACCAGGCACATCTTTATTACTGCTGGTCAAAAAAAAAAGACCTATCATTTTCGAGAATAAAAAAACAACTTTGAGTCATGTTTGAACTGATGCAGCATGGGCTGTGTTTTGCTCACCCATTTTTCATTCACATCTAAGTAGAAGGCTGTTAGCTTCCTAAGTCATTTTCCCCTCCAAGGGGGTTTGAAAATATAGGCTTTGAGATTTCTGCAAAACTTTCTTGAGATCTCAGAAAAAATAACCTTTCTTGATCCCTTAATACTTTAGTGAATCTCAAAAATGGACTTTCTTGATCCTTTATGTGTGTTTCTCCCGAGTGTCATCCTAGTATTTGGATCTCCTCGCAAAAATATTGGCGGGAGATCCTGCAAAAACTATTGTTTTACTTTCCACCCATTTTTCATTTCTATATTTCCAGAAACTAGAAGGTGTTAGCTTTCAATTAACGGAGCCCCTAAAGGAACATGGAGGGAAAAAATATAAACTTTAAGCAGATACAGTAAATATTTTGCAAGATCTCTGCTAGTGGAATTACAAGTGAGATCTGCACAAAGTATTAAGCAGATCCTATAAAACTATTGGGAAGATTCTGCAAAAGTATTGCATTTTTACTCATCCATTTTTCATTTTTATATTCAGTAACTAGAAGGTTTTAGCTTTTCTACGGAGCCCCTAAAGGGAGCAAGATGGAGGCAACAAAATGCCCCTTTCTGGAGATCCCCGTATAATACTTTGCAAAGACCCCCAAGTAGGGAAACTAATAAGTGATCTTCACAAAAGTATTAGTTAAGTAGATCCTATAAAATCATGTCGAGAATTTACTGCAAAAGTATTGTTTTTACTCATCCATTTTTCATTTTTATATTCAGTAGCTAGAAGGTTTTAGCGCTTTCTCACGGGAGCCCCTAAAAGGGACATGGAGAGGGAAAAAAGAATCTTTTGCAAGATCCGCGCAGTAGCTTTTTGCGGTATCCTGTAAAAGAGCTAATGGCGAGGATCTACTCGGCAAAAGTGACTGGCGCGGATCTCGCAAAAGTTCCTCCCTCCATGTCACTTCAGGGGCTCCGTGAGGATTTCGCAAATAATTCTATCACACATGAAATTTGGGCTTACAGTTCCTAAATGATTTGCTTTTCCATTTGGGTATGCAAAATAGGCAAAATTTCTGAAAAATGATAAAGAAGTTTTGGTTATCAGGCATTCTGTTATTCTGATCCCACATATATGAATCAAATGTTAGTAATCCAGAAGAGAGTGAGATAATACAATAAAACCATCAGTCAGTGGCACAAAAGAAGCTGCCTTTAATAAGATTTGAAGGAAAGAAAAAGTGCTACATGTGGTCTTATAAACTGTGATTTGCTTTCTCTAATAATATTTTATCTAGATCTAATGAGACTCTTTGACATAACTTTAAAAAGTTTCAGATTCTGAAGGAAATTTTATATTACACTGATTATGCTGCCAAGCTTATGTGAGAGATCTGTAGTTCTTTAGCTGCTAAATGAAAGGAAATCAACCTCCAGATCATCTAATTCTCCTTTAAAATGACTGAACCTCACCAAGAGCACATTTATGATTTATTCTCCATCTTAAAATGTTCATAACTATGTGTGCTAGATAGAAATGGCTTTTAAACATTGGCTAAACCTTTTGAAGTAAGAGTTGCTGTAGATTAAGAGTTCTGCTGCTTTCATGTTGTTGAGTTCACAAGAAATTCAGGGTCTCTCTCTCTCTCTCTACTATCCACTTTCCAATCAATGTCTCGGCCTTCGCTGTGATGTCCGTTTCATGGATGCAGAACCACATTTCTGCACAGGCTTCACGTGGTGAGGGGGCAGAGAAGTTTTGATCAAAACCAGAGAGAGAGGCATGTGAAGGAGAAGAGGATCAAATCAGCAGAGCTATCAGCCCTTCGTAAACGTTGATCCCCTCGAGAGAGCTCCTGAGATCACAATACTTCCCATGAAACAGCAGGAGGGTGGCTGGCCGTCTCAAAAGGCCTCCCTTCTCATCGGAGGGAGGAAGCGCTAAACTGGAGAGGAGAAAGAGTGGAGGGAAAAGAAAAGTTTCTCATATGCAGGTTGAACGAGGGGTTGAGCGGGGATGATGGAGGTGGGATGTTGGGTATGAAGAAGAAGTGAGTTGGGGGGGTTGGGCTTGTTAGTCATTATATGAAGCCTAAAGTAGAACTGCAGGCACTCATTCTCCCACTCCTAAACGTACCCTGCTGTGTTTAACACAAGCCCCCTATAGATTCCATTAAGGCAGACAGGAATAAGAAGCAGAGCCGCGCACACCCCCTGACTCTTATATACCCAAAGCTTAACCTTTTAACCTTCACCCTGCATGTCTCTCATAAGAACAAATTTAAATTCTGATCAAGTTTGAATGCAGCATTAAAAAAAAAGTGGAACTTAAGACAAAAAAAAAAAAACATTTATAAGTTCCTTCTTAAGTGAATTACAAGGTTTAGCAAATTGCCCCTGCAGAGGTGGGATATTTAGCCTGCTGTTTCATTGGCGGTTTATAGCCTTGCTTTACAGTGGTGTGTATTTGTTTTTTGAGGAAAGCAGCTATGGGCAACAGTTAATTCCTGGTTCATTCCCTGCTGTGAGATAAAAACCATTAGGCTGAAGCGCTGGCAAACAATGCAGCATTCTGCAACTTGCAGTAAAAAAAGCAAGAGTTAAGTAGGAAAAATGACCAAACAAATGAATCATTTCAACATGTTTAGCCTTTTACCTGTTTGAAGGACATGTGAGTAATAATGCAAGATATAAATATGTCAACATTTTATTAGGTGTTAAAGTGAACCAATGCAAAGGCTTTTGTATTTGACCGGCTGTTGTTCGTTGTGGAGCTGCCTGTAACATTTATGGGTGCTTACGATGGCATGTCTTGACTCTTTGGCTCTCTGAATTCACAGTTCACTTGGTTCATTTGGTTTTCACTGCAAGAACATGATGTGGTTCAGTCTGATGAATTCATATCCATCCACCGTTTGGAGTACAAAAAAGCAGAACAATGTTTTTTTTTTTGTATCCAGGCTCATGGATACAAGAATATTCTGAACACTAGTAGAGAAGTGTCTAGATTATTTACAGGCCTGTTTGTTCAGAAGTTACAATTAAACTGGTTTGGACTTAATTTTTTTTTGACCCAGAAAAGGAAAAAAAAGTTAATTATCTGTTTTGTCAGCTGGCGGCATTTGGTATCAAGGACTTTTTTTTACATGTTTTAACTTTTAAAACTGAAAACATGATGTTATTGTAAGAATTTTTTAAAACTAGACTTGTCATTTAACATCCTTACAAAGGATAAAAGAACATCACTTTAAAAAAAAGTTAAACTAGATCAGTTGTACGTATCATTTGTGCTACATTTCTGTGCAATTTTTTCCATTTTCAGCGCATATGTATAGTAATGAAGAGGATTAGGGCCACTGAAAAAAAAATAAAATTAACGGATTTTTAAATTATATTTCAGTTTAACATGGGAAAAATGTCAGAATGATCTCTCTTAATCTCAGAATTTGACTGAATTCCCGACAAAAAAAAAAAAGTCAATTCTGAGAAAAAAAAATTACTCCTGGAGATTAAAGTCAGAATTCTGATCTTTCTGTAGTTCCTAGACAAAGTCGAATTCTTAATCTCTGAATTTGACTCATAATCTCAGAATTCTGACTTTTCTGTAAAACTGACTTCTTAATCTCTGTAATTCTGATCTTTTTCTCGCAGAATTCTGAGATTAAAGTCAGAATTTCCTACATGGAAAAAAGTCAGAATTTGACTTTTTCTCAGAATTTGACTGAATTCTGACAATAAAAAGTCAGAATTTAAAAAAACTCAGAATTTCAGCCCTTCAGAATTTCACTTTTTCTCAGAATTTTGAGACAAAGTCACCCTGACCTTTATTGTTCCATACTGAAAAAAAAATAAAATAAAAATTAGTTAACGTTTTTTTACTTTTAGTTTTTTCTGATTTTAAAGTACAATTTTTCACACAAAAACATTACAGTGAGCAAAGGTCTCATGCATCAATTATGATGCTCCTGATGTTATGGTTAATGCCATCTTGGAAAGATTAGAGCAAATACTAACAAAAGTAAAAAACCCAGACAATGCTTCATTTTGTATGTAGCAGGTATAACATTTAAAATTTGTGATTTCTCTTTTTTTTCATACAAATAACGCCAAAAAGCAAAAACAGAAAGCTATATTGTAGTTATCCTCCAAATCTTTAAACAAAGTGGCAAATAGTCTGACAGCATGTAAGAGCAATATACCTAGTCTTTTAATGATAATTTTCTCTGTGTACATTGAAAATTATGTGTTACACATATTAAAAAAAAACGTTTGTAATACGAATGGCACTACATATTATTAAATGGGTATAATATTTAACAATATGTAAATTCTATTTCTATGTTGCTTTCTGTCTCTTGCAGCTTTTTGTCAAGAAGCCCTGTTTAAGAGCATACTTGCCAGAGGCTAGGACCGCGGGTCTATTGATTGTGTGGGATCGAGTCACATCTTTGCTGACCTTTGATCTCACGGTCAGATCAGGTTCTTGGCCTCAGTTTGCAGCTGTGGTAAGAGTTGGCATTCCTTCCCCAAAGGTCAGAGCACCATTTGTCTCAACTGTAAGGAATACAGCACTGTTTGTAATCGCTGAACTACTGACTTCACCAGTTTACCTAACTCACATGCAACAAATGACCTCTTTGCCTATTTCTTTTCTGTTTTTATGTGAGGTAAGGTAAATTTCCTCTTTCCATATCATTAAGGAAATCCTATGGTATTGCCAACAATTCTGAAATACCTTTGAAAATAAAGATAAAATTGAATGCAACAGAGTTGAGTGAAATACTGGACATTTTTATATACATTTAAATGCATCATCTATGGAATGATAAGTTGTTCACAGATTTTTTTTAAAAAGACTTATGATCCCTGTTATTGCACCATGTAATGGGATTTTAATGGCTCTTATAGCCAAAACACATGTTTCAGTTTCACAGCATGTGCTAGATCTAGCCTGGTCGGTGGGATCAATGCACACATGTTACCCATCGTATATATTCAGAGTCAGAAACCTTTTTTTTTTTCTTTTTCATCCGTTCTCCAATCAATTTCTCTCTTTGATGAAATCCTGCTTCATTTTCCATCTGTTTACTCCCACCTTATTTCAATCTTTGCCTGCTTCTGAAGGGAACTAGAATGAACTGCATTTTTTTAACTTTACTAGAATTGTGTGAGAGACAGTAAAAAAAAAGAAAAAATAGGGACCATCTAAGACTTGGGGGAACCCGCAGCCACTAGTGTCTGCAGGGCTCTCTATGATGAAGTCTGTTTTCTTAAAGTCTAGAAGAGAAAGAGATCTCATTGTTTTTCGAACCCTTTGATATGATGTTTTTCTGATCGATCTGCAAACCAATTCCATAAACCCAAAGGAGCAAAACTCTGCCCATAAGCTCCAGGGAAGATCAGAGTTTTTGAAGCTTGTGTTTTATGCAGGCAAACTGTGAAACATGTTGATTTGTCCAGGGCATCAATCGCTCCACAGGCTTTGCGATAAAGATGTTTACCCACTGTGAACCCCTCGCCAGCTTTCCTCACAGGGGAACATTCTTTTTTTTTTTTAACTATGCTCTACTCCTCCCATGATCTTTCTATTCTTTTTTACACTTTTCACCTTTGCCTTTCTTTTTCGTAGCACTTCATAGTTCTTGAACACATCAAGAAAAGTGGATCTTACGTATGTTTATCAGAGCTGACACAAAGTAGAAACTTTTCTTCTTTTCTATGAATGCTTCATGCTTTTCGCTGCCTTATCAGTGCAGATGGCTGTCAGATTCTACAGTCCCGAGCACTGGGTTCAGTGGGGATATATCTTTGATCTCTTTTGACATACAGTAATGGCTTGTTTTTGTCTGCAGGGATCATGGTTAGTGATGTCAAACAGGGATTACACAAGGGCAGGCAAAATGTCTTTTTTGCATAGCCTTGACTGAGTTTGTTATGTTCTGAAAAGGAAGAACAGATATTGTGGCCATGTTCAGACCTGACGTTATACACACGATGATTCAGATACATGAAATTCAGCTGAGCACAGCTATTAAAAGCTGCTATTAAAACCGTCCTAAGAGATCAGAACTTAGTCACCCACTTTGCATGTAAATAACTCATAGCCATGTCAGCAGGAGGCCTGTCAATAAACAGAGTATTAATAGGTCTATGAAAGGTGGTCCCAGGTCAGTTCAGACCGTCACCAACCCCCAGTCTGGGGGTAGTACTCTTTTTCTCCGGCACTACTTTCAGATTTTAAAGGAAAAGTCCGGTCAGCAAGGAATAATCAATATATCATTATCTACAGCTAAAACTAATATGTTTGCAGTGATTTAGTTAACTTAGCGTTAATCAGTAAAAAAAATAACAAATAATGATTTTCGTTGATATCACCGAGTCAGGGAGCGGCCATTTTTGCCCAAATATAGTAACACCTCATTCCTGACATTTTCCAGCAGTGACGTCATGGTGCGGTAAGCCTAGCGCCATTCTCCCCGCTTCCAAGCTAAATCAATGGGAACTACTAGACACATCTGCAATCAACAACAATTATTGAAGATTTCAGAGGACTTCACCATTGAAATTCACCAGAGCTATAGTGAAACTGACAAAAGCCCACATGTATGGCAGCTGGATGTTGGAATACATCAGGTAAAAGTGAGTGGACAGGTTCGTCATTGGATTGCTAGCTTGAAGACGGAGGATTTGCCACTGAACTTCTGGCCAGAAATTTCTAAATTAGTTGGATAACAGCCCATTGTGACAAACACTAGATACAGCACTGGGACTTGATCAACAGCCGATACTGCACCATGACGTCAAAAACCGGTGGGTGGCAGTAGTGTTCTTTCACAAACATGGATGTCTCCAGTAAAGCACATTCAAATAAATTCCTCTTAATTAAAAACACTTATTTATTGAACAGTGTGTCATAATTTCATATTTAACGTACTTTTAGAAGTTTGCATTCTGAATATGACTGGACTTGTCCTACAAACAAACCATTTGGACCCATGTACTCAAACTTTCAACCGAAATGTAATATATAGTGTGTCATCCTCACAATGTAAATATTTCATAGTGTCAAAAAAAAAGCTCACATGTTAATTTTATTTAATCTAACAAAAGAAATGCTTTGCTAGGAAACCATAAAACATCAATACAGGCTCTAATCACACTATCCTGATGACGGTGAGAGTAGCTGTATTTTAATCTCATAAAGGATCTTCCAGAAAAGGAAAGCACGTTTCCAATATTTTTGTGCAGATTTCAGCTAAAAACTGGAAAAAATACTCCAAAAGAGTCAAAAGGCATCTTAGCTTTCCGTGAAATGGAGAAACTATTTAGGAATTTACCCAAGAACCAACTCTGGATTGCCACTGACCCAGCTTTATGAAATGGAGCCCAGGTGAAACCGATTTTGTCAACACCCAAAAATTCTTAGTAAATTCTGGTGGGACCACTGCTTGTGTTTTCAGCTGATAAAGATATCAAGCCTGATAAAAAGGAAAGTGTGATATAGCGTCCCTGTTCTCCAACAGTTCAATTTATTTCCAATAATCATCTCTGAAGTAGGTTTTCCAGTTTGAAAGAGGTCACAGAAGGCCGTTCTCATGCACACCCCCTCAGCACCAATATGAGATTATCCTCCTGGGTGTGGTGAAAACAACAAATAACTCATGTTCAGTTATTTTTCCATGAAGGGGGCAAAGAGACAGCTGACGGGGACATGTTTAGACGGTTGCACATAGGCAGGGCATTCCTTGCTCTCCAATAATGCACACACACACAAACACACACCCATCCATGTGCGGTAGTTTGGATGCCACCACAAATGTAGGCAAATAAACAGGCAGAAACACTGGGCACAGCTCTTGACTCATCCCTTGCCTCTAACAAACATGTGCACACACATTCTGAGTAACATTCTCTTTCCTTTGCCAACATGCCAAGGCTATCAGGCTCAGGCACATGTGCGTGTTTTCTCGCTCACACTAAAAGTAACACGCAAACACATGTGAGCTTGATTACAAAGCAGGGGCTGCTTGACAAATGGCACGGTGTTCATATTATGCCTGCGGTGTGGCAGCGGTAATGATTCAATAATTGTCCTGAGCGCTCCACACTCACTTCCAATCAGCATCCCAAACAGCGCTACAGCTGGCTACTCACGCCTCTGGAAGCCATAAAGGCTTGCTCCTCTGTACTCCCTGGCTTTAAATGCAAAATGCCGTTGCAACAGTGATTAATAGGAACCACGAGAAGAATGCTGCTCAAGTGTGTTTACAGCGGTCCTCTTTGGCCATGGCATTTGCTATGTGATCCTGGAAATACACCCAGAAAATTGCTGGTTGAGCTTGTTGACCCTGTGTGAGATAGTTCCTCTGCGACTGTGGAGCTAAATAAAATAAACAAAATGGAAGGATTTCCATCTCAGCGGATTTAAGATGTTTTGCTTCAAAAACAAGAAGCTGCATTCAGGTGACAGAGCTGAAGTCATCAAAACTGCAAATAAACGAATCGGATGTTATTAGAATGTTGCTTTAAGTAAGTCTTCTGTTCAGAGCCATGCATTAAGTTCATAAAATGCTTACAGTAAGAGCACAACTCTTTTACTACGATACTATAATAGATGCAGAAATACCTTGGTACTTTGCCTAAGTAGATGACATCTTCCCTGAAAAAGACAATGATTAAATGACATATTCCCTGGATGAATCCATAATAATTTTAGGCATTATGGGGCTTTTATTGGTGTCTGGTAGCTGTCATGTTCAAGCATATCAAAAATATTTGTGCATGCAGTCTTTTCCTTGTTTAAAAATGTCGATTTTTCGACCATGTTTTTTTTTTTGCTGTTTATGGAATGGAAATGTTCGTTTACTTTCTGAAAAGCTGTACTAAATAAAATTTCGTTTTGTATAGGGTGCATTCACACCAAACATGTTTTCGGTGAATAAGAGCAACAGAGTTACATGTTATCCCTAAGTACAGGTAGGCAACAGAAGCCACTCTACACAAATCCATTCAACAGACACTTTGTATCAAAGCCACAGCCAGGATTTTGTCGATTCCATGGACACAGGTACAAGGCTACACCTGCAAGGGATGTAAAGCAACAGTTGCTAGAGTTGAAAGATTTTAACGTTTACATCATGAAAACCAATCAGAGACAAGCTGTGGAGGTGTTGTATTGTAAAGGAGTTCAACAGAGGCTACACTTTGTTATTCAAAATGGAAGATTGAAGTGGACATTGTTGGTGGCTTTTACAGAATATCATCATAACATTTTAATTATTTATCATTCAATATCATCTTCTAATGCAGGGTTCCTACAGCATAAGGTAAGTTAAATTCAAGACTTTTAAAGACTTTTTAATGCCACTTGTAATAAAAATTTAAGACCAAATTCACAAGAAACACATAAAAACCTGCTTTGCTTGCGACAACATAACCCAAAGGTTTCTTCGGAGCGCATAAACCACTGCACTAATGTTTCAAGTTTTGAAAACTTCTCATACAGGAAGAAAGCTAAAAAACACACAAATGACAGATATATTTTAATAATTATTTAACTGAATTCACAAACTCTGTTTTAGCAGGGAACAAAACAAATTCAGTTTTAAAGCCCTAACATAACCAGTGCTAAGTCTTTTTGCAGCTATTTTTTTTCTTTGTATGGTTTTCTTAGTATGTTTTGATTTGGTGATAAGTGGAGGCGCCAGTTGCAGAGACAAGGGTGGGGAACAAAACTGAGAAATACCGGCTGTTTCTCTGTAACTCCATTTTGGACGCTTTGAAAGTTTCAGCAAGCTTCGCATGTGCCGACTCCACTCTGGCCTTAATTCCCATCGTTCTGAGCTTGAATGACTTCTTGCACAAATCCACTGAGCCTCATGTATGTTCCCTGGTTTTAGCCATGGAGAAAAACTCTTTTTGGTTACATTTACACTTGATCATATTTTAACAAAAAGTTAATGGTGCATCTCCCAAATGTCCCGGCTAGACAACAACGCTTTATTGGTTCCGCTATCGGGACGGAACCAATAATGGCGAGCCGTTATTTTTTTTTTATAAAAAAGGAAAAAAAATTGTCAATTTTAACGCTTTTATTTAGATTACAAAAATAAATCATAATAAAAATAATCCTATTTATGATGTTTTAAAAATCAAGACCAAAACGAAAGACTGATTTAAGACATTTTAATACCAATTAAGGCCTTAGTTTTATTTTGAAGAATTCAATGCCTTTTAAGACTTTTAAGGACCCGTGGTCTGCCTTGCTTCTTCCATATGTTTATCACTGATAGGTTTGTTGTGGGAAAAAAGTATTCAACTATTTACTCCAGTTAAATAAACGGAGATCGATGGATTTCAAATAGTTGGCACTTTAAAGAAAGAATCTGGCTTGTTATGGGAAGACGTATGTCTTGTCTACAAACACCCCTCACTCAGGCATTGTGTGGCCTTGCAGGTGATACAGACTGATTGAAAAACTTTTTTAGTGAGTAAGTAGCATAAAGATCAATACATGAGTTAAGAAAAGTCTAAATTTTCCAACCACAGGTTCCAAAGCTGACCCCGGCCATTGGGGGCAACAGCAATCAATTGTGCAATTTTGTCAGCATACTGTATAAAATGGGCTGCTTTTTCAATTTAGATTACTGCAAATGGGAAAACACTATTCCCCCCTTTGTCGATCTCTTCTGAAAATGAAATAAAGTTCTGTCTCACATGTGCCAAAAATACATATTGCGGATCATTTTGGGTAAATATTGAGTGGAGTGCTACACTGCTGTAAAATACTGTAGGGCCAAAGATGATGCCACTGGAGTGTTTTAAAACTGGAATCTTATAGAAATAGAACTTTATCGATCTCACAATGGAGAAATTAACTTTCTGCATTTAACCCATCCCCTTGGGGAGCAGTGGGCTGCCACTGTGCAGCGCCTGGGGAGCAGTGTGGGGTTAAGGGTCTTGGTCAGAGACCCAGAGTGCAGCCTGTGGGGATTGCACCAGGTACCTGCAACCTTCTCAGAGCACAAGCGCACTGCTCTAACCCCTAGGCCAACACGCACCCAAATGGTGGACTCTTGCTGGACATTTGCCAAGATGAGATGGTATACAGGAAATATCAATACACTGTTCTTGCAGTGAAAAGCCAATTTATTCCCACTTTTGCTTACTTATAAAACAAAAATGGTAGAAATGGCCAGCTGTGAGTTGACAGTGTTTACCGGCCAAGCGGTCAAAACCGATTTGCCCTTTCCAGTGACAAACAAAGCCATAAAAAACATAATTTCCTTTCTTATGTAGACATTGTACATATTGGCCTCTACACATAGATTTCAACACAGTGGCAGTAGTGTGATGGTATGAGGCAGTTTTGGTGTTTCCAGATATAGACAAATTAATCAGTGGATCCAAGGTTTCTACTTTGTAGCTGAAAATCCTATATGCATAGATAATTAGTCTGTGACTTTAAACAGCCAATATCATGTAAAGTCATCCTTTTCTTAATATAGTTTCTGTATTAACTTTATTCCCTGACCAAAATCCTGCTCAAAGTGGTATTTTAGTGTTAACCTTCCCCATCCAGGAAGCCGCAGCCGCCCATCAAACAACGCACCCACTTTCTCCAGTCAAGCGTAAACGTTTCAGATCATATTTTCTCTTTTAGCAGCTAATCTGCAAAGTGACAGCTACTGTTTCTTTTTTAAACTAAAGTCTAAGATTTGTTTTTCATTTCAGAGTTTGTCCAGCCTTCTGTAAAAAGATTCTAATCACCAGATGGGGCCTCATACTATGCTGCAGCGTCTAAAGGGCATTTAATAGGAAGAAAGATGCAGTGTTACAGGGAAGGTAGGCCTCTTTTTTCCGGGTTGGGAAAATAACACCAAATAAAAAACTATTTTGATTAAAAAAATGTGCTCTATAGTGACAAAAATAATTATTTTATCATATATATGCCTGCAGTTGACTTTTGAAAATGGCATTAAAAGCAAAGAGCACTGTCATTACCTGATCTGTAAGAGTACTAAACTATAATGGGTTAGAGGTAAAAAAAAATGTATTTCCTGAGAAAATAAATGCATTAAAATCCTTTCTGTTTTAACCATCGTCTCTGCCCGATCTGTACCGAAAATTGGTTCCTACGCTGCTTCCGAATGCTAACCGTTTTGGCGTCGAATTTAAACATAAATCTATCCTTTTTGAGTTTTCTGTGTTCCTTTCATGTTAACCTTATGGTATATAGTACGTAATCTAAAGTAAGAAACAACTAAAATGTAGATAATGTAATCATATTTTGCTGGACTACTCTGAGAATGTCTCATGATAAAAAGCAACAAAATTGTTTCGAAAAGTCATAAAATATTTAACATATTTAATGATGTATATTAGCATTCTTTAGAGATTTAAGGATAGAAATAAGTACTTTAGTACCGTGGTTAGTCATTGACCCTTGGGAGATTTGCAGGAATGGATCACAATGAAGTTGCTGCATCATACAATGAGTTATTAAATATGTGCAATTATTGGTTGACTGGACACTAAACTATCCTTTCATTTGTCATCACAGTCCAGAAACTGAAATATATAGAAAACAACAGAATTTTACTTTTTTATACTTTTTGTGTTGCATCTTTAGAAAGTGTGAATTGAGTTAGTGTTGATCCCTTTCCCTTGTTGTTGCAAGCAAAGAAAATTGTATGGTTGATTTGCAAAATTTTTACATTTTTACATCTTTTACATCAACAAAACGGGCTTGAACCAGATTTTCACTCAGTTTTTCTGAAAAACATTGACACCCATCCAGGAGGCCAGATACATTCAAGACTCAGCCTCAGGATGATTTTTCCACAACTGACATGTTAAACATTTAGTTTTGTTTTTGTTTTGTATTTTAAATATGTCTAGAGTAAATAAAATGAAAAAGAAATACAGGAGTAATAGTTAAATTTATGCCTCTTAGAAATTCAGTTCGGGAAGTATGACACTTCTTTTATATCTCCTGCTTATATTAAACATTTGTGACAGATATATAAATTCACATATCTGGGTCACAGCAGGGGAACTTGGGCTGAAAGTCTTTGACTTCTCCTCTATATCACTTAAAAGAAACAAAATATTCAACAAAGTGCTCCCCTTGCCTTAACATCACCCACTGCCTTACATGGAAACTATCTTGTTCAAATCAGAGGACTTTTAGTTAGGATACTTGAGTTTGAGCTCACTGAGAAAGATTTATCCTTGTACCCCATGTAGACTTTAATTAGTGATGAATTAAGCCTCTGGTCTCAGCTTGCCAGAGCACGGACCCTCTTGAAGGTTAGCTCTGCTCGAATATTTCACCACTGACCTCTCTGAGAGGCTGCCAAGAATGTCAGATATCCAAGCTGCGTGGGAGTGCCTCTCTGAGCTCCTCCCGGGTCGGTTGGTTGCCTCCTTTGCTCTGCGTTTCATCTGTTAGCAGTGCCCTCTGCAGGATGCTGGGACGGCATGTGATGATGTAAGCACATTTCTCCTGTGCTGTGCAACTGCCTGTGGTTATGAAGCGATGTGGGGCAGACACTCTTTCCACTCCCTCTCTCCCTTTTCTTCATTGCCTCACTGCAAATTCAAGCTTTTTAGATTAGTTCAAACTCAAGGAGCTAGTTTTTTATAGCATTCATGTATGAACTGTTGTTTAGTCCAGATTGCATGTTCACTATTGGGTGCAATGAAACATATAACATATGTTTTGGTAAATATATATATACTATCTTTGTGTGATTGTGCTTCATATCGAAGGAGAAGTAAAACAGTTTAAAAACTCCTGCAGCACATTCTGAATTCATTCTAAATGCACAGATGTTAGGCTTGTGAAATGTGTAATTTTAGAATGTGTCACTTACACTAAAGGTGATCCTTGTAGGAGACGCTGATGATAGTGTGGGCTGCTTAGCTTGTCTATTGGCCTGCTTGGGGCAGCCTTCAAGGTTCACTTATTCTGGTGAAGGTCTATATTAGACTGCAGAGGAAGGCCCTTAGGGTCCTTGTTGTTAATTAACTAATTACTTTGGTAATTTGACAGTTTAATGTGCCCTTCTACCCCATGGTGGCCTCCTCCTCATCTAAATTAAAGCCTACCGACATTCCAAGAGGTACAAACACTACAAAATCTTATTTAAACATAAAGAAAGTATTAGAATAAAGAATATCTTTTAGTGGTCTCTGTAAAAAAAAAAAAAAAGGTTAGTTGAAACATTGTAGCTACCTGCCAACACAGTAGGTGGCGATAACATTTAAATCAAGTCATAGTAGAATATTTTGGAAGAATTTTTTTGGGCTGAATATATTTTAATAATCTTTTCTTGATCATGAACGTTTCTTCTGCAGAGCTGAAAGTTTAAAAAAAACAAAACAGAGAGAGATAGGTAAAAGTAGCAGCACAGTAAAGGCTTTTACTGATCAAGGTTTCTGCTGCTTGCACTAATCTAAATCATTCATGTACTTATATTAGATCAAAGGAAAGTTAAATTAGTGCCTTTAGCTGACTCTACCTCTCTGCCCTACAGATAATTCTATTTGGTTAACTAGAATGACCTGTTCTTGTCTCAGTTATCACCTTCCCTATATTTGGGTAGCAGTGGGTCTTTCACGGAGCTGTCTGTAGTGAGATGGTAATTTAGCCACATAGAGGGTGGGTTTGGTCATGGACCTCTGTGCCATCTTATCTGGCCTGCTTCCACTTCTCACTGGGCAGGTTCAATGCAGGACACCTGGGCCCGAATTTGGCCCACCTCCAGAACTGCTTTAGCTCTGGTAGTGGAGCCCCCTCTGCTTTGGTTGGATGGTGCCTGAACAGCATCTCTGGCTGGGCGGGTGGGCAAAATGACGGGTGGCTGGGTGGATTGAGGATTCAGGGGCCTGGGTGATGCAAAGTGGGTCTCAGGTTTGTAGAGGTTTTATGCAACTCAAACACATAATTTGGCCTTGATGTTTGACACAAAAGACATTACAGAAGATACACATTTATACTACTTAGGGTGGTTGGGGTCCAGACTTGGAGAAAACACACCATGTCTTGCCCCCACCCTGGTACCTATGCATTTTCGGCAGGGACTGGAGGAGAAGGGTTGTCCTATGGCTTCCAGAGATGTCTTCAGCTGATCCTGAGCTGCAAGGGCTTTATTGGGCTCTGCTGGGCACCCCTCCCCCTACGCCTCCCTACTTTGGTCCTTCCAAACTCAGTCTGCCATGGTGGGCTGTGCCTGCAGGGCATGTTGGGGGCTCTGCAGAGGTCTTCCCCGCTTTGTGCTGGTTGATCTTATTGATGGGGATTGTGCAGACCCTGGGTCACAGGATTTATCTTCAAGGCATTGTTGGTGGTACAGCTGGTTCGAAGGCGCTCATTGCCAGAAAATACCTGTGTCTCCTTGGCCTGGAAGCTTCTGCACCAGGGCTCTACTGATGACCTACCTCTGTGTGGGACATATTGCATCCCTTGGGTGATACCTTATGTGTGTGTGCATGGGGTTATTCTGGCCTCCTATCAAGTGAGCCCCCTGTACTTTACCAATGTTCTGTTTGTTGCAGGCCTTCCAATGTTGCTCATATACTCCCGATCAACACAAACTAGTATTAGGCAGGGCCCCAATCCAGCACTAAAATTGTTGTGGTATTGGTATTGGCAAGTACCAACAAAGGGGGCACTGATATCATTTTGAGAGTCAAAAGTTTATTCAACAATTGTCACCAATTCCAGGTAGGCAATAAAAAGTTCTACTGGATTCCCTTTGTTTTAGTCTTTTTCCTGTGAAATGTAGGCAGCAGCTAACAAAGCCATGATGGCAATTATTTTACATCCAAGTAGTAGGCAGTTCTTGATATACACACACATCAATTCAAAACAGATAGTATGGGTATGGTATCGGTATTGGCAGATAATGCACAGTTAGGTATCGGGAATCGTAAATGAAATCGAAAATGGCATCGGCACAACACTAGCACAAACACTTGATTTTACAAATATTCTCTCCTGTTTCTCTGTCAAGCTGAGCCTATGAAAGTATCTGTCTTCATCTGCTCTTTATAATACTTTCTCCTATAAAACCAGATTTCTAAAGTAACAAGTTCAGGTTATGACACAGAGAGAGAAAAAACCCCACTGTGAGCAATAAGTTTCATCAGTAATGTCAATTTGTTTTTTAATATGAACGCCATTTACAGTTTTTTTGTAATAGCAAAGCTTTAGTTCGTCAGTAAAATCTGTGAAAACTGTTTTACCACAAAGTTGAGAGTTATTATCAGTACACCAAATGTAAACTGCAGTGGGCTCGCAGTGGAGTTGATTATTTTTACCAGCTAATCTCTGTGTTATTCCTTTTTCTGTGTGTATATTGCTTTAAGCTTGTGTGGAGCTTAAATATCATCTTCTACTTGAATCTCCCTAGCAACTTATTTCCATTACCTTCTTCTTCCTCATCTCTTCCTCATATCCCCTGTTTATTTTTTCAGCTTTCTCTCCTTCCCTTACTCCTAATACTCTTCCCAGTTTTCCATCTCACTTGCTCTCCCCTCCCTCTTATTTTCATTTTTTTTTCTCCCTCCACCAATCTCGCCCTCTCCTCCTACCGTCCTGTGGGTTGGGTGACAGTAGCAGCTGCAGAAGGAGCAGCTGCTCTATGTGTGTTCCTGGATATGCAGAGAGTGTGTGTCTACATGCCACAGCTTGTCCTCTCCACCAGGCTGCTGGGGCAGGGTTGGTCCCAGCAGGGTACCACAACCCTGCCAACAACTCGTCAACCAACCAGGCGTTTGTGTTGTGATACAGAAACACACACTTGCATAAACACTTCTCCCAGACTTAACAGCAACATGCAAAAGCCTAATTTCACACAAATATTGCTGTTCAAATACACTCCCAGGCGCTGAAGAGCCAGTGAATCATTCAGTTATGAGCTACGGTAAAATATATGGAAATAAACCCTCAGAACTTCCAGGAGTCGTCTATCTCCTTATGGAGTTTGTGACAGACAGAATGCAATTTAAAAATGTTGAGGGTACAATGTAAGGAGATGAAGAATGAGGCAGGTGTTTTATATGACAAAAAGAGAGAGAGAGAGAGCAGCGTGCATGATTAGGAACACACACTCTGAAGTCTTCACACAGCAGAATCCAAGGTTTAGTGCCCAGGGCAATGTTAAGCTGAACTCTCTCAGTGTCGGAGGGTGAAGGGGGATCATCACATTTCATAGTCAATGGAAAGTCCTTAGAGGCTTTCATCCCGTACAGAGGCGATTTCCATCCCCTCTCCCTGCACGAGTGCGCAGAACCCCTCCTCACAGCCTCCCACACACACGTACACACCCCTTCATTAAATTATAGGCATTTTTAAACCATTCTCAAGTTGCAGTTGTCTTTCTCTGGCTACTCTAATGAGAAAAAGGCCTGGAGCAGTGATTTATAACAGGTAAACAAACAAAGCTATACAGGCTAATGTTGCATTTTGGTTAATACAGTGCTGTTTTTTATGAAAAAAAAAAGCACAGAAGTAAGTGAGAAAATGACTGATAGAAGGAAAGATATAGATAGGAAACCAAGGAGGGTTGGAAGAACAAGGAGATTGGAGCTATCATCCAGTTAGCGGCTGGAGCTGAGGGAATTCTGTCCTGTCATCGGAGCCAGCCATGCAGAAGGGGAAGCAAGCTATTCTGTTCCACCTTGATGTCGGTCTGTGTCGGTGCAACACCATCTTATTGCCATGTCGTAGCTCACACCATCTCACTATACACCTCTACCACCTTTTTTTCCTCTCTTCATTTTTCTTCTTGTTATTTCTTTTCAGATTTCCAGCACTGTGTGACGAGCATCCATCTCCCACCCCAGCTCTTCATTTATATTTCCCTTCAGTTCCTCTAAAACCTCACCCACGCATGCATCAGTTAACTTTGCCTGCCTTTTCTTTTTCTCTCCTTCTTGTCATGCTCCAACGCTCATGTGGGAACTCTAGCATTATGCCTGCCGTGTTGCAGCTTTGCCCTGTGGGGGTCAATTCTTATGCCCGTAGGGGTGCTGGTCTTCTTGCTTCTGCAAACCAGAGGTGATGGACAATGCGCTGGACTGGAAGGACGAACAGCTGGAGGGTTGAAGGCCAGAAGAGGCCACAGAGGTCACAGCTATTCAAAACCTTGGCTCCCGGCTGAAAGGTATCAGGGTGAAAGAGGATCATGCTTGCGGAGGAGAAAAAGAGCTCTTGTGTCTCTGTGGCTCACAAAGGACCCAGTAATGCAGCAAGTTGAGCAGGCTGCCCCACAACACCCTGGTTGCTCTCTTGTCATGTGATTACATTCCTGTATTTCTATTCACAGCAAAAGGAATTATTACATTTGTGCCGCAGCATAGAGATAATATATGGTGTTTATTTTTAATAAACCAGATGTGTCTTCTACGCAGATCTGAAGCTGTGCAAGTGATATATAATACTTGGCTGTAGCGCGTTCATCTTTTACACGGTATGATGCTTACATTTTGGAAAAGTCTCCAAAGAAGTCAATAACTTCAAGGCCTTACTGCAAAGCCACTAAGCCTCTCCTAAGTTCTTATGGTATTGAAATAAGCAACTTTTTTTTGATTAGCAAACAGCAAAGCATGCCTTTCAGGGTTCTTCTCAGGACCAGCAAGGATGTAAAGGTTAATCTTCGGTTTATTGCCACCAGCAGTTAGACAGATGGGATGTTCTGAAAATCCTTGTCAGAGGCCATTGATCCGCTGATGTCAAATGTCCCTGAACATGGCATTTCTGTTCCCGAAGCTGCCGTGTCCATTGGGTAGTTATCCATGTCCAAGATTTTCAAAATTAGGCTTTGAACAACTTTGTTAAAGATATCATACTGTAATCTTGTTTTATTTCCAAATGCACATAAAATGGAAAACACACTATATATGGAGAAAACACATCCGTGTTTTTCTGGTTTAATGACGTCACAAGAAGCTCTATAATTTGACTCTTTGTGCCTGAAATCCTGCTCATTACAAACTCCACCCTCGACCATGATAGACATCAAAACAATCAAAGTTGTTTTTTTTATTGTTTTATATATTCACTTGTGTAAATTTAGATAAAGCCACATTTCACGTAACAGGCTTGGACCCCCTTTTGCCTTCAGAACTGCCTCAATTCATCGTGACATTTGTTCAAATAAATGCTGGAAGCATTCCTCAGTGAGTTTGGTCCATATTGACTATGATGGCATCACACAGTTGCCGCTTATTTGCAGACTGCACATGGATGATGCGAATCTTCCGTTCCACCACATCCCAATGATTGCTCTATTGGTATACTGATCACCGTGTTGATTTTTCCAGGCCAGGTTTCCAGTAGGGCTTGAACTCAAAGTGCACTGTCGTGAAATATGCTCAGTTGTTCTCCTGGATTCAGCTTTATGACATGGCGCTGTTGTTTTGAGCTGAGCAGACAGGCATCAGACGTTGGGTAATCACCATGGTCTACTGCGGGATGTGACTATGGTCAGCTTAACAATACTCGAAGTAAAATGTGGCGTTGCAGCATTTTTTTCCCTTAAAGGCTGATACCAAGGGGCCCAAAATTTGGGCCAAGAAAATAGTTCTCCACACCATGACACCCACCACCACCAGCCTGAACCGTTGACTACTGAGCCTGTGGGTGGAGGCTGAGGCTCCCTTCATGTTGTTGAAGCCAAATTATGGAAAGACCATCCGAGTATGCGCTTCAGAAATGAGACTCATCAGACCGGAGCAATGATTCATTTAATCATCCAAAATGTTGGATGATTAAAATGAGCTCATTTCAGGTTGTAGCCTCAGTTTCCTGTTCTTAGCCTAAAGGAGTGGCACCCGGTGTAAATCTTCTAAAATAATTTGTCCCATTTGCAACTTAAACATCTAAAACGTACTGTGTCATTAAACAGAATTATGCTCTTCTGCTAAAATATGTTTGTATCGGGTGGTTATTTGATGCAGTGCAGCAGTTCTGTTATCCACTGGAGGTGTGCATGCCCTCAACAGTATACTGTAAGAAATGTCCAAAAATTAACAGTATAAATTACTATATCTATTTTAAGGAATTTTCTGTAATTTTTTTTTACGGATCTTTCATTCATATTTATCGGAGCCTTTTAGGTAAGAGAGTTCTGACAACTTACATCAGCAAAATATTTAGAGAAAAAAAAAATCTGTAAAAATAGTTTTTTTTTCTTGGTAGAGATGTTTTTTTTTTCAACAGAAAATCTGTAAAATAAACAGAAAATCACCCTAAGAAAAACTACCAGACTTTTTCTTCTTTTGCACCTAATTTTTCTTTTATGTTTGAGTTCACTAAAACATAATTTAATTAATTTATTTGTATATTTATTCCATTTATTCCATTGATTATGTTTAAACATAACAATTAAACATGAATATAAACAAACAATAAAAATAAACATACAATTCAAACTAAACGACAGAATTAAAGGTAGTGAAATGAAAAATAATAAATTTGTAAATTTGAAATGAATTAGTAAGTTTGAAAAGATCTTCAGCAACACAATAAGCATCAAAATAAACACAATGAAAAAGATAAGAAAATAATAAAAATAATCTGTCCTCCCATATTATTTCATGTTTATTTTCTGTAATTGCTCTTAAAAACAAAAATAAGATCTGTGCATTATTCTTTTTTCATCTCCAGTGTACATCACAATGCTCAAGATTTTAACATCAGTGAAGTAAACAAAGGATGAAGGTTCTGAGGGTAGTAAAATTAAAAGAAATTATTGTTGTCTTTGATCCAATGTCATATGGATCATAGATACCAGTTCAACCAATATATTCTTTATCATTTGATGCTAGATTGATCTTTGGGATTAATGTACAACGTAAACAATTAGATTCCACCTTGAATGAATTTGCAACTCACAGGTTTATTTTATAGCTCCAATTCACAACCCCATTTCATTCTCAGGTCACTCTTTCCAGTTCACCACCAGATCATCATACAGTCAAATTGAATCCTCAAAAGTTTTCTATCTGAGGTAAACCGGATGATTGTATCAACTCATTGACTCTTCAGCAATCCCTCAACACTCGGGCATGCTTTGTAGCGTACAGGGAGAGTAAAAACTTTCCCGCTAAGGGAAGAAACCTTCAGCAGAACCAGACTTTGTGTGAGCCGGCCATCTGCTTGAGGCTTTAATTCGGGGCTCATGGAAATGATCAGATAGTTTTATATGTCTGCTCTGGTTCCTGGAGATACAAAAGGTAATCCTTTGGGAAAACCAGCCCCACAGACGCCATAGCCAGGCAGCATTTGTTTTGTTTCAGTGTGCCCTGTCGTCAGAGGATGAAGGAGACCACATCCAGCCAGCACGGGTCGTCAGAGAAACAGGACTACACCACCAAAACAGGCAAAGACAGCTGACATTTTTCTCCAGGATGAGATGCTCGCCAGCCAAACAGGAATAGACCAGATGAAGCTACTTATGGAGAGAAAAGCAGAGAGCAGTAACGTTACAGATTGAACTAACAAATTCTGCAGAGGGAGAATAGAAGATAGAATGAGAATAGAGAATAGATATAGAAGTGAAGTAAATGATGGAAAAAGGGATCCCTATGTCCTCCAAGAAGCAGTCTAAGCTTCATAGCAGCATAAACTATAGAGATATTCAGATATCCTTCTTGTAGAAAACTGTAAGCAACCATATTCTTTATATGGTTTGAAATGTCAAGACAGATTACAGAAAAAAAAAAAAAAATCTTTGTATTCAAGATGATACAAGAAACTTTCAGGATTTCAAGCTATTATAAACTCCCCACAACTAGTTGGTTTAGATAGATTCTATCTCGGTTTTCTTTTGGACATGTTTAGGGTATTATCAGTGCATACAGTAGCCTGTAGATGTTTGATATATGAATGCTTTTCAGAATAGTGAGCAGAAAAAAGGTAAACTGTGAAAAAGAACAGCAGAGGAGTGTTAATCCTTCTTTTTCTTCTTACTTTCAGACTATAGGTTTAATGGTACATTTAAAAAACATGGAAACAGGTGACAAATTGATGCAAACTTAAAAAAAATCTATAAGATTAAAACCCATCCAATCTTAAAAAGATTGTTTTCTAGGTTATGAAAGGAGACTGTGTAGAAACCATGTTAATAAGCATGAGGTTTGCTGGTTCAGTTGCATTGCATGCTGTCTGAACTCAAACTACTTTAGCAAATTAGGGCTTCTCTTGCCAGATGCAGAATGATGGGATTTCTTTTTTTTTCTCTTTGCTGTTGACTGAAATGATGGTGCAGGAATTCGGTGCTGGTTCATGCATGGCAGGGCAAACTGTTGGGACACGGCTGATTGCAGGTCTCGTCTGCGTGGGGAACTTTCTATGGAGATTCTGCAGGAGACATTGAGATTTAAAAATGCAACTGTTGTCAAATTTTCTTGAAATCTATCCAGTGTGATCAAACACATCTCATAGTTTTCTTGTCTGCAACAATACAGAGGAAGCAAATGATTTTGAGGAGGAATTGGAAACTTTTTGGGGTTGTTTAGTATTTTCAACATTTCAACAAGTGTTCAAAACAAAGTATTTAGTTGAACATCTTGGACAAAATATGTTGTGATTTTCCTATTGACTTAAAAATGGCCATTTGTGATCCACAAAAGCTCATATTTACTCTTAAAATTACGTATCCTTTGTTTTATTTTTCAGCCATCTAGGTGATAATTTTTTTTCTCCTGTACAAGCATGCTGGGTTGATGACCTCCTTAGGTCTGAAAGGAAAGCCCTGTCAGCAAGAAATAACCAATGGGTCATTATTTATACCTAAAAACAAATAAATTTGAGGTGATTTAATGAATTTAGTAATAATCACTTAAAAATAAAAACAATATCAGATCACCGAAGTCTTGGCAAGCGGCCAATTTTACCCAAATATAGTAACCCCTCCTCCTGCCATCTTCCAGCAGTGAGGGATGCTTGTAAAGCGGTAAGCCTAGCGCCATGCTCCCCTCTTTTGACAAGCAAAAATCAATGGGAACTACTAGACACATCTGCAATCAACAACAATTATTTATTTATTTATTTCGAACAGACAGTAAAAACAATCAAGAAAGAAAAAAAAATTGAATGAAACAAACTTAACAATGAAAATATAAAACAAATTATTTTGCCCATGTGACATGTGTAAATTTTATATTTTCTTTTCGTGGAAAAGGAGCAGGTAGAAGATACATCTTATAATGTTCTGCCCTCTTTCCTACTTGTCAATTTATCATTAATTAACTGTCAAAACATTTGTTTCCATTCCACATGATGTTTAGCCATGTACAATTATTTTAAGTTCTATTTATGTCATCAATTACATTATAGACTATTAAACAGTCATCTTATGTAGCGTATTTTGAAATGAGCTCGGTTTTAATCAGTTTATTAAATTGGTTTGCATTTTTAATTTTTTTAAACTCGTCATTCAACCCATTCCAGACATTTACTCCACACACAGATAAACAAAAACTCTTTCTGGATTTGTTCTAAAGTGTTGTTTTTAAAAGTATCCTTCACCTTATATCCCATAACCCCCCTGTCACCAATCATTTCCTGTATATTGTGTGGAAGTTTTTGATTTCGGACCTTAAACAAGAATAGAGAAGTTCTAAATATTACCAGGTCCCAGAATTTCAGTATATTTGATTTGATAAATAACTGGTTTGTGTGTTCCCAGTATCCCACTTTATGTAGTATTCGGATTGATTTCTTTTGTAAAACGTATAATGGCTGTAAATTTGTTTTGTATGTATTCCCCCAAACTTCCACACAATATGTTAAATGTGGTACAATGAGTGTGTTGTACAGAATAAACAAAGATTTGTAGTCCAGGACTAAACTAATTCTTCTTATAACAGCAACACTTTTGGCTATTTTAGATTTTACTAGGCTGATCTGAGGTTTCCAGCTAAACTTATCATCTAATATGACACCCAAGAATTTTATTTCATGTACTTGTTCTAAATCAACACTTTCAATTGATATTTTTAATTGGTTTTATTTTCCTGTTTTTATTGTTTCGAATATCATGAATTTGGTTTTATCTAAATTTACTGATAATTTATTGTTGTTTTATTACAAGGGCTGGGGACTTCACCATTGAAATTCACCAGAGCTATGGTGAAACTGACAATGCCTTACGTGCGCCATGGCTGGATGTTGGAATACAGCGGGGAAAAGTGGAAAAAAGAGTTATTTCATCTTTGCTGATTCCTGATCCTCCCACGGGCCGGGTTAAGTCGTTGGATCGCCTGCTGAATAGGGAGTGATTTCCCTTTGTAATTAATCGTAATTAATCTATTTACTCTCTGCTTTGCACTGAGTAGAGTCACCATCATGGATAATGGCGTGTTGTGACAAACACCAGATACAGCACTGGGACTTGATCAACAGCCAATACAGCAGCACCGCGATCAACGTCACAAACCAGTAGGTGGCCAGTAGTGTTCTTTGACAAACACTCCACCAAAAGCACATTCATGCATGAAAATTACTCTTAATTAAAAAGACAGATCATTTATTGAAAAGTATGTAATAATTTCTACTTAAAGTAATTTCCTAAGTTTGTATTCGGAATGTGACCGGACTATCCTTTAAGCCCTGAACATATGGACATGATTTTCCCTCAGATCTGACAAAATGGTGTCTTTAAGACAATTGGCAGTGCAAATGTGATTTTCATGTGAAAATATTTTATTTTAAATTTATAAAAACTAAACATAATTTTTATTGTATTGTGTTTGCAGTGAAAATAAATCCCTTCAAATCAAGTCTATTGTTACAACTAATTGGTAAGCCAAACATAAGTGGCTATTGTAAGGTAAAACTATTGTTGCTGAATACTCATTTCAAATCTTGTTATATTAACAAATACATCTTCATCAATAAACTATATAATAAAACAGATGATTGATCATCGATAAAAATGTGTAAGTGCACTAAAATGTGAGATAAAATGTGTTGAGAGGTCACTATTTGAAAGGTTTACACCTTTTTGACCCCCCACGTGTGAATGAACATTGTGAATGATACCTTTAGTAAAGAGAACAACTCAAGAAAAAAGTAGATATGAGTCTCAAAATTAACTTGTGCCTAATTTAATGTCAGCTGTATTTTTAAAGAAGCTAGATTTTGTTTTAATTAAACAAAGATTTACAATAAAAGAGCAAAAAAATAACGACCACAGCATTCGCAAAGTGACGATCGTTATCTGATATGTGCTTGATTGATTTGACAGAAAACTCCAGCTTGTGGCCCTGAATCTGCTGGCTTCTAATCCACCCTGTTTGGCCGTGAGTTGTAGTGACGTCGATGCCTGCTTAATTTGTTGGTTTACAAATAATTTCATTTGGAATAGTTCTTCCTGTTAGCAAGCAAAGGTTGGCAGCTGAGTGACTGGAATGATAAGCTGCTCTTTTCCACACTACAATAAGCCATCGCTGTGTGTTATTGGACCTATTAATCTGGGTATGTATTTCATTTGAGGAGGACAATGGGATGAGCGATCAGACCAGCGAGTCAGGCGTACCTCTACTTCCCCTTCCTCTCCTCCCTGTGTCTTTTTTAGATGCTGGCCCGTGATGGGAAATCTATATGGTGCGAGAGGCCAATTTAAGTTGCTTCAACAGTGTGGGCTTGAAAAGCGAGCAGGCAGGGTAAACATAGTAAATAACTCCTGCTCTCTACATGAATTTCAACAGGGAGAAGAAGCGAGGCGATGGTGTTTTTCATCAGTTATATTCTCAGACTGGGGTGATGGAGAAAAGAGAGGAGCTCTGGGCAGTTGTCTATCGATGCTTAAAACTGGTTGTTTTCCTTAAGCTATTCAGCTAAGTGTTTGCTCTCACCTGCATGTCAGTAAGAGTCAGATCTGTATGTGTAACCCAATTGTTGCTTTCACTAGAGTCTGTTGAAATATATACTTTACAGTTGTGGGTAGAGGAGCAGCATGGATTTGACTTTTCATCTACAAGACCTGTTTTTTTTGGTATTTTTTATGAATTTGAATGTATAGCTGTTATTCAATCTTCCATTTGATCAAAATAAACTACAGCAATCTTAATAAAATATGTTTTTTTTTTATTTCACTTCCTTTTATGTTTGTCTTTATTAGTGTGAAGTTCTGCAATACCTTTTTTTAGGGTTAGAGTAGTACTCAAAATCCCCTGTTTTGGGGGAAGTGTTGAATTGTTAAAATGAACAAAACATTTGTGTAAATTGAATCAAATCAAGGCTGTGCAGTGGGTAGCACTGCTGCCAAGCAAGAAGGTTCCGGGTTTGATTCCAGAAGCTGTAAATTATATTTTTTTTTTGTTAAAAGTGCAATAAATAAAATGTATTATTGTTATATATTATCATTATAATCAAAAAAAGGGGAAAAAATCCATCTATTTATGTGAATTTATACATCCAAACTCATAATAATTGTAAAACTATGTGTTTTTTATCCACATGCATTGTTGCACCCAAATTGTCCAACTGTTTATATGTCATATGTATCCATATATTTTGTTTGGAGAAGAATAGCAGAGATGCAAGAGAAAATGGAGGAGACAAACAGAAGAACTACTAGGAATCATGTTAAATTTATAAGTGATATGTTTGATGTCACTTTTTAAAGTTAATCTACAGACTGGTGAAATATGAACTTCTTTTTTATGTGACAGAGACCTCTCAATGAAAAGCTCAACCATTAATCCTTGTGGTAGTTCTAGTATTGCTGAATACTGCTTTACCAATGTTTGTTTGAATGTTTTTAAAGTAAAACCCCTTTTTCAGATTTTGTGTTAGTTTGTCTTGAAACACTTCTGACCCAACAGCCCATTTCTCTATAAGATATGGTGGGTAAGGCTTAGCGGGTTGCAATTAATTCGCTGCCTCCAGGGCCTCTCTGGCTTTGTATGCAGGGGTCAGACTGGGTCAGGCATGATTTTTCTCTAAGAGTAAGCAGCACAAGGTTTGTGTTGGATCAGATGAGACTGGGCTAATTCTCTCCAGCAGCTGGTCCTTTTCACTCACTGTTTACCCGCTGATGCAAAATCTGCTGCTTTGCCCTGCCTGCCTATAAAGAAATCTCTTTACACTCCAACAGACCAAATTTAACAATCCTCTTAATTAAAAGAAGAGCCAAATCTGTCCTTTTTTGGGGGTGTATTGATTTAGTTGGGAGCATTCAGTCTGCAGTGAGCAACAGATCCAGATTGGACTAGGCTGATTCTAAACTGAGCCATGTCATCTATCCTCAAGCCAACCACTTCTTTGGTTTCTAAGCCCCGTCATTATCTCTGGTGTCCCTTGTTTTGCCTCCCCTTTGCTGGCAGATTTAGCAGAAGCTGGGGAGCTCCTCTGGTTATTTGGTTACATGCTCTGTGGGTCACCCAGTTCTCTGTGGCCTCCACCTCGGCAATTGGGAGTTGTTTGCTGAATGCTGTGTCATCGGAGATTTGCTGTCTTGCCCCAAAGCAAGCTAAGTCTAAACACTGCACTTTGTGGCTGAAAGGCCATCTGTCACAGAAGGGAATCCGGCTTCTCCTCCAAAAAGCATAAACAGGGGCGGGCTCTTAAGCCATGGTGCAGCTCACTGTCATGGAAATGCTCCATCTGAGTAAAGCTAAGGCTCTAATCCCACACCCTCCCAATCTCGCAGCTGCTTTTTAGGGCTCTGTGGTTGCCCTGTGTTATCTGTCTGTGCAACTAAGAAATAGGGGTCATTTGAGTAATATTCAATCAGATATTGATGTGAAGTCAGTTTTATAGCATGTCTATGTGAGTCCTAAGCCTCTCATTGCACTTGCCCTGAGATGACATAATGGATTTATCCACAAAAAGATAAGTAATGTATCTAAATGTATCTATGTATGTACGGGGATTTATTTGGTCTCATTCCCAGACAGGATTACTTGATTTTATTTGATCAAAAATGGCAGCAAAAATGAAACCCTTGTCCAATGTTAGGTTTTAGGGATCTTATTTCAGTCTGTCTAAAACTTTCAGCATTATTTCTTTTTTCCAAAGACTTTATCAGGCCTCACAGACAACTTTGTAAAAGTTACAGATGGAGATCTGCTAAAGGAAGTAGAAGATATGCATATTTCATATGTGATTGTGAAAGATTTATATAAGGTAATTATAAGGCCTGTTTTCTGCCAACGCAAAGAAAATCAATTCTTTCAATCAATTCCACGTTTAAGAGGATAGGCAGTCTTACCAGAGCCGAGAGCCAGTGTGGAACAGGGGCCCATAATGCTCTTAATAGGTCGCTGAAATGTGTGTTAAAACCTCTGGTTGTGGCCAATGCAGGATTCCTCTGAGACCCGACATTTTGCCCTCTATTTCTCGCCTGCAGTCATTTTGGCTTTTTTCAGTGCTTTCCCACTTAGACCCAAATGAATGACTTGCTGAAGCTGTTTGAGAATTTCCAGGAGAACTATTTGTCTTCAGTGTTTTTACTTGCACACTCTAAAAACTGCTGGGTTTAAAACATCAAAATATTTTTGACCCTGAACGGCAAGAGTGCTTGTTTTAAAAAAGAACA
The DNA here is from genome assembly GCA_018398635.1 of Cyprinodon brontotheroides. Lineage (NCBI taxonomy): Eukaryota > Metazoa > Chordata > Actinopteri > Cyprinodontiformes > Cyprinodontidae > Cyprinodon > Cyprinodon brontotheroides. The sequence goes on from JAGKQL010000009.1 coordinate 36,115,814, forward strand.
AAAACATGAAACATACACAAAAATACCAGGGATTAAATCTGGCCTAACGTCAACAAAAGGGGCAGTGTACTGTGGTAAAGTTAAAGCACGCTTTGTAAACAAGGCATCCGAACAGTATTGGGTAAGATAGTTGACAATAAAAATTTATGTGTAGGTGTTTTGTTTTTATTTAAATCAATAAATGTCATAAGTTTAAGATTTGTATTTGTTTCATGTCAACTTATACATGTAGATGTTCCAACTTTGAGAATAAAAGTTTCAAATTTCGCAACAATATCACAAAACAAACCACAAATGCACAAGCTGAACAACCTTCCTGTGCATTATCCCGACAAACTAGTAACAATTGTAACAGTTTTGAAAGGGGATGTAGATCGGTTCGTGAACTTGTTATTTTTACTTGCAAATTTGTGGATTATATTGTTGTAAAGGCCTAGTTTAACTTACTGATATACACATTTTTATACAGTACAATACATTTTTTTTGTTGAATAGATTCAGTGAAATCTCATCAGTTTGTTGTCTTTTAATGTTTATAAATATCTAAGTTACTTACAAAAAAAAACAGAGAATTCAATTAATTACAATGACACTAATTTTTCTCAGATGTGGTTTACACCAAAAATGTTTTGCATGTATTTATATATTTTTTTTGTCAGAATAATTTGAGAAAGGTGACATTTTTGTGGTCATGTGCATTATTTAAAGAAAAGGAATTTGTTTAAATGTTGAAGATTTGTTGCATAGGCCTGTGTGGTTAGCATCAGATAAGGTTTGGAATCAGTGACAAGATACATGAGAGAGCCAACTTTAGCTCAACCGCTGTTTATTTAGACATAGCAAAGGGCTAAAGAGTCAACAGTCAGAAGAACAACAAACGTACTGCAACACTTGAGAAACCGGAGACCTATAGCGCTGTCAGACATTTGGGAGAAGCACTTCAGGCAAGACATTTATTTTGTGTGTCATTGGGCAGTAAGTTAAAGTGCTAGAGATCTATAACACAACGGCTGGTTTCAGATCAGCAGCTCAGTGCTAGAAGATGTAATAAACACAGACCATGACTGAGAAAGCCTGCTTTGTGTTACATGCACCCACAAGAAGGTTGCTGAATAGTTCTACTGAGAGTGGAAACAATAATTCAGTTCAAGCCTTGAATGAGATGGAGAGGATAAAAACAAAACCCCACAATTTAAAAGATGAATACTATCTTCTACCATCGAGCAGAATTTAACATGTCTGTATTCCTGCAGGCTTTGAACTGATGCATATGATCCAGTGGCATCAAACAACGTCTACCTTAGTATAATCATATCGGCTTTACTCCTCTGGGGAATATACCGGTTAACCTCTTATAAAAGCTATGCTGTATTTATGCAGCTTTCTTTGATATGCTGGGTGTTGTATGTGTTTACTGTTAGAGGCAGTATTAGTGTCGGAACTCATTAGCTGACGGTGCTTTGGATGCACAAAACAAGGAGACATAATTATGTGTGTAAAACGCAAAAGGAGCATTTCATTCATCTAACTGAAGCATTTAGTGCCCGTAGGCCTTTACAGTACCACCATACAATTAACAGGTCCAGGATTTAGTGCAGGGTTTGAATGCTGGCGAGAGCATTTTCTTTAACAGTGATTATACTTTCAGACATGTTAATCACAGCTCCTGATGACTCCACCATACTTTCTTAAGGGAATTTTCCCTGGATTTTCCAATAAATAACTTATTTATCTTGATAGTATCTTTGATCTAATTCTAATTCTTATTTGGAAAAAAAGTTCAGTATTCCTTATATTATATGGAGGGTGTCTGTTAATATCAGTTGGCAGGTTTTGCTTAAGAATTTATAATAGATTAAGATCTGGAGTTTGAGGGGCCCCATTTAAGATGTTTATATGCTTACCTTTAAACCAGGAGTGTTTAAGCTTCCAATTTATGCCCCTGGAAGAATGATGATGGCACTGCTCATGAAGAGAAACTTTGTTGGGATGAGGTTTGAAAATATACAAACTAAAATCACCTTTCATTAAAAAATGTTTGGTACAATGAAAAGTACTTGTCTTTTTAACCCTCTTTACTGTTTTCATTTTATTTATAAAGTAAATACTACCAACAATATTTTGTGGATTTCACTCGAAAGCAGACTCTAGCCTTCATGATCATTGATTAAAAGTGAAAGTTAGACCCATCCCATATTTGCGCTTCAGAGTTTTGGCAGAGAAAAAAGATTAAGGTAAAAAAAATAAAACGATATTCTTTTTATCTTTTTGATGTATTGATAAATACGGTTGTGATCTGCAAGCGCTAGATTTTGGCCACTAACACAACTGTTTGAAACTCCTACTTTGAAGCTGTTGCAAAAAGTTTCGTTTTAAAACCCCAACATGAAGATTTACTCCCATCTAGCGTTGCGCTAAATGAATTAGAAACCAAGAAGCATGCTCTGGGACTGTTACGAATGCAATAGCTCAATTAAATTCAGTTTATTTATATAGCACCAAGTCACCACACAAGTCATCTCAAGGCACGTTACAGAGACAATTGTTTTAGAACATATCAGCTGTACTGCTGCCACCTTTGTTTATAGATGTTTGAGATCAGCCTGTTTTTTTTATTTTTTTATTATTATTTTAATTTTTTTATTTTATTTTTTTTTTTACAGTGTCCTGTCTGGCTATGTGGCAATAAGAATAATTGTCTTGATGCCAAAAACAGCCCATGCAGAGTTTACTGACATTTGAGTGGAGCAGTATGGCTTTGCCCATACTGCCCAGTTGGCCTCACAGCAGATAAACACTTGAGCCTAATTATGCAGGAGTTTTTACAGTTTATATGGACACTGCAACTGTAACAAGAAGAAAACAAGAAAGGAAGAAAGGGAAAAAGAATTTCGAAAAAAGAGAAAGATGATGAAAGAAGAGATAGAAGGATAGGAGACAAATGAGCCATTTCACTTTTTCTGTTTTTTAGAGTAGTCCTGTTTCTCTAACCTGACTAACTGGATGTGCTCTCTTCTTCCTCTGACATAGTAGCTGGCTAGGAGCTCATCTGGCTGGCTGTTTGTTTCCTGGACGGGGCCGCCTTTTACAGTTGTTCTTTTGTATCCATGCTTCTTTTTCTATGTCTGCTTCCGTCTCCTTGAACCCCAGTGCTCCTCAGCAGATGGCAGCTCACACTGAGCCTGGTTCTGCTCGAGGTTTCTTCCAAAGTTAAAAGGAGTTTTTCCTCTCCACCGTCGCTGCAAGCATTATTTAGTGTGAGGGTTTGCCTCGAAAGTTAATGAGTTGGTTGCAATCAACTGGATTTCTATTTAATTAGAAAACTTTAAATCCATTTGAATGTATGATCTGGTTGAATTGTAAAGTGCCTTGAGATGACGCAGGCGCTTGTGAATTTTGCGCCTATAGAAATAAACTGAATTGAATTGAACCCGTTGATTGCATCCAGTCATTGACTTCCAAGACGTGCTCTACTGGAGGTCTTTGCAGGGACTATTTTCACTTGCTTCGTTTGGGAGTTTGTTAATTCACAAATCTCAGGACAATTAATTTTACTTGCAAGGTAATATTGGGATTATTTCGCATCAGGTTCTAATAGAATGAATTCTTTCTTTGTTGATGTTATACAATGATAGAAATTTAAGGGCATGAATATTCTTCAAAGACAGGTTTTTGTTGTTTTTATATAGTCTACATTTTAACGATAACGAGTGACCCTTACAGTGTGAGCTGCATGCATACAATTGCTTACAGCCTTTTCCTAATCTAAGTTTTCAGCCCTTCTCTTCTACTCTGAAATCTTCAGCACATACCTTTTGAGACCTCTACAGAAAGGTTGGCATTAGCATGTGAAAGGATTCATTCAGACAATGCTATGCATTATGTATTTCCCGCATTTGTATGAAATCAAGCTGCTGTCACTTTTGCTAGCCTGTAATCTTCTGGCAATATTTCAGACAAAGCAGAGAGAACAATTTGAAGAAGACACATGGACTACTTCACCGTCTCCAATAGGATGCATACTTTAAAAATTCACCATGTCCTCTAACCCGAGAAACATCTAATGCAAGTAAGTGTCACATCTGTCAGATTTGGCTGAGCAACTGTCTGCCAGAGAGACACACTACCAAGTGGGCTGTGTTAATAAGGAGGGGGGGTTGTTTTCCTCTCACCCAGAGGCAACACAGGCAGGCAGTAAACAGAGCATTTGATCCCTGAAACTAGTTGTGTAGTTGTCACTTTTTTTAAAATCAGCTTCTTTTAAAATCAGCTCCTTTTTTTAGCACCACAAGAGACCATAAATCCTGGATTGTTGGAAAATTGATGGTTAGATAAAGAGATGGTAGATATTGCCTCTCTGGCACAAACAAATGTATTATTAGAGCAGCTGGTTATTATTCAAACTATACAGCGATCAGCTACATTATACACCCTCCTGATGCCACACCTCATTCATGCTGTGGGAGCGTTTTCCTTCAGCAGGGAAGCTGGTCAGAGTTAACAGGTCTGTGCTACTTTGTGTCGGGGAGCATTCACACTCCAGGTCCGGTCCAGGACTCGGTGAAAGTGAGAAAATTCACACCTTCAATTGGCCCAGTTTGGTTTCACCCAGAGATTATTCGCAATGGCTTGTTTCAGGATGATCCCGATTGGGAAGGTGTTACGACCACCCAGGCCACAACATATTTGAGGACACGAGACAAACATGAGGTTCAAAAGAATTATTTTATTCCTAATCTCTGGAACTTCTTTTTAGATCAGTTGTTTTGGCTTTTCTGCAAAAAGACAAACAAAAACAGAGTCAGATTTTTCCCCAGTTCCCCTGTCCAAAAAAAAAACTCCAGAGAGACAAAACCAAAAACCCTATGTTAATAACAGAAAGTTGGACCCGGTGAGCCGATCCAACACAGGCAGGCATGTTACAGCAGAGGGCCAACCCTATACAGGTTGTGTCGTTGCCTCTGGCGTTAAAAATCTAACTGACGGTTAAAACCCTAAAAAGAATTTTTTAGCACCAAAGAACCAAAACAGGGACAAACCGTCCGCACCAGGTCAAAAGTTACAAACATGGTAGATAAAACCTCTACAGCACAAACTTAAAAAAAAAAAAAACACAGGTTGAGAGGAAAGAATACAGCGATCAGCTACATTATACACCCTCCTGATGCCACACCGCATTCATGCTGTGGACGCATGCGTCTTCCTTCAGCAGGTTCAAGCTGGTCAGAGTTAAGAGAAACTGTGCCAGCTTGTGTCGGGGACCAATATCACACTCCAATTAACGTAATCAAATCATTTACAAAAGAAAAGAAATAATTATCAACTCTAAATTTAAATGGCTCCAGTTTGGTCTCATACAGAGAACATTCGCAATGGAAAAAGAAAAAAAGAAACAAAATAATTAATGTGCCCTCGACCAGACATGTCAGGCTGGATAATTTGAAAAGAAAAAGTCTGTCTCATCGATTAGTTTATGACCAAAAGCAGATTCTTCCTGTTCATAACGAACACAACAAAGCAAACGTTATGGTGATGCTGGCGTTTCTGTGCCTACGTTGGTGTTCCCTTTTCCACAGGATCCAACGAGGAATTTTTTTAACTCTTTCGTCTTCATGATTTTTCTTTGCTTTTCCTATTTTTTTCCTTGCCTTCTGTCACATCTCTCCCTGCTTCTGGTACACTAGGATGGAAAGGCCCTCACAGCAAGTGAACTTCTCCAGGGTTCAGATAAACAATGCCAAGACCAGCATTTGTAACCATAACAAGGTATGCTTCTCTGGTTCCTTTCACAGTCTGAGATGTGTCCAAATTGCTTAGAGCTGCCATAGAAACAAGATTTTGGCACAAAGAACAATTATTCCAAAGCTTTGCAGATAAAGATCTATATTTCTATTACAAAATAATGCCAAGAAAACAAAAATTGAAAGTTTGAGTGATAATATGTGAACATATTTGACATATAAGTAGACGTCTGCAGTATCTATGTTTGAGGGCAGTGAATCCTCCTGGTTCTTGTTGAGTGAATTTTAGATTTTTATGGAGGGAATTTATTTCCATTATTGTCTGTGCTTTGAATTTGTTCACACGTATTGTTATGTATTGTTCACATTTTCTTTTGCTTTTCATTTCACTTTTATAGATTTTATATTCAAAAATGTTTTTAATTTACAATTTTGTTATTTAGATTGAGTGTTAGAATTGAGTGTTAGATTGAGTGTTAGAAAAGTGTTAGGATAATTTTTAATCCTTTTTAAAAATTAAATTTCCAGAACAAATTCTCTTCATTTGGGGCAGGCTTTCCTCTGGAGGGAGGAGTGAAGACACATTTCTATTGTCCCGCATTGATGCTAGCAAAAACACTGTAATTGGCCAGTGTGCGCACCAAAAAGCGAGCATTTGTATTTTGCTGAAAATGAGAAGAATGTGATCTTTGAAAAGCTATTTAAAAACAATGTGATACATAGAAATCACTCTGAAAAACAGAGATTTGAGGAAAGGTGTAAAGAATATAAAATTAGTAATAAAAACAACTTTTGAAAACAAAATACAAAACATGCTTTTTTTTTTTTTAAAGCAAAGAAAACAGCAAAGGTTACTTTTAAAATGTCGTTTTGATTAAGTTGCTATTTTTTTTTTTTTACATTTTCTTTGTATGCAACAAATTTTGGAAAGAAATTAACTCCGTAGTTTTTGGACTGGACTTTTTTAGAATAGAAAAGAATAGAATAGAATAGAATAGAATAGAATAGAATAGAATAGAATAGAATAGAATAGAATAGAATAGAAAATCCCTCTATTGTCCAACTGCGGGGAAATTCTTTTCCAGCTTTCTTTGTGTCTTAACTGTAATGTTGGGTTCAGGAAGCTCAATATTCATTTAGTTTAATTTAAGTAACTAATTAACTAACTACTATTAAAAAGTTTCCAAAGAAAATGTGTTATTTTTAAAAGAAAATCAATGCTAGTCACTTGAATGCTTGTGGCTGTCAACATTGAGGCTGCAGTTAAGTTTATGATTAAATCATTAATTAAAGGCTTATTTTGCTCCTCACTTATTATGACAAAGCTCAGACACAAACTTTTGACCACATCTTCTAAGTTATGCAGCATAAACATTACACACAGAGTCCTTTTGCGTCCATATTGCAATCTAAAGACACTGATGACCACAGAGACTTTTTAAAATATTCTTTATGTTGCAAAGCATCGATTTCAAACTCAGTTATATCACATAGAATATTCTAAGAAACTAGTTTTATTTCAGTCAGTGCTAAACAACTTAAATGTCAGAGTTAGGTCTGCTCTGTAAGCAGTTACACAGTCTGACGGTCCCTCGGCTTTCTGTGCCCAGGCTGCCTGTCATCAACCCGTCACATCTCAGAGTAAACTTAGACTTTAACGGCAGCGGTGGCCATGGGCTGCCACAGCTGCGGCCACTCCAGCCGAGCAACAGCAGTGTTTACTCAGACGCTGGGCGAGACGGGGAGGGCCTTCTCCGAACCCCGACACTGCGGCTTCATTTTGAGCATAATCCCATTCTGTGACGTGCTTCCAATGTATGTGTTGCGCCGGCTCCAAATAGATCTGTCAGCCTTTTGAGGCACTTCTCTCATTGTTTCTTTTCAGCCGGTGCTTTCTGCTACTGGTGTGCAGAAGCATGAAGCTTTTGCTTTTAAGATCCAGTGATGAACGGTTTCGTGCCCCTGGATTTTAGTGTCACTGCTAAATGTGTGTTTGCATGGCTATTAGTGAGGCCCAGTGAGGGATGAGCTGCACACCCTCCTGACCCTTTCACGGCCACCCTGAGCATTTGCTTTCTCGCAAATGCACATTCTTTTAAGCTCTGTTATGTGGTTGAAAATACTCCAGACCAACCATCTATGTCTTTGGGACATTTTCCTCTTTTCTGCGTGCAACTTGTGTATACACAGGATGGGAAAAACAAAATGGAATGCGTCATCAACTCGAAGCTATAATTACATGCTTTGACTTAATTGTAATTTAAAAAGGCAGAAAAGTGACAAACAGGTTTTATTGTGAGTGCTTAGTGGACTGAGGATGGAAGGAACATGTAGGTTTCACAGGTCTAATGTCTCTCCCAGGACAGCCTTCCTCTCCCTCATTAAAGGAGAGCTGCTTAATGACAACGTCAATATTGATCACAGCTAAGTGAAGCTCTGGAGCACGATGTGGTTACTGGACCTAACACAGGGGAAGACGTCCAATGATTTCCTTTTATTTAAACTTCCCCCATGCATCCTGGAATAAAGCTTAGAGTCAGCAAATTCTCTTCTTACCTTCCTGTAATTCCTTCCTCTTAATTTCCCCCTTTTTTTTTATTCTTCTTGAGATGTTTTCCTTTTTCTCTTATTTTTTGCCATATTTACTGGCTGACATAGTTTAGTTTGACCAATTGATTTTTGCTGGATGATTTACCGGACTGGATATAATGCCCTGTAATCTATACAGAAGGCAGAAATGATGTCAGAACAAAACAAGAAGATAAATTGTAGAAAATTAGAATAAGATAAGATCAGATAAAATAAGATAAGGTTGGACATACCTTTATCATCTTACAGAAGGACACTCTACAGCAGGACAGCTACAAAAAAAGGCTTAGTTTATATAAAATTGTCAGGATCTGCAAGTTCGGTTTTGTTTTTTTTCTTAATGTTTTCTATAATCTGTTAATTTTGTAGTTTTATATCAGTTGTGTTGGTTTTGTTCACCTTTTATCAGGTGTTTTTTGTGTTTCTTAAGGTGCGTTTACATCAAACGCGAATTCCACGTTGATTGCCTGGTGTTTGTCACTTAGAATTTTGGCTTCCTGTTAGTTCACATTGTAAAGGGACAACCAGATGTTCCTATCCACACCCTATGAACTATATGGTTTCCCAAAATTCTTTGCATGACACGACGTAAAGGCCCAATCCAAAAATGCCCCTAAGCACTATCCCTTAACTCCCAATGAAGCCCTAATCACAGCTGTTGAAGACGTCATGATTGAAGGTGGGGGGTATATAAATGAGAATGGTATGGCCCCTTCTGGGGCCGGTTTGGGATTAGGGTATGAACACAACCAACTTCATAGAGTTTAACAAAAATACATTATTTCTCAGATGTCCTCTCTGTGACACATGCTAATGTACACACCTATAATGTTTAGGGGTTATATAATAGAGTTTAAGCCGTTTTAAATTTGCGTAACCTGTTTGTTGTGGTTCTTTTTTCCAAAAGTGTTCTTACTGTTCATCTCACAAAAGGAGAAGAAATAGAAGACAGAATGGGTTGGTGGAAGCTTCAATTTGCCAAATTCTGAATCAAACTTTGTCTTAGCTAAACAACTTGACCATCATCTGGTCCCTGATTGGCTGAAGGGACGCAAATTAACAGAGTGATTCTGATTTTTCCGCTTCTGACAAATCTTTATTTACTCTCTCCATGTTTCATTCCACCTGTACCTGTAGTGTTGCTTTGCTCTTAGCGCTATATATGGATTCTAAACAAGTTCTTTGCATCGCCAAACATTTAGTCACTCCTGAAAGTATCTTTACATAGCGGTAAGATGGAGACCACTTTTCTAAGTCCTTCTGTTTCCTCATTTGTTTACTAATTTTAGGTCAGTTACTAGTATTTATCAGCTCCTCAATAAAACGTATGTTTCTTCACCTATCTTGTAAAAACCTGCTTTTTGAACTTTATTAAATTCTTAAAACTTACCATGTGGCTTCCAAGTGTTAGCCTGCACTTCTGACCAGAGACAGATCAGGAGGAAAAAATTCATATTCAAGTGAAGAATGAAGGGAAATCTTTGTGATAAACATGAAAAAAAAATGTTTTCCAGCGCAGTGTAAATAATCCTTAACATCTGTGTTCTTTGACATCTGTCACAGAATAAGCTGATTATAACCAGCACAAAAACAGTGTCACATTCTGGAAGGCAATGTGACAGCAACCCTCCCCCATTGACCCCTGGTCAGCTGCTGTGTTCATCAGTAAGAAAAAAAAAACTAGAAAATAAAAATAAAAATCATGAAAAAGGACATGTCACCCTTTTTATTTACTTTATAGAAAAAGGAAACAATAAATTGTCGAAAGAAGGATAGCAAACAGTTGATATGTATTTCTATTTATAACTCGGAATCTTCAGGGTTAACTTTTTAATTTACTAGCTATCTCAACTGAGAATCGAGAATTGGCCAAAATGATAAAATAGAATAAATTTCAACTTTATTGTCATTATACACAGTCACAAGTACAAAGCAGCAAAATGTAGTTTGCATCTATTCAGAAGTGCTAAACAGGATGTAAATATTTACATGTGTACAGAGACTACATATACTGACTATGAAAGTCAGTACAGTATATATCTTCTTGAGGAAACTATGAGTTATAAATTAAATAAATATGAAAACTATGTACATACAGATTATACAGAAATGTTAGCATATGGATTATATATATATATATATATATATATATATATTTTAGTGATGGTATGAAAATAAAGGATAGATAATGACAGATAATAGCAGATAAAAAAGATTTACAGATTATATAGAGCTATAGTTGAGAAGTGCAGGGTGAGACCAGGAACAGTCCATGGAATGTGTGTGAGGACAGTCCATATATGTTATTGTTGTGTGTTTTGTGTTTGTTTAGAGCATAAAATGATACTTACATTTTATTTCAAGCATTTTTGTGCATTTGTTTTTATACTATAGTATATCAATGTTAGAAAACTCTTTATCAGATAGTGTTAGAATAATTATCATTGAGGGATGTGTTGAGTCTTCTACACTTTAATAATAGCTGCATTGCTGTTGCGTGTCAGAACTGATGTTTTCCCAAAGGAGTTTATCAGATTAGGCCAGTTCCTCAGTCCGGCTATATACAGTTATAATCTTCATTCTTGTACGTGGCAAAGATTTGGGAATGGAATGAGGGCGGTGTCCTTCCAGCTAAGAACAAAGGTGTAATATTTTGATAAAGGCTGGATGTCTCCCCACATTCTCCCAAGTGTGTAGATGTGCAACTTTAACTCGTGGCTACTCTCCCTGAGAAGTGAGCCCCGTTGGTAAGCAGCTAACCTTCTGTAACTCCTAGCAACTTCTCTGATCTGAGTGAGATCAGGATGAAAACTTGATCCATGTAAAAAATGAATCAGTGAGTTATAGGACTTTTTAACAGAAGCCGAAGTGTTTCTCGCTAGTGCTGAAAAATATATCAGTGATTTTTAGATGCCAGCCAATAAAGAAATTCTTATGCTAACATTGGAACTATATAAGATATTGTTATTGGGTCGGGTCATCCCTAATTAATATTTCACATATATTGATCTGATGTTGATTTTCTATCCCACTTTTATAATTTCAGCCCATCAAACTAATTTTATTAGCTTTGTCAATAAAAGATGCAGTTTCTCAAATAAACATTTAATTTACTAGTGTACTTCTCTAATATCCAAATTATTGTTGAAAAGTAATAACCCATAAACCTTCTAACTGGTTTTCTCACTCTCAGGGGTCTCAGGGGTCATTTGTGGCTGTTAAAGACACATTAGAAGATAAGGAGTTTGTAACATTTCAGATCATACCATTGCTGGTTTAGTCTAGACTTTGACTAGGCCATTATAAAATCTTAGTTTTTTTTTTCCATTGAACAAATCTGAGATTTGCTTTTGTATATCTTTGCTCTACTGAGCTGAAAGTCAAGCACTGATTCCCCATAAGTGTCCTTTAGGAATTCCCTCCAGAGAGAAGAAGTTTCATTCACTTCAATAAGGAATTCAGATTTATTAAAGCACAGAGCCAGAAGACCATCACACTCCAACCAACTCGGGGAGACTTGATCTCGAGTTCCATTATCCTCTCACTTGTGAACAAAACACCAAAATACTTAAACTCCTCAGCTGGAGGCAGGAGCTGTCCTGAAACCTGAAAGGAGCAAACCATCTTTTTCCAGTCGAGAATAATGGCCTCAGACTTGTAGGACCCTCATTCCGGCTGCAAACAGTCCCAGCCAATGCTGTAGATTTTGCCAGAAGGAAACCAGCAGAACCAAATCATCCACCAGACCCATGTAACCCTTGCCTGTGCTTAGAAATCATGTCCAGAAAAGTTATTACCAGTACAAGTGAAAGAGGGCAGCCTTTCCGGAGTCCAATATATAGGAACAGGGTCAACTGAATGTGGACCTTGTACAGATACTGAATGGCCCCTCATTAGAGGCTCCTGTCTCCACACTCATGGAGCACCCCCCACTGGACACCACAAAGGAATACCTTCTCCAGGTCCACAAAACACATGCAAACCAGTTGGGCAAACTTCCACGAAGCCGCAAGCATCTTGCAGAGGGTCAAGATCAAGGTCAGGAAGAAAATCACACTGCTCATCCTGAAGTTCAGTTTTGACATCAGTCAGACTCTCCTCCCCAGCAATCTGGCATATTTTGAACTGTAGATGTGATAAATTATTTCTGAAATGCTGGGTTAAAATTACCTTAGATGAAACTGGAACCAACTTTTTCAAAAGGTTTTGCTTTTGTCTCATCAGTATGTGGAAGATTTTTGTTGAGCATCAAGATAATATTGGATAAATATCAGATAGGCTTTTGTATTCTTTCAGTCCACTGTGGAGTTCGTCTTGAAACTCGCCCCTCTGAAACTGATCCGTGCCGTGTTTAGACCGAGCTTAGATCAGTTAACCATGCTGAGCCTTGTTCCTTAATACCACTTAAGGCTGATTTATACTTCGAAACTAGGTCCTCTGTCGCAGTGAACAAAAAGACGTCCCCGCCGCTATCCGCATACACTCTGCTGCTCCTCTCCCTAATTGTAGCTGACCACAAACAGGAGGCCGGCTTGTTTTGATTTTTTGACCGAACAAAAAAATGTCTGCATCAAGCTGACTGCAACACACTGCTGCAGGGAGTATAACCAGGCCTTTACACATCACGCTAGCATGGTTCCTTGCCTCCTAGTGACAATCTACGGTAGGCTACTACTGCTGGGATTGAAGGAGGGAATCAAGCAAATCAAAATGGCGGGGCCGTAACATCCAGGAAGTTATGTTTGGTTATAATTGCGATATTTTGTTGTTTACGGAAAGTCAGGCGAAGAAGTCTGCCTTTGGGCGCACCATGCTCTCTTGAAGCCATTTTATAAAATGTGCTGTTGAGAAGATTTCGGTTGTTGTTCACAGTGCTTCCTCTTCTTTTTTTGTCGGTTGGAAAGCAACTTATTGATATGATTACCGCAGTCTACTGGAAGCTGACTGTAAGGAGAGGATGCCATATGCTCTTTGTTTTCAGAGAACTGAGTCACAACTTAACCATGCCGAGTCCTACTGGTGAACTCATGCTAGATTTAGCGTGGTTCGTTTTTGTCTGGCACGGTCCAGTTCCATTTATCTCTGTGCTCAGACCGCTCTCGGCACGGTTTCAAAAGGGTGGTGAAAATAGGGCTTATTTTATCCAGTCTCTCTTATTGTTGTATCATAAACTTTAATGGGTATTGTTGAGAGATGCATGATGACACTGAAATTGCAATTTGTGCATTGGATGAAGGAACTGCGCTATAACATAGTTAAAAGCTCAGAAAGTCAACTTTCAGATGCCTGAATTGTTTGTGAAAGTAAATTATAGATAAAACAAATGAGTGTAACCAAAACTAATCAATTTCAGGAGATAATTGTGCATTCATTTTAAGTAGGCTTGAGTTATATAATTAAAGGAAGAATTTTTTGCTTATAGTCAACAGGAGGAATAGGATATAGTAAGAAGTTTAACTGTATACATTAACTTGTAATTTGCTCTGCTGTAAGCAGGCGGTTATCTTCACTTCACAAACATACACACTAAAAGATACTGCACCTGGGTGTTGAACAACAATTATTGATTATCTCTCTTGCTAATTGGGCCCAAGTTAATTACTAGCAATTAAAATCATGAATGATGCATTAGCGGGGATACAATACACACAGCACTGGGGACATGCACACACTCACATGTAAACATGCATATATTTCACCTACACTACACAACTCATTAAAAACACACTCACACATGCAGACATAATTAAATTTTAGGTCCCTGACATTGCAACACTGAACAATGTAAACCGCCACTGGCAGTCAGATAATTTGATTTACATGGCTTCAGGAAGAACTGCTTCAGTTGAGGTTAAGTAACAATGCCAAAGATATATTAAAAGAAAAGTTGACTTAACTTTCTTCTGTGGGAAACCTGGTTTTACCTGAAACTATGGGGTTTCTGGGATCTCTACTCCAAAGCCTCACATTTGGCCTTATAAGCTTTGCTGCTTCTCCAAACCTGGGCTCCATTCTTTTTGATCAGACCTGAAATTCAGCCAAGCGTGGTTTTCACCTTTTAGCCTCTCTGCTAGTAAGCTGGTCTGTGGGCGCCTCTTCTCCCAAACTACAACAACAGAAGGAAATGAAGGAAGTTTTGTAAAATGGCGCCTTATCTGGTCAGGGTCAGTGCAGTGATCCTTGCAAGTTAACCTCAGATCACATCATGTGTGTGTGTGTCTAGTTCCATTTTATCCCATAGTTATATGTAAACTACTTCTAATTTTGACCAGCAGGATAACATAAACTATTAAAGGTGAAACATTTCAAAATCATCCTTATTGTGGATTTTTACTCCACAACATAATGTAGAAAATGTAGCTTAGTTCTATTAATGAATAAATCCTTAATAAACCTTGTTTTTAGCTACGGTGTGTTTGAATTTATCTGTTTCTGCCTTCACAGTTTGAAAACTTCTCTTACGGTATACTTCTTTTTGGAGGGTATTGTGAGTACCGTAGATGTATCTGCCAAAAATGCAAAGTAGATAAAACCAAAATTTTATGTAAACTTTTTTTTTCTTTCTTCGGTATCCTGTCTGACAATGTGGCAATAAGAGTAATTGTATAATGCAAAAAAGAGCCCAACAGATTTTGCTTTTACAAGTGGAGCAGTACGGCTATTTCCATAGTGTTCTGCTTGATTTATGCATATAAATAGCTTTATTTTAATTGTGCAGGGAGTTTTACAAATTATATGGACACTGCAATGTTGGTAGAACAGGAAAGGAAAATCAGAGAAAAAAAGAAGTAAAGGTGAAAGAAAGAGGAGATGAAAGGGAGATAATGAATAAACATCTTCAGTCTGCTTCATCACCTGCAAAGAGATGTAAAAAGAACAGCATAACCAACAGACATGGTACAAGACATACAATAAAGTAACACCAAGATACTATCGCTGAAGTATAAGCAGTATTATTTAATCTGACATGTATTCTGTGTTACCTGAAGATATGAATATGGGCTTTCTGTATGGAAGTGAATCTCTGAGTACCTGGAACCAAAGCACCTGTAGTTGTTTGTGAGGGTGCACTTGTGCATGTAAAGTTTATCCAAAGGAAAATGCTCAATAGTGGTTGTGAAGAGCGGGAAGAGGCGCCCCCTCCAGATCGCTGCAAGTGCTCAGGGACCGGGAAGCCCCAGACTACCCAGAGGGGGGACCCCAAGAGCAAAGGTTGCCGGGCGAGGGGGCAAACCAAAGGAATCTGACCCCCAATCGGAGGGAGGAGAGACGGACTCAAGGAAATCCCCCCAGCCACCCAATGCAAGAGCCCCTGGGAGCCGCGGGGACAAGTCCGCAGGCTCCGCCAGCAGCCAGCCACATCGAAGTGGATCCATCGGCCCCAGGGATCCAAGGCCCCAGGGACGCCCCACCCCCTGGCAGCAGCCCCGGCCGGACCCACTTACTTTTTATGTAAACTATATAGAATCTCTATAGAGTAATCTCTATGGAAGACGTCACAATACTAGCTGTAGATGCTAATTATAGCTTGGTTCACTAATGTCAAGATACAAACACTGGAGAAATGTAGGAAAACTCTGCATGCTAAACACAGCAAATATACAAGAAATAGGTACATATCAAGAAAGAAGGCGCTACGACTTCTCAATTTCAGGGAAGATGCACGTAAACTCATAAAACTTGAAACCGACTTTATGACATGTTTTCTGTCTGGGACCTACTTTAAAAGGTTGTTTTAGTTCTCTCTTAAAGGGGCATGGTCTTGCAAAAGCAAAAGTAAATGCTTTGTTTTTCCTCAGTTTATTTTCGTACAAACAACTTGCGATACAACATTGCTCATGCAGATAATTAGAAAAAAGCTAAAAACACAAAATGGAGGCAAGTTAGTGTATAAGTCCCACAACATTTGTAGCAACAATGAAAAAAAAAGTCAAGGACGCAGTGTTAATGTAAATGTTAGGAGGTGCTGGCAAAGATTCACTAGGACTTGGAGTTGTGGTGTTGCTTTATAATGAGGTATTGCAGGGCGGTCAGGTTTCATGAGGTATCATTGTCATATAGCTTTCTGTATGTAACTTTTCTGTACTGTTACTTAACTGTTACTTGTAATTTACGAAAGAAAGCTTATAATTGAGGGTTTAAAGGAATGGGTTAAAGGCAGAGAGTGAATTTTGTTGCTTTGTGCTTGTGACAGTGTAATAACAATAAAGTTGAATCCTGTTCTATTCTATTCTTCTATTCTCTGACCAAGGACTTGCATGTGATTCCATGTGATGTACAACAGTATGGATGTCTTCTCTCCACCAGGACTTAAGCTGTAGAGAGAATAGGAAAACAGCTTTTGATCAAAGAAGAAATGTGAAAACAGAGTGCTTTCAGATGCTAAAACATAGCATGTTCTAAAGACATTTTAATCAATATTAAGCATTTGTGTAAAGTGATGTGGCAACTTACACAGATCAGTGGCCAGACAATCTGAAAAATGCTGTAACATCTTTAGGAGCTCTTAGCGCTGCAGATTTCCAAACAGCCTGTTAAGATCAGTAAGTCCAACCCTGACAAATAGACCTGAGTTAAGAATGATTGATGCGTCTTGAAGAAATTCACCCCATAATTTCACCTTTTCACCCTGGAAACGCTTCCTCAGAAGAGCCCATATTACAGCCTAAGCTTGCCAACAAGAAGCAGGCTATGTTTTAAAGCGAAGAACACATGTTTGAGAGGCCTGTTTCTCTTTATCTTGCAGCTTCAGCCTCAGCCAGAGATAGATGTCTGCCATGCCAGCTTGTTTATTTTCCTAACCGATTAGCTTAGATTTAAAGCAGACCATGTTGTCTCCATCTTCCTATTTGTACGTTTGTGTGTGCATGTGCTTGAGGAGTCGGCTAAGACTCCCTGTTAGGGTGTGTGGGTGTTCGTGTGAAAGTCTCCGTTATTTCATCTCCACTAGGCTGCACATGATAATTAAGCCATGGGGGGTGGGCAAGGGATGCTGGGTTACAGCTTTGAGTAATACCGCACCCTCCCCTCGACAACACTACCTGCCCCCACCCTGTCCTTTGCTTCTTACCTTAACTCCCACCTCCTGCACCCACACACCCCCACTACCATTCCCTCTTCACCTCAGCTCCAATCCCACCTCAGGCTGTGGGAATTTTCTTTAGTCACACTCGGCTTGCCAGGTAAACAAGGCTGAATAGGGAGACGCGAGCGGAGGCCATGGGAGCAAATAAAACAGAGGAGGGTGTAAATGGATTTATCACTGAGCCCCCTCACCCGCTTGCAATGCTGTCACCCCTCACATCCTCCACTCTGGCTCTTTCCTCCCGAGTAAGGTGCCACTATGCTAACTTGGCAGTCTCTTCAACAACTCCAATCCAGAAACTCTGGAACTTAAGTGCTTAGGGAGCTCAGAAGCAGCGAAGTGGAGACATTTTTTTCTCTCTCTTTCTCGTGTAGGAATTTCTTTTACTCTCCCTTATTGCCTCTCTGTCTGTTTCTATCTCTTTCTACAGAAACAGTGGAGGTAATTCTAAGAGGCAGCTGTGTCAACTTTGTCCTCGCTTGGACTGTGAATGATCGCAGGACACTACCTGTAAGCCCTTTAGTAAAAGCAGACACGCATTCCCCGCTCCTCTCCTCCCTAGACGATCTGCTGCTAATCCAGATCAGAGAGTTAAAAAGCAGGTCAAGCATGAAAGCCTTATGCTGAGTAATGAGAGAAAGAACCGTGATTGGACGTCTATATTTGCACATTTGTCCACATGAGTGTGTGCGTGGATTTGCGTACACACAGAACATTTGCAGGATCAAATCCCAAAGCCATCTGAGGCCTCATTTTCAAAGGAGTCCTTCAATCCGAGGGTCCGGAAGAGTTGACTTAAACCTGCAGCCCCATAAGCAGATGCAGAGCTGTTATTTTAATAAGTTTTCCTGCCAAAAGCAGCTTCCAGTGTTTGCTGTGCGCTGTGAGAGAGAAGCGTGAAAGGACACAGTGAAATATCTATGACACAGTGCTCGCAACATAAGGTGAAGAGAAAAAGTTTGTGGAGTTTCAGTCTTTTTTTTTGCTGCTTTTTTCTCACACTACCACATCTCAGTTCCTCTAAGTAAAGGTTTATATCCCGATACTGTGAACACAAAAAGCTATTTTATTATTCAATCCACTTTATTTCTATAACACATGTCATCTCAAGGCACTTTACAGAGACATTTAAATCCCATTGGATTGGTTAAAAGTTTTCTATGTAAGGAAAACCAGCTGGTTGTATCAAGTTTTTGACTTTGTAGGATTCACCTTGCAGGATCCTTCCTTGATAAGAATATGGTGGCATTTGATATCTGCTTGCATTCTGTTGGTGAATCTACAGGCTAGCCATCACACAGGGCATGCATGGAGCGACAGTGGACAGTTTATCATTTACCTTGATCAGTAAGATTAATTTGCCGGTACTGTGAGTTCAAGGAGACATAAGCAGTAGATTCAGAGCATGCACAGACTGGTGTTAGAAAAGGTAACAATAAACCGGCTCTTCATTTTTGTGGCTCTTACCACAGTACAGAGACCACCTTTGCCAAGATTAGCTCGTAAGACGTGAGCAGTTTTATGATCAAAGTGACAAGACGCGAGAGTATATGGGCCTCAGTAGTCAAAGTAAAAGTTGTAACCACTCATGATAAAGTCTTTGCTACCAGTCACTCCAAAGAGCAAATCACAGAAACATTTAGCTTTGACTTCAGCAAGCAACTGGTTTAAATCCTACGTAAACACTGTTCACTTAATAGTATAGTTAACAAATATTACATCAGAGTTGACATCTTAAGCTGTCGGGGTCCCCAGTGATGGGCAGTCACCCTATTGGATATTCCTCTTCTCTACCGCTTAGCTCCTTATGTACAAACCGATTAGCCCCATCCCCACTGCTGAGCTGAGCCTCCACACAGGTTTTTAGCAAGTCACCAGGCACTATGAGCTGTTGCAACGCTGATGAAAAATCGTAGAAGAAAGTGTATGCCCGGCTTATATGTTCATTTTCCTTTCTTGTATTTCTAAATACTGTCCAGCAGTATCTTTTTGCTTGCAGCTTGAAGTGGGCAGGGGCGGGTGCTAGGGTTAGGCACGGTGAGAGTGTTCCTAGTTTCCACTGATCATTGCTTTGAAATCTTGGAATATTTGTGGATTTTGTTTTCTTACCCTAAATGACCTAACCCCCGCTTAAACCTTTTGCCAGATATAAGCCTGATGTAAAGATTTGATTAGTTCCTGTGTTCAATGTCTCAGAATGATCTGGAAACCGTCTGATCCTACGCGCTTATTTTGAAGTCGAATTGATTACTGCAACGGTGTTTTCACAGGTCTGGGCAAAAGTGGATTCAGACAGCTGCAGCTGATCCAGAACGCTGCTGCCCGTGTAGTCTCACTCAAGACTCAAGAAAAGTAGAGTTGCTTGACCCCCCCAGTTCTAAAGTCCTTCCACTGGTTCCCTGTATCTCTGTAGCAATAGGACTCTTTAAAATAAATCTGTTAGTCTATAAACTCTGAAACGCTTAGCACCTAAATACACTCACAGCTACAGACTTGCTTGTTATCAGTGTATTCAACCCCTCCAGACTTACTCAGGTCTTCTGGCTCCAGCCTCCTGAAGCTCTGCATACCTAGAACCAGAACTCAAAACATGGAGAAGCAGCATTTTAGTTCCTATGCTCCACTTATCTGGAACAAACTTCCAGAAAACTGTAAAAGCGCTGAAAGCCCGAGTTCCTTTTAAACTCAAGACTCAAAAAACCATTGATTTTGTTCCTAGGGATTTCGTTCTCCGGATCAGCCTTTGTTTTAAAACAGTTCCCTCAACCAAAACATCATTAGTTCTAACTTTTTGTAATTTCTTCTTTAGCTCCAACTTCTGTTTCGCGTGTCATTCTTTTTGTTTCTTCTGGCATTTTTATTTTATTTTTTTGTTTTTCCTACTTTGTTTGATTCTGTTTTAGTTTTCCTATATTTTAATCGCGTAAAAGCACTTGTTCATTGTTCTCGCAACTGAATTGCTGCTATACAAATTTGTTTTGCCTTGCCTTGCCTTTGCCTTGTAAGAAGAGACTTCTAAAACATGCACCACAATGTACCTTGAAGAGTTGAAAAATACAGATCTGCATGACCTCAGATTTATTTCTCATCGCAGACAGCATTCGAATGTGTCTAAAAGCCGAGATTCTCTCCCAATCAATCCAGAGAAGCAGAGCCTAGACAGATTGGTTTGCACATTGGTTCTATCCCTCAAGGGAGCCTTGATCACAGTTATTGCTCCCTGTGTTAATTATCATGCACTGACATTTCAGCATTACAAGGGTCTCTCATCTTGGCACACGGGCAAATCTTTTCCTGGCTCCTAAAGAGATTGTGCTGAGCAGGATTAAAGGTTCTTGTGGTGCAATTGTTAGAAGGTGGATTGGATAGGTTAGACGTACAGACCAGGATGGTCTGCTGCACACTGAGTGTTCAATGAGTGCACCTCTGCTATGCATTGCAACAAAGAACGCTGCTAATCGATACATCTTTGAAGCAGCATTATCCGTCCTAATCCCAGGTTGTCATTAATACCCACAGTGTCATTTGTTATGTACCGAACCATTGACAAATTGATTTTGTTGTGAAGAAATGATGAATATATTGAATTTGAAAGAATGCTTTTCAGTAGAGCTTTGAGATTGAAAGTTAGAGCATCTAAGGACCCAGTTGAAATTAAAAAATTTAAATAACTTAAAGGCATCTTTTAAGATTCCTGAGGTGGTGTCTGTGATGTGATGATGTTTTTTGCAGGGGCCAGAACCTCACTGTTGCTATACAGAGGCTGTATCAGGGTGAGGTGGTAGGAGGAGGCAGTGGTGGACTTAAGACTTTCAGGGCCCAAGGCAAAGGCAGATATGGGACCCTCTGAAATGAGAAGACAACACACAAAACAACAGATATGTAAACAGATCACACATGCATCATTGTTTTATGTCCCTCTCTTTTTGTTCCGTGCCGTCTCTCTTCTTTTTACTTTCCTCTTTTTCTCTTCTTTATTTACTTTTAGTTGTTTAGTTGTTTATTTACCCTTAGTTGTTGTGTTTCTCTCCCCTTTTTCCGTCCTTTTTATTCTTCCTCTGTCCTTTTTACACATCTTCCTGCCGATTTTTACTTCTCTAAACAGATTCTGTTTCAAACTTATCTCTTGTATTTTCCTCTTTTTCTTTTTATATGTATGCAGATAAGGAGCGAGACAAGAACATTGACTCAAGAAAGCCTGAAGTTTTCTCCTGAACGTTAAAACACGAAAATCAAACAAAAACCTGATGTTTCATCCTGAGCTTTCCTGTCATAATGCTAGCTAGGACACCGCCCAACCCACCCAATGACCCTGAATAAGATATAAAAAAAGTATATATATATTTTTTTTTATTTTAAATCAAAATGTAAAATATTTTGAAATGTATAAATATTTTTATTTTTAGACGTTTAAGATACATGTTTAATGTTTAACGACTAGTAAAGCGTCATTCTATTTTTCGTCGGATTAGTGTCATATTTTCTCCCTAGCTCGCAAGAATGTTTACATATCGACTCTTATTAAAAGTTGTACATACGCAGTAGCTCCTCTGCAATAAAAAGGTATAGGAGAGCTCAGGGCACAGCTAAGCAACGACCTGAGGTGACAGGAAGTGTATTTGCTCGCCACCTCCCACTAGAGGGCAGACGTTTTGTGGGTGATTGACAGGTTCGAGTCGCGGGAGTTGGAAATGCAATGGCGACATAGAGAGAAAGAAAAGGCGCAAATAACGTCATTTTCCAGGACCTGCTTTAGCAAGAAGGCTTGGCTAACTGCATGCAGCGAGGCTAAGGCTGTATTCTGCTTTCCCTGCATACTTATTCGAACGTCAGGATCTAAACCCAACATGGATAAAGACAGGTAGGACTGATTTAAAGCACTTTTTTTTAGAAAAGGCAAAGAAGAATGAACAATCTGGGATTCACATGGAAAATAATATAATATAGTGTACTTTAATATAATATAGCGTGCCTCTCCTGGTGAAAAATCCACCAGTCACCACTGGCTGAAGTGCTTATCAATAACATTCTGATACTCAATAGTTATTCAGCTTCACATGATAAACCCTCCCCAACAGGTGAAAGCTGTTGTTCAAAGACGGATGAAAAATAATTTCAGCAGGAAAAATACACAGATACAGTATAAAGAAGTAGTAAAATAATGAGATGTGTCCAAAGATAGAAAATAAAGTTTTTCAAAAAAGGCAGTAATAGTGTTTATGTAACTTCATGGTTGGGGGGGTTAGGAGGCTGCTGACTCCACTGTTCAACTTGTTCAATTTTTATTTTAATCTGGAAGCGCCCTTCTAGACTTAAAGGGAGGTTCAAGCAGCATAATGCAGACCAATGAGCACAGCATGTTAGTCAGGAAGAAAGTTGTGGAAATGTTTAAAGCAAGGGTAAGCTTTGAAAAACATTATCGTAAACTTTCAGCGTTTCCCAGAGCTCTGTTAGAGTAGAACATGTCGAGGCAATGGACCAACTGTAGATCTACATACGTCCACCTGAACTGACAGGATGGACGGGGAGAGCCTTAATCAGGGAAGCAGCCATGAAGAGAAATTGGAGAGATAGACAGCTCAGGTCCAGAATCATTTGACAGGACCATCTGGACACCACAAACCATGAAATAAACCAACACTGAAGGAGTTCTCAGTAGAGTTAGACTACCCCTCCAGGGGGAAGAAGCAGGCGTCTGGAAGATGGTTCTTTACTCCAACTTGATGAAATTAGAATATTAGATATGGGCTATCTGTTGCATTAATAATAATAATTGAAGTTTAATTATTTCACATTGGAGAAATTTACCTCTGTATTTAACTCATCCCCTTGGGGAGCAGTGGGCTGCCATTGTCTGGCACCCGGGGAGCAATCAGGGGTTAAGGGTCTTGCTCAGGATCCCAGAGTGCAGGCTGTGGGGATCAAACCTGGTACTTGCAACATTCTCAGAGCACAACTGACTGCTCTAATCACTGGGCCAACAATCCCCAATTATTGATGCTTAATTTGTTTTAGAACTCAGTTCAGTTGAGCTACAGTACATAAATAACTGCATAAATGCACTTCTTACTATTTCTATAAACATCTAACGTTCTGACAGCTGTTTTTCTTTGTAGAATACAACATCAAACATGGACATTTATCCGTTCATCAATGTAAAAAAGCTATAACTTTTTTTATATTTGAATCAGCAGACAATTTAGATCAGCTATATGTTTAAAACATTTTAAGAGGAATTATGTCTTAAGGTTAAGAAATATTGCTTATAACTTAAGCCATTCTTAGGGCATAAATCGATGATGTTATTGCTTAGTGAAAATCCAACATTTGTTATGTTGAATCTGTAGCAACATGCTGGTCAGAGCGCCAAAATGCATTAGGCCTCAGAACAGAAAGAGTGGAAAACAGACTCAGATTCAGACACTGCCAGGAGCTTTTGGATTTGCCAGCTATGCCTGCTTCCCTTTCCTTTAACAACCAGTGACATGCAGGTGAGGGGAGGAAAATACACTTCCTCTCATGCAAGTGTGAATTCTGAAATGTTGCAAACTATGTAGTGAATTTTGTTCCATTGTTTTTGCAAGAGTTCTAAACAATCCAGAAAAAAAAAGAAAACTTCTAATCAAAAGAAGGTTTTGAGAGTAACTTTATTATTTTTTCAAATAGAATTTTTTAAAAATAGTTTTTCATAGTACTATTTGTTTCTTTTTAATATCTTATTTAGTCAAATCTTGATATTTTCAAATTGTATGTATATTTCATTTTTCCAAATTTTCTTTTTTATATATATATTTCTCAAATATTTGCTTTTTTCTTGTTGCAAACTGCATTCTATTCAAATTGTGTTTAACAGATGATATTCTCTTCACTTCTAGAGGCGGGATTTCCTGGGATTTCCATTCTTCAAAAGTCTGGATTTTGGTTTGGTTTTATTCATAAATCTAATGGATGATAGGAGCCTAAACTGTTCAGTAAAATTAGTTGATTTTATTATACATCATACACATAGGAAGTAAAGAAAATTGTGCTCTTAATAGTTTTGTATTTTTCACCATACAGGAAGAAAATGTTTGACTGATGGAAGCAATATTGTAGTTTTGACCACATTCCAACAATAATTGACGGATTCAAAGAGATCTTTGAAACCCAACAGATAAAAAAACTGCAAAAACTACATCTTCTGTTATAAACGTAGTATTTGATATGTTAACTGAGCAATAAAGACCATTGATCAATATATAAAAACTTTCTTTAGACATTTTATATTAAGAAAAATGATAATTAAATACAGTGCATAAACAAAAATCAAAGTAAGTTGTTTTTTTCTTGAAATAAACATATTTCCGTTGGTATGAGCAGGTAATTAAGACAATGGAATAAGATTATATATGATTAAAATAAGAAAAAACAGCTATTAATCAGCAGATCATGTTATTTACCAGCTTAAATTAGGGCAAATACACTTATTTTAAAAAATCTTTACTAATTTTTCATTTCTTTTTTTTGCAGTGGTGAGCACTTTCCATCCGGGATGTGGAGATCTGCATATGAACTAAATCTAAAACTAATGCCAAACTACTCAGTACACATGGCACTGAAGTAGTTATCTATATAAATAATATAAATGCATAATTATATTCCCTTACACAACAGCAGAAACCTATTTTCTTTAGCCTTAAATATGGTGTAACCTCATTTACTCCTCAAGGAACACCATATGAACTTTTGAGGACAGCAGAATTTTTTTGGCAGCAGAAAAATCTGGTGGAGCAGTAAATCACATCTCCCTGAAAATCTTTGAAAGGTTTGGAGCAGCGGGTCACAGTTTATGCGCAGACTGCACAGGGAGGTTTTTAGGTTAACCCTGGTTTCCTCTTTCTTTGCTTGCTACCTGTCTGCTGACATTCCCCTCCTCCCTTTTACCACCAGCTGAAAGTTTTCAATCAGCTCCAACTGTTCTGCCTCAGGGGAGAGTTGCACTGCAATTGCATTAAAACATGGACATTTTGTTCATTATTATGCTCTTTGTTTCCACCACTTTAGAGGTGCTAATGTACGCCGGTGTCCTCACATGCCCTGACATTCTATCATGACATCCAACTGCAGAGGAGGAACAGTTACACCCTAACCCAGCCCAGAGGTTTTTAATACAGGCTTTATGAGTTTACACAGGTGGAGGTCATGGACCGCTGTTTTTCTGCAAAGCATATAAAATCTTTACAGAAGGTTGGACACTCATGTCTTCGGCATTCCTTGGTGAATTTCAGTGAAAAAAAAGATCCACATAGTGACCATCATTTGCATTAGTAGGCGGTTCTGCAGAAAAATGAAAGGCTCAATTGTGAGTATGATTATGATGGCAGTTTACTTCCTTCCTTTTCCTTCAGGAAGCTGTTTTATCAAAAAAATACAAAATAAAAATAAATACATGTACACACACACAGACCCCAGACTTGTCTCACTCTTTTCAGGGCCTTTCCATCGACAACAGCCTTACTTAACTTTCTCTCTTAAACCAATCCCTGCTGAGTTCTGACCCAAGCT
This sequence comes from Cyprinodon brontotheroides, assembly GCA_018398635.1. Classification (NCBI taxonomy): domain Eukaryota; kingdom Metazoa; phylum Chordata; class Actinopteri; order Cyprinodontiformes; family Cyprinodontidae; genus Cyprinodon; species Cyprinodon brontotheroides. The sequence goes on from JAGKQL010000009.1 coordinate 36,141,773, forward strand.
TGGATTAGTTAATCGTGCCTAGCTTCGTTTCCTTACTTAACCGTTTACACATCACACTAGCACCGTTCCTTTCCTCCTAGTGACTACCCCTTTGGTACTGTTACTGCCTTCTAGAGGGAATCAAGCCAATCAACATGGCAGCGCATGTAACAGTCAGTAAAAGTCTGGTTTTTATTATTGTGATATTTTGTTGTTGTAATGATCTCTCAGGAAGTTGGACCCAGAATTCAAAGCGAGACAGGCAGTGGAAAAGTTCAAAGCATTTATTTAACAAAGAGGTCGGGGCTGCTCGTCTGCCGCGGTGTAAAAGGATTCTGCAGAAATTAGGAGAACAGGTCAGACTGACTGGATGTGTGAAGCTGGCTGAATGTCACGACTTGGAGCCTGAGTCACTGACCCTGAATTAAAGTTCGGTCCGTTGGTGAAAAGAACACAGCAGAATCCAGGAGGGAGGTTTGACTGCAGTTGCGGTCGCTGGCGGCGCCCCAGAGTTCCCCTAGAGAGTGGGCGGAAGGCGAGCGCCAGTCGGTGACCGCCGAGCAACAACCGAGTCCAGAAAGTAAAATCAAGCGCCGAGGGTCAGGTGCCGGTTTACCTGTTCCAGCTCCAGCGGTGAATCAAGCATCAGATAGGACAAACAGAGCTGACAGGGGAAGGCAAAAACCTCGAAATCCTCAGGGCAAAAACTTCTCAAGATCAGGGAAACAGGCAGACTAGGAGTTGCTAGCGAGCGTCTCACAAAAACACACAAATAACCTTTGGCGCTGATGGGAGGCAAACACACAACCTAAATAGTGAGGAACCAGGTGGAAATGATCCTCGCACATCAGCTTTAAGAACCAGGCATTAGACAGGTGAGCACGGAGCAAAGGAAAAACCCAAACCGTCAGGGCCAAGATCATGACAGTTGTTTGATGCGGAGAGTCAGGCGAAGAAGGCAGCCGCTTGGTGAATGTACTTAAACAGCAGTCCCGCACTTTGGAAGTGGATACTACAAATGACAGTCCAATCAGGCCTAATACATGCAGGAAACAACAACAGACATTGAGGTTTACCACACTGCTAAGCAGAATCATCAATGGAAGTCGTGTGGTACTGTAGGGAAACTAGTATTTTTATGAATGTCTGAAATTTCATGATTACAGTGGCTGATTGTAAGGAGATGGTGCGGTCTGCTCATGCACTGTTTGTTATCTGAGAACCGAGCAAGAACTGAACCCTACTGATGAACTAGTACCTGTTTAGTACCTGTTTCTGCACGGTTTTCAAAAAGGGAGTGTAAATGGGCTATATGTTTCTTTATGTTGAATTTTGGTTCACTAACCTTCTTGTGTTTGGGGACAAACTTTGAGAAGGTTAGAGTGTGATGTCACTGGTGAACCTCAGCAGATTCCAGAATCCGTCCAGGTTAGTTTGGCCGGCCACCTTGTCCTAGTCCTGGCTCTCACTCTGCCACAGTTATTGCTTTTATATCCTGCTTCTCCTGAGCTACAAAACACCGTCTCATCTACCTTTGTTGTCCGGGTGATTCATCCACAAAGTAGAATACTTTTGGGTCCCAGACAGAACCTTCACTGAACGCTGCCGTGCTCCAGCTATAGTTACTGGACTCCCCGAACCTGGAGCATCTCTGGAGAATCTGGTGAACCCAGGGAATGTTGGTGGCTTTGCTTGGTTTTCCACAGTTGTTAAAGCACCACGACTCCACCCAGTAAAATCAGGACCTGCAATGTTGAGGTAAAACAGACAACCAGCAAACTGAATGACACGGTGGAGCCTTTTGCCCATGATGTGAATTGGTTTGGTTCATGAAAGCACCCAAAAATTTGGACTTTTATCCATTTGGTTTGATGTTTGATGTGAACGAATCTTAACTGTTTCTTTGGTTGGCCTTCTGGAAGCATCAACAGCAGATTTCTGTCTATATATATAACATATATACTGTTCACAGGCTACAGCCATGTCCTGAATTCCTTCTTTTCCAGCCACTTTTGTTAAAATATGCATTTTCCCATTCTCAAGCTTTTGTCTCTGCCTTAAGCTTCTTTTCCAAACATGCAGCTTTACGATCAAGCAATTTGACGCAAATATATCACGATATAATTATCTGACAAAATTGTTTTATAAAATTATTTAAGAAAAATAATTAATAAAGCATTTTAAATGCCACAATTATGGCCTTAATTTAAAAAATATAAATTTAATGACTTTTAATGACCCACAGAAACCCTGTGTCTAGTTTGTTGAATTACTTCTGGAGAATGATTCACTTTTTGCAGTAGAAAAATCGAAATCTAGATTAGTAATTTTTTCTTAAAATAAGTGCATTTGTTCTTGTATTGAGTAGGTGAGATAAAAGACATTTTTGCCAATAGAACAAGCATAATTTACATTTGAAATAAGAAAAACACAATTGTACTGTATTGTTTCAACTGCATGTTATCTAATTATCTTATTTTAAGAATAAAAATACCCATTCCATTGGTAAAAACGGCTCACCATTAAGGGTAAATACACTAAATTTAAGAAATTTTTACTTATTTCTAGATCGTTTTTCCAGCGTATAATGTTACTCCAGTCCCATAATTTCTCTGATTATTGAAGACAATCTTAAATTAGCCATGGTGTGTATAAAATAGTTGGATTTAATTGGTCCTGATTTCAATCTTTGTTTAATAAGAGTGTTGTAACCTCGCAAGCTCTAGCTTCAACTAAATTCAATTCAATTCAGTTTATTTCTATAGCGCCAATTCACAACACGTCATCTCAAAGCACTTTACAGAGACATTTCAACCAGATCATCCAGTGAAATTGATTCAAAGTTTTCTATCAAGAAAAAAACAGTTGATTGCATTGACTTCTTGACTCAAAGGCAATCCTTCACATCATATGTATAAATAATAAATGCACCAGGAGGAAAACCTGACTGGGGTAGCTCAACCAGTCGGTTCCCTATAATTGATTTGGAGCATGTACCAAACAAAACTAAATCCTGATTTATCAAAAGAAGCTTCAACCAAGTACTACTTTAAGTGTGTGTAAGCTTATGTAACGCGGTCAATGCAGATTTGTATTTTCTTGTTACAGATTTGTTGCATTATATGAGAAAAAAAATGTTTTTTTACAAAGCAGGCGTTTTACGAAGAATGTATAGAGTTGCTATATACATCTTGTATTATAATATATCTCTGTTGTACCAAATTATCCACTCCTTAGTGCGGATCTCTTTTTAAGTATCTTGTAGTCGGAGTGGGTGTTTACCCATTTTTCATCTTTATACTGTTTTTTTCAATAGGTTTTCCTGCTTTATCTCCTTCATTTTGTTGTATGGATTCTCCCACATTAGCATCTTCCCTTTGCATCCTCTTTTGATTGCTTTCCTCAGCTGCTTCTCTGCCGTTTTTTTTTTTCTTTTTGCCTCACCACATGCATTCTTCTTCTCTCTCCTCGTTTCCCTCTCCCTCACAAGCTTTTTATGTATATCTTCTGGGCTTGCCGGGGATGCAAATGACACAAGAAAGTGATAAAAGTTGCATGTTGGCACCAATATAATTAAATATTAAAGGCTCATTTTTCCCCTCTCTCTTTCTTTGAGATGCCTGTGGATATTGCTTTCACATTTCAGAGGAAAGACAAAGAAAAATCTATGAGACTTGATTTGTTCCCAAGCCTCTGTGGCTTGTTTTTACCCAATGACTGAGTCACAAAGGATGACAAAAAGCTTGTTTATGGGAAAGCTTCGTTAATTGCAGACAACTCGATGAACTGTGCAGGCAGAGGGGGAACCTTCCTTTTTTCTGCAGGAAAAAGCAAAACTTTAAATATCCCAGTAGGTTTCCATGCATGGGAGAGGTTTCCCAGTGTTGCCGGAGTCTTGTCCATTTTCTCTCTCAAAGAAGAAAAAAAAAAACTGTAACCAATGTTTGTCTTCAAGGTTGATTAATGGATTTTGCTAAACATTTTTCCACTTCTAGCTGTGCTGTTACATCATTGTTACATCTGTTATTGTCATGCAAAGTTTGACCCACTTTCTTTCCTTGCATTGTTCCTTAGCTTAGTTCCAGCAACCCTGCTTTCTATTCTATTATTATAGTGATTGTGAAAAAGGAAAATCATTGAGTGCTGATGCTCTTCTCCCTCTGCTTTGCTCACACCGTCTGCTTTTACGTGTCATTGTATGTTTGCATCATCTGTCGACTTGGTGTTGCTTTGCACTGTTCCAGTAAGGGTGTGTGTCATGACTGCATCCCTGCATGGGGTGTAGGCCTTTCTGCTGTGCTCATCCAGGCACAGCTAAAAAAAAAGAGATGATGGAGAAGAAGAGGAGGAGGAGGAAGACTGGGCTTGTTGGTTTTAATTGAATTGTAAATGCAAGCAGAGGGGGATAGGGGCTGCTCCTCGCTGGGACAGACAACAGATGGAAGGCAGGGCCTGGCCTTCAGGGTGAGAGGGGCCGATGGGTGGGTGGAGGGGAGATGGATGGAAGGATGGGGGGGAAGGGACAGGCAAAATGGTCTTATGCAGGAAAATGACCACAGTCTTTTTGCACTCTATGATTCATATCCGCTACCCCTTTCAGTTAGGCTTTTCCCATATTTACTTAATTTCCTCCCACTGCTCTGTCCATCAGGGACAAATATGATTTTGCCTGTAAAACAGAACAACACTGACTGATTCATATTCTGTCCCATCTACTGAGTTTTTTACTAGTACACTTCTTTATGTGTGTATATATATATATATATATATATATATATATATATATATAATCTGTGTTGCAGGAACTGATCATCAGTCACAACCAGGTTGTGAGTTGCAGAATAACATGCATCTTTTCTCTCTGCTCCTTTTCCTTGAAAGAGAGGAAAATTACCCCAGTCTGCCCTCCTCAGGTGAAAAGCTCTCAGAGATCCTTTTCACTGTTCTGAGCAGCTCAGACACACACATATGCACAAGCAACATCACTAGGTCAATACAGGCTTTACCCCATGACTAGATTAAGGGCATTTGGGTTGTTTGGGCATTTGCTATGATAATAACTCCACATGGGGTTTCATTCAACTGCTCAGCAATCTGGGTTGATTTGTTTTTTAACCAGTTTGGAAATTTAGCAGAAATATGACTGTGTTGGATATGTTTTTTGTTTGTTTAGTTTTTATAAATTCAGCTTTAAAATGATTAATATCTTTATTTATATCAATAATGTGATGTTAAAACCATAAACAATTTATTTGACTAGGACTGCCCATCCCAATCCAATTTATATGTACAGTACATTGATTGAGCAGCTGATTTAACAGCCAGTCTAGAAGAAAGTTTTTCTGACACTCTCCACAAAGAGGTTATGTAAAATAGTGTCTGTTAGTGAATCTACATATGACAGAAAATTAAGTGGAAGGAAAAGGTGCAACATACTGTATACCGAACATACATGTATTTTTTTATCCCTTTCCTAGCTGAAGACAAGCATCCCCATAGCATGATTCTACCACCTCTGTGTTTGCAGTAAAGGTTTTACTTTTGTTGTTATTTGGTTTGTTTTTTTCATTTTTATTCGAGATCTACAGGTTTTTTAATATTAGTTCTGTCAGCCATTATTTTGACATCAGCTTACCTATCCCTGATATGAGCCAGAATAGATTTCTCGTCCTCCATTCACTCGATAAAAAAATGACAACAAGGTAACAAACGTTATACAAGTCTCAGTTTAAACATTTAGTAGCAAATCAAACTAAGCATTAAAATTTGAAAGCAAATTGCATTGTGTTTTGAATGTACCCAAATCTTCTTTTCTAAGTAATCTCCCCTTTAGTTTGAGAGACCAATCCTGACTTCGCGAAGCTTTTAAGGTTTCCACCTCCCCGCGCAGATCAGTTCTGGAGACTCTCTGTTAAAGAAAAATTTGGCCGTTTCACCAAAACTAACGCCCAATCAGCGCTTGGCCTTGAGGGCGGTTGAGGTGACGCGAACGCAGAAGCGCCGACAGTTCAGTCTAAAAGAACATGGCGGCTGGTTTCAGCCGATAAAAACCTAGCGCGAAGGCGGGTTTATCGAAAGAAAGTTTTATGGGAATTACAGAGTATTTCTTTCATTCTCGAAAGCAGAAGAGCAAAACACTGCTCTGGAGGCTTTTTCTCAGAGGAAGTGATGTTTTTGCTCTTCTCCCGACTGGTTTCGGCAAGAGTGAAGCCTGGCTGTTAGTACGCTACATGCTTCTGCTTTCGATCTGATTGGTTTATTTTGGCCCGTCTATCACCAACATAGGCCAATCAGCTTTAACTCAGTATTTTCGCCCCTTCCCATGACCATTACTCAACGGAAGGTTTTCAGATGGATATGCGGAGCAAATCCATCTGGTGGAGTCAGGTTACCCCCCCTTTTGTTGACAAAAAAGTTTTTGGCATCCCTCACTTGTTGAACAAAAGAAAAGTTAACTGCAATAATATAAATATAACAATTAGATAAACTACTATTTACTTCAAAATGCTAAAGCGAGTAACCTTTAAAGTTCAATTATATTAAGTTTAGATGTATATTCTACTGTCTAAGAGATTTCAACATCGCTATTAATAAATAAATAAACTCAAACTGGGTCATTTATACGAACTATTTCAGCCTTGCGTCCTGCAATTACCGTTCGCCACCCCTAGGGGTAGTGCCATCCAGTTTGGAGACCTCTGTACTTATAAATCGCGGAATACAGGTACATGTTGACCAATACCGGTACAATAAAAAAAACGCTCATATCAGCCAATGATATCTGGCTGATTAATTGGTCTGTCTATAATTTGTTCACATATTCACATCATTTCATATATTCTACATTTGGTGAAATATGTCGGTCTGTCATAAGTTTGTCTTTTTCTCTGTTTCTCCTCACCAGCAGAGTCTGAGTGATTCTCCTGACAGACTTGTCTTTGCTGACATGATGTCACTGCGCTGCCTTAGTTCATATCTCTCCTCCCAGACAGAGAATTCGCCGCCTTGGGGCCAGACAGTCCTGCTCCAACATCCATCTGAAACCAGCACATGCACTGTTGCTCTCTAATAACTCCACTCAGCTGCCCGTCATTCCTCACCCTCCTCTACCAAATTAATCCCCCCTCCACAAGCCTCACAGACCTCCAACTGCTGCATTTATATTCTGTTATTAATCTGTAGATGCGTCTGCCAAATAATTAACCTGGCAGAGTTATTTATTCCCTCGATATTATTTTCCTATGTTTAGGAGGTGGACGATGCCATTGAAATGTCCTCTTTTAGGTGAAGGAGACTCAGGATGGGTGGGTGTATTGGATGTGAATAGCTATGGGGTTTGTAGAAAAAGGCCCAGAGTTTCTCCCTCAGCAGGCTGGCTACAGATGATTCATGTGGGGGTATTTTAAATGCACCTGTAACCTTTTCAGCTAATGAAAGTGAGGATGTAGTAATAAAAAGCTGGAGTATAAGCTGGGTATGAATCATGCATGGGTTTATTCCCAGCATAGCTCTATTGATAATCTCCTAGGTGCACTTATTTTTTTTTTAACAGAAATTCATAACAGTTGCTAACAGTCCTTTTTATACAAACATGATGTGTTGCCAGTGCAAATACAATAATGCCCAGAGTGTAAACAGAAACAAGCGTTTGCTCTCTGGTTTGTATCGAGGTAAAAACCCATCCTTGTTGGGTGTGATTATTTCTGGGAGAGACGTAATGTGTTTGTGCCTGAGGTGAGAAGGGGTGGATGGAGGAGACATGAAGGCTTTGGCCTTGAATTTCATCCAGCACTGCCTCTCTGTCTCCCTGTGCCCATTTCTCACTGCTGGAGAGAGAGCCACAGGCTGCAGGGAGTGTGAGGCCAGGGCACAGCTGGTGGAGCGTTGGAGCTTCACAACTTTCTCTGTTACAACCTTTAAGGAAGAAGAATCATGAGGAATCATGACCATGTTTAAGGGGCAAAGAGGTTGGGCTGGAAAAGCTTTATTTAATAAATTTCTATATCAAGAGTTGGGCTTACATTAATATTCAGCCTTGCACTCTGATACCCATAAAATGATCAAGCGTTACAAATTAAAGTAATCAAAGGTAAAATGCCTTAAAGGAATTCACTGATTCACAGTATTGTTCAGCTAGGTGTTATAAATTATGGCTACTCCAACCAATTTAGGCTATTAAACATAAATAAATAAAATGATTCTGAAGTTTTTTATCATATATATTCTTTTATACACTCACTGTACTTTATTAGGTACCCATGCTAGTAACGGGTTGGACCCCTTTGCCTTCAGAACTGCGCCTCAATTCTTGGTGGCATGGATTCAACTCAAAAGGTGCTGGAAGCACATTCCTCAGAAGGTTTGGTCCATGTGACGTGAAAAGGCATCACCCCGCAGTTGCATGATTTCGTAGAAAGCTGCATCCATGATGCGACTTCCCGTTCCGCATCCCGAAGATGCTCTACTGGATTGAGGAATCTGGTGAGCTGTAGGAAGGCCATTTGAGTACGAACTCATTGTCATGTTCAAAAGCGGTCTGAGACGATTCAACTTTATGACATGGCGCGCATTATCCTGCTAGTAGCCATCCAGAAGTTCGCAGATACACATTGTGGTCATAAAGGGATGGACATGGTCACGGCATAACAATATTATACTCCAGGTAGGCTGGCCAAAGGCGTTTACAGCGATGCTCGAGGATTGAGGTACCAAGGGACAAGAGTGCCAGAAATATTCCCCACCGCCAGCATACTGCTCCCTTATTAAAAGCGCTGAGATAGATCCAGCATGTTGTAAAATGCCGACTCTGACCTACCATCCACACGAATAATGGCAGCAGAAATCGAGACTCCGAAGACCGAAAGCACTTTTTCCAGCTCTTTATTGTCCGATTTCCGTTGAGCTTGTGCCAGAATTGTAGCCTCGTTTTCTGTTCTTGGCTGAAGGTGGCACCGGTGTGAGGGTCTTCTGCTGCTGTAGCCATCTGCCTCAAAGTTCAGCGTACTTATCCCATTCAGAGATAACCTTCTGCCACCTTGGTTGTAGCGGTGTGATTTACATTTGAGTCACTATTTGCCCCTCCCTGTCGGCTCTCCAACCAGTCTGGCCGGTATCCTCCTGACTGCATCAACAAGGCATTTCGCCCACAGGCTGCACCGCTCACTGGATCTTTTTCTTTTCGGACCGATCCTCTGTAAACCTAGAGATGGTTGAGCGTGAAAATCCGGTGAATCAGCAGTTTCTGAAATATAGACCAACCCTTCACTAGCACCAACAAAATCATACCCGTTCAAAGTCCGCCGATGCCTTTCTTCTTCCCCATACCGGTGCTTTCGCTTTTACGGAACTGCAGGAGATTGTCTTGACCATGTCTACAACACCTAAATGCATGAGTTACGCCAATAATGATTGGCTACTTAGAAGCCAAATGTGCTTAGAACAGGATTGGACAGGTAATGCACCTAATAAGGAAGGTGACCCCGGTGAGTGTATATATGTCACAATACATTTTAATTGTACATTTTCTCTTAATACTGGCCGATAAACAGGTACTGAAAAACTTTTATCCAGTTTTCACAAAATATACGACCCTTCCCATTTTCTATGGATAAACTTTTACATCCTGAAGTTCACCCTCCACCAACTAGGGGGACACTTTGGCAGAGGTGCTGAGACTCTTTCCACCCACATTCTGTGGAACCTGTGGGGCTTGTCGCTCATACTTTGGATGGGTGGCGTATATCTGCATTACCATCTTTAGGTTTGTGCGTTTCTTTTTCATCTGCGTTACAAGCGATATAGAGAAACGAACTGAAAATAACACGTGGGTATTCTCCCCTTTCTCTTAACAGCAACCATCTTTTCTCCTTTTTTGCTGTTTTTTCTGTTTTCTGCTCTGTTTACATTGCAGTGTCCGCCCTTAAATGTAAAACTCTCTACATAATTATAATAAAGCAATTTATATATAGAAACAGAATTAGACGTATACTCACACTTGTAGTAGAAAACCTGTTGAGAGCTCTTATTGCCACATTGCCAGACAGGGCACTGTAACGCATACTCATTTCCATCTTACTGCCACAATGGCCAGTAGGAATTGCTAACCCACCGCCTATTCAACAGGCGGTTTACCACGACTCCACACTCCACAATGATGAATGCAAAACCCTTACTGGCTTTTAGAGAGTGTTCTGTATTTGGGAATATAGTATTAATAGGAAAGTGAGAGAGAAGGAAAAAGTACAAAACAAGGAGGGATACCCACATCTTTGAAGTGATAATAAAGCTTATTTATATTAAAACATTAAGCATTCCAGACAATTATGACCTTAATCGAGGAAAAAATAATAAAGCTGTGTTACTGCACTGCATGGGTCTATTAAGTTAGCCAAACGTTATGGATTCTTAGCTTTTTAAAGTGACAAAATGTGCGGGTATGTTTTTTTGAAGGCATTGTTAAAGGATTTCCTTTGACTTGTTCTCAGAAGGTTCGTCCTGTTACTAGTTGTTTCTGAAAACCTCCGCTGCGTCTCACTTTGTCCATCTTTTGTTGTTGGGTCCTTGCAGGTAGGACACTTCACCTGCCATGCCTGCTGTTGGTGATCAGAGAGCCTGTCAGTGAGCCCTTCCAGAGACGCGGATTACAGTCTCAAACAACACCATCAGCGTACCGAGCCACTGGACTATGAAGTTTTGAATTCAGATCCATATCTAGGTTATATGAATGCTGAGAATTTTATCTTGAAACAATGATTTTTTTGTGTAAGATTAACATTTTTTACAAACAAATGAAAATATTAAAGGTATATATAGTCATGTTTTTGACATTTTTTCAATGTACACATCAAAAAAACCATTGTTACTGTACATCCTGTTGCCGGTGACATGTTGCGTTATTTTTGTATTTTCAAATCATTTTCAATTGCCATTTAGTAAAATCATCAATACATAGTCATAAAACACACATGTAAACTAGTAGCCGTAATGTGTAGTTTGAACAAATTATGGGTGCAGCTTCAATACCACGAGGCCTCCACTACTATATGCAGAGATGGCAAAAGTACTCCTACTTTCCATACTTGAGTAAAAGTACAGATACTTGTGTGTGTTAAAAAATACCTCACGGTAAAAGTGGAAGTACTGATTAAACTCTTTTACTCAAGTAAAAGTAACAAAATACAGGCTTTAGTAAATTTGCTTTTAAAGTATAAAAGTGTAAAGTAGAAAACCTCCCTTTTCATGCAGCGTTTCCTACAATTTTAAATGGATGTCTGCCAATAGGACTAGATCTCCGTTGTGTTCATTTTTCAATCATCTCGTAGGTAGTTCATGCTACTTTATGCTAACGCTTTGCCGCCACTCGCTGCACTGATTTGCTTGGTCAGCTAATGAATAATGCCCAAATCTGTCGATTCATCTTGTAGTGGTCGCGTCCAAATGCAACGTAGATTCCCATCCAATTAGATTGAATTTTTGTATCGATGACGTGAAAATAATAACGGTAACTCCATTGAAATGATTCAAAACTAAAGTAACCGAGCCAATTTTTAAAATGTAAGGGAGTAGAGTTAGGAATAGTGTCAGATACCGTATCGGGACCTCGGGAGGTCCTGCCGGGTTCGGGCGAGTTCAGGGCTGTACTTTTACTATTTCATTCGCGGCCGCCGGGCTCGGGCTTTAAACCGTTATATGCGCGGCAAATAAATGATCATGTGATAACGTTTGATCTATACTGCGATGACTGATTGTGATATGCGCGCACAATTGAAAAATGTCGGGCTGCAAACGGGTCGGGCTCTCACGAAGCTGTCAATCATAACGAGCCGGGCCGGGCACGGAGCTAGTTTTTTCGGACTTCGAATGGGTTCATCGGGCTGACTGCCACATCCTGCTTCATATATGTTAGTAAGTTTGTAGAAAGCACAGATATTTGATGTAAAAATGTAAGGAGTAAAAGTCAAAAGTTAGCCATAAAAATAAGTAGTAAAGTAAAGTAAAATATCAGAAAATGTATTGAGTATTTTGATAACAAAGTATTTGTAGCTGGATCTGGCACTAATACCACGAGGCCTCCTATATGTTTCAAGAAGCATGAGTTGCTCCTTCCCAGCAATCATGGCCTACTTTTAACTCCACTGTAGATTCTCTGTATATGTAGATCTGTTTCTGTGCACTCATGTTGATTTATGTGACTTTGAAGGAGCATCTACCTTTGTAATACCTCTTCCAAAAAAAGATATCCTGTTTATGCTGCTATAAATTTAGGCTAGTGGAGGACATAGGGGCCTCTTTTTATAATTGTGCTTAATTGGATCTCTATTCACCAATGCTGCATATGTTTGTTGCTCCCATAACTTGGTGTTCTCTCTGCTTTTTCTTGAACTTGTAGCTTCATCTGTTCTGTTCCTGTTTTGCTGTGACGCCATTCTGGTTTGAGATATCAACTGGGATTGATACCTTTGCTTGTAGACACCTTTGTTGGAGTTTGGCCTGTTGTTCAGTGTGGTCCTTTGTCTTTTACACTGATTAACTGAATGGGCTCTCTTTCATCCCCTGACATGAGAACTGGCTCAGCTTGTCTTCCTGGATGTGTGTTTCCTCACAGGAAGCTGTGGAGCTAGTTCAGTTTCCTTTCGATATCTGTGCTTCTTCTTGTGTGTCTACTTTTACCCCTTGAACCCCAGTCGGCCTCTGCAGATGGCCACGCAAAACTGAGCCTTGCTCTGCTGGAGGTTTCATCCTGTTAAAAGGGAGTTTTTCTTCTCCACTGTCACTGCATACAAGCTTGGCGTATGCATCTGTTCAAGATGAAAAAATGCTAAAATTGTTGCCGCAAGGAGGAGCATGTCTTGCAAGTCAGTGACTGGATGCAATCAGCTGGTTTTCCTTGATAGAAACTGTCAACTAATCAGATTATTGTCTCTGAAAGTGCCTTGAGATGATATGTTTTGTAATTGCTTCTTTTTAAATGAACTGAATTAAAGCCTAATAGAACTTAGCCAACCTTGAAAAGTATACAGCCTGTGATTGGCCATTTTTTAAGGAAATATTTCCTCTTGAGACAGAGGACTCGCTGAGGCATCGTCTGACCAAAAGCTGTTGTCTTTAGGAGAGTAATTCTGACTTTGTATCCAGCATTCATCAACTGATAATTTTATAAACACAATGCTGGACATAAACGAGCAATGCTTAACAGTAGCTGCAAACCCAATTAAAAGGAAAATGGAGTTCAGCCAAGCCTTACTCCTCTCAGTATAAAGAGTGAAACTCACATTAGCTCAGCTCATTTATGAAGTTCCAAATTTAATGTCAATCATCACTTTAGAGCATATCAATACTGCAGTAATAACACAGTCACGATTGTATTTTCCTTAAAGGGAACTGCTACTCTTCTGAAGACGGTTTGCTAACATCACTAACCACAAACAGGAAAATTGTTCTCTTTTAAGAGGCATGATTTATTGAAAAGTAGCAAATTATAGGCGGGATACTTTCATAGGTTTGCTCCACTATAAAAGTGAAAAAGGTTGACACAAGTGGTGAGTGGTGGCTAATGAGTGGTTAGGGCATTGTGCTTGGGTACGGTGAGTGCAAGCCCCTCCCACGGACGCCCTTGCACTCACGCGCCTCCCTGAGGCAGGTGTGGTCAGTACGCTTTTCTTCGGCAGACACAGCTGTGACAGCCAGCTCCCCAAGGGGATGGGTTGAAATGCAGAGAGTTGTTTTGTTGCTTTTGTTGCCTTGTAACAGTCATGACAACGAGTGCCAATAAATTCTTCTTCTTCTTAAAAAGTGCACACAGAAACAGAAAGCCAGCCCATACGGTACAGTGGCTGAGTGCAGATAAGCGCAGTGAAGGAAGCAAGCACTTATGCTAGGGTAGGTTGCTACTGAACCTACACACATAGAGCAATCAAAATACAACTGTGGATTAAATACAACTGCTCTTTTGAGGAAGAATTCTGACATTAAATACTACAGTTTTGAAAATTAAAAACCATTCATAACATTTCTTGCCCTTCAAAATGATAGTGTACAAGTCCATAGTAAAAAAAAAAGAAGAAAAATGCATTTAATTTTGAAGAGACAAAATATAGAAGAGTCAGCTGAGTCTTGCAGTTTTCATATGTAAAAAAAAAAAAAAGAAGAACTTCATTTTCGAAAACACTGTACATGTTCCCTACCCTGATCTTATCCTTAACCACAAATGTGACCGTCACTCCAAAAGGAGCGTGCCCTGGAGTAAAGTCATGATATCGAATTAAGCGTATCATATGACACCATGAAAAACTTTCTGTGTGATGTTCTTTTTTTTTCCTTTTACCATTCAGCCAAGTCCAGACAAGAGAGGGAAAATATAGCCAGTAACAACTGGGCAGCTGTTGGAGCCCATCCACCTTGGATGTCAGCCTAAGTGTAATTATTTTTCACGCATGCCATGTTGACCAGATATATGCTGCATGGTTTCAATTCTTCAGGCCTCCTGTGTGGGCTGTACGCTGACATCTGCATGCAGACATGCAGCTCTGTCCCATGTAACTTGACGTGTAGCAACAGTGGGAGTGATTCCATGGTTCTGCTGGGCAAAGAAAACAGAAAATAAAATCCCTGCCTTCAGAATCAGCTGAAACACTGGTTCAAATCTGATGTAGATTTCAGAATGTGACTGACATTGATTTAATTCCATTTAAAGCACTGGGAATGACTCTCTTGTTTTCCTCATCAGTCTCTATCACTGTTTGCAACTTGATCATCTCCATCCTCGTCTTTCATTGGCTTGCAATGACAGTGAATGCGGTGACACCATCAGTCTGTGCGTTTGTCATCTTCTACAACTGTCTGTCTGAGCCTCAGATGTTTCACTGCCAATCTAACACTCTGATGCAGCGAGGTATTTTATCACGTCCCTAAACACCAGTCAAATCGACAGAAGTGGTAATAAAGAGAGTGCAATTATAATGGAAAGAAGCGGGTCATGTTGGGTGAGACCTCAAGATGGAGAAGGTCTCTAAGGAAGCAACCCCCCCTTTCTCTTCTTTCTCCTTCTTTCAGTCTCCTGTCACCCAAACAGAGGACTGACATTCATTCGGGGACAACCCTGGCTTGCGGTTAAAAGCAGTGGAATTAATGTGTGAGCTGAAGAAAGAGACGTGGAGCAGGGGGCAGGAGCTGCTCACTGGTAGTGACTGACTGACACAGTTTTTGATGGAGAGCAGACATGGCTGACTCAACCCCTCCTCGTTCTCCTTCTATCTCTCCATCTCCATCTCCTGCCAGCTCGCCAGGGTCATCTCTCCCCACCTCCTCTCTGCCCTTTTTGTTTTACATCTCTTCATTCAGGCTTTTATGGCTGCTTCGTCCTCGTGCAAACCCATCTCACCACCGGATGATGGGTTCCTTCCCCAGTTATCGCGGCTATTTATTATCAGCGCCAATCCACATCACATTTCTCTGACTTTGGTAAGATGGTTTTCACATTGGGCTGCTTTACTGACTAGCCATATAACAAATCCATCGAGCAGCTCACACAAACACACACACACAGAAAGTGACACGGAGAGGAAACCTCACATCACTATATTACACTGCAGATTTACAAGGTGCTAAAATGCTACGTAGAGTTTAAATGCCTCATAGTGGAATACTATGACAGCTTTTCCAGATTCCTTTTAGTGCGAAAAAAATGCTTAATGCTTTTTTTTTCTCTTCTTTCTTTGATAGCTGCATGACTGCTGGCTCAGCGATGATTTAATGTGACTGAAGCTAAGGCCTCTTAAACTTGCTGAGACATGATTGTCTGTGTGGGGAAATCATATTTTGAGGAGAATGAGTCAGTCAGTCTTGATTACATCATGTGAGTGCCGGGAGTAAAAGAGATTTTAAAGAAAGCAAACTTGAATTTCCTTTTTGATGCAGGGAAAAGAAATAAAAATATGTTGTTAGACGAAATGTGAAAACAAGAAAGGGCAATTTGAAAATCATTTTAATCAGAAAGCTTTTGGGAGTACATTTGCTGTTTTCTCTTTTTTTTTTACGTATTTTCTGTATTAACATTTTTCTAATTTTTTTTATCTTTAAGTTATAATTTTTTTATTTATTTTGCAAATTATAGTGACATATTTTATATATTCAATTTTTATCTTAATTGCTTTATTTGAGATAGAGTTTACAGAATTGTATTCTTATAAAAATGCATTTCACAGATCACATTCGCTTCAGTTCAAACCCAATATAAACGCTTGTACTTGACCAGTAGAAATGTTGCTAATGTCAATGCAGATCAATAGAAATGCGTTTCTGATTGACTGCATTTTCTGTTTCTTGGGAAGCCAATAAATCAATCATCATAGAGGCCAAGTCACACATAATTCTAGATTGTTAAGCCCTGAGTCAAGTCTGAAACAAAGACTTGAGTCTCTAGTCAAAACTCTTACTCTAAAGTCAGGTCCCAAGCCTGTAACCTGTAATTTCAACTCCTGAAGAGTCTTTTTGTATATATTATTTTTTCTTTAACTTTTTTCTTTTCAACTTAATTTAGACAGGAAGACTTAATTCAGCCCTCCTACTCTCCAGTGTTGGGCAAGTTTCTTGCAAAAAGTACGTTTAAAGGTATAGTAGAGGATGTTCTTTTTCTGGCGTGAATCATTCAAAATAATTGAGTCCTCCTAATTTGCAATCATTTAGGTGATATATTTTACATAAGGCCGATCCTACGTGCTTGTCCCAATTTTCACTTACTAGGGGTGAATAGTGGAAAAATTGCAAATATTTTTTGGAAAATAAGCTTGTATGAGCAAAAAACTTGTAAACAGAGCGCAGTACGAGGAGAAATGCGGCGTGCATCTCTCGCGCTCCTGTGACTCCCCATTAGCGTTCCCTTTCGGGAGCGGGTTCACAGGGGTTGACGATCCACTGACTTTTTGATCTCACAGTGGAGAAATTTACCTGTTACATCAGCTTAAATAGTCAAAGGAGAAGAAGAAGAAGATGCCAGAGGAAAAAAAGGTATATGGGATATATACAGTATATGCAGTGCATCCACATATGACAGTTTTTTTTTTTTTATTTTGTGCATGTGGAGTTTTTGTGCATGTGCATTTTTTATGGAAGGGTAGAGGGGCAGGATCTTTTTTAAAAATCGCGAAAATCCAGCTTTCAGCAGCACATAAACTAAGGAGGAATCAGACAAACATGACTGGTAAAAGTACACTGACAGAAAAAATGAGGCCACGTAACGCTTTTGGGATCTACTTAATAATCATATTCAGTTACTTTAACACAATTGTTTTATGTCCTTCCCTGCTAGCATAAAATAATTGAGTTAAAGTAACTAAATATTATTAAGTAAAATGCCAAAATGCAGTTGCACTGGTAAGTAAGAGCATGTGAACAAGTACAACTATGACTTGGAAGTCTTTGACGAGGAACCCAGTTACCACTGGTATTAAGTAACTGTATGTCATCTGCCTCAGGGAATCCACTCCTCTAAATACTGCTCCCTTGATTGCGGCTGATGAGTGCCAGCTGGGAGCTATACCTGCCTGATGCACCCTGAAAATTAAGTTGAGAGAACAAAAACAACCCCCCAAACCAATACACAGCTCTGTGGACAAAACACACTCATGACATTTCTATTTCTTAAAGTGCAGCGGTGATCAAATCTAAAAATTGAGAGAAAAAAAGACATGGTGCAAAAAAAAATGCATTGATATGGTCAGTTTGATGCAGAGACTCTTACATGATTTAGAGTTTTTCTTTTCAACATTCAACTTTTTTTTTCTTCCAGTTTTTCTCAACATTCAGCTTCAGAGAACAGTCCATGTTGGGGGTGTGAGGGGTCGTGGATAATGTTATGGACTCAACATGCATCGCTGAGACGAAATGATGATCTCTGCAGTTCTCACCTTCTTCCAGTCTGCGCCGCTGCAGCCCCCACACCATGCAGTGAGACAGTGGGTCAGAACAATCTCTATTGTGCTTCTGTAGAAGGTTGTGAGGATGGGTGAGGGCAGACATCCCTTGTTCAGCTCAACCAATCAAAGTCGCTACAGCACCTCCTCTTTCAAGATCCCCTTCATTTAGCTCCTGGCCTATCTTCACTCTTGCATGCAAGCGAAGTTTCACTAATTTCCACCATATCACGTCTCTCTATCAGTCCCACTCTACCTCCTTAAACCCCAGTTGGCAGATGGCTGCCCACACTGTGCCTGGTTCTGCTGGAGGTTTCTTCCTGTTAAAATTGATGTTTCCTCTCCACTGTCGCTACGAGCATCCTTGGTATGAGGGCTTGCAGAAGAGTCAATGAGTCGATCTCAGCTGGTTTGCTTCAGACAGAACGTTTGACCAATCTGAGTATGATCTGGTTGGGTGGTCTCAGTGGAGTGCCTTCGGTTGTCATGTGTTGTGGATTGATGCTGTATAAATAAACTAAATTGAATACAGGTTTTCTAATTGTACATTTTCTCTGTGTGAGTCTCTGCAAACAGAAAGGTAATATATTATGTTTATAGTAATTCAAAACTAATACGGTTCTGGGCAGTATCCGCGACCCTCTAACAATTGAGAGAAAAATGCTGAGGGGCCAGCAACTTCCAAAGTAATAACTCAGGTTAAAGTTGGTGGAAACCAATTTGGAACCCCAGGTTCCAAAATCAAACGGCTGGAGTGGAGAAGTATTTATTTTGTTATATTTATTTTGGTCACTTTTTTGGTCACTTTAGTTTATTCTTTGTCAGTATTTAACAACATAACCCAGGTCTCTTAAGTTATTTTTCTTTTAAAAACAATTCTATTTATGAGTTAAAAAAGTTAAGCTAAATAAAAGATTTAATTTGAAGAATCTGTGTTTGTGTTTTTATTAAAATTAAATCTTTTATCAATATTATAATAAGTCCAGGAAGAGCTGCACATAAAATATGGTTTCAAATTCTTTTCAATAATCATCGATATAGATCAATATGCATTTTTTTATGGATAAGCTTTTTTTCTAGTATCGCTTCAGCCCTGGGTGCTCTTTCACTCTATTTCCACCTTATCACATATCTCTATCAGTCCCACTCTATCTCTTTTTAAACCCCTGTGATGGCTGCTGGCTCACTAACACTGTATCTGGTTCTGCTTTGGGGGTTTCTTCCTGTTAAAATTCGAGGTTTCCTCTCCATTGTAAACTCATGCAGCTTCCTTGGTCTGAGGGCTCTTGCAGAAGAGTCCAATAAGTCAATGTCAGCTGGTTTTCTTCAGACAGAGAACTTTTGACCAATCTGATTCAGATAGTATGAGTAAGGATGGTCGGTGGGTCTCTTGTAGTGGCGCGTCTTTGGGTGGTATGTGGTGGATTGATGCTGGCAAATAAACTAAAACTGAATACAGCTTTTCTGAATGGTATACATTTTCTGTGTGAGTCTCTGCAAACAGAAAGGTAATATATTATGTTTATAGTAATTCAAAACTAATACGGTTCTTTACAATATGACCCTCTGTGTAAAGAAGTAATACATTACTGATCACTATACCAGTTAATGTGCTAAATCATGGCATAATTTATGCTTATGCCTTCCACTGCTGCCAAAATCCCAAACGATTTTGAAATTCCTCCTAAACATTTTTTTAGGTGTGAAAAGTAAGATATGTCTGGGTAAAAGAGGACGTTTGTTAAATACAAAATATTTTTGCATCTGTTCTTTTTCTGATCTGTTTTATCTTAACCTGTACATAAAGCAGTGTGACTTAAAATTTACCGTTCTGCAACTTTAAATGTCAGGCAAAGATGGAAGCTTTTCGGTCTCCATCGTAGATGCAATTCTTGCATGTTTTTCGATTTTAAATTTTGTTTTTGTTGAGTATTTTAAAGTTCATGCACTGAAAAAATTACTCTTGCGAGCATATTTGTATATTCAGTGCAAGTAGCCTCCATCTTTTTTTGAAACAGGCAGTTAGGGACCCAGATAATGGATAGGGGGAGACATCCCAAAAAGATTTAGAACCACAGATTTAGGGGAAGAGAATCCCACTTTAGTAGTGATTTGTTTTTGTTTTTTTTAGTATTTTAGGGGTTGTTTAGTATTTGAAAACAAATTATAGAAATACTAGCAGTAAATATAACAATATTTTAAGATATTTATATTCTACTGACAGATGGAAATAACACACACAGAACATTTCAGCTGCAGTCTGTCGGCTAGCAGGAAGACTCCTCAACTTTATCAACACAGATGATTGGTGATTTTTTTTTTAAAAGAAGAAAAAAAATCAGTTTGGCAAATGTTGTCATTTTAAACCAGAACTGCTGCTCTCACAAATACTGGCAACATGTTCAAAACTTGCTCCAGTCAGAGAGATAATGAAGGAATGAGGGAGATGAAAAACTCACAAAGTAGTTATGCTCTATAAGCAGGTCTCACTTTTAAATGAGGTCTTGGATCTCAATAAAAGAAACTGTATAAATAAAATCTAAATACTACTAGGATAAAATAAGATATTTTAGTGTATATCCAACTTCTAAAGCATGGAGTTAGTAACCTGACTCCGCCAGATGGATTTGCTCCGCATATCCATCT
The DNA here is from genome assembly GCA_018398635.1 of Cyprinodon brontotheroides. Classification (NCBI taxonomy): domain Eukaryota; kingdom Metazoa; phylum Chordata; class Actinopteri; order Cyprinodontiformes; family Cyprinodontidae; genus Cyprinodon; species Cyprinodon brontotheroides. The sequence continues at coordinate 36,162,307 of JAGKQL010000009.1, forward strand.
AGAAACCTTCCGTTGAAGAAATTTTGGGAAGGGGCGAAAATACTGGTTAGCTGATTGGCCTATGTTGGTGATAGACGGGCCAAATAAACCAATCAGATCAACGAAGCATATGACGTACTAACAGAGCGACGACGAAAACACAACCACAAGCCAGGCTACTCTTGTAGAAACCAGTCGGGAGAAGAGCAAAAACATCTTTTCCTCTGAGAAAAGCCTCCAGAGCAGTGTTTTGCTCTTCTTTCAGTGAAGAAATACTCTGTAATTCTGATAAAACTTGCTCGATAGCCACGCTAACGCTAGTTTCATCGGCTGAAGCCGCCATGTTCTTTAGACTGAACTGCCGCGCTTCTCGTTGCGTCACACCTCAACCCGCCTCAAAGCCAACGCTGATTGGACGTTCGTTTGGTGAACGGCTCCAAATTTTCTTTAACGGAGAGTCTCCAGACTGATTAGCGAGTGAAACCTTGAAAGCTCGCAAGATCAGCATGGTCTCACGAGGCTATGGAGTTCGTACTTAAGGTCTAGGGAACACCTGGTTTTTATTTTATTATTTTTCTTTTCATAGTATGTGTTTAAACTTAATATTTTCAAATTTCTCTCTTTCCAGATTGAGTTTTATAAAAAGTTTTTTTTTTTTTTTTTTTTTCATTTTACAGATCTTCTGGGGGCTGGCTTTCCTTTGGAAGAAGGAGCAAAGACGCGTTTTTACTCCACGTGACCAACCATTTTTTTTGTAAGTTAATTTAAAGTGTGTGTTTCTATCGGGTTTGAAGTCAAGAGAATGTGGCCTGTAAAACAGAATTTAAAAAGAGGAAAAGGAAAACAATATTTTCTTATATTAAATATATATTTGGGGAAAAAAAAGAAGCTGAAAAAAAAGGAAAAATAAAATGCCTGAAAAAAAAATAGAGTCTGAGAAAACCGTAAAAGTTTCTTTTTAAAACCTTTCTTATTTTATTCAAGCTTTGGTTTCCAAAATGTTTCGGGCATCCAATATGGTCGTGTTTCCAATTCCAATCCTCAGAGAAACTGTTCCCCTCCACGGATGGCGAAGATATCCTGTGAGTAATGTGGAACATAGAGGCATCATAGCTGCTATTGACGTGAGTAAAGTTTGTCATCTAAAGAAAACTTTTTTTTTTAAAGAGAGCTTTAAAAAGAGAACGGCTTTTAAAGAAGACATAAGCATGAGATTCTTCTGCATGTTTAGCCATAATAATGAGCGTCAGCAGTGACAGTTTTGTTTTTTCACAGCGTCTGAGCCAAATGAAGGAAGCAGTGGTTTACTGCAGCAACAGTCTGATTTGATATCAATGTTTTGGATTCTCTAGTCTTCCACAGCTATATTATTAGCTCAAAGAGACTTTTAAGGAAGCAAAAAACTTAATGGAGACAGACTTTTGAGTTTGAGTCATCTCATGCAAAATTTTCTCATAACTTCATTATTATAGTGCAATTAAATCATCATAAGTATAAGACAGACTGAGAAAAGTGAGACCTTTGCTAGTGCTACAGATAATATATCAGGAGCAGTTTTTGAAGAATTGGGATCATTGCCCTAAAGTTATTGTACGTTAGAACAGTTAGAGCCATTGTTCATTGTGCATTGGGCTCTGACCGGAGCAGAATTTATAACTTACACTTGTACTGTAAATTACTATGTGCCAGAATTTTATTATTTTAATTTATACTTTCTGCCAGAAGTGTTGATTTTTTTCATTGTAGTAAATTACAAGCAGAATGGTTCACTACATTTTTTCCCTTTTTCTGAATTTCAGTCTTGAAAATTGAAAAATAAAAATAAAAATCTGTTAGCAACAGCGCTGACTATGAATAAAAAAGTTTTCATATGTGCATTTTAAAGTCATGAACAGAGAGGAAACCATATCAGGAGCACCAGCAGAAAATCAAAACACAAATTATATGCAGGTTTCTACAAAGGTACAAAAATGTATAAAACAGAAACATAAAAAACTCTGCTGCAGTGATTATAAGGTAGAATAAAATGTTTTTGTCATGTTTTCATAAAAACAAAATGCACTCCTCTTTCAGCTCTCACTTTCTGTTTCCCTCTACAAATTACTGAGACACTTTCTGCAGGGTAACTAGAAATCTATTGGCACTCTACCGCTGTAAGTCGTGTTGTAAAGGGGAACATGCTTTAGCACTTAACCTCAATAACCAGAGCAGCTGTGGGGCCCAGGGGGAATGCGAATGCAAGAGACGAGGGCCGCTGATGCTTAATTAACTAGGCTAACTTGATGATACAATGGCATCTTTTGAAATGGCCAATAAATATCTGGAGAGGTTGCTGGGGCCGTCTTAGTGAGGAGGGAGGGAAGATGATTAAGATAAGGGGACAACAAGAGAATATTTATAGCCTATTTTGACCCACAAAGGCAGATAAGTACACCTATAGTATTCAAATGCTAAGAGACAAAGCTCTATTCAGTCCTCTAGAGTTAATACCACAATTACCTTTTTCCTGCAAATTACAGCTGCAGGTATAGCTCTACCAACTGTGTTTATGTAGAGATTTAAATTTATTTTAATCAGTTTTGGGCAAATAACTAAATCTCAGGTGGAGAACATCTGTAAATGTCACTTTTCACTTCTTCACAGGATGACAAATGTGTTTCAGTCTTGAATTTGACGAGCCATTCTAACACATGTCTGCCATTGATCTAAACCTTTTCCACTGTTTCCAAATGTTTCTTTTATGGTGGGTTGTGGTCCTGCTGGAAGGTGAACCTCAAATCCAGTCTCAGGTTTCTTGCAGCCTAAAAAATGTTTTTTTCCCAGGAATAAAAGTTTGGCAAAAAATAAATGAGAAATTTAGAACTGAATGCGAACTTGGTCAAAACAGCATTTTCAATGCAATAGAATACAGTTTCAAAGCTAATTTAAATACCTGTCTAACAATTATTGTTCTTGTTTTCTGTTTAATTTCAGATGATTAAACACAGATTCAGTTTAGTGAGATTCACAGATAAACTGATATATGTAATTAATAATTTTCCATAAACAGATGCACTCAGGGCAACTTTAATTCATTTTCAGGAGACAAAAGTTTCTGTCCATACAAACAGTGACTTTAAATAAAGATTAAAACTTTTTCGTTTAGAAAAGTCTTTGACTGTGCTCTTAAACATGATTAAGTCTGTTGTTTGATTAAAATAATTTTATTTATTTCATAATTATCTCAACACATTAATAATTTATCATAGATCACTTTAATTATTCATGTTCATTAATTATTTAATTACCTATATGCAATGTGTGTTTCATATTGTTTTTCAATGTACTGCTACTGAAATGTGCCTCATAAATAAACCTTCTTTGACCCATTTAAATGTATACATTTTCAAATTATTTTATTGCTATCATAATTCAAACCACATGATTTTGAAGGTATGAATAGAAATGCAGATAATGCATATGGAGTGAACTTTGTTCTGTAATTGTGGCAAGAAAATAACTAATTTTAAAAAAGAAATAAAAAAAATTTATCTGTAAACGGAACGGAAAAATATATATAAATATATCATAAATACACCCATCCATCCATCCATCCATCCATCCATCCATCCATCCATCCATCCATCCATCCATCCATCCATCCATCCATCCATCCATCCATCGGGTCACAAGGGGTGCTGGTGCCTTTCTCCAGCCGTCTACGAGTGAGAGGCGGTTTACGCCCTGGACAGGTCGCCAGTCCATCGCAGGGCATTATAAATGCAACCATATTGTTTTTTGTTTTATTTTTCTTTCTTTCTTTTTTTTTTTTTTTTTGGATATTTTATTCTTTTGAATTATTTTTTTTCAAAAATTTTTTAGGAAATTCTTTTGCAAATTCTTTTATGGTGAAACTTTTTTTTTTACAGATTTTATATTTTCAATCTTTATCAAATTTCAGTTTTTCATATTGAGTTTTAGGGATTAAATTCTTCTACTTTAACCCTATAATGCCAAATGTATCATATTTGATACATACGGTTTCTGAAATGTTTTGCGTCTGACACCTTTTGCATAATTTCATGGTAAAAACTTTGCTCAAAATCCTATTGTACACAATCAGATATACCTGATAACAGAGGGCAGAAGACTGCACAAAAAATTATCTTGACTTATCGCATAGCAATAAATTATTAAAATCAAAAATGTATTTCTGTTTTTTCTTTTTACATATTTTGTTAAAAGGAGAATAAGGACTTCAAACCAAAAAAAAGTAATTTTCTGTTTTGTTTTATTCTTGGATCGGGCTTTAAAGGGTTAAACCCAATAACAACACTCTTGACACACATTGAATATTTAAACCAGGGGTGTCAAACTGGTTTCAGAAATGGTTGTGTGGCTGCAGGTTTTCTTTCCAAACATGCAAAAGCACACCAGACTCCAGTCATCTCATCTAGTGAGTGATCAGAACAAGTGATCTGAACATGATTACTTGATGAAATGACTGCAGTCTGGTGTGCTTTTGCATGTTTGGAAAGAAAACCTGCAGAATCTAAACCCTGAAAAAATTCTGGTGCTTCTCAAGGAAAACTTGAAGTACATCATCTTGTTTAAAAAGTCCGGTCAGCAAGAAATAACCAATGGATCATTATCTATACCTAAAACTAATCTGTTTGCAGTGGCTTAATGAATTTAGCTTCAATAAATAAAAAAATTTAACTTATTTCATCCTGATCACTGAGTCCGGAAACAACCATTTTTACCCAAATATAGTAGCCCCTCCCTCCTGCCATCTTCCAGCAGTGACGTCACGGTGCGGTAAGCCTAGCGCCATTCTCCCCGCTTTACAAGCTAAATCAATGGGAACTACTAGACACATCTGCAATCAACAATTATTGAATTATTGAACTGGTAAAATTCACCAAGAACTATAGTGAAACTGACAGTACTTACGTGCATGGCGGCTGGATGCTGGAATACATCGGTAAAAGTGAAAAAAAGATTTTTATTTCACCTTTACTTTAATGATCCTGCATGGATGTTTTTGTGGTTGGATTGCCAACTTGAAGGGGAGGATTTGCCATCGATGGCCAGAGAAAATGAATCCGTTACTCTCTGCTTTGCAAAGTGCACTGGTCGTCGCCATCATGACAAACACCAGATACAGCACTGGGACTTGATCAACAGCCGATACCGCACCGTGACGTCACAAACCAGTAGGTGGCAGTAGTGTTCTTTGACAAACATGGATGTCTACAGTAAAGCACATTCAAATGAAATTACTCTTAATTAAAAACACTTATCATTCATTAAAAAGCATAATTTCATATTTAAAGTATGTGGCCAGACGTTTCCTTTAAAATTAAACAAGTCTGAATTGAAAAACCGATCAATGTGAGTTTCCCCGAGTAGAAAACTTAGGTGGTTTTTATAAATGGCTGCCAGAAATGTGTAGGAACTTTTCTTAAGGATTTGACTTATGCCATGTTTTTGTCCACAGACGAAAGAAATGGTTTAAAAAAAAAAAGTAAGCTCAACTACAGGTAAAATGTTCACTTTAATGTTAATTTTTTTTATGAAGCTGTTCTTACCTTGAGGAAAGGTTATTCCCTCTTTAACAGCTAATGTATCACTGGCAAATTTTCACGTGCATTTCTGTTCTCATAAAAAAATGTATTTTCAAAAAGTGTAGAATATTATAAGCACACATTAAGAATTATTATTTACTCTCTTTGGGGGTGAAGGATATGATTTGACATATCTTTGCCACAAATCTCATAAATGATGCCAGCAATGAAGAGTTCTGTAAACCAAAGTGAAACGAAATCTGAAACGCAGCATTTGAGTCTGTTAAAGTGTGTGAACAGTCGTAATAAACTCATATCCCACTTTTAAAGAAAAAAAAATACTTTTTTAAGTGGTATAAAATCTGCTGGAAAACCAGGGTTCCAGTTTTCAGATAAATATACTTTATTGGATCGATGTAATGTGGAAAGGAAGTGCAGTTGGTGTATTTGCTGAATCTGAAGTTGCTAAGAAGAGATGCGTGTTGAGTGGAACCCCAGGTAGAGCTCCACTCATTATGGATCGATCCCTCCGTCTCTTGTGTCAAGTCCTCTGCAGGCCTGATTGAAGTGTTTTCACCCCCTCATCACGAAACTGTACACAAAGAAAACATTTCCCTGCCTCCTATTGATTTCAAAATGTCAAAACCTGAACCTTAAGAGGAGCGGAACATACTCCAAAAAGCTTCCAGACAGGTCTAATGGCTGCCAAATAAAAGCTGCTGGGAAAGTTTTTTCCCCCACTTTATTCTGTGTGTAATAACTTTGCTTTGTCTCTCTCATCAGAATGGATTTTCCAAGGGGAAAAGCCAGGTGAAGCACATCACCCAGCCGTAACGAGGCAGAAACTGTCAGTTAGGTTACCATCCCGGCTGCCTCCTTGAGGATTAGGCTGGTTGGGGAATGTTGTAAATTAATCCAGAGTGTAAGACCTCACGCTGGAGCCTCATGCTGGATTAGTATTAGCTTTTGTTTGATTCATCGTGAAATAAGCAACATAATCCACCTGGTGTCAGACACAATAAAAATACACCAACTGGCACAGAAACAGGATTAGGCTTATAGAGAGGAACAGCCGGCCTGACTGCCATCAGTCAGTTAAAACGCAAGTTAGTTCTATCAAATCATGAGACAGCCTTTATCCTCAAGTTAAACGTTGTTTTTCTGATCTAAGCAGTTTAAAAACCTGATAATTCAATATGTTTATATCAGGGCTGAATGAAATTCATTTTTTAAAAGGTACAGAGACCAATGCTTAGAAAAGGTCAAAGGTCTGGAGAACTCCTGCTGAGACAAAAGCTTCTACAATTTAAATGTTAAAATACTTTAAGCCTGCAGGTTTAGGATGTTGATCCTAAGCGCGCCAGACTTTCTGTTAAAAGTCTACAGAGCACTTGACTTTATAAGAAATATTAATCTAAATTGTAAAAAAAAAGTGAATTGTTTCACTTTTATTTTATCCACAAGCACAAATGAAAATAAAGTAAAAAATGTGCTTACAATGCTCTAACATATACGCTTTATTGTACTATCATGAACAGGACCTCAAGATATTGTTTTAACTACTTCAAAATAAGGCAGGAAGTTCTCGATTTATCGGTCGTTTCCTACTTCGCCTCTACCCTTACATATGGTCATGACTAAAGTTATGCAATTAAAGACGGATGTTATTGGATTTGATTTAATTAAATAACTTTGGGACTGATATGTTGTTCTGGTGAACATGTCCCACTGCTGTGTGTCAGGACAAACAAAATTAAAGGAAGAATCCAGCTTAAATCATTGTTGGGCTGCCCACTCTAGGGCGCCGACTTTACCTTCCGAGGGTATAAGTACTTAATTGTTGGGATCTGGGGTTCTGTCTACCTTTTCTAAACTCGAGGGCGTACTGGATCTCCTTAAGCTGGAGCTGACTTCACCAGCTGTTCCTCATCCACTGGTAAGGAGACCAGCAGTTAACTGCACGGCTCCTGCTGACCACACGTTCCATACCCCAGAGCCTGGAGTCTGTTGTAGTTAGAGCAAAGTCTGAGCCAACCTGCATTTGTGGTTGACATGATGTAGAACAAACCATAATACGTAAATTCAAATACTGCTCTTCAAGAATACCTATTACGTTGTTCAAAAGACCTATACTCAAAGAATTAAAACAACTGAGTCATGTTTGAACTGGATGCAGTTTGGTCTGTGTTCTAGTCACCAATTTAATATAGCTACTATACACATATGAAAGTTAAAAGAACACCAACAATAATCGGCACAAACGTTTTGCACTCCTTGTCAGGATTATGGGATACTTATTGAGGACCCAAATGCAGAGCTGAAGAGACAGAGATGATTTCCTTGCTTAAAGCTACAGTGTGTGATTTTTAGCGACATCTAGCGTAAGGTCAGACTGCAGACCGCGACGTCAACACCAAACCAATCCCCAACAGTGCACGGGCTAGCCATACGGACAAAAAATGTCTTCCTACCCATCCAAGCATCACCTACCTTCTCGCGATGAGGTTTGTTTACACATAGATGGCCTTTCAATACTGCCATCTATTGTTCAGTAACCGCCTCAAAGTTCATCTCTCAATCCCGTCGTAGTTACTAGCCGCAATGGCCATCTCGCGAATCACTAGTTTGTTGGCTCCCGGCGCCGTCAGACAAAGAGATGTTCGGCCCCAAGTAGACCGGCCCTATGTAATTATAAATAACGCACTTAAGGCAACGCGAAATATTAAGGTTAAGAGGTTGAGCTCGTAGAAAACATAAATAATATGTTATGTATATATAGTTCTTATTAACTGAAATAGAAATTCTGATTTAAGAGATGATTGCTTGCAAGATTTATTCAAGAAGTAGAAATACCAAAAACATATTCCTAGACCTTGGATCGGTAACAAGAAACCCAGGAACCAGAAAACAATGAAACACTATTGAGGAATTAAATCCAAGGGAATGCAGTTGTGAAGACAATCCCTTCCCTGAGAGGAACTGCACACAGGAGGTTTATATATGGGAGACAGAACAAAGAATGGGCTAATCAGCTGATAGGGAGCAGGTGTGGACAGAATCAACTAAAAGGGAGCTAGTGGAGAGGAGACTAGCACTGGTGGAGCAATAGAGAGTAAACTAGAAATACATAAGTGCTGAAATACAACCAGAAAACAACTAGAAAAACACCAAACGGAAATGAAACAAAGACCCAGAAAATAAAGAATGATATAAATCAAATTTTAACTGAAAACTCAGAAAGAAAACTTAAACAGAACCAAAAGGCCAGAAAAGGTCGGAATCATGACATAGAGTTTATATTGAAGAGTTTGCCATTAGGTCTTTTATTGGCTTTTATATCTAATGTAGAATTTGTTAAGATGGGAGATAGATATCGAGATTTAGACATAATTTAAGATTTACACATACATTTATAATTTATATATATGTATATGTAGATACACAATGTAGAATGTTAGAAAAAGAAAACAATAAATGTCATGAAATTGTGCTAAATAATATACATTTTACAGTGAAACGCTTATATATATTTTATATTTGGCTCCTCAAAGACTACGCAAGTTATCAATAGTTAAAATGATTGGTATGAAGAAGACGTAGCACCAGGACTGTTCTTTAAAGTTCCGCTTCATACTCCATTGAAAAGAAAGCATTTGTTTGTGTTCTAAAAATAGCCTCTAAGTATTCATACTTTGTAAAAAAATACTGCTACCAGACTCACAGAAAAGTCCCATCCATGGTAGCGTACGCCACACCCACAAATAAACCACAAAAGCAACACAGAGGAGGCATGTTTTGATTGATGAGGAGGATTATGAGGAGAGCAAAATGCATTATATTAAGAATCATAAAAATAATTATATTTTACCGCCCAGATGATGTGTCGAGGGCAAGAAGTGACAACAAAATGACGTCCTTTTGTTCTTGTGGCTGGAAAAACCAAATTTCTTGTGTCTCACAATTTCCCCATTGTGGGACAATAAAGGAATTTATTTTTTTTTTTTCTATTCGGGTATTACTGAGGCCTAGATTTTCGATATAACTTGGTCCATATCAAGTTTGTCTCATCTAATTTTATAAACACCTTAAAAATTGATGTTAAATCTGAGACTTTGCAAATATCTTTGCCCTAGTTTGTTAATATTTCGGAAATATGAGAAGGCGTCTTTGGATAGGACTGTTTCCTGTTCTGCCCTGTGGAAAAAGATTGGCCGTTGTTGCATAGTGGCTGTGTCATCATTCCCCTGGCTGAGCATCAGATCCTGCAGTAGAGGAGGCAGACATGCTGGGATCACCTGCTGAGTTCCCTGCCTCTGCTTTTCTGCCCGCTTCGATCTCTCCACCCTCTTCCTCATGCCTATCGGCTGAATCTGTCACTACCATTTCTTTGATCTGCATTAATGCCCCTTCCTTCCCTCCATCCCTCCTGTCTAGTTGGCATCACTCCATCTCTCCATCCTTGATTCCTTATTTTTATCTCTGAATGGAGGGTAGAAAGCACTTCCTACAATATCTAGCATAACTTCCCTCAAAACCACTTACATTTAGATTGTATAAACTAGATCTATGCTGTGCCAGTTTAATATTACTGTTTGTTTTACATTTAATTTTTTGATTTTTTATTTCTTTAATATCTGTCTGAAAACTGTTTCGCTGCTGATCTAATGCTACGTTTACAACAAATGTTACGTTTACACCTAAGGCGATTGAAGCAGAGGATGCAGCTGGTTTAAATGTCTATGGTTGACGTGCATCAAGGGGCATCAAAAGGTCCTGCAGCACGTCTAAAGCTGCAGGAGCGGCGCATGTTAACGCGTCTGAGCAGCTGAAGCAGCATCTCATGAGTGTGACTCGCTTCATAATCAGCAGATGCTGGAGTTGGAAAAAGTTTTGCTGCTTGCACTGGAAAAACAATCTAGAAATAAGTAAAAAGTTCCTTAAAAGTATATTTACCCTTAATTTGAGCAGGTAAATGAGATAGTTTGCCAATGGAATGAGTATTATTTCTCTTAAAATAAGATAATTAGATAATATGAACTTTAAATAAGACAATGCAATTGTTTTTTCCTATTTTAAGTTGTCTTGTTCCATTGGCAAAATGTCACTTTTACCTCCTCTATCAAGGAACAAATGCACTTAATTTAAGAAATAATTACTCATCTAGATTTCGATTTTTTCCCAGTGTGATTCGCCACAACAGCCCATCATAGAAGCTAAACTGAGATCTATTAGGGTGACAGACACAGCACTGCTGATGTAGAGAACTATGATCACTCCTCTGAAAGTTTATTAACACTTAAATTAACTTTAAATGTTGAAACCCGTTGGCAAAATATCTTCACTTTTATTATTCTGGTGCCTGTAGTTTTTACCACGTACAAGAAAAACGCTAACATCTTCATCCAGCTGCCATGAAGAGTAGTGGAAACCATCTCTAGCTGCTGCTGGGATTCCCAGTGACAGGGCACTGCCAGTATGTGGGTGTCTGAGCTCCTCCAACAGCAAAAAAATATTTTTAGGCAGGATCGTAATCTTGATGAACTGACTTCACAGAACGTGTTTTCAGATGTACTTTGTCTTTTAAAAATACACTCATCGGCCACTTTATTAGGTACACCTGTCCAACTGCTCGTTAACACTTAATTTCTAAGCAGCCAATCACATGGCAGCAACTCCCGCAGTGCATTTAAGGCATGTAGACATAGTTAAGACAATCTCCACTGCAGTTCAGCGAGCATCGGTAACCAGGGGAAGAAAGGTGATTTAGTGACTTTAGGCATTGGCATGATTGTTGGTGCCAAGAAGGGCTGGTCTGGTATTTCACAAGAAACTGCTGAGATCTCTACTGGAGTTTTCCGCGACAAACCAATCTCTGGGGTTTACAGGAGAATGGTCCGAAAAAGAAAAAATATCCAGTGAGCGGCAGTTCTGTGGGGCTTGAAAATGCCTTTGTTGATGCCAGAGGTCAGAGGAGAATGGCCAGACTGGTTGAAGCTGATGGAAGGGCAACAGTGACTCAAATAAACACCACCCGTTAAAACCAAGGTGGGCAAGAAGAGCATCTCTAGTAACGCATTGAGTACGGCCGAACTCTTTGAGGCAGAGATGGGGTTGTACAGCAGCGTAGAAGACCACACCGTGCCACCTCTTTCAGCTAAGAACAGGAAACCGAGGCTACAATTTGCACAAGCTCATGGAAATTGGACAATAGAAGACGGGAAAAAAACGTTGCCTGGTCTCTGATGAGTCTGGATTTCTGCTGCTACATTCGGATGGTAGGGTCAGAATTTGGCGTCTACAACATGAAAGCATGGGATCCATCCTGCCTTGTATCAACGGTTCAGGCTGGTGGTGGTGGTGTCAGATGGTGTGGGGGGAATATTTTCTTGGCACTCTTTGGGTCCCTTGGTACCAATTGAGCATTGTTGCAACACCACAGCCTACCTGAGTATTGTTAAAGCTGACCGGCATCCATCCCTTTTATGACCAAAATATCAAAAATTCAACTTCTGATGGTGGCTACTTTCAGCAGGATACTGGCGCTATGTCATAAAGCTGGAAATCATCTCAGACTGGCTCTCTGGAACATGACAATGAGTTCACTGTACCCAAATGGCCTCCACAGTCACCAGATCTCAACTACACAGGAGCATCTTTGGGATGGTGGAACGGGAAGATCTCGTATCAGCGGATGTGCAGCCGCATGTAAATTCGCGCAATCCGTGTGATGCCATCATGTCAATGGACTGAACTCTGAGGAATGCTTCCCCAGCACCTTGTTGAATCTATGCCAAGAAGAATTGAGGCAGTTCTGAAGGCAAAAGGGGGTCCAACCCGTTACTAGCATGGGGTACCTAATAAAGTGGCCGGTGAGTGTATAATAGAACTACTTTTTTACCAACAGCAAATATAGCAAAGTCACTCTTTGCCATTTTAACACAGGAACAACAGATGCATAAGATGCATCTGGACACATTTTACTGGAGTGGATTTTGCAGAATTTTTGGTCCACTTCACTGCACAAGCCCATTTGTCCTCGTTTCACTAGCAGTGATGTGAAATGGATTTCTCCAAATAGCGTGCAAAACTTTACCTTTCGAGTAGAAACTTTGCAACCAAGAAATCAGTGGGAAGCCCAGCCTGTGCCTTCAATGTAAACCATCGCATTAAAGAATCTCCCAAAAACACTCTGATGTTGTTTGTCTCTTCTAAAGGCCTTTCTCTTCTTCTTATACAACACTCTTTCTTTTACAACCCTCGGTCATTTTCAAAGAACCGCGGTGAGAAAGGAGAGCCACAAAGACTGGCTGAAACCGTCACTCACCACACATATATACCTGGAAATGGGCGTGCAGGTGGCGCAGTGGTTAGCACGCATGACCAATGTACGGAGGGCTTGGTCCTCGACTCTGCCGACCCGGGTTAGAGTCCGACCTGTGGTCCTTTGCCGCATATTTCTTCCCCCTCTCTCATACCCCCTTTCCTGTCAGCCTACTGTTGGAAAAAAAAAAATTATATATATATATATATATATAAACCTGAAAGTGCGCCATGCACAGAAAAATATCACCAGAATGATTGACAATCAGGAGAACCACTTATTTTGATGAACCACCCAGAAAAAGAACATTCTTCACTATACCTTTAATTTGTATAAGAATCAAAAATGAAACAGTAGGCGCTTTTATGCTGACCAAAGCTCGTTATCCCTTCATTCACACCAGACGCAGAAGCAGTCGCCTTACAAGTCTATGGTTGACATGCACCGAGGCGCATCACAAGGTCCTAGATCACATTCTAGAGCTGCAGGAGCAGCACATCGTGACGCATCTGAAGCAGTTTCTCACAAGTTTCTGAGCATCTGATGCTGAAGTTTACTTGCAAGACATGTTCTTCATGGATTAGCCTGCGGTGATGACCTTCGATATTATTTTGTCCTTGACTCTTCAGCGATTCCTCACACTGAGCATGCATGTAGCAACAGTGGATTGGAAAAATCAGAGTGAGCGCCCATCCCCCGACTGGGGTTCAAGGAGACAGAAGCAGGCATAGAAATAGAAGAAAACGGTAACCATAAACTACTTCCAAAGGTGTCCATGAAAAACACAGGCAGGCAGACGAGCTCTAAGCCAATTCTGTTACAGTAAAAGAAACCGGCCTTCATTGGAAAATGGCCAAGTTCATATATCTATAAAGAGAGATGTGGATGGCAGCAGCCCAATCTGATATTTCAATCAAAGATGAGGCACAGCCGAACAGGAACAGACCAGATAAAGCTGAACATGGATGAGAAAAAGCAGAGAAAAACAATTCATTCATTCGGGGCTATGTAGCAGCAGGAGCTGGTGTTGGAAATGCTGTTAGAGTAGAAAAAGTGTTCCTTAAGTGATCCAGCAGCCCAAATATATAGCATCTTTTATTGCTGGACAAGCTAATTAATCCAGGTGTACCTGGCTCGTTACTCAGGTCCTTTTCTTTCTAGCTCTCTTTTGATTTCTACCTGCTCTCTGTTTACTCTTCTAAGCAGATTGATCTCGCTTTTCTTCAACTGTTTTTTTCAAACAGTTGAACAGTTCCTCCTTTCATTCAATCTTCTATCACTCTCCCTATTTTATTCCTCTTCGCTTCCATCAATCTTTCAGTATGCTAAAACAGAGACACAATATAATCACATTCCCTTCTAAAATATTCACAAGGTGTAACCTGAAAACCTAAATTTTATTCGTTAAAATTTCAAAGTCAAGATTTTATCTAAAAGCTCGTAATCTCACATGCAGTGAAGCCAACAGAGAGACACAGTAAAAGTTTCACCGGGGTTCTACCGAAGAGTAATTTGATCTCTACCTGCTCCTGCTGTTTACTCTTCTGGAGCAGATTGATCTTCCCCTTTCTTCCTTCCAGGTTTGTTTGATTCGGTGGAGTGCGGAACAGGGTTTACCCAGAACTCGGACGGAGGGGAATGATGCAGCCGCTGGTTGCAACTCAGTTTTCCTGTGGTACTGTAACAGGTAGTGGTGATGATGACTTCCTTACTCAGAGCGAGATCTCAGCGTGCTCAAAGGTGGCTGGTTCCAAACCTCCTGTTTGGAATCTGTCGCTCAGTGTAAGACTCAGTTGATCCCACTTGGGAGAAGGCGTCCGAAAATGTCCAGTTTGCAGGAAGGCTTGCCGAAAAGGCAAAGAACAAAACAAATATGAGACTCAGGGAGAAACCATCTCTCAGTAAAACTCTCACAGTGATATCAACTTGGCTAGAGGACAAAAAACTCAAAATGCAAAAAACTCAGGATTAGACTCAGCATTAACAAAGCTTGAGCTAGAGTACCCCAAACTGGCAAACACTCTGACGTTAAAGTAGTGGCAACCAGCAGCTTAAGAGCAGTCCGGTGATGAGGTTTCAGCTTGCAGGTGTGTGAGGAGGCGAACCAGGCGCCATGCGCCTCGGGGGTGGAAGGGAGAAACACAAAAAGACAAGACAAACAGACAAACACAAAAACTGGGATCCTGACAAAAATAAGAGTTTTGATTCACATGCTTATTAGAAATTGGTTATTTTTTGATGAGATTCTGGGATAAGTGTGGAATAATCTCGTACATACTATTATTATTACTATTATTAATCATCTCACGTCATCGGAGACATTTGGTCACCGTAATCCACAACAAAGTTAGAGACTCATTTCAAGTTATCGCACAGTTAGCAACAGTTTTTTTCTTTTTTGGTTGTTTTTCCAACAAGCGGTGTGCAATCAGGCTGGTTTGAATTGCTTTTTATAATAGATATTGTGTATTTACTGGAAAAGTTATATTTGTTTACATTCCTAAACATTTGTTCCAGTGATCTAAAACATTTTAAAATGACCACAAAACATGGAGAAGAGATTTGTAAGGGGGAAACGACTGCTCAAGCCATTTCATTTATTTGAACATAAAACACAAATGTTACCTCCTGGGGATTTCTTGCAGATGGAGACAGAGAGTCATGCTTGTTTTATTAAAATATCTAACCTCTGCGTTCTGCTCAGAAAGTAGCTGCCATCAGCTGTCAGGGCCTGCAGCTGCAATTCCAATCCAGGGCTCAAGCACTTAGATGTAGCCCTCTCAAAACCCAATCATACACGCTTGTAGTGTCAGCAGAATGACTGATACTTATACCTGGTTCCACCATCATCATGTTTAGACAACCATAATATACTATGCAGGATCTAACGCGTGTGCATGCAGTTTGCTCTCCAACGTCTATGTTGTAGACAGGAAGTAGGTGCATCAGTCAAAAAGGGCACATGAAGGATGGCTGGCTGTCTACTCATGTGTTCTAAAAGGAGAAAACTCATGGATTTTCGAAAATGGACGTGCATGTCCCTTCCTTCATCCAGCTTATAATTATACAGGGGTGTAGTCAAGCTATGCTACACACCTGATCATTCATTTCTGTTTTATGATCCATTTATGCAAAGCTGAATACAGAAAGAGACACTTTTTCAACAGTGGAATGTCACTTGAAATAGTCGCACCAGTCGATAATAATTGATGAAATGATGTCACACCAATTCACTTTGTTCTTCTTTAGCTCAGTAAGTGCAGTTTCCATTTTCCACATATCAGTAGGAAAAGGAGGATGTAGGTATGAAGTCAGAATTCTTCCAAAACTGCACATAATAAAATACTGATACAAGTAGTTTTATTAAAAAACAATAACATGTAAATGACTCTCCATGTTCATTTTTAATGTTTTATGTGTGCAGTATGTGTTCAATACATGGGATCTCATTATGTCAAAAGCAAATGCGAGCATGCTGTCGCCCGTTTTTTCAATGTGACTCCGCCCAAGAACACAAACCGGAGTGTAACAGCCCTGTCCCACCGCGATTTGTAATTCAGCATATGGACATATAGGAAAGGGCTCCGGCAGCGCGCGGATAAGTTATAGGCAATGTTTTATAGGTTATGAGCACGCTTTTGAAGACGCCAACACGCCGGCACACACGCATACAGCAAGTACTATAGCGCTACCCAGCCGCCTGCTCCATACGCATGGGCCATAAGTTGGCGGTGCGGAGTTATTTGATTGTTGGACATACATTAGGTGTAAGTTACTCATAAGTTGTGGTGTCTAACTTATCCAAAACCTATAAGTAGCTTGTACATAACCTATGCATAACTTACCAAGAACTCATCTCCAACTTATGTCAACGTAGTTGATGTGTTCCAGATGACCTCTGAACGTGTTTCTAACTTACAGCTGCTGTATAATGGTGTATTGGCAGCATTTTGGTGTGAAAGGGGGGTTCACAGGATGAAACCATCAGTTCCTCCTCCAGACTGCAGTACGCCCCTGAGGGCAAACGAGAAGGTGAGTATGATGGATCCTCCCTGCGTTCAAGCCCACGGCCACAACCAACAAACTTCATGAGCAGACAGGACACTGAATCTGCTGCGACAGACAAACCTTCTTTCTTTCTTTTTTCTATTTATTTATTATTTTTTGGGGGTGCAGGCGGTAAAGAGCAGCTACATTAATGCCGCAATGAAAGACATCTTTTTATGCAGACCGGGCACCTCTGGGCGCATTGCTGCTCCCCTCAGGACCCTGGCTTGTGCATCATTTCATGGGTATTACATCTGTTTAAGCATTAAGCATAAATTAGGCTGTCGTTGGACATAAGTTCTGAACTCCTTAAGAATATTCTATGTATATGCCCAAAATTGAAGAAAATACATAGAAAGTTCAGTGTATGCCAGGGTTTTAGAAGATTCTGGGACGTCGGACATACGCTGTCTAAATCGGCGAGGTGTTACAGTGCCCTAAGACAGAGCTGGGATTCTGACCCTGACCCTCTTACATCCTTTACCACTGCCATCCCAGCTTTAATCATCACTAATGCATTCAGGCTCAATTTCTTTAAAACTTGTTTGAACACTGCAAAATATATACAGTGCAATATTTAAAGAGGAAGAACAAAAACCCCAGAAGAAATTAAATAAAATCAAAGGACAACGTTGGGGATACCAGTTCATCAGCTTCCCTGCTCCAGACTGCTTTATTAGTCCTGAAAGGTTGAAAGAAAAAGTAGTCTGCAGAACATGATCTGCCTGATGGCTGTAAAGGAAGAGTCAGTTATGGAAGTTCAATAACAACAAAAAAGGGTTTTCCATAGAGTGTTGATGCGTAACTAGGTGGAAGTATTAAAATTCAGTACAGTCAGTGTTTTATTCAGCCAACATGTCCTTCCAACTCACAGTTTGCACTCAGGACAAGATAATGTCAGCCACTGTTTTTTTGGGAAGCAGAAAGAAGCTTTTCAATGCTGCAAGAACAAAATGTCTCAGGGGTTCTTGTTTTATTTCCCTCAAGTAGCATTCAACACCTCCCCATCACATTCGCCCAGACAGCCTCCCATTACCATGCGATTTCAATCTAACATCTCCTTTCATTCATTGTAAAAGGGCACAGAGAAACAGGTAATTATTTTCTCCCTGCTCTCCTCCCTGAGATCAAAGCCCAAACAGGAGTGATTACAGAGAGTCAGCTCGTCTTTGAAGACCCTTCGATTCTTTTCTTTCTCTTTGGTTACTGTATAAACAGGACTCAGAGACGTGACAGCTTCAGCTTCTCCTCAGCATGCAGATACTTGCATGGTGGCAGGTGTTCCACTGTATCTAGAGCCGCTCAGCCCTAACTTACCCCAGGATTTTAGATCTGTTGCTACCCTCTCTAACCCACAAA
This sequence comes from Cyprinodon brontotheroides, assembly GCA_018398635.1. Taxonomy (NCBI): domain Eukaryota; kingdom Metazoa; phylum Chordata; class Actinopteri; order Cyprinodontiformes; family Cyprinodontidae; genus Cyprinodon; species Cyprinodon brontotheroides. The sequence goes on from JAGKQL010000009.1 coordinate 36,180,559, forward strand.
ATGAAAAAAAATGACAAATCCCTCTGTACATATGCATCAGCTTTGGCTTTAAAGCTGCTGCACTTTTACGTGATGTGTTTTTAGTTTGGGAGAACCAAACTGCCAAACAAGATATACACTGATTGCAATGTTTATAGTGGAAGAGTAAAGTTTAGGAAGAGAATGAAAGAGAAACTTTTCCCAGTGTGTACAATTGCAGGCAATATTGGAACCATGCTTTTGATTTCCTTTTAATTAAATCATGCAAACATCTTAATTTGACCAAATTCTGACTTTTCCTAACTGCACATTTACACGAAAATACTGGGTGAGTTAAAATGGGGAACAGAGAATCAATTCCTCTTTGCTGACAACCATCCTTTCTGTGTGCAAACCAGATTCTCATTTGCTTAGATTACTCTATAGAGCAATGCCAAGATTTTAGAACACCTTCCCTTTATTGGACTTACAATTTCACAATAATAATGGACACTAGCTTTGGTTTAACATTGTCATAGACTGACATTGACTTACTAAAAATGTTAAACCAGTTAAAGAATGCCATGACTTTTAATTATTTGAGGTAAAACGATAAACTGTGAGCACAATTTTGGCATTTTGAACTGATGAAATAAGAGTAGGGCAACCCAACAAGTAAATCTTAATCACTTTCTGTGAATATACGCTTAACGGTTGAAATAAGAAAATCAGAATCATTTCCTTTCCCATTGAGTTCCGTCCCAGTGTTCACGGGATGGACGTCTGTGTGTCTTCAGCAGGCGTGAGAGCTAACAGGACTGGCAGCGTTCTGCAGGCAAGGGCTCAAACATGTACGGCTGGAAGCCTTCTACACCAAACCAAGCTTCTGCCGCCCCTGGCGTCCTCTTCCCACAACATCTTCATCCTGCGCTTTCCTTCTCTAAATAAAAATGCATGACGGAGGAGACTCATCCACCACCTCCCACACTAAAATCTCTCCTCCTCTTGCATGTTTCCTCTGTCCATAGCGTCTCTTTTGACAGCTGCCAAGCTTAAGTCACTCGCACTTAAGTGCTACTTGGTCCCAATGGAATTTTCCCATTGGGAACCTTTCCAGCACTAGGTTGCTAACTGGTTAGCAAAGATGCTTCCGAGACACCAGCAGAGATGGGGAAGTAACCTAAGTACAAGTACTTCATTACTGTACTCAAGTAGATGTTTCTGATATTTTTACTTTACTTTACTACTTATTTTCCTTACCATTTTTACACAAATATCTGTACTTTCTACCCTTACATTTTAAAAAATGGCTTGTTACTTTTAGTTTTGAATCATTTCAATGGAGTTAACAATTATTATTTTCACGCCATCAATACCAAATTCAATCTAATGGATGGGAATTCTACGTTGCATTTGACGCGACCACTACAAGATGAATCTATACAGATTCTGAGGTATTCATTGGCGGCAAAATCATTGCAGCTTGGTGGCCGGTGGCGTTAGCATAGTAGCTTATGGGCAATGTCCAGATGATTGAAAATGAACACAACGGAGATCTAGTCCCATTGGCAGACATCCATTTAAAATGTAGGCAACGGCATGAAAAAAAGTGGTTTCTACTTTTACTTTTATACTTTAAGTAAATTTACAAGCCTGTACTTTGTTACTTTTACTTGAGTAAAGAAGTTTAATCAGTACTTCCACTTTTACCAGAGTATTTTTTAACACGAAGTATCTGTACTTTTACTCAAGTACGGAAAGTGAGTACTTTTGCCATCTCTGGACACCAGCCACAATCAAACTTGCTTCCCCAACAACTATCCCGCCTCTTGACCAATCCACTCAATCACATTAACTTAATTCACTTGTGTAAAGTCGGGCACCACAGGGGAGAATTGGGAACTGCAACGTTTGGATCAGCCGCTTCCCTGCGACTTCTAAGTACTTTCAGAAGTTTGAACTCTGAATATTACCAGACTTTTCCTTTAAGCCAAAATATGCATCCCATAGTTTACATTTTAGTTCATACAGTTATTCACCACACAAAATAATTGTTTTATATTTAACTACAAACAGATACGTTGCAAATAATGATTGTGACCAACACAAGGCTCTGGTCAGTAGGGACAAAAACTCTTCAAAAGCTGCTGGAGCCTGCCTTTCAACACAGAGGTTTGATACTCTGGATATTCAGAAAGCAGATTTCAAAATAGTCTGATTCTTGTTAATAAATTTACAAATAAATAAGGTTTGAAAGTCCACTTTGTCGCTTAAAAAACAAAACCACTTTTTATGACAAATTAAAGTTATAAAAACAGTATTTGTTGAGTTACCTACCTAGCTATCTCCCACTGCTCGTTTCACAAGTCAGAGTTGGATAATGACAGCACAACCCCAAGGCTAAGGGCTTCAAAAAGTGGCTTCAGGAAAGTGATTGGAATAAATGGATTGTTACTGTAGTGCTCTGCTTTCTGGTTTTCCTAAGAGGACCATTGATTCACCGCATTTATTAAAAAAATAAACAGCATGATTGCCGAGGAGGAACAGATACCCCCCTTACATCACCCTGAGCTTTAAGTCTCTGTGTCTGCTAATTGTTCCTTTGTTCGTTATGAAATAGAGTAATGGTTCAGTCAAGTATTTATCTAGCATTCTTTATCTTACAAGAAACAACATGAGGAAAATGTCATTCAGTTTTGGATTACCAACCCCTTCCCCGGACAAATGTCGAAGGCGGCCAAAACAATAGTGAGAAAAAAGTCATCCCTGCTGCCAACATCGACAAAATCTAAAAACGATAATACTACCATAGAAGTTAGGCTTCGTTATCTGTTATTGTATTTTTTATTTAATTTACCTTTTGAGATAAATTTGGACTAAAACTGAATTTACTTTTTTCTTAGAATTACTTTTTTTGGTGCTGCTATATCTAAGATTTGCTAGAGCAGAACAGAATCAGAATAGAATAGAATAGAATAGATACCTTTGCTATCACACTGACAAAACAGTTGGACAGAACAATACTCATGAGACTAAACAACATCTAAATTTACAAAATTTCTAAAGTTAAGCTGTGCAGCAATAGAAAAAAATAACTGAATGATTTACCGGTACAAATAAAAAGGGATACACAGATGAAAATTACAAATGTTATAAGAAAAGAAAAAAAGCATTGAATTTAAAGAAGTATAGAAAACTTGGCTGATGTTTATCTGAATTTGGAAGTGTGTTTAAAGACCCACACAGAGAAGAATGCATGTTTTTATAAACAGCTAAGGAAAAATACTGCTTCCACACCACAATTGTACCCAGCACCAATGAAGACGCTGAACTACATACGCCGGGCCCTTTGGTGGCGCTGTGACGCACGCTGCCACTGACACTCAAACTGCTAACAAAAGCACCGGGCATGTGCAGACAGTTCAAACACCGCAAGATGGCGGGAAAGAGGCGCATGCAGGTTACAGATGTTGGTTGAGCTAAAATGTTATCATTAAAAAAATATTGCCTGCATGCACAGTGAAATATGATACCAGTCATTTCAGATTTTCCACTGTGAGACCCAAATTTCAAAAACTGTATTTATTCTCCATGAATTCCGGCTCTGTTTGCATACACAGCTTGAACAACAGGTTATCTCTGAGTTTACAGCTAAACTTGTCTTGTATATATTTACCAGTTAAAAGACAGCCAATGGTCTGTATCAGTCCAGTATGACTGACTGTCTTTAAACATCCACTTTTACTAACCTTTTTTTCAAAGCACATCATTGATTTTGGGTAACTCACCAAAGTTTCTGAAGTAAAAATGCTTAGAATAAAGGTAGAATTTAGGGATGGGTTTTATATCATATCAGACTTTAATGTCAAATGTTTCATTAAATATTTGCCCCACTTTAGGCCTAATTTTGCTGCTGCTGCATACTTATTCCACTATGATACTTTTCCCATCACAGGAGAACTGGTTCACATCAGCTGAGCTCAGAAAGGGGCGTCATTGAAGGGACAAGGTGCTAACCATTAGCAAATTTACTTCAGTCAAACCACAAAGGTCAGAGCGGTCAGACAGACCACCCAACAGCTTGGTCATCAAGGGAAAAAGCGGGGGAGAAAAAGAGGAGGAGGAGGAGAAGAGGTTGGCTGTCTCCCTTTAGAAAAACCTACTACAATTTGCTGAGATGACACAAGCTTTACATATGGTGTGTGCACTCAGATGTGAAGCCACATGTACTGTCAGCACTCTTAAAGTATTGTTCCTCATTACAAATGTGAGACTTCATCCGAGGCTTGCAAAGAAGCACACGTCAGTCCTTAAGTGCACGTTCACAATCAGGAAGAACCATCCTTCAAGAGAGAATCTTGATTGTTCTCCTTGCAGAGTTGATGACAGCGCCCCGTTAGCTGCTCAAACGCATAGCCAACAGCGCCGACGCTGCATGGCATAGTTTCAGCTTCATACTTTTCAACAACCAGTGCTTCGTTTATTTGGGTCATCGTGACATGACAGAGTAATTGGTTTGCACAGATCACTCCCTGTATTTGACAAGCTGCCCCATTTACCGTCTGAGTGCAGCAGTCAAGATGCTTATAAATCTTTCACTGACTTGATTAATTGTCTCTCAAGTGCTTCTTTACCAGGTAAATAAATAATAAGAGAAGGGATAATTTCTGTTGTTTAGTCAGCGGGTTGACCTGCCAAGAGGTCAACTCTTAAAAATATATGAGATGGTCTTCACGAGTGGTATTTTTTGAGTAGAGCTTTGCAAAAGGTACAAGCTTATTTCATAAGAATTTTATATTGTAGGCCAACACAAGTGCATAACTGTCCAGAAAACACCATTAATAATGCATTTTCTACAAAAAAATATGATATACAAGCTTTATTTATTTTTGAAACACCTAAAGGTAAGTGCAGACTGCTTCAGAAAACATCAAAGGTGGTAAAATCTGTTGACAGAATAACTATCAGTGCCATTAAATAGAAGTCAAGTAGAGGAGTGTAAAAGATAACCATTAGAACTCCTATTTAAACTTTGCAAAAAGCCATTTAGAAAACATGGAAAACATACAGTAAAGTGTGCTCTGGTCAGATGACAATGGGAAAGAAAAACAGGTCAGAGTTCATCACAAGTTAGATGGAATAGATGCAAGACAATGCATAAAGAAATCCTGTTAGATGCTGCAGCAGACTTGAGAATAAGATATTGAGTCGGCTGATAATCACACCTCTGGAGGAAAATAACCCCTAAGAAGTGATCTTACACACAATAAAGTCATTTTCTGACATTGGTTAAATAGTTACATAGTGAGGAAGGAACCCATTTCTCTGGTGTGTTCACAGAACGTGGTTTTCACGCCAGGCGAACAATTTAGACAATATCCTCACGTGGGATACAGCTCAGCTGTGTTGCTCTTCTGTAACTGTAGATGGGGCCACTTCCAAGAAGTTGCAGCCCAGGTTAGTAAGCAACTGCCTTCTGTAACTCAAAGCAACTATAGATCTGATTAAGATTGCAATTCTATCAAAATGTTGTCATGTCTCATGGTTATTTAATACATAAGCGTTAAAATAGTGTTTTAATATAAAGAGTTTGTCCCGAATTATTTCTTTTCAAGAAAAAGAACCGGAGAGAGAAAGTTTCAACATGTAAACACAGACCTTTCCTTTAAGGAGGTGGATGGCAAATTTTTAGAGATTGCAGCAATGCCACACCTGCAAAGGTCAAAGTAAAAGATCTGTACTTCTGTGTATTTTCTTAAGAGGATTGTAGGTGGCTTTTTAAAAAGCTGTTAAAATGACTGTATAATCTTTTGTTGTAGCTCCAGCAGAGACACGGGCCTGGTGTGGTGTCTCCCCCGTTCTGGTGCACTCTCTGCCCGATGTACTGCTCTTATCCACCGATGTACTCCTTCAATCTCCTGCTGTTAGCCTCCAGAACTGATCCCGGCCAGCCGCCGCCTCTCCTCTGCTCTGGCATATCCTCTCTGCCCAATGGACCGCTCTCATCTGCAACTGTCCCCCATTTGTGCTTTAACTCCAGACTGTGGCACAGCTGATCGCCTCGTCACAGTTCTGGTGCTTTCTTTTCCAGGGTTTTTGCACTGATTTCCTGATGCCACTGTCTGAGCTCCAGAATGCCATCTCATTTTACATCTGTTGTCAGGGTGATCTGTCCCCATACCGTGATAGTTTCGGGTCCTGGACTTAAGCTCAGTGAAAAGCAACATTGATCTAGCTATAGCTCTTGGAAGACCTGAACTAAGAGCATCTCTGAAGGATCTGCTGGATCCAGAGACAGCAGCAGCTTTGATAGAACATAGTGACAGGCTCCATAAACTCTATGTCTGCCATTTGGAGGTGAAAATGTTAAGCAGCAGATTCGATGACATGGTGGAAAGCACTGCAGAGTGCCGATATTTTTGCTTATTTTGCATTCTTTGTAAATGTACCGTCAGAGTTAGCATTTAAACTCATTTATAAAGTTCTTCCTTTTGAGACTTGTCTTGTATTCCGATGAAAAGAGCATAAGAGTTTGACCACAACAATCTTTGTCACATTTGCGGGCAAAAAAAAAAAAAAAGGTTTAAAACACTACCTTAAGTGCAAAATACAGAGGTGGCAAGATCATGATGTGTTTATTTTTTGTTTCAGTGGATTTTTTTTTTTTTTTTCACGAAAGATGACTTCACCAGGACAAACCCGGAACGTTTCAGTATTATCAACAATTCAACCGTGTCACTAGCACCAACTGGTGGGCAATAGTTGGTTAACAGGTCAAAAACTATGGGTTATTTACTCCCTATGGTCATCAAAAATCTATACTTAAAGCCTGTCAGAGCAAATAGACTTTCCCTTTACTTGTGTGTATCAGGGAAGGTTCTCATTCAATGTGGTTTTTCCAAATATCATATGTACTGGATGTCAGTCACATCCGTCTGCAAGTTATCGTTCACCTTGCAGTGGTGTGCCAGGAAAAAGTAAATAAATGTACCATACATTTCTTTGATGGATGCCAAAACAAATCATGTTTATCACTTAGATTTCCATATCAACAGATGCTGACTTCCTCCAACACACTTACTGTAAATAGAAGCATGTTGTGCAACTCAAACAACTGCCTCTGTGAAAAATAATCAACACAGCAACAAGTTTCTTGAAACACAAAAAACACATAAAACTCCTGAGAATGAATTTATATCATTAAAGAAGGAATTGACCCAGTGTTTTTCTTTGGTGTTTCCTTTTATTGAATCTTTGGATGAACTTTTAAACCCCTAAATGTTAAAAGCTAGTAGAGACATAGCATACATTTCTTAGAGCTTAACCTGATATGTTGTTTTACAATTAGACAAACAGAATGTCATGCCTATTAAATAAAATCCCACTTATATACACAATTCAAGATATAAGTGGACCACTTATAGAAAAGTTTGATATGTAAGGAAACTCCTTCAAGGCACTGTATACAAACTAGTGAGGTAAATAGTTCATGTTTGCAGAAGGTCTGCTTTTATTAAAAGCTACCCATAGAGCTAAAGGTCTGGATTCAAAACTTAAGCTATGCATTAATATGATTTAGGCAATTCGATCACAAACATATTTGAGGTATTGATTCTATTCAGGATTTTTAGTAAATTAGAAAATAGTTTCTATGAATCCCAATACAAATAAAAGAATCTTTAATAAAAACCTTAAATGCATGTCAAAATACTTCTCATAAAATCTCAACTTCTGCATCACAATTAACGGAAAATAGAATTAAATATATTAGACTATATGTAAATGACTTATATAATGATTTTCACTCAGTTACAAGAGTCAGTTTACTAAATGACCATTTTTTAAATGTTTAAACTTATTAAATTAGTCTGTTTGTGGTCTAGATTTAGACCACATAGACTTGGACCTAGGAAAAGCAACTTTAAATTTTAACTTGAAGTTGTGATTATAAATCCATAAGATGGTAAAAATAAAATTTGCTAGATTGTGCAAAAGTGCTAGAAAGCATAAACTAAAACTAGAAAGAAAGTGTCATTGTGATCTGGAAATTCTAGTCAAATCTAATACGTTTTCAGTTTTTACCTTGTGATACTGCTGTAGTAATGAACAACAAAAAGAATAATATATAATAATATAACAAATAGGAAGAGATATTTAAATATTAAACTAGAAAAGTTCTAATAGGTCACAGGCCTCTGCCAAGCAGCACATCGTTTTTTTACGTCTTACATCTACAGCTAAAATTCACATAAAATTTCGATCATTACCAAATTTGAATGAATTGTTCCTTGGCATGATGCACAACTTTGTATGTTCCTTCACATGTCTTCATTAGTTTATAAATAAGGCACAGAGTGTGCCTGCAGCCTCTGGTGTTTGATCTGCTCTCTCCTTCATTTACTCTGCTCTCTTGTTTGATCAGCAGATCGAGACTTTGAGCCAGGCATGGCTCACCTTTCCTGTGTTTTTGGCTGCAGTATAATACTTCTGGACTTTTTTTGATTCTGATGCTGAAGCTGTCAATAGTCACTGCCATTTTATTGGGGAACCTTTACGAAATCCATTCGTAACTTATCAAGTTATCCTATACACAGACAACAGATAAATAAACAAACACACACAAACTATAGTAAAAACATAATCATCTTGGTGGCGGTAACTACACTGCTGGATGAAATTATTACCCCATTTACACTACCCTTGATAAACCATGCCTAAGACCGGTCTCGAAAGCCTCCAGTAACTGAGATAACTTATCATGTGTAAATAGAAAGTAATCTTAAGCAAACTTAACTGAACCGAGCTAGACACAAGCCGACCGAGCTGAACAGCCCGAACCGAGCTAACGCACAGACCAGTTCTGGAGGTGGTCTCGGCTCGGTTTTTCCCTGGTTCGGTTCTCTGATAACAAGGCGCGCGCCAGGCAGAAAGCGTCATCTCCGTCTGGCTGCACATCGATTCACACTCCATTCCAGTGGTTGGCGGTTGCCCCTTCAGAAACAGAAGAAGAAGAACAACTTCTTCAACTGATCGTCACTAGGAGGCGAGGAGTTGAGGTACCGAGATAGCGTGATGTGTAAATGGTCGTCAGAACCGAGCTCGGCCTGGTTAACTGATCCCAGCTCGGACCGGTCTCGGCATTGGATCGGTTTTTCAAGGGTAGTGTAAATGGGGTATATGCTATTTTAAGTCAACTGTCCTTAAAGGAATAGTGAAAGCGCGTTCACGACGCTACGGAAACCGCGGCAGACCAACCCAGACGAAAGTGCGCATTCAGCTCAGCAAAGAACTCATGCTCTTCCTCAACACTGAAGTCCTCAGACATTTTTCTTTCGTTGTTTCTTTCTTTGCACAGGTAAACAGCACATTTCTTCTTCTACGCTTGCATTATCGGCAGAGCAGACGCTGAATGCGCACTTTCATCTGGTTTGGTCTGCCGGCTTCCATAGCGTCATGAACGCGCAGGTGCGCGCTTTCAGGAAATCCTATACACTACTGTTTATGCTCTAAAAACATTCTAAATGACTTCGTTTCGAGTAAATTCTGGACGCTACCCACTCAGGACACTTGGAATACATTGGACGAGCAGTATGGAGGAATATTGACACGTTTTTTTGTGGACTTTTATGGACCTTTCTGTCTCGGGCACCATAGACCTTCATTATTTGAATGTCAGCAGACAGCAAGAAGCCTCCCAGATCTCCAGATGCATTTGAGATATCAAAAAAGTACTCCAGGGTGTTGTTCAGCATGGGGGTGAGTAGAAAATTAAGGCTAATCATGTTTTGGGTGTACTATTCCTTTAATACTTTCAAGCAGTAAAGTGTATACATCAGTAGCAAAATGCTTTCAAGCTCCATCAGACATCAGGGAGAAGTTGTTTAAAAGGATTCCCCACAGGAATGTTGTGAGGGGCTCCCCTGAGTTGAGGTTAGGAGAAAGGCTGCAGGTGTGCCAGAAAAGCATCTGGCTTTTTGTCCACATGAGGAAATGTTAAAAAGGCTGGACATTCCCCAGTTATCCAAGGTTGTCAGCAGTGAAGACAGGTGTTTTTGTGTGCATATGGGCTACTAAGGGATAATGCCATGCAAATATAAAAGCAATGCCTAAAAGCAGTTCTTAAAGCTAATATTAACAATGAAATGATGATAGAAATAAACATACCTTGCACAGCACAGTGGACTCCAGCAGCTCTGCCCTATGTCAACATTGTTGCTCATAACTGTTAAGGGCAGGACTTCCTGGCACAGTCAATGTCAAGAGGTCACCTGGCAGGAGGTGATGGGGTCCTGCTCAACCATGTGGATTGATAATGCACATTATTAAGACCAGACTGCTCCCATATTCTATTACTTTGGTTTGGCAACAGCTCTTGCTTTCGTCACAGCTGTATGTCCTACCTTAAAACATTACACTACAAAATGAAGACAACCTACCAATTTTTAGTCACACTTCAACAATATAAGTTGGAGTAATACAAGACAAATTCTTGTGTGTTTATGAACAAAAAAGTACTGTGAGAATTCCACTCGCAGGCAAGGTTGGGTTCTGCTGGATCCCTCATACAAATACCTACCTCATGCTATTGCGCAATTTGGAGATAAGGCTAAAGTGCAAAGTGCAAAGTGGCCAAAATTAGTCCAGTTCACAAAGTCTAAGGCCATGGTTCTTCAATGAAAAAGGAGATTGTCCTCTTCAGGTAGGAGGAGAGCTCTTGCATTTTGTCAAGACAGGTCTGTGTTTCTGGTATCATATTGCTGTGCTGTCTGTTGGTCTACATCCCTGCCCTTACCTATGGTCATGAAATCTGGGCCATGAATAACTGAACAAGATTCTGGTTACAAACAGACGAAATAACCTTCCTTCCCAAGGTTTAATAATGTAGTTCTTCATGCAATGTTCCCATTTCTTGAGGAATCACGTGTTAACCCATCTCGGACCCTTAAAAAAGACCAAACAATAGTACCACATCATGCTTACCCAAGTGTCATTCTTAACTAGGTTTATTCAAATCCTGGAGCAGTTAGTTTGCTGCGTGAATGCCCGCACATCCCAGCATACGAAATAAAGAAAGAGATGGAAGAGGAAGAGAAAAGAAGTGTAAGAAGTGTAACTCCTAAGAGGAAACTTTCAAATTATCTTATGGGACTACCACGAGTAGTTAAGACTCAAAGTGTCAACAGAAACCCTGTAAGAAGGACTTTCTTACTCAGACTTTTTTTTCCTCAGTCAGCACTATGGGTGGGCGATATATCGAATATACATGATGTATCTTGACTTTTCCCATGCACGATAGTTAAAATGACTGTATCACAGCCCTCAAGTACAAATTTACATGACATTAAGCCGTCTGCGTCTATTTTACAGAGAGTTTTATTTACCCACACAGTTTGAGTGCATCATAAACCCCTCCTCCAAATGCATGCGCACTATAGCAACCGGCAAACAAAAAATGGCTACAGCAGGTGTTTTAGCTAAGCAATATAAGTGGTTTGGATTTCATGTCGAGGATGTTGAACAAAAGGTGCTAATTTTTAAGATGTGCTGCAAAAACCACTGCTGGAAAAAGGTAGCAGCACAAATGTATTCCTCCACCTAAAAAGTAACCCGGTGCAAAAAGATGAATGTTGTAAACCCCGAATGTTGTAAAAATATATTTGCATATGCACAATATATGTAAAATATATTTTGCATATATTGTGTATCGCGATATAGCCCTAATATATTGTGATTAGATTTTCTTCATATCGCCCAGCCCTAATCAGCACAATGCTATAACAATGTTGCTCCAAAATAGTCCACTCAAACTACATTATCTTTGGCCCAGTTTACAAGTGTTGTGTGAATACGGCCCAAATGAATTCCATGTGTACAGTAATATTTTTTTTCACTTTCCCAATTTCTGGACATTGCATTCATCAGCAGTTAATCACCCCAGAAGGGAACCTCCATTAAAACTCAGTCAATTTTTGTAGTTTTTTTTTTTTAAAGTCTGCCTCTTTAATAATCACTCTGGACCTACAGACCAGCAGGGGTGTATGTGGATTTCTTTTTAGCATTACTATTATTTGTGGGATCTTATAGCCTTTCCATACCTACCTTAATGACATCAGAGAACAGACAGATAGAGCATACCAAACAGGAAGATTCCCATTCTCTCTCTTCTGCAGCATCTCCTTGGGTATTATAGCCCAATATTAGGTGTTCTGTTTGGCCTGGCTGAGTTTTAATAAAACCTGACAAGGATTTATCACCTGTTCATGGCTCTGTGTGCTGCCATCCTGTGAGATGGAGGCTGAGCTCACAAAGACAGGGAGCCCTGGCATGCAACAGTCATATTCACCTCATATTAATGTGTTAGTGAGCGTGCTGAACTTGCCTGGAGGAACAAAGAGATGGTACTGGCTGATGAAGTGAATACATTTAAAAGAAGGCCATCTCTTTTATTCAGTAAAGTCGTTTTTGTGTGCTCATCTTTCAAAAATCCCCTCTGATTGAGATGCATTCAATTTGCATGCATATTGCTACTGCTCATCATGTGCTGAAATGACAAGGATACAAACTCAGCTCAAGTCAACTTTGTGAGCAATTGAAACCGTACATCTACGTACTCAGTACAAACAGGACCTTTTTGTCTTACTTTTCATATAAAATTACAGTACACTGTGTCTGATTAAGGTCAGGGGCGGTATACCCATATTATTTTCTACTAGCTTAGTGCTTATTAGTTGGGCTTTTTCTATCTTTGAACCATGTGATTATCCTGTTCAACAAAATCATCATCACTTAAGTTTTCCTACATTATGCAATATTTAGTCATCTCTAACACTGGAGTACTAAAAGCTTTTGCCTTTTAAAGAACAGCTCACTTTATTCCAGAGTTGCCCACATATAATTTTTGATAAATATGCTTTTGGAGTCGGCTGTATGGTGTACCACTGTATCCTTTCAGCAATAAGGTCCAGGGTTAGAATCCTTAACTACATACTTAAGGAATGGAGGTTGCATGTTCTTCCAGCGCATGTGGCGGTTTTCTCTGAGAACTCCTTCCTCCCACAGTCCAAAAATGTGTCTTTTAATTTAATCAGCGTCTCTTATTTGTATTTAGTTGTGAATGTATATCTGCATGTTTTTTTCTGTGTGTATTGCCAAGAGACAGTCTGGCAACCTGTCCAAGGTGTGTCTCGTCATTCCCCTATAGACTATTGGAGATAGGTGTGGTAATCAGTGCTGCACCGATACCAGTATCGGGCAGGGCCCTGATCCAGCACTAAAATGGGGGTTTCGGCGAGTACCAACAAATAGGGCACTGATACAATTTTGAGAGCCAAAAGTTTATTTGCTTATTGTCAACCATTCCAGGTAGGCAATAAAAAGTAGTACTGGATTCACTTATTAGTCTTTTTCCTGCTTCACAAAGGTAAGCAGCAGTATTATGTAGCTGTAGTGTGTAGTTCTTTATATATACACACACATATCAATTTCAAACTGATGGTATCGGTATCGGCAAATACTACACAGCCAGGTATCGGGTATCAGTAGCGGGGCCAAAAAATGACATTGGCACAACACTAGTGGTAATGTTGCCTCTTTTTTTTTTTTTTTATTTATTTCATGTCTCGTACTTTTCTGATTTGGATTTGCTTGTTATATTTTTAAGTTATTTCCTTTTTTAATTAGATTTAGCTTGGGTTAATTCTTGGTTTGTTGTGTTGCATTTTTTTCTGATTTTGTTTTGAGGTGACATTACCATACCTGGAGACCACTGCAGCAGCACAGGTGTTCTCCATTAGCTAAGCAGTGTGCAAACCAGGAAGTTGGTAGTAAAAAGGTAGCTATGCAGTTGAAGGATGACGAAGCCAGAGGATCACAGGTGTAGCAGACTGAAGGACTCGAGGACTGGTTGCCACGGAGATTCATCCTGCTGGTCGCCTTCGAGGATCGGACGGGTGTTGGAGTACGGATCGCTGCTGTGATTCGCCCGTGGCTGTGGAGGATCGGCCTGCTGGTGTCGGGAAGGACTGAGTACGGGAGAGGACTGCGCCCACCCTCAGGGTAGCTAAGAGTTAATTCTTCCTTATGCAGACTAATCCATTGGCTCTGCCGCTCATTACTACCCTGCATTTTCTTTTTTTTGTGAATTCTTTTTTTATTAAATAACTGTTAACATTTATCCGCCCTTTCTTTTAAACCTCTGCCCACAGTCACTGCGTTTTTTTTATTAAATAAATATAACACTCGGGTGCCACATAGCCATCGGTCCAACAGTGATCCTAATTAATAAATGAAATGAAAAGCAGAAAAAACTGCAATGCAAAATTAGAACTTTGGAAAACCTTTTAATCACAAAACTTTGATGTTGTCTCATATTTTTTAATGCTTTATTTTTTTCACATATATTTCTTTATTTACTTTAGTTTTAAATTAAAAAAAAAGGAAAACGATTATTACAACAATATCTAAAATCCATCCAAAAAGGCGACAGAAGCACCTGTGCACATTATACAGGTGTATTTATAAGGCTGAATCTACCAGACTAAAGTGCCTGTCTGACATAGAAACACCCTCTGGAGGGGTTTCATTATCCTCTTTCCATCTACCCCCCTCCATTTTTCATCATTCTCTCTCCCTCCTCCAGTTCCATCGTACCTCTCTCCACTTCAGCGCTGTTTCTGTGTGTGCTTCTCACTGAGCATCCCCATTGAGGACTTCCTCGGCACAGTTGCTAGGTGATGGGACCCTGATTAACGAAGGAGCAAGTGGGGAAGAAAAGCAGGGAGTCTGCATGTGTGTGCGCACACACGCACAAGTGTGTCTCTTTCTCGGCAGTTATCGCTAATTGACAGCTGTCGGCCCTCAGGGCTGTATTCTAACCCCGCGCCCCTTGTATAATCGGAGGGCAGGGCTCTGTCGCTTGCCTCCCCCTCAGGAGAGTGGGGAGGTTTGGAAAAAAAAGGAGGAGGCAGCGCTCCGTTGGCTTCGGCCTTACACATTGGGCCAACACTCTGTAAGAGTTGTTTGGATAAGCAAAACGATGTGGTAGGGGAGGGCCAGGGGCAGCAAGAAGTGGGAAGGATGAGGTGAGAGGTTGAAAATGAGATTGTGAGTGAGAGATGGGGAAGGAAATCAAAAGGGCAGCGAGGGGCAACAATGCTAAGATTCAGGAAGGAAAAAAGAAAATATGGCAGAGTTAAAAAAAGAGGAGACGGCAGAGGGTGAGGGCACGTCTGGGGGAAGTGGTCCCAGGCTTTTCCACCATGCCAGCCTGCTTGCCATACACCATCTGGAATTATTCTCAACATTGGCCAACCCGCCTCACTCCAAGTAGGACAATGTGATTATTCAGCCCCCCCTCCTCCCGTTTGCAATATAACTCAAATTAAAATGAGATTATTGTGATCAAATTTCAGGCTCTGAGGCTGATAATGAGTTAGGGGCACATGTGATTGTGACTGTATAGGAGGTCTGTGCAATATACACTGCAAATGTTTGCCAACTTTGGTCTCCAGCTTTCCTTAGTCTGAAAAGGCTTTTAAATATTTGCTCGGGGCGCTTTGAGTCAAAGTATGAAAGAAAAAAAAGACTGTCAAAGCTTGAAATGAAATCTTTCAAACTACCCTAATAAGAAACCATCAGTGATGATTAAACAACGTCTTTCATAAAATAAGTATTTAACATTTATTCAGTAACACTGTAATTATTCTCTTATCACATTGTTGAAAGCTGACTGAAATAAGAAGCTTTTTTTTTTTCATTATTCTGTGGTTATTACAAAGAGGCAGCATAAATCAAACAGCAGATGTCTATGTGCAGAGCAATTTTAAATGAGTTTCTTCCTCTTCAGAGGGAAGCAATTAAAAGGACTCTTGCCTTGTCAAATATTAACTGCACTTAAAATGTATAGTGTGATGCGCGGGGTGCAGTACATCCTCACATATCTGAAATAATTAGCACAAAGCTATTAATTCATGTGTTCCACTCTCATCACAACCTCTCTGATGAAAGCATGTGAGCACCCTAGACAGCCATAGTCTAATTGATACGCAAGGAAATAATTTATGTTGAAGCCTCAAACTCAGTTTGGTTTGGTTTAGGGAGAAACAGAGGACACATATTTTTAATCCTCGTATTAAATACAGAGGAAGAAGTCACAGTTACAACTATGTGCAATAAAAATTATTTATTTTTTGCAACTAAATTATTTCATAGCACATTCCGAGATAAAGCAGGGTAGTAATGGATATATATTAGTGTAGTTATTCAAAGGCAAAGGAAAAAGATTAGTGCTGCAAATGCTGCCGTGATCCGCTTGCAGCTGTAGTCTAAGCCTGTCACTTGCAGCTTTCCGCTATGTCTTCATGCAGCCTTGACATTGCCAAGCAATCAATAGATCCCTAGCACAGCAATGGATCTCACCCTGATTATAATGAAGATAGCCGGTCATTTAAAATGCTAATGGACAATTTCACCTAATAAGAGACATTCAGCCCAGCACTTCATTAAAATTTAGAGGTGGAAAAGTCTTTTCCAATTAGGTTTCACCCCTTTTCACACAGCACTGAAGCCATTTTTTTTTTTTTTTTTCAAGAAATGTCAAAATGTCTCATCCTGTGATCTTAACACCCTCTGCAAGGAGGTGCGTTAAAGTTTAAGCATCAGGGTGAAAGTGTGGATGATGGTAGGAACTCAATCTCCATTCAGCAACATAAGTAGCATGCAACGTCATCCATCACATTTCAATCATTCTGCTCAAAACTCAGAATGATTTTCTCGGCAGTTATCGCTCTGTTTATTTATTTGTCGATATTTTTATTTATACCCATTAAAGGTGCATAGTCCTGTTAAATGATTTTTTATTCATACACCAATCAGGGCTCAATGTTAACCATCGCCCAATCTCCCTGGAGCAAGTAGTTTTTGTTGTTCTAATAGCAAAAAAAAAAATTTATCACTCAAAGTTACTTTAAAATCATATTAATAGTATTATCCATACCGTGACTCTAAAAGAAAAGTTAATCATTTGTGACATTGACTTCTGTCTTGTGATTTAATCTTAAGATAGATTTAACATTGCAACTTATTTTTCCAAGCACACAACACGCAGGAAGGGACGGTAATGCGTTGTTCATTATCTGACGGATGCAGATACACACCGGCGCCATTTTTGTTGTTTCATTGATTTTGTACACATTCTCGTGTGATTTGAAAAAGCCGCAAGATTTTCCGCCAGATTGTGTGTAAATTTTAGAATGTCTAAACAGGGAATTGGCACGAATCAGACACACTTTTTTCGACTTGGCAGGCTAAAAAACAACAACACGGGAAAAAAAAAAAAAACTGGTTCCTAAATGCTCCGTCTCTGTTTGCACTTTTAATGTTTTCCTTGATCTTCATCAAAACATCAGGGAATATTTTGGGAGGATTTACTAGAACTTAAGAGTTGCTGTGGGTCTATTTTATTTTTCTTTTTTAACATCAGCTGTTCTCCGACCACACTAAGCTATTGCTTGGTCAGGCTCTATTGAGCAACTGCCTCAATTGTCACCATCTAGCTTTCTGGTACTTCCTCTGTTCTGGTGGCAGATGGCGCATGTCTGCAATTTTTGCGTATCGATTATTAATTTGGCCTCAAAAAGGATTATCTAGACACTATTGGAATGGACGCTTGTTGTAACCTCTGACTATCTTGTCTCATTAAGTTGTGTTTATACCAAACATGGATTTTTGCCGAAGCAAACAACTGACATGTTATCTCTACGTAGGAAGACACAGAGTGAAGCAAAGGTCCTAGTTCTATCTATGCAAATGGTATGTTTTTGGTGAAGGCAGCAAATTAAAAGTGACGCCACAACAGTATCAAATTCTGCAAAAATCGGCAGACCAATCAAGGAGTAGATGTGGCTGGGATGTGGGGTAACGGAGACTAGCTTTTTGAGCCAAAATGATAGAGAAAATAATATTGAAAACCGATAAAGTAGGAAATGCTTCTAAGAGGTTTATCTTTGCCTTAAAAAAGCAGTTTGAGGGATTGCCTTTGAGTCAATAAGTCGAAGCAATCAACTGGTTTTCTTAGATTGAAAACTTTCAGTCAGTTTGACTGTATGATCTTGTTGAATTGTAAAGTGCCATGAGATGAAATATTTTGTGAATTTGCGCTAAATAGATAAACTGAACTGAATTAAGTTTTAGCTTAGCACTGCAATAACTGTTTGTCCTCCTCTGTTAGGTCTTGCCACTGCCTCTCCTCCGCTCTGGTACTCTCTTTCCTCTTCCAATCTACGGCTGTACTTCCTTGGCCCCAGAAGGTGGCAAGGCAAACCACCTCTTCTTGGAAATCAGGGGCAAGAACCCCCTGTTGGGGTTCTTGCCCCTGATTTCCAGCTTCTCTTGTTTGAGCTCCATAATTCCATCTCACCTTATCTAATCTAGCTATGATCCAAGCATACCTCCTGGACTCCCCGTACTGGAAGCATCTCTGCAGAGTCTGCTGCATGCAGGTTCAACAAAAGCTTTTTTTGTCTTTCCAAAGTAAATAAACACCCAAAAGACTTGATGAAGAAGTGGGGTCTCTCCCCGGCTGTGCAAATTTACCTGACATTGGCATTGCTGAAACTCGAAATGTCAGGCGAGTCAAATCACCTAATCCAGGCAAAGCACCCAAACGAGGCAGGGTTTCTGTCAGATTTCTTCAAACATACACATTTAAAATCTATTTCAGCTGCTTTGAGACTTTCCTATGGTGACACGTGATTCTGATATAATGAAAGGCATGTTGCATCAATCTAAATATGAAGAAAGAAAGTGTATTTCTTAGAGCAATTCCTTTAATGACTTTGATGTACCCTCATTCTGTGTAGTGTTTGTTTTTGGACACAAACCCTGAATATTTAGTGCTCTGCTGCATCCGGATGGGATACAATATTTAAAGGTTTATGGCATCATTTTGTGGGTTTTTTTTGTTTTTGTTTGTTTAATTTTTTTGCTGTTGTTACTTTGTCTTTTTAAGCATCAATTCATCCAGAACATAAGGGCCCCCTAGTGGTCAAATACTTTTTAACCTCATTAATCCAACAACATCTGCTCTTTTTCAATAAATTAAGGGGTGTTATTTAATGTATTTTGGTGTTATATTTGCATAGCTTTTGCACTCATTGTGTGGCTTTGGAGCATATGTGATATAGTGTGATGCTGTTGCAGCAGAATTGTTTCCACATGTCCAAAATCTGGTTATCAAACTGTACAAACACAGTGTTGAATGAGTAGTGATGTAATGCAAGGTTACTATATTATTTAAACAGTTTACCACTAGACATTACTGAAAGGCAAGTTGACAGGGTAGCAGAAATGTGAAATATTGAATGTTTTTACAATTTATTATGTTGTTTTATTTTTTTATACTGATTGCTACATTTTGAAATGATAAAGTATCCGATTAATCTAAATACCTTATTTATGTTGTTGATTTTATGCCTGAAAAAGAGCAGATTAAATTGCCCTCATGACAAAAACAAAATCAAGGCGTTACCACACAGTACAGCGGAGCCAGGACCTCACGGCGAAGTCGGGTTCCTGATCACGGGACTTAATCAGTGATATGATACCATGCCCTGTTGAAGATTAGTTTCTTTTTATTGCATTTTTCAATTTTGTATAACTACTTATTTTATTTGTGAGTTAACTTTATGCATAAGTCAGCCAAATAGACATACTTATGTTGACATATGAAGACTATCAGAGAGGCTCTAGCATCACCTTATATCAGGGGTCTTAGACGCTTTCCAGGCCAAGGACCCCCAAACTGATGACGAGATGGAGCAGGGGACCCCTAATTATATATATTGTAAGAAATTGTGTTATATCAAATTGGTCCTATAGTCACTCTATTACAGATGGAGTAATGTAACGAAAGTAATTTCTCCTTGGGATTATTAAAGTATTTCTCATTCTGATTCCTGGTTGATGGGACAGGTGTTGTGAAGGAAACAGCTTAAAAAGAGCTCCTGTGTGTTGCTGTATGTGTGCATTGATGACTGAAAGCATATCTTCTTCCATTTATCTGTTTACTAAAGTTTGTTGAGATTCATAGTAATGTGTAATTTAAAAACTGCAGGGGAATATAAAAAATCAAGTCTAATCGCAACCAAGACTTTTCAAAGAATCCTATAGCCTTACTTAGTCCTCCTAATGGTGAAATTTCTGTGTAGAAATAGCTTTATATGTAATGGATGCTTATAATAGGGCTGGCACTTACAGAATGACTTTTTGGATAAACTGAAAAGCATTTAGAAGCTTCTCTGCCATTTTACCTGATTCATCAGTTACTCGGTCAAAATGAGAAAAGGCCTAAGATAGAAGGTGAGGCTCTTCCTCTGCAGTTTGTGATTTTTATGCATTGATTGTAAAATCTACTGTACTTATGTATATTTTGGAGTACTTTATACATTTCCATGTATTTCTTATAACATTTTTTGATAAATTTCACTTTTACTATATATTTACCTTAAATCTTAATTGTATTACTTATGCTCTATACATTTCAATGATTGCCAGTTAGTTACCAGAGAGAGAGAGAAACGCATAAATATTTTGAACTCCCACCCACTGATTGTCTGCAACAAATTCGAGACTTTCCTGGGCTTGTTCTGTTCATGGCATCACCAATAGGGATACAGCAGTTTTGCTTCTCCCAGTAAACACAAAGCCAGTCAAAGCCCACATCAGCAGCAGCCACATGGAAAGAGGAGATGGAGACAATGACAGCGACTGCAACAACGTTGGACTCGCTTTACAGGGAACAACAGTATGGTGATGAGAACCAGTGGCCTTATTTACTGCTTCACCGCGATTTAAAGATTTAGTGATTTCGCTCATATGAAGTATCTGTTAAATGCCTGCCCCAAAGACGTTAAATTCCCAATTCCTTATACAAAACTTGAAGAAACAGTGGTGATGTCAAATTTAATGGTTATAATCCTCCTGTTTCAGTACCTATATAGCTTGGTCACTATGGACTGCTTGTGAGAATCTTAAGCTTAATGAAGCCAGAGCTACCACTTCCTGTAGGTTAATTACTGGCTGGCTATTTATCACTTAACCATAATTCTTCATATAAACCTCCTAAAATAAATTTAGGGCACTTTGCTTTGTACAATTATGAAGTGTATAAAACTTGAATTTACTTGAAGAAGGAAAACTGAGGAGGCTTACAAAAAGGCACAGGCTTTTCTGTATTCTAAACTTAGTCTAAATTTCTCCTCCATATTGGTTGTGTATATTATTTTTAAGTGAATTTGACCTTCAAAGTTTACTCTCAATATGAAAAAATGTCCAATTCAAACTGCATATATTTTTGAGTTTTTATTTATCAGCATATGTATTTGATTAATTATTTGAGTACAATCTATTCTTTTACAGTTACAAAACATTTCAGATACTTTAAGATTTTTACTCAACTAACATTTCAGTCAGTTACTTTCATTTTAATGGAGCCGTCAAATGGTGACTGAGGTACCTATACTTTTACTTGACTTTGAGATTTCAGTATTGGCCTTTATTCAACACTGGTTTCAACCACAAGTTTCTTGCATAACACAAACGTTGTTTATATTGCCGTTTTCCATGTTACTTGACAGATCTTCTGGCTACATTGAAAGACAACCTAGTGGTTTGCCGCTAGATTCAATCTAACTTTTTATTCAGACAAGCGGCACAAATGAAGCAAGAACAATGAATATTTACATACAAGGGTATAATAACATACAATATACTATATATAGTATATAAGTATATAGGCATATACAGAATATATATGCCCAGCAAAACCGCATACACATACTCAGAACTGCAAACGTGCACTTGCTGATTCAAAAGAAAAGCCGTATAAACTTTTTTGAGAGCTGGTCTTTGTCACTGATTGCATATATACTGTAGGTCAAACGGCTTCCTCAGATCACGGCACTGTCTCATCCGTTTCTCATAATATCCATGTCCTACCATAGTATTCTCTTTATCTTATGCCCTATTCCCCATTTGTAGTAAATTTGCAATGTCTCGTATAAATAACTTATCTGACTTTGTTCCACCAATATTTCCTTTTCTATTTCTGCCAGAAAAAGAAAACATGAGGAACTGGTTCTGGATCTCAGTGAAGAAGCATGTGGAGTCTTACGGAAACAAGGAATGTGGACCAATAAACTCAACTACAATGAGTTCTTTTCTTTTTGTTTTTCTTTCTTCTCTAAATTTACCTTTAGGATATTAACAATTTAACATAGTTTTTAGCTCATATGAAAGCACAAAAATGTGCTCTTAGTGTTTTTTGTTTTTTTATTTATTGACAGCTCAGTGGATGTGAGCTCTGGTTATGCACCTTAGATAAGATAGCAGCATAAAAGCAAAATAAGAACAAAGTCTTTATGAGCCAGATACACAACTGATTTTAGGCAGACCTGAAGAAAACACTGCATTGCAGTAATCAATCTCTGTGGTAAAATATATTTATCACACATCTCTTTGGCGTTTTTCTAGATCATGCTGAAGACATTAGTCCTGTCCTCAATCCTGGAAATATTTCTTTCTAGGTGATAAACATAATTTCTTTCTTGTCCATATTGCCTTTCTGTATTTAAATGCTTTTGGAGGTTCCAGTTATGTCTGAATCGTTGTACTACACCTAGATTAGGGGCCTGATCAGTAGTGTCTTTTCTTACTAGCTGGATTTCTAAGCGACTGGAGAAGCTGTGAAAATAAAAGTCCTAACTTTAGATCATCTCCTCTATTGATCCAAAGATTATTACTTCAGTTTGGTTTTTATTCAGTTGAAGAAAATTATGGCAAATCCAGGCATTGATTTCTTCTAAAAGCATGTCTCAGTAAAGAAATTAGCAAATTCAGGTACCAGTGATTCCATAAATTAGAAAAGAACCTGAACAAGTTGTGTGCAGGATTGGTCATTTAGTTATTACAGTGACATAGTGCAAAGTATTTAATAATAATAAACAAGGTCAAATAAAAAATGATTTAATTTCTGTTGTTGAAAACCTGCCATTAATGTTAAGGGCTTCCTCTAACTTAAGCTAGTTAGCTGGAAAAGTTCCAGGCTTTTAAGCTTATTTGGATCTTTTCCCAGAAAAAAAAAAAAATATATATATATATATATATATATATATATATATATATATATATACACATAGTTATTTCACAACCACAAATGTTAGAATAAATTGATGAATAGCTTTATTTTAAACAACACACTACAAAAACACAAAACTAATTTGAACATAATGTGTATATATAACATAATGACATATAATAAATGTATCTGTATAATGTAATGCTCATGTCTGTAAAGGGGCCTTAAACGGCCTATTTTGTGCAAAATCAACTTAAAAAAAAAAAATCTTTTCCCTATGTCATGACGGGATTCCTTCATCAAAACTTTTCCCAGTCCTTTTTTTTCTTATTCATGGATGTTTGAGGGATGCCAGGCTTACAGAGACTACAGTCTGAGCTGCGATCCTGATCCGTTCTGGGTTAACCACCACAGGTAATTTAGTCTGAATGTCAGCCTGATTCTGCCCCAAAGAAGTTAAGAAAAAAATCACATCTTTTCATGTTGGGGTTTAGGGCAAAACCTGTTATCAGTGAACAAGAATATCCTTTTTTCATCCCCCAACAGCTCATCTGTTTCCTCTTTTATTTGTTCTGCTGTTTTTGCTTCTTCTACTCAAGTAAGCCAACTATACTTCAGGTGAATATAAAGTAAACTGAACATATTATCGCTGGAAGTTCTTCATCCTTTCCTTACATATATACATTTCCTACTGTAAAGCTTGGTTTTTTTATGCTAATGTTGAGTAATATGATTTAGAAAAGTGTTTTTTTAGTTCAAATCTTTTTTTTTATGTTGGATATTTATAGTTGTATACTTCTAAATACCTGGATATGCACATAACTATCTGTTTGCTTGATTACATAATTTTAAACATTAATTAAGATGTAAAGAGACAAAAACTACTCTGAACTCCAGTAGCTATTTTACGTTTTTAAGTACTTCTCTATACTTACTTGAATATATTCTTGAAAAAGTACGTTTTACTTTTTTGTGAGTACAGTAATCTTAAAGTAATGTAACTCCTTCCTTGGCAATTTCTTTGGGGACTCTACCCACCTCCGTCCATCTCTCAAATTTTACAAGGGTGTAAACAGTTTCTCAAATTTACACTATTTAATCTGCACAAGTAATAATCTATGAATGCAAACAGCAAACGGGCTTGAAGCGACTCGCCTCCTGCAGATAGGTCAGTCAGCAGAGGCGCCAGGATCAGCCTTCTCATGCTTTTGAGGCTTTCTTACCAGACATGGTGATTCACAAAGGTAATGGTGCATTCAAGGTTACTCAAAAATCTTGGATATATAAGAATTAGAAATACAGACCATTAAACAATGCATCCTAAAGACACATAACTGGCAACATGTGAGTTAAAATTATAGTGAATACAGCACATCGACACCTGTGGTGGATGTGCAGCGACGGTCACTGAAGCTGGAAAATCGACCAGTCTGGGCCTGAATGGCCTGAGAGCATAGACAAAGCTTTTTCCCTAAAACTGACATAAGATGAAGTAAGGAATGCATCTGCAGAGGTTTGTGAAAGACCATTATTTAGCACAGATGGAAGCCCCAAGAAAGCTTTTTCATTTTCTGAAAACGGCGTTATAAGTTTGAAAGAATCTGTTTCACTTTTAGCCTCTTTTGATCACTGGGCAAGATGCAAAGGAATGCATCTCCTGCACAGGTTTGATGATTTTTTTTGAAGTAAAAGCTATTTCTGCGTACTGGTTTAGATAACAGCTAGCTTGGCCTTTTTTTCAGTGTAGTCCTTCTTCTCTTGCAGCTCCCTGGATCTGGAATTCACTGCTTCTTCCCTAAAAAAAGGGAGTTTTTCTCTCTCATCGCTTCAGCATGTTTATTATGAATGATATTGTTGCGTTATAATTCGATTTGATAAGAATCTGTTTGAAAATTTTGAACAGATCTGACTCTATGGTCAGTGCTGCTTTGTAAGGTGCCTTGAAACATTTGTTATTATTTGGTTCACAGTTTGATGATTTTGAATTGCAGTGAAGTTTGCTGGCTATCTCTATGTACTATAGGCTTTTAGACATAGGGAACTTTTCATCAGCTGCAGAATGTTAGTTCAGTCTCTAAAAATTATTCTCTCTGCTTATCTCATGGTAGCTTCCTGTTCCTGTCTGGCTGTGACCATCCTGTATGTGCTGCTCCATCATCCTCTGGACATGTAGAGCTGTTTCTATGACTGTGACTAACTGGATGTGCTCTCTTCATCCTCTGACCTGGGAGCTGTGTGTCTTGGCGGTTTCCTGGATGCCTTTTACAGCTGCTTTTTGTGTCTCTGCTTCTGTCTCCTTGGAACCCCAGTCGGCCTCAGCAGATGGCGGCTCACACTGAGCCTGGTTCCGCTGGAAGTTTCTTCCTCTTAAAAGGGAGTTTTTCCTCTACACTTTTGTTGAGATGACGTGAATTGGCGCTATATAAATAAACTGAATTGAATTCTCTGAACTGAGCGAATCTCTGGATGATCTGATGGACCTACGGACGCTGTCACTGCTGTTTGGTTTCAACTCAAAATATGCCATTTTGAGTTGAAACCAGCAAATAGAAGCTCTTCCTATTTGATGACGGGGTAAAGCGACAGGAGTGGAGCTGTCACTTACTATGCAGTTGCTTGCAAAATGTCAGACAAGCAGAAGCACCTCTATGTGAATGCAACCTGAAAAGGAGCATGCTAATACATTGGCTTTAAAGAGGACTGTTGTGCTGTTTATACAGAGAACACTAATATTTCCTCTAGAATACATGTATAGTTTGATCAGAGCCAGCTTTTTTGGAAGAAAAGCCTGCACACCTTTTTTTTTTTTTACAACATATTCAAATTTGCTCTCAACTATGCTTCAAATTCAATATGCTTTAAATTTCACTAAAACTTCAAAACAAGTTTTAAGAAGTATATAGTTAAACAGGTTTCGAAATTAGGTCCCCTGGCTGAAAATCATCTTTGTAACTCTTTCACAAGATTCTTAAATTTTGCAGTGAACACCTCTTTCCCTTTTTTAAAAGTAGTCTGACTTTTTTAAGGAAAATTCATAAAAAATGTTCATGTTAATTTACTCCCGTATGTAATTATTTTCACACAGACATACAGGTAACACAGAGCCATGCCCCAGGGCAAAAAAAGTAGGTAGAGTTATGTGAGGAACAGGTAAGAAGCATTAATAGATTCCTCAATTGCTTTTAAGATAAAAACGAAATCAGTGAAAAAAAAATAAAAAAATACACTCCAATGAGTTTAAAGTAAAAAAAAAGTTAGAAATTTAAATGAGGCAATGGTGTGAAACTTAGAGAACAGGATGTTCTATGCTTTTTGCTATCAGTTAAAAAAAAAAATGCAATATGATTTTCCAGAGTACACAATAATGCTTCTTATCTATTCTTTTTCTTATGACGCCAACGGCGAGTTTGTTGGTAGAGGCAGTCGTCGTGCATCAGTTTGTGTACAGTCAGTCAGAGCCCCATGTGTGATCTGACTGAAGTCTTTATTAGCACAAAGAATTAAACAAAACAAAAGCTCTGCCAGTAAAGTAAACATGGGGAATTAAACCTCCTGCAGTTCACTTTACGGTCATCTTCAGCTAATTTGTATGAGCAAGAAATCACGTCTTTCACCAGTTACAGCATGTGCATCCCGAGAAGAGCTGCAAGCAGATTGGATCTGCAGCTGGATGTAGTGAAGTTTGTTCCATTATAGTTGCAAGCAAAATCCTGTTAATGTAAATAAAAAAATAAAGAATAACTTTGCTGTTTTCTAGTATTTTGCAATCTAAAAGGATTTATTTGTCATGTTTTATCTATTTTTTTGTATTATTTCCTATTTAATTTTTTATTTTTTTTTTAGAAATGATATATTTTCTATTTTTATTTTATGAAAACCTTTTTTTTTTACAGATTATATATAGTTTGTTTTATTATGTATGAATTAATATTTTAAGATTGTGTTTTAGAAATCATGTTGCATGCATGCACTTTATGGGTTGGGCTTTTCCTTTGGAGTGAGGAGCGAAGACACATTTCTTATTTCTTTCAATCTGCATGGACGTCAGCAACAGAATTTTATATACTATAAACCAACAAGAATAAAAGTCTGTTTAAAATATTTTTCTTGATCAATGAAAACAAGTCCTTGTGATAAATGTCTGATGGGAGTTTGAAGATACAAACTGTTTTTGTTTTATTTTCTCAAATAAATTTTATCTTTGTAGAAAAAGTTGTTTCTGACCTTTTAGGTCAGAACAAGCTCTACTAGATGCTCACGCAGCCAGAGCGCCATTGGCAGCCCTGTAGCTGGCAATTATGCCTCGAACCATGCTCAGCGTTCTTTCCCTCTCCAAGCTCACAGACATGCTGGGCATCTACCACCCACTGGACTCACAGGGAGGTTTCATAACCATCCGACCAAATAGTAAAAAGAACATTTGCTGCATAGTTTGGCCATGGCTGCAGGAGATTCAGCAATGGTTTAAAGTGGACAAGAATTCCCGCAGTTTACTTCTGCTTAATAAAACTTCTGAGTATAAAAAAAGCTTTGCTCTCTTCATGGTCAGAATGTTTGCATCTCAGTGATTAAAGCATGTTTTTGAGAAGGAACTGCAAGGCCAACAAGTTCCTTTGAATGGTGTTTCTAAAGATTAAACAACTTTTTATGTTTCAGAATGATGGATGAATTGCATTAAAGAGAAGGTGGAAAAATTGTTTTAAAGATTTCGAACAACATCACAAGCTTAGATTTGGCCCATTAAATTCTGAACTTCTTCTTTTTGTCTAAAATGGACCAGTTTAGGGTTTTAAACCATTCTCCATCTATTAGGACCCAAAACCAAGAGCAATTGACAGAGGTGAAGCAGCATGTTCCGTTATGTTGGAATATTATGATATTCTGTGTTGCATATGGTGAAATAATTATATAAAAAAAACTTTAAGTATTAATACAATCAAGTGAGAAATTTACATTAACTTTCACAAATATTCTGGAAAGCAAAAAAGATTGAGGGTGAAACAATGAACAAGCTGGATTCTGGCTTTTGGAGTAAATAACATCAGACCTACTTCTGAATAAAGTGTGTCGAGGGAATCAGCAGCTCCATTAAAAGAAAACGGTTTCTTTACCTTTCACTCCATCTGGTTGGGAGTTTGTGAGTCAGACTGGTGCTTGGAAGGCAGAATATTATGTCTCTAGAAGATGGATTTTTCTTAACAATCCTCTCTGATCTTTGGTTCTCCTCAGGTTGAATAATACAGTCATTCAACCAGCATTGCAGAGTAAACAAAACCAAGTTTGGTCTCAAATAGACTTCAGCAGTAGAGGAGGTGGCAGGAGGGATCCGAAACGACTGCTTGGTCAAAGCAATCAGTAGTACTTGTGGATTGACTCAGCAGAAGACGACGTTGACTACTCTTTAATCCAGATCTCTTTGCTGGATACTGTTACTTATTAGTGAGCGCAACTTCTCCGGTTGGGGGTTATTACCCTACGTGCTCCGATGACCAAGATCACTACAATTACCTTCACCTTAGAGGCTCTTTCTAGTTCTTCCTTAAACCCTTTGTATTTCTCCAGTGTCCCTTGTTCTTTTTACCTTTTCTATCTCTTTGGATCTCCACCTCGATCAACAGCTGTCCTCTGCTGCCTACCAACGTCAGCTTGAATGCTATTATGATTTTCTCTATTTCTTTCTTGAAGTCCCACAGGATCTTGACTCTGTCATTCTCCACCTTGGGAGGTGGCTTCCATTTTGACCTGGGCTTTCAAGTAGGTATTATGCTCAAAGGTTTCTGTACATTATTGTCATGAAGGCTTTCAGATTAAACCCACATGCAGAACACCAGAAAATAGCACTGGTTTTTCTTTTTTGCTATTATTTTATCTAATAAATGACTTGTTGTTAAACTTTTACAAATATCATGCTGTCTTGCTTTTTATCACATTCTCTGGAAAGTCAAACTGATCTATCAACGAGCGTGCAGTTACAGGACAGCGTGCTAATATATAAGTAATTCCATTAGTACTTATCTACAATGGAAGAATATGAGACCATTTCTCAAAAGCCTTGTGGGAGAGAACATGTAAATATATTAATTTAACATACCCGCATTTTGACTTTCAAAAATGCATTTTGTTACTGCATCATCTGAAACATAATCTTGAAAAGAGTTTCAAAGAAGGTGCAAATGGTATGTAATCACAATAACAAACATTCTAACCGTCCCTTTAAGAATCGAGGAAATAAGCAGGAGCGCAGTTAGACAAACTTTCACTCGCTGAATTTTTTGGAATGAGCGAGATTTCGATCATTTATTTATATTAATTTATCCAGCATTGCCATCAAACCTGTTGGGGCAATGAATGGTCCTTGACGGGAAGCACAAGGAGGATTTTGGCCATACCGTATATATAAAAACTCCTTGCAAAGTTAACTTAAAACTTCTAGGATCTCCCAATCTCGTTTGTTAGCCGTCCGGCATATTCGATGCCTTTGCATAAGACGATGATTACCTTCTTAATCTTAGAAATAATCCCTTATTAGCAAGATGAAATAAAAGTTAGAAAACCAAAGACAGCTGCTGCTTTAAACCCTGATGCAGACTTGATGAACAGCAGATGTCTTGATATCTAAAACAGATTCATTTGTCATTGCTTGCCTGTCATTTATAAAATTATGTTAGATTTAGCAGATGCTGTTTTGTTTGTATAATTGGAAGAGAGACGGTTCAATTACCCAAATCCAAAGTTCCATTTGTTTCGGAGAACACCTGGCTCTGTGCACTCTGTCTTCCTGTTATTACAATACATGGAAAAGTCATCTCGTCCATCGGGTCCTTGCCATTTCAAGGTAACCTTACAAGTCTCCCTCAGACGGTCAGTGTGGACGGCAGTATGCCATGACAGCAATGTTCTCTGAGCCATATCGCTGAGGGCAAAGGTGTAACAGCTTGGTAAATCCGGCCCACAGAGTAAAGATTGCACTGGTTCTGGTACAGGTCCGGGACTGGTTTCACAGAGTAATCTGCAGAGAGGTATTTGTTTGGTTAGCCAGGTAGCAGTGATATCCAGACAGAGTCTTGATTCTGATTTGTACCTGAAGAGGTTCAGACTGATCGGTGGAGAGGGAACGGTTGGGTCCAGAGACTGTGGATTCAGCAGAGAGCTTAGCGGCAGCAGAGCTTAGCTTCAGGCTAGCGAGGTTCAGAAACCTTGAGTTGTTCTCCAAGTTCTCTCCTGAGAACTAACCGGGAGAACCCAGACTGAGGATCTTCAGGTTTGGCTTCTCTGGGTAGGCAGGCAGGTTTCCTATAAACATGAGGCTCCTCAATCGAGCTACAGGCTTCAGACGGGTTTTCCTATGAGCAGAGAAGACAAAGACTGGTTATAATCAGGTTACTCTCCAGAGTAGACTGAGATTCTAAATTCTGGCTGAGGCTCAGGTTCCGCTAACCAAAACTTGGCAACACTCTGGCACTGAAGACAGGTCTGGCCGCTGCTTATGTAGCTGATCTCCTGATGGGCTGATGTTCCTCAGGTGTGCAGGTGGCTCCAGCTCAGGAGACCCAGAGCGCTCTCTGCTGGAGACAGGTGGCAGATCTCCAGATCCCAACAATTATGAGTCATTCCTGTAATTTGACGCTATTTGACCATGGTAACATTATGTAGAAAATAGCACTGGTTTTTCTTTTTTGCTATTATTTTATCTAATAAATGACTTGTTGTTAAACTTTTACAAATATCATGCTGTCTTGCTTTTTATCACATTCTCTGGAAAGTCAAGAATTAAACGAGCGCCCAGTTACAGGACATTCTTATCTGTAATTGATTAGTATTTTAATGAGACCATTTCTCAAAAGCCAACATGTCCCCGATTTTGACTTTAAAAATGCATTTTGTTAAAACGGCAGCTCAAAACCAACATAATCTTGAAAAGAGTTTTGTTTTTATGAAATCACAATATGATTTCTAACCGTCCCTTTAATAATAAAAAGCCTTTTAGACAAACTTTTGCTCTATTTTCATTGATTGATTTATTTTATTTATGCAGTGTTTCATCAAACCTTTTCTGCAATCTGGTCCTTGACGGGAAGCACTGGGTCATTTTGGCCATTTATTTATAAAAAAAAAGCAAAGTTTTAAAACTTTAGAGAAGTAAGAAAGAAGTTAGACCGAAACATATTAGAATACTTTGCATAAGACGATGATTACCTTCTTAATCTTAGAAATAATCCCTTATTAGCAAGATGAAATAAAAGTTAGAAAACCAAAGACAGCTGCTGCTTTAAACCCTGATGCAGACTTGATGAACAGCAGATGTCTTGATATCTAAAACAGATTCATTTGTCATTGCTTGCCTGTCATTTATAAAATTATGTTAGATTTAGCAGATGCTGTTTTGTTTGTATAATTGGAAGAGAGACGGTTCAATTACCCAAATCCAAAGTTCCATTTGTTTCGGAGAACACCTGGCTCTGTGCACTCTGTCTTCCTGTTATTACAATACATGGAAAAGTCATCTCGTCCATCGGGTCCTTGCCATTTCAAGGTAACCTTACAAGTCTCCCTCAGACGGTCAGTGTGGACGGCAGTATGCCATGACAGCAATGTTCTCTGAGCCATATCGCTGAGGGCAAAGGTGTAACAGCAGGTCCATCATCACTAGGAGACAAACAAGCCTCCTTGGAGCAGCAGTTCAGTCGGCAGCTTAAACAGACTGTCTAAGCTCTTGTAGAGTTGCCTTCTTTAAGTATTTCTCGTCTGCTCATCTTTCCTAGATCAGATAATTGTATCTAGCATCAACATTTTAATAGATCTGATCATTAAAAGA
The DNA here is from genome assembly GCA_018398635.1 of Cyprinodon brontotheroides. Taxonomy (NCBI): domain Eukaryota; kingdom Metazoa; phylum Chordata; class Actinopteri; order Cyprinodontiformes; family Cyprinodontidae; genus Cyprinodon; species Cyprinodon brontotheroides. The sequence continues at coordinate 36,212,463 of JAGKQL010000009.1, forward strand.
TGAGATTAATTGCTATATTCATGTACAATAAGACCCTACTTTTAGAAAGGATGGGGAGGCATACAATTTAACAAAATCTAATGAAGAGAAATATTAAAGGAGTTCATGAATGCATTCACAGATTGTGCTGATTAAACAAGCATATAAATAGAGGCAAATCAATCAGTTACCATTTGCTTTTCATTTAATTTGAGTCATTCTATTTTCCCAGATGGGGAAACTTGGCTCTAGTTGAAGTAGTCAAGATAACAAATGAAAACAACCTGGTGTCATACAAATGCATCGAATGAACACAGCATCTTTGGCAATAAATTACCAAGTGGTGACACCTCAAGGGTAGAACTTATGTGCAGGTTAGAAGCATGAAAAAGGTATGAGGGAAACAATATTACCACAGTTCTGGAAATAGAACAAGGACACAAAAATCTGTTTTCCTGACACAAGGGAATGATTATGCAGCAACACAGACACAAAACAGTCAAGCAGCTTCGACAACTGCTTGCCTTTTCTCTACACTTAATACTTGTAAATGGAGAGCCGCCTATTATGTCAAGCAGATGGGAGCAATTTGAACTTGTTTTTGTGTCTTATGTCAAATCACAGCTCGTACTTTTTCTTAAACACATCAGATGCAGAATTGATCAAAGTAATAACAGAAAAATGCTTTACTTTGCAAAGAGTTTAGCAAGCTTTTCAGCACTGGTGGCGGTTAAGAGATGCAAAGGGGCAGAAGCCACACAGGGGTTGCTGCTTTCCTTCCAGACAGGTAAGTTAACCTCTTACACCCTAAGGGGGTATAAATATCATTTCTGCCTGACAAAAACACACAAAAAGTAAATAACTTATAGCCTCAAAGCTATTAGATTTAAGAAGAAACTTTTAAGTGTACGTCTGTATAAGAGAAAGATGTCATAGAATGCTTTTCTGGTGTCAGCACCATTGTAGCATTGACCCTGTACCTGAAATATTAGGGACAAAATACAAAATATTTTGCATTTTTTGAACCTCGCCAAATTTTTCTTGTGAAATAAACATTGCAAAACACTACCAAAATATTATTTATAGCACAAGCGAAGTACAGACTTTCAAATCTAAATGTTGTGTAAAAATATACCAAATTTGGACTCAATCAGATGAATCATATTTATTTTTAGAATGGTATTAGTGAGAATTTCTTAAAAGAGGGCATTTTGTTATTGTCACCAGAAAATGTCACCAACCTCTGTTGCCAAATGTATTTACATCAAAACTGGGGGTAGCCTTTGTTAAAATTCACAGTCTTCAATTCAGTAGTAGCTCCGACCCACGGTGGAGTCACGTAGGGTTCTAGGTGTTTGTTAATGCTAACAAAAGGTTAGCGGTGGTAAATATGTTGCTCACAAGACAGAATTGTCTCTAACATTGCTTTTACATGCATAAGGGTTTCGTCTCATGACCCTGAAATCCCTTTGCTGAATCTTAACTGATCTTCTTTACCCTTCTGTGTATAATTTATTTTCTTGGATCATCTTGTTTTTAAAATGAATGCATTTTGCATTAGGTATGGCTGCATTGCCATGGAGCCAGTGGGAATGAATTAAAACGGCTTCCATTTGCGTCAACGTATGCAAGAGGACATCTTTTTTTTGGTCTCTTAGAAAGGCTGTCAAACATATTCTTTTAATACTCAACACTGTTGATTACGCCAGCTAATATCTGCAACGTTGGCTACTACTTGGGGAGTAAAGACCGAGTGGTTAAAGCAGTGAGAATCCACATCCTCCACTCACGGTTCATGGGCAAGAACCTTAACCCCATACTGCTCCCCAGGCGCCGCACAGTGGCAGCTCACAGCTCCCCAAAGGGATGGGTTAAATGCAGAGGGGAATTTCTCCAGTTTGAGACTCTACTTTTTGCAGTGGTTTAGTTAATTTATGCAAGTGTTATTTGGGATGTGCAACAGGCCAGATCGAGGCCTATTAGTTAATGAAACACAACCTGTTAAAAACCAGAAAGTTCATATCCTGGATTCATTTAGTTATAAAAATCTAGTAAAATTATTTCTTCCATGATCAATTCTGCCCAAACAAACAGCTACAAATCTACAAACTGCATAATTTAAAGACGTATAAATTTGGAAAACAAAAAAAACAACTACAAACCAACATGACACAATCATGATCAAGGAATTATTAAACTAAGAACAGATTTTATAATTTAAGGATAGTTCTTGGAACATATTTCTCTTTTGTCCTCAACATCTGGTTTTTGCTGGGCTTGGCATAAAAGTAATTTAAAAAGATCCAACTTTTTCGAGTGTTTAAGTCTAAAGTGTATAATTTAAAGTCTCTTTTAAGCTCAAATTTATTTTGGGTTTTATGTTTTAAAAAAGGCTTTTAAATCTATATTTTATGTACAGATCTCATATCAAGCATCCACATTCTTATTGTAAAGATACAGAAGAAAAGAACATGTTTCTAGCAGGGACACTGATCAACATCTGACTGTTTAAATGCAGCATAGCAGGATGATTTAAACATCAGAATAAAGATGAGAAAAGAAAAACTAATTAACTTACTAAAGCAAAACAACAAAAAGAGAAACTAAATGTCAACAATTTCCCCTGTCACTTTTCAAGATGGCAGGAAGAAAACAGTTCTTCAGTCCGTTTTCTTGCTGATGGGGACTTTTGGTGATTTCTACCTGCACTGCTGGTGAGCGTAACAAAGTATTCCCTATAATAGTTTGCATAAAGGATGCTGTTTGTCCTAGAATCTATATTTTGGGAAATGTCGGTTTACCAAAATTCTTCTACAGTATAATTGGGTCTATCCAGAGGAAGAGATGACATCAGTCGCCTTACATCTCTGGGATTTGGGGCATTTTACTGTCTACTTTATGCAATATATTATGTAAAATATCCTATGGAATATATTAACCTGAGTTTTTCTGTGATTTGTGGAGATCAACACATTATTTGCCTTCCTTAGTTAATGATTCAGTCACTCTCCTTGTAAACACAACCAAAGTCTATGCCCTACTTTTGCTTTGCAGCTGTTTTATATATGGGTAACTCTCCATATTTGTAATCTTATTCCTTTTGTTGTTCTGGTGTTGTTAAAAATACAGTGTTTGTTTTCAAATATTCTTCAAACACAGATGTCATTGCTAAATAAAGCAACAACTGTAAAGCATGCATGCATGTTTAAATCATCAATTGTCTTATGTTTTACAATTTTCTAATCCACTTGTTTTTGCCTCTAATCTCAGTCTGATATTCTATCTAATTTTGGTGTTTGTAGCAAAATGCAACATGTCTACTATCAGTGTGTTGTCAGGCAACACCACTGTCGCCCCTGTGGTAAATGAGATGATGCAATCAGTTGGTTTTCTTTACATAGAAAACTTGATGATCTGGTTGAAATGTCTCTGTAAAGTGCCTTAAGATGACATGTGTTGTGAAGTGGCACTATAGGGACTTCAGGAAGAACCGGCCTAACCACTCTCCACAGGTCATCAACAGCTCAGCTGTAGAGGTGGTCAACATCACGAAATTCCTGGGGGTGCACATTTCAGACAACCTCACTCAGGCTGTAAACACCACCTCACTGGTAAAAAGGACACAAAAGTGTTTGTACTTCCTGGGGAGGGATGAAGAGAGCCCACCTGCCCCCCACCCGTCCTCACCTACGTTCTATAGAAGCACCATGGAGGGCGTTCTGACCCAGCTGTCTCACTGTGTGGTGTGGAGGCTGCAGCGCCGCTGACCCAGACTGGAAGAAGGTCAGAAAAGTGGTGAGAACTGCAGAGAGAAGATCATCGGTGCTCCTCTTCCCTCAATAAAAGACATTTCATCCAGTTAATTGTGCATATCCCCAGCCCGTAATATCATCACCATGGACTGTCCTCTCTGCTGCTCTTTGGGAAGAGGCTTTGCAACATTTGATTTAGGTCCAGCAGATACTGCAGAAGTTTCTTCCCCAGCGCCATCAGACGGCTGACCTGTTTTTAAAAAATCTCTAAATCACGTCACAGACTCTGCATCACACCGATAACAGCAAACCAAAAGTACTACATATTTGCACCATACATATTAATGCTCTGAACTTCCATATCAATGCATCTTTTTGTATCATATTTTTTCTCCCACCTGTTTACATTTGATCACTGCTGCAATTTCTGGAATGGAAATGTTTCATTTTCACTCCCTGAAAAGCTGTACTAAATGAAATTTAATTTTGTATACACTCTCTGTATTCAAAATTACAATAAACAATAAAAGATTCTCACCATTCCACTTAACTCTGATTGCCAAGTTTGCGCCGTTCGAATTGTTGGAAACATATCCTTCACATCACCAACCGCAAAATCCCTCCTGAACAAACCTTTAAATATGGATGACATATTAACCAAATAATTTCACCCACCGCACATACGTCAGTGTGAATGCAGCTTTATGCATCTGTCCTTTGGAAAATAAATCTAAAACCACCTTTGTAAAGACTAAATATCCATTTGTCCCACGAATTTAATGCTGTTCTGCTTATGGTGAATAAATCTTCCTGCCTCAGCTCTCCATGAAAGTACTGAGCCAACCTTCTTCTTCTTGAAGGCTCTTTTCAACAAGGTGCTGTTTTTGCCTCAGGCATGTTTTGAAATTTGTTTATATATGATATAAATCATTTTTTAATGAAAAAGAAATAAAAAATAAAATATAATGACACCAGAGCTGAAAGCTGTCAGCTATTTGCACATCATCTGTACCAAGCCACTACCTACACACAGCTCACCTCGTTGAAAATGCATTAGTTATCCTTAAATTTCCATTTCAGGGCTCAGGTCTCAGCTATAATTCAGCTGAGTTTTGATCACATGAATAAAGAGTGTTCAACAAGCAATTTGATTTGCATACACACTTGTCTAAAGTTTGCATTTATGGCATACCTGTGTGCCACAAACTAATGAGGCAATTATTTAGACAGCAGGGCTGCGGATCTACCAGGGAGGGGAGGGGGATGCCACAGAGTCTGCACTTGTGGGATTAATATGGTTAGCTGGACTTCAGAGGAGCAGAAGCAGGAAGGGGGGGGATTTCACACTATGTAATGAAGAAGACTTTTCACATTTCATGGCAAATAATGAATTCTAAACGGGAAAAAAAAGGCATTGAAAATAGAATGAGTTTTTTAAAAGTCATGGGATGCATTTTAAACACGGACTTGACATTTTTGGAGAGAATGCTTCTCATTTCTGATGCACTTCATGGGAATTTTAAAATTAAATTCAAAACTTGAACGTGCCTTAATTAAGTTAATTGGTCAAATTATTTAAAACCATTATGGTAAACCTCTTTTGCTTTAAAAAGATAATTATCCCTGATATTTGAAAAATTACGGAGCAGACTCAAACTAATTCTAAAGGGGAAATCCACTAAGAGTTTACAGATTTATTCACAGTAATGTATTTTCTAGTCACAGCTCACAACTGCTAACCTGATGTCCTACCAGATGGATTTGTACTCCAGCATATAGCATCTGGAAACCTTTTGCCTTCAGAACTGCCTCAATTCTTTGGCAAGCGGTAAAATGTGCTTGGCATTTAGCTTGAGTTTGGCCTATGTTGGTGATAAGCATAGATGGACCAAATAAACCACATCCAGGATCAATCGAAGCATATGACGGTACTAACAGATGCGCTATTGGACGAAGATCTGGTTTCTCAGGCCATTTGATAGATCAAACTCTTGTTCGAAACCAGTCTGAGATGATTCAGCTTTATGAGAAGAGCTGAAAACATCAGAAGTTGGGTACACTCTGAGAAAAGCCTCCCAGAGCAGTACTCGATTTTAGGCTGTGGCGTTCTTTCAGTGTAAGAAATACCCTGTGAATTCCCATAGAAAATATTTGGCACCGATAGCCACGCTTAACTTTGGTTTCATATCGGGCTGAAGCCATGTTCTTAACTGAAGACTCGAACTGTTGCGGCTTCTCCGCTTTAGCCCACACCTCAGTTCCGCCGCCTCAAAGCCTTCTGCCCACGCTGATTGGAGCGTTGGATATTTGTGAAACGGCTCCTGGAAAATTTTCTGACCTTGGCATCAACAAGGAGAGTCTCCAGACTGTTGATTAAGCGGATAAGTGAATCTTTAAAAGCTCTCAGTAAAGATCAGAGATGGTCTCACAAAACTACACAACTGCAGCTTCTAAATTAATAGATTAAATAAATTCTAAATAAATATACGTAATAGAAACCAGCTACTTTAATGAAGGTTTTGATGAAATAATTTCAAATCAACATAAAGGGCCTGATCTTCAGGTGTTTTTTCTTAAAACAGGTGCAAACATGTATGTACCCGCAAAGCGGATCGTCAAAGAGTGCATATAAATTATTTTGCTTTCACAGTTCAGGAAGAGCTTTTTAAGATCAAGATATGCCTCCATTTTCCAAGAAAAAGATCGACTTACAAGTGAAGCTAGACGAATTGACCATAACAAAAATGTCAGTTGAATTTATTTTTTGTCATCCAGCTAGGGCAATTATATTCTTGACATCTTGTTTCACTGTTTTCAACAGGTTTTAATCAATTCATGGAGCTTTAGCTGGAGTTATTGTCAGGCAGTGGTTTGCAGCCTGCAAGCTGGTGAATAATGAGCAACAGCAAAACATTTGGCTGGATCAATCAGCCAAAACAGATTTTTTCCCCACAAGCCTGACTAATTATACTCAGACGTTCGATTACAGTCTGGAGCTACAAAACTACAACAGAAATATCAATGAGTTGCTTTTGCTGATCTTTTTCTCATGTAGTTGTAGTTAGCACAAAGTGTCCCACACAGATTGTTAAACAGCAGCCGGTAAAAAATGCTTAACTGTTTGCAGGAAACTGGTCCGCATGCAAACAGAAGCAGGCGGCTGGACCCTTATGCAGGTTCAGATAAAGTTCGACATTAATATCCTCAGATCACCTTTAGGATGAGCAGCAGCATTAATCTTGTGTGTTCTAACCTGTCCTGCCTGGACATAGAGTAATGTGTAGGTTGACCGCTCAGCTTGACCCCTCCAGGCATTAGAATGTAGACCACATGTTTTGACTTTGTGTACGTCTTCAGAAACATGAGATAAAGTCTGCAACAAACAGAGATTATATGAAGCCTTATCTGTTGAGTGCATACTGTTCTGAAGGAACAGGCTGGCTCTATTTAGTTCTCTTCTGCTTAACCTACAAGGAAACAAACAAACAAAAAATGAAAAACTGCTGCCGGCAAAAATCCCTTCACTCACATTAAAATGTCAAAGATCATCAAACTGATTAAAAAAATCAGACATTTTTTATAGTGGAAAGCAATTTTAAAATCAAGATCATTTTTTATTTGGTTGTAAAGTTATCCAAACAATCATAAGTATGTAAAATTTAAGATTATTTCTAAAACCCTAAAAAACAGTCACTTTTAAAGGTATTATGTAGGGTTTTTTAAAAGACCCACCCTCTCCACCTGCATGCGTGTGCAAGAGCGTGCACAAGCCCATTTCTCCTCGTGCACGCCCTGTTTAAAGGTTGTTGTTCTCATTGTTCATACAAGCTTACTGTGTCCACAGACAGCGTGGACTATATAGGGGACTTCATAGCGAACTCGGTTAACTGACCGTTCAAACCGATGATCACTGCTTTTTGCTCCATTGGTCACGTAACTCCTCCTCCACTGCACCATGCCTGCGTCATGTTTGTTATTGGTCACCGCTGTCGGGTAGCGGCAAGCTCTATTGGCTGCGGGTCACTGTGAGAGCAAATCCCATAATGCTTTGCCACGCAAAAGTATCCTGGGATATATCTGCTTCTATCTGCTGCCTTTCTTTTCTTCTCAATAGTCTTAATAGACACTTTTTTTCTCTTACGACCCTCTGCCATTAAAAAGGAGGTGATTTTCAATGACTGTCTGAGACCGTAGGTCACCACACTTATGCAGCTGAAAGTGTGTGCGCACAAAAAATGATAGCTAACAGGACAACACATTAGATCACCAGAATGATTGACAATTAGGAGGACGTGCTGCTAATTTAGATTCTCCCAGGGTATCCCCAAACTTCACGTTCCTCAAGAGGGCCCCTGTCCTGCAGGTTTTAGAGGCTTCCTGCTGCTTCAGCACAGCTGGGTATAGCTGATTTGCAGTAGACCAAAGCCTGTAAATCAGCTTTAATTAAAGCTGTGTTGGAGCAAGGGAAACTCCTAAAACCTGCAGGACAGCTGGCCTCGAGGACCAAGGTTGGGGATGCCTGTTTGATGTTCCACCCGAAATAAAAAGATCATCCTATATACCTTTAATTTGTCCCACTTTTTACAGAATCATTTTAATTCAGCAACATGTAGGACAACCTGTTTCAGGTCCTGCCACTGCATCAGGACTTTGATTAGGCCACTTGAAAGCCTTAGTTCTGGCTTTTGAACCATCAAAGATGTTCAATGAAGTCAATAAAGACAGAACAGATTTTCATGAATCCCTCGCTAATAAATCTACACATATTTATACAGGTGTTTTTGTCTATACCGTTTATTGTTCTTCGCCAATAAGGCCAGCATTGAATGGGTTGAGCAGTGTCTTCATTGTCACGCATTGTAAACACTTGATAGACTCCAAAGAGACTAAACTACTGTTCTTGTTATAGCAAAGCAATAGAACCAGTTCTTTTAAAAAATACAAATTCGGTTTATTTCCTATCTGAATTGACAATTTTTATGAAAATGTAAATTATCACAGTTTTTGGTTTCATATCTATAATATACTTATGCTTATCTAGACCATAGTACTCAGCTAGTAAACTTCCACATAAAGGTCAGACATCCAGTAAAGTGTGTCCAGATGCTTCTGATGCTTCTGCTGTTCAATGACAGAGAGTGGCTTTGATATTTTTAATGTAATAAGCAGGTAAAAGACATTTTAATGTGTTTTAATTGAGAAAGTCCACCTGAAAATTTAATCTCTGCAGTCAGTTCATCCAGGATACGATCCTGCCTTCAAATTTTATTTCTGTCAGACCCCCATACACCGGCTGTCTGAGCGGTTGTACAGCGGGGCTCTGTCCCTGGAAATCCTGAAAGTTTTATAACAGCTCAAAATTTAAGCTGACATTCAACCATGGTTTCTCTGCTGCATTGCTCTGTTTTAGAAGTGAACCGCTTGTTCTGGAGGTTTTACAGTTTATTCCAAAGGGAAAAACAAATCATCTGGCTGGGGTCAACACTTATTGGCAAGGGGGGACCATTGTCCTACTTCTACCTTTGCCCCTGAATTAGTCTGGTCTTAGGCTACGTTCACACTGCAGGCCTTGATGCTCAATTGAGATATTTTTTGTAAAAGCTGATTTTTTTTTTGCGTTGCCGTTCACATTTCCAAATATGTGCAACTTGTATGTGATCTCCTGTGTGAACTGCAGTCATACAACGCAAGCGTCCCGCATGGGCAGTAGAGGACACAATGACATCACGGGCCAGCGTGCTCTGTGTTTATGGAAGTAAACATGGATGGTGGTGCTGGAGCGCATCTATCGATCTTTCCCAACCATAAAAACACAATCTTTTCAAAATGGTTAAACATAAATACTGCTCATCATCGTCTGCCATGGTGTTTTTTTTTTTCTTGCCGCTTCTTCATAGAAAGACCAAGAATAGTGACCACTGTCAGGTATTAAAGGTACACAAGTACCCCGTTTACACTACCCTTAAAAACTGAGCCGAGACCGGGCCCCGTGCTCAGTAACTGAGATAATTTGTCGCGGTGTGAACGGAAACAACCTGAACTGGAACTCAGATTTTCTTAACCGGACCGCGTTAACTGCAGACCAGTTCCCCGAGGTGGGTTCGCCTCGGTTTTTTCCCCTGCCTCGGTTCTCTGATAACAAGAGCGCGATGAGCAGAACGCTACACGCAGACCGCTGAACATGCCGTATTCGCTGCCATCACTGGCTGAACACATGCTGATTCACACTTCATTCCAGAAAGTCGGCCCAAAAGCCCACTTTCTCGGGCACATCCGCCAAGAAGGTTGTTGCCGCCAGTTTCGCTTCGACCCACCGCAAACACACGGAAGTATTGGCAGCAAGTACACACAAGCATAACTTTCTTTGAATGTGACGGGCGCCAGCCTATTTTGATTTTGCTTGATTCCCTCCTCCTTTCTCGCCTTCTTCTTTCTTGTGTTTTACGGGCGGTTGACAAACAGCGCTTGGTGCATTAACCGCCACCCCAGCTGCTTGAGTCCCTCCTTCAACCCTAGCAGTAATACCGCACATCGCCACTCATAGGGAGGCTTATGGAGTCAAGGAGTCGAGATAACCGACATAAGTGTGACGTGTGAACGGTCGTCAAACTGAGCTTGGCCTGGTTACCGATCCAAGCTCGGACCGGTCTCGGCCTGGATCGGTTTTTCAAGGGTAGTGTAAATGGGGCTTATGCAACCGTGTTGATTTTCCAGCGTAGGCTCCCCAGAGGGCGAAAAGTAAAAGTGCACTGTTGTAAATATGCACAGCTGTTCTCCTGGTTTCTCCGCCAGTTGTAGCTGGGTTGTTTTGAGCAGGCGAACGCAAATCTAATGACTAACACAGTGAAAGTATGAACATGCACACAGAGAGAGAGAAACCATTCCAATGTTACTTTACACCGTGATCGAAGAAACGAGGTCCAAGGCCAGCCTTACAATCTCTTTTATTTTAGCTCGCCATTCGAAAAAGCTTGCCCGATGTTCACCTCGTGGTACTACTCCTCTCTCTGTCCGGAGCCCTTTTCCTCTTTCTTGCCTGCTCCGACATGGGCTTTCGCTGTTTTCACGCTGGTTCCGCCATTATAACTGCACAAAGATCGCCACTGTGCTAGCAACGAGCATGCTTTAACTGGGGGGTGTAGCAGTTCTCGCCGTAAAGCAAGACCGACTCTCGCGAGACTTCTGAGCCTGTGGGTGCGGGCCGAGGGCTCCTGCAATTGCAAGTACGGTATTTCCCCTACAGACCACCAGGGCGGCCGAGAATACCTTTGTTCAACCTGAAATGACTCATTTAATAATCCAAAACGTTATGGAACACATTAATTAACTGAAAAATGCATAGTGTGCCTTTAATGGCTTTCAGTTCGGATGAATGCTAGCTGGTCGTTCAGACGCAGGTCGCATTTGTAAAGATCATAGTCGTATCGGATTCAGGACCACATAGCCAAGTGGCCTGGGTGACATCGGAAAAAATCGGGTCTGTGTTGTTCAGACAGCCATGAAAAGATCAGATAAAGGTCACATTTGGGCCAAAAAAATCGGATTTGGGTCACTTGAACATAGCCTTAGACTGCATGCTAAAATCTGATTTTCTGACCCACCGTGCGGCCATGACTGATTCTGTCCCCTGCTAATAAGACCAGCTAAACTATTCTTTATAATGTTCGCCATTGTTTTATGTTTCCTCTATAGTTGTCCTCCAAACATATGTCAGTGTGGTTCACTGGAGCCTCAGATCCACAGAAATGGCCCGCCAACCTTTTCCACACAGATTGGTTTAAAAAGCTGTGTACTTGGGATCATGTGTTTATTTTGAGAGGTTTAAGCCTATTTAATGGTGTCAGACTTGTTTAGTCTGAGAGGAATTGAGGAGTTCAGGCAGTTCTAAGGTCTGATTGTAGATTGTGAAATTAAACTCATCATACAAACATAGTTGGTTTGACTCATCATTTTTTTTAAATGAATTGGTGTGGCTTGCTTAGTGGTTTGCAAAGTTGGGGCTGGGGCCCACTAAGGGCCCGCCAGTAAGGACTGGGGTGGTCTTAGAAAATTGTAGGAAACAACTTTTTTAAAAAACAAAAAAAAAACCTGAGATAATGTTGGTGTTTTTAGGAATTATCATTATAAATATATATTTAACATCAACAAATATTTTTTATAGAATACTGTAGATGTTAAACTGAACTGTCTAACTTAATAAAAAAGGACAATCTCACCATGGATGACACGTAGCTGAAGTGTCTTTTCCCTTTTTCCTCCACGTTCTTGTGTGAGTCTGGCTCAAAACTAAAAAGGTAGTCAAACAGATCGTAAAGCTCATCTAAAGTTTCAATGACAGAAACAGACATTAAGTCCAGCCCTGTAACTACGTACATACTCCTGTTGTTCCTTATGTTGTACAACTATAACTATAATGGAAAAGGTATAAACACTGCTGAACTGATCTAAAAATAACTAAAATTGTCCTTAAAAATGTGCTAATAAGAATATAGATAAGATATTTCAATGGACTGAGAAATTTGCGGTTAAAGTAAAATAACCAGAGACTATTTAGTTGAATTAAGATAATCAGGTTGTAAGTTATCTTATTACATAGAGTGTTTTATTACTCATCTGTTCAAATAGTCTGATACTGCTCCATAGAGCTGTGATTATGGGGCGTGTTTTGAACGAACCAGGAAAAAAATTCCTCTGCACTCAATTGGATAGACCTACAACCAATAAGAGCAACGGAGTGCGTGACGTATGTTAAGCGATGCATAGTTGTTGTCAACAAAAATCAAAGCATGCAGTTGCACGCCTAGAATAAGAGGATGAGCCTTGATCGTGTTTCTCTGTTCCTCTTTTAAAATTAATTTGCTGTCGATATCTTCTAGAACAGACCTAATAGCAGAATCTACTCACCTCAACTCTCCAGCGGCAGCCATTGTTGTTGTCACCCAAGTGCGCTTTGGTGACGTGGTTGATTACGTTGCTGTTGATCATCTGTCCATCATCGTATAAAGCCCGCCCTGACAATTTGATTGGATCGCCAGAGGGTGGGCGATCATACTCGCGCTACTATGGAGCAGAGCCAGACCGAACTTCCCGACCTCAAACCTTGTGGGCGGGACTAAGTTCGGAATGGCACCCAGGCTAGGGGTTTGTTCCATTAGCGAGCAAACGGAGATGTAAAAAAAAAAGTAAAAAAGAAATGACAATTTTAATAACTTTTAATCATAAAATGTTTTTAAAGTTTTCTGTCTTATTTTGTTTTTAGATTTTTATTTTTTTTTAGGCTTTTTTATATAGATTTTATTTTTCCAAAGTTTTCTAAATGAATTACATCCTTTTTAAATTGTGCTCTAAATTTCCCCTTGTTTCTAAGCGTTCACACTAAAGTACCTGAAACTATTTGCTATTATATACTTGAAATAATAAAAATTAATCAGGTCATCTTATTTCGAGTTCAAAATATCTGATTATGCCATTCTAAATGCAAAAAAAATCATTTCAGTGGTAAATTATCTTTTTAAACTAAGGTTAAATATGTATTTGAAGAATTATTTACTTATTTTTAGATCAGTTTTTGCAGTAAGCAGAGACTTTTACAACACATTTGTATTTAAACAGAGCAAAGCATATAGATGAAGTGAAACCAAAGAGAACTTACGTTATACAGTCTAAAAACGCTGGATTTGTGATTTTTTTTGATCAGAAAAGAAGTGACAATTTAAAGAATTTGGAAATACTAGTATCTTAATCTCAAAATCTCTTACATATGGTCATCATCCCCTCCTTAAAGATGCAACTAATAATGTAATGTATTCATTGTATTGAACAAGCTCTCTTTTATAACCTAATTGCTTTTGGTTCAGTAGCTTAAAAAGGCATTAATTACATGGCCGGGTTGTAATGGAGGTTAAGGTGGATTTTTTTTACCAAGGTAATGAGGCGGTATGCACTGTAGCCAGAGCAGATTCTAATACTATAATAGGAGGCAAGAATGCAATTTTTCCATCTTTGCTCAATCATAGCTGGCTGAGGGAGGAGATAGGCCTTTTCAGAATGCCTGAATAAAAAATGGGACAGGGGGGAGAAAAAAAGCTAAAAAGAAGAAACATAATTGAATTCCAAAGAGTGCTATTTGTATTGCTGGAAGCATATTATTGGTGAGGTGCAAATGGCCTTCACTGGATGCAGATGACATTAAAATAATGCGTACAATAGTAGCGCTGAATGTGATGTGTTTGAATGCGTAGATGTGTGCATGTCCGCCCTCAGTGTTTTCATTAGATTCTCTGCAGTGAAGCTCGGACGACGCTGTGTTGGTTTTCCTTCGGCCTGTTGCTTTGTTATTCAGTATCTTAACACCAATGATTTATATGCCTGCTTTTTTGGTAGGATATGAATGGCTTTTCAGATTTTCCGAGAGATAAATATCCCCGTCATTCCTAAATATTACTTTGAAAGATCTTCTCCTAACTGTTTTCAGGTAAGAAAAACACAGCTCAGTTCTATAAAAATGTTCATTTTGTCAAGTTTGGGAAAACAAATTTTGCCTGTAGTTTTTATTTCAGGAATTATGACAAACCATCAAGAAGCTTATTTGCTTAAAGTCGTAGGGAAACGGCCGTTCCAACTGCTGCATTTCTGAATTCTCCCGAGTGGTGCACTACTTTCAAAATATTACACTTTGTTCTTAGCTGAAGGACACCCGCCCTCATTCCATTTCCAAATCTTTTGCACGTACAAAATTAAGATTATAACTGTATATCCTGACAGAGAACTGTCTTTTAATTAGATTAAAACATCAGTTCTGACACTCAACAGGCAAGTTAATACCAGGGTGTGATAAACTCACATCTTCAATGATAATTATCCTAACACAACATATGAATCCAGATGCTATGAAATCCATATAGATGACCATTGGATATTAGTCGATATTCATCCTGATTCCCGCAAGCTTTCAAGGTTTCACTCGCTAATCAGTCTGGAGAAAATTTGGAATCGCTCACACAAAACGAACGCCCAATCAGCGCTGGCTTTGAGTATGGTTGAGGTGGTGACGCGAACGAGTAGCCGTTTACAGTTCTAGTCAGCCAAACTAGAACATGAGCGTTTCCAGCCGATGAAACTAGCGCTAAGCGTGGCTATCGAGCAACAAAGCTCTTATCGGAATTACAGAGTATTTTTCACTGGAAGAAGAGCAAAAACACTGCTCTGGAGGCTTTTTTCAGAGGAAAAAGATGTTTTTTGCTCTTCTCCTGACTGGTTTCCTCGCAAGAGTAGCCTCGGCTTTTGGTTGTGTTTTCGCCCCTATGCGCGAGCAAATCCATTCTGATGAATCAGGTTACATTGAAATATGATTGGCCGTAATTTAGGCGCATAAGCTGACGTTTAACTAACTGGCTCAGATATAAGATAACAAAAAGAAACACAGATTTTAGGACAGGATTCTTTTTTTTTAAATAGACATTTTCTAAATTTTGGGACTATATAGTCTGATAAAGAGTACATTTATATACATGTTTAAGCCAGAATGATTTGACATTTAAATATGATTTCCCAACGACTTTAAACCTAAAGGTGTGTTCATTTACAAACCTGAACAATTCTGCATTGATTATAACCTCCCAGCTTTTCCGCTCAGACTGCCACCATGCACAGTCAACACAACATTTTTGTCCTATGACCTCTAACCCCCAGGAGATCTAATGGCATTTCATTGATGGGCTCCACAGTACGAAGGAGGGGGCAAGGAGAAACAGAGGAGGGTTGAGCAGCCATGGTTGCTCTGTGTCTTTGGAGGAGATTAGACGACTGAGTTCACCTTTAATGATGGTTGAGATAGTCTTTCAGGAGGGGGAAATGCCAGAGCTCAGCAGTTTGTTTTGTGTAGCTTTAAGAGCTTCCTGTGTCAGGTTCAGGTTGCCCGTCTCGCTCCCCAGCAGCGGCCCATTGTCTCTGAGCCACAAAAGGCAGCACAGTGTTCGGTGATCGACTGAGCAGCTCAGTCAACTCCTGTGCAACAGCAAACCTAACCTCCACTGGGGATTCACGTGTGTAACTCCAAGGAATCTTCATTCAGAGGGGTTTTTATGAATGTGGCACTCCGTGCAAATAATCTGTTTCACAAAGTTAATCAAGAATTTATGATCTCATGTCTATTTCTAACATTAAGCAATGTGTTAGGTAATTGAGCTTGTTGGAAATAAAAAGGGATATTGTCAAACAAGAACACACTGCAAAAACGATCTAGAAATAAGTAAAAATGTCCTTATTTAAGTGTATTCACCCTTTTAATACAGATGTCAATGGAATGAGTAATTTTACTCTTAAAATAGGATGATTAGATAATATGCAATTCAAATAAGACAATGCAATAGTGTTTCTCTTATCCTAGAAGTGTAATCACGGTCTTCTTCTATTTTCCTACGACTTTTCCTAAATCTCAAGGGATGTTTTTTTAACACTGACATAATAATAATGAAATGTTTCTGTATTATATTGTTTATTTCACGTGACTCATGATTAGGTTGTATTTTTCCCCATCTTCATTTTGGTGGCATTAAATAAAATGACTGTATCAGGAAACTGGGCATGCAGGACTCAAATAACACTTCAGAGTTCCAAAATTTCAGTGGTTTAATATCAGTCCAAAGGCTGGTACACTGAGAATTCACCAAGAGGGCAGAGGTATCCAAAAACACTGGGCAGAGGCAGAATACAAACAGTCAAATACTCCAACAGAGCCTAGAAAGCTTGGGGGGAAAAGCCTACTGCTGGAAGAAACAAAGACGAAATGCCCTGGGAGGAAGGAAAGAGACAGCTTAAATACACAGGAGGCGATGATTGAGGGCAGGTGTGTTCAATCAGCCTGGCTTGGGTAGTGCAGGGAGCAGAGGTGGGGCAAAACAAAGCTGACAAGCCACGATGACAAGAAAATACGCAATTAGCCTTCATGCTTATCTCCATATTGGTTGTATGAATTTCCAAAAAGTTTGTCCTCATTCATTTCACAATTAAAGCAATGGATTGTTCTCACAGCTTTCTCTGTCACCACAATCTCTTCTGCTTCAATCACTGTTTGTACATAGCCTTTATTGTACTGACGTAAAATTCTAAACAAAATCTTAAAATTCGAACAATTTTAAGATTTTTCATAAAAATTAGCTCTCTAAATGTTGCTTTTACATTCATGGACCAAGTGTGAAAGCAGCTTAGACTTTGCTTGATACACAAATCTAAATCTTTATGCATTAGTCTTGGTAATTCGTAAAAGTAAGTAAAAAGAAAAGAAAAAAAAAGTCTTAAAAAATACTATATATATATATACAAAACAAGATTCTATATTTTCTCCAGTGATTTCCAGTACTTCAGAGAATGCACACAGGAATAGAACAATTTTATTGGTTGAAGTATGGACCAAATATTTTTGCATTATTGTTAATTTAAAAAATGCAATCCAGAGATGAAACTTTATCAAACTTTACAATGAAAATAAAAAGCCTTTTAGAAAAACTAAGCTGTTTTCTCTGATAAATGTATTTTTCCAAATTCATTTTTTTCAATTTTTTCACATTTATTTTCTTAAAACATTATTCTTCCAAATATTTTTACAGATTTTTATTATTTTTACTATCATCAAATTTCTATTTTGCTGATTTTTCAAATTGCAATTGTGTTTTACGGATTACATTCTCTTCTCAAGCCAAATACAAATGCTTGATCCTAACACATTAATTGACCAATAAAACATCACCACTAACATCCATGTAGACCAGTAGATGGGTTTCCCAAGTGTAATGTCACAAAGCATTCTACCTCATGAACGCCATATTAAGTACAGAGAACTTAGCTTAGTTCTAAGGTGCTTCTAACCTGACTCCACCAGATGGATTTGCACCGCATATCCATCTGGAAACCTTCCTTTGAAGTCATTTTGGGAAGGGGCGAAAATACTGGTTTAGCTGATTGGCCTATGTTGGTGATAGGCGAGGGCCAAATAAACCAATCAGATCAACTGAAGCATATGGCTGATACTAACAGAGCGACAAAGAGGAGCCAATTGATGAATCAAACTCTTGAAACCAGTCGGGGAGAAGAGCAAAAAATATTTTTCCCCTGAGAAAAGCCTCCAGAGCAGTGTTTTTGCTCTTCTTTTCAGTGAAGAAATACTCTGTAATTCCAATAAAACTTGCTTGATAGCCGCACTAGCGCTAGTTTCATCGGCTGAAGCAGCCATGTTCTTTAGACTGAAATAATACAAGCTTCTGGTTCGCGTCACACCTCAACCATATACTCAAAACCAGCGCTGATTGAACGTTAGTTTGGTGAAAGAGCGGCTCCAAAATTTTCTTTAACGGAGAGTCTCCAGAGCTGATTAGCCGAGTGAAGAGAGCAGCCTCTCGCCATTGGCGCCTTGATGGTCTCCACTGAACTAAGGTGCTTCCCCTCTGACCAGCATGGATTTTTCTAGTTTAAATCCCTGTGAACTTAAATGATGCAGAGAAAATCTGTAATACTGGATGCAATCCATTCAAAGTTCCCGAAGACTTTATTCAATTACTTTCCTCAAATGACAGGCTTCCAGAACTTTTCTTTTACAACTTATACATATATCTCTTACACAAGCTGTCCTCATTCACTGGAAAAAGACAAGAAGATATTCAAATGTAAAGAGAAGGTAAGCAACATTCTGCTGATTAATGCTTACTTTATATAAACAGCTACAAACAACTATAATGTCTATAGAAAAACCATCAGAAAAAAAAAATATATAACACATTAAATCAAATCCAGTTGGCAACAGCCTAAGCTAGCTCTCCTGACGTGTTTTGAAACTCACCTGATATGAAATGTGCTCTGCACAGACGGCTACTGCCAGTTGGTGTCAAGTCAGCCCTTCTGATCGCTGACAGCCATCTCTAACTACGTCATTAAAATTTGTAGAACGGTAGAAAGAAATATCTGGGTCACCTTTTTTAGTGTCACATCCGAAGGCACAACATCGGACAGAGTTGTTGACATGCAGGGGACCGGAGCAGGTACTCAATATGGCTGAGGTTGGATTCCAATGTCTGTGATGTCAGCTGCAAGGCATCAAGTACATGCATTAATTTGCTCCTCACTACAGAGGTTAAGCATCTTCCAAGAAGGGAAGAGAATATGATGAGTAAAACGTCGATTTGGAAAAGAAGGACTTAGATCGCCATAAAATTGCATCATGCAAAGATGAAAAATAACTTTTTAGAATATAAAAAACTGCCAAAAAAAATCAATATGATAAGAGAAAAAAAGTTGGATGAGGCAGTTTTACATTTTTCATTTCTGGATTGCTTTACAAAATTCTTCCTTTTCTTGCACCAATAATGGAACTAAATTCCCACCATATGATCAGAGCACTTTCACTTTTCCATGTACATGGAAAACATATTCTACTTGCTCTCCATGTGAACCTCAGTGAGAGATGTAACGCAGCCTATATACATATTCCTGATTCATTTTTAAAAGTTTTAGGTTTCAGCGGCTGTTTCAGTAGCGTCACTGCTGTTTCTGTCAATTATCAGCTTCCAGACCAGCTTCTCTGATTGGTTAATAAATTGTATCTGATTCATTACATTATTGACTAGGGGTACAACCCACCCAACAGCATAATGGGCGAAGACAGTCCAGAACCTGCTTTTCTGAATTTGCGATCAGACTGGTCTCAAAGTTCTACAAACACTCAGAAAACAGAAAAAATGCAGGATTATCTCTCAATAAGGCGAACATCAGGGTACAAATGGTTATCATGTTCTGTGAATCTCTGTTTAATGCAGATGACAATAAAGCCCTCCAGTTATGGCAGATCAAAGCATGCACCTTAAATCTCTGAATAAATGTATAAAATTTACTAACGGGCCTTTTTCTTTTTTTCTTTTGTTTCCTATATAGACTAGTTGGACTAGTTCCACTCACGCAGTTTTGGAGGGAACCGATTCAACTCAGAAATAATAACTTTTAATATTATCGGCAAACATATTGGTCGTTTTTGGTTTTATTGACTTGGGGCCGTGTAGACGGTGCTAATTTGTAAAACTGTAGCCTTGAAATGACGGTGAGGAAAGCAAACCCTCCCCGGATTCTGCTGCACAGCCTCTAAGGTCTTATTGTATTCCGGTCATAATCCACTGTAACAGCTCGTCTGTAAAAGGAAAACAGGAAGTTTTGCACAGGTTTAAGTCCTTTGACAAGTGAATGAGATCTTTGACTTCCAGCCTTTTAGACCTCCATAAACCTCAAAGCTTTTCAGCTCTGCTCCCTTTCTGTTCTCCTACTGGTTCTCCCTGACATTCCTGTTGGCCCTGCCTCTTTGAAGTGGCTTGTTGCAGCGGGCTCCCATTACAGAGGCTGGTAACAGCGTAAACCGATCTGTCTGGCTGGAGAGAATGGCCCTGGCCCAGGGGTTAATCAGCAGACCCAGTACACTGCCCACTCTGTCCCTGCAGCACAGCTGTAACAAGACCAGCCAGATTTGGAGGTTAAGACAGACAGCTACGGCCAAACTGCTTTGAAGTTGACAGTCAGGCACTTGGATTTGGGTTCTTAAGGAAAAGAGCTGGCTAATGTTTGAAAATATAGGAACTAACCTGATGCTGAATCTCTATTCTTTACTGGGACAGGAGACAGGAAGCTGAGTAATCCCCCCTCGCGCCTCGGCTACATGTTACACAGTTATAGACCACAATGCTGTGTTGAAATAGAAGAAATGTTAACACACTCTTTATAAAGTTGATGTTATTCTGTAGTTTTTTTTTTTATTCATCACTAAGAATCAAGTAGAATTTTGATGTGTATAGATATAAAAGCATAACCAGATAAAGTTATCCATACTCACTCTACGGTTTTACATTTTGTCATAGACCAGCAATAGCCTCCTTTTATTCAATCTCATTTAATTTATATAGCCAATTCACAACATCGCCACCATCAAGGCACTTTACAGAGGACAATACAACCAGATCATCCAGTCAGATTGATTCAAAGTTTTTCTATTCTAAGGAAAAGCAGTTGATTTTATCGACTCATTGGACTCATAGGGAAATCCGGCTACACTAAGCATGTAAGTAGCGAGCAGTGGAGAGTGGTAGGAAACACCTTTTAACAGGAATAAACTCCACTAGGAACCTTATTGTCATTATTGTCTTATAACACAGATTTCTGCAAAAAAAAAAAAAAAAAATGGTTTTACACATCAACATTTATGGAGCACTGACAAAATATAAAGCATTTAGAGAGAAATAAGCATCCTTTAAAGAAGTGGTTCTCAAACATATCAGCCTGTGACCAGGAAAAATTTATGCAACAAACCAGCAAACCTCTACAAATGAAAAGAATTACTTTAACTATTTATTAATTTTTTTAATGACTTTTTAATCATTTATCTTTTTAAATGTTTTCATTATATAATTTGAATTTAATCCTTTAGTTGTGCATTATACAACTTAATGGTATATTCAATATTTAAATCATGTATTACTTAAAATAAATCAAATGAGTAATCGATTTATTTCATGAGACATTAATATTTATGTATTTTATGGTATGACGCATGAAGTTGAACTGAAGAAACTAAATTACCTGCCATCATCATCAGAGGCTTACCTGCCTCTGACACAAACCAATTCAAGTTCATTTTAGAAGGTCTTCAAATCCTTGTCTCAGCTTGCTACCCAGCCAGAGTGCAAGCAGTGGTAGCACTGTGTCTGATTTGACTCAGATAACCTCGATTTCACCCACCTCCATCACCTTCTCCACCATTGTAGCTAAGCTCCATCTGGCTTTTCCATGCTGATTCTTCAACCTCATCCCTATCCGAGTATTATTCATCCCAGACTCTTATTGCATTCCCCTTCACATCTCAACCTTTCCTGCAGAAGACCGCCATGTTGATTCTGGTTCTGCCAGAGGTTTCTTCCCAGGGGAGCTTGTCCTCTCCACTGTCGCAACATGCTTGCTCATCATGGACAGGTTCCTGCAAACATGTGTTTATCCAAGCTGGACATCTGTCTCCCGGGTCCCGAATGAAGCACTAGTATCAGCTCATGCAGTTCACTGGATCTCATAAATTCAGCTCAAGCACATCATCTCGCCAACCAGCGGTCTATGGACTGAATCTACTTCACCTATCTCCACTCCACAACCAGTTTCAGGCTTGGGGGGGAAACATCCCTGTTCTCATACACCTGCTTATGCATATTAAAGTTAAAATCAGTGCCAATGTTTCCTGCCAAGGTCTGAGTGCCAAAGTCTTTAAATAACTGTATGAAAAAAATATTTTATTTGTCTTTTTCTTTCCGTGTGAGTTTTTGAGATTTCAATATTATGATCCTCCATATACCTCAGGAATAACATCACAATAATAGTGAAAACCTTCTATTTAGTGTCTTGCACTCTCCACCCTTGCAAATTTTTGACTGACGGATTTTTATTTTTACCTGGAGGTAATTTCAGTACATTCCCAGCTCAGGGAAAGAAGCTGTTTTTAAGTTTGTTTGCTCTGGATTTAATGCAGCTTTACTGCTTCTTTGATGGAAGTGAATCAAGCAGCTAAGAACTCAGGTCTGAGGGATCTGTGAAATTTTTCTAGACCCGTGTAACATAAGTCAGGAACTGGCAGATGGCATCACGTTATCTCTCATGCTGTCTTCACCACCAATGATAAGTCTTTGCTCTCCGGTACCACTCTGTCATCCTGAGACACAGGATGCTTTACACCATAGTCCTGGGAAAATATGTCGGTGGCAGAAGAGAAAGTCCAGATCCACCAATTGTCCAAACCTTCCCCCTTTTCCCTTTGTATGTATAGAGGGATATTGGGCAAGCAGTTCAAGGCTACAAATATAACCTTTGGAAATTTCCAATTAAGATAAAATAGACCACCTTTGTGACTTAATCAAAGTATACTGTAAATGCAGCTGTTTAGTTGTAAAAAATGTCAAGGCTGGATTGGTCTATACAGCATTACTGAAGCCTTTAAACTCATCAAACGTTCTGTTATTCCAGCTCTATTTTTATAAACTCACTAATGTGAGGAGTACTGCTGCAACAAGGTCAGATGGGGATTTTTTATGATAAGGATATTTTGTGAAAGAGACATTTTTATGACAAAACTATTTTTATATATACATATATATATATATATATTTAACTTGGTTTCCAAGATTTGAAGACATTTCGCCTCCCCTCCATGAAGCTTTTTTTGTCTTTATAAAACTCAAACTCTTTGCGGATGCAGACATTTGAATTGAGAAAGCTTCCTGGAGAGGTAGAGAAACGTCTTCAAATCTTGGAAACCAAGTCCAGTGAATATCTTTTGAATTTTTTACGGAATATTTATATTCATGTACCACCTCAATGACATTCCCCTCCAGAGTGGACACTACTGGAAGGGTTTGAGGCACCTTCCTATGTTTTGAAAACAACATTAACTTTGTTTTGTCAGCATTAAGAAATAATTTAGGTTTGAGGCACCTTACTATTACAACAAAGGCTTTCTGTAGGGAATAAATAGCCTGTTTAAGTGATGACCCAAAGCAATAAATAATGGTATCATCAGCATAAAAATGCATATATACATCAGAGAAATTTTTGTTCAACATTGTTGATTTACAAGATTAATAAGAGGGGGCCCAAAACAGATCCTTGTGGCACACCCTTGTAAACAGTAACAAATTCAGAACAAAGCCCCTCACATTTTATAAACTGGTCTCACTATTAGCCTACTACTGTAATATTAGGATAAAAATACAATTAAATTTGAGGTTGCGATGAGATTTATATT
This sequence comes from Cyprinodon brontotheroides, assembly GCA_018398635.1. NCBI lineage: Eukaryota > Metazoa > Chordata > Actinopteri > Cyprinodontiformes > Cyprinodontidae > Cyprinodon > Cyprinodon brontotheroides. The sequence continues at coordinate 36,236,004 of JAGKQL010000009.1, forward strand.
TGGGAGCAACAGTTTTGTTGTGGTTAATTAATTTGGCAAAAATAAGGGACAGAGAAAATCCATATAAATTTGAAGCTGCAGATGACTTAGATAAATGATTTGCAGGTGTACGTAGTTTATTTCTCCATTTTTCCCTCTAAGTGTGTTACCAGACACATTAAATGCAGCAGTGTGTTCTAGCCTTTGGTCATGTAATGCATTCTGCCGTGTCCAAAGATTGATCATGTGTCTGATCTGGATTTGGTTGGCAAGTTGTAAGTAAATCAGTTTTCTACAGCCTGCTGTAGGAATAGTGTCTATGTCTCTCTCCTTAAAAACATTTGTATTCTTTTTTCTTGATTCTTGAAATTATGCGTATTTTGTAATAACTTACTAACAACATTTTCTCCAATTTGCTAACTTAGCCCTATTTTATTTTATTTTTTTACTGGATCCATGTTCATAAGAGTTAATATTTGCATTATCTGTAACAGCTCTAAAGCGAAAATAGTTCCTCTGGTTATTCTTCCCATTGGTGTGATGGATGTTACCTTTGCACAGGTTTAATTTACATATGTCATATTACAAGAAACGGAAGACAAAGATGCTGATTCTCTGTTTTTTCTTTCTTCGCCTTGGCTGATTTTACTACCAGAATCTTTACAGCCGTGCTATCACACAGTGAGCCACTCATCTGCTTCATCAGCTATCCACCACAGTCTGGGACAGGTGCCGGCGCTGTTGTGTTTATTCCCTGGATCCCTCCAGCACAAAACTTTAATATTCATGCCGGACGATAAAGGGAATTACTTCTTGATTGCTTGGAGGAACACTGATACATCTGGGAGATAGAGAATGTCACTGGTAGGAGGATTCAGATCATGTTTTGAATTTATTTTTTTGGCTGGGCTGAACCCTCTCAAGGAGCAAAGTCTATTAGTTGCAGCCTTGTCTAATCTGATCTGGCTCGGCGCACATTTGTCCCTGTGAAAACTCAAATTTGTCTTGCAATGCACATGCCAGGGAAACATATGTGTATCCATCCATCCATCCATCCACTATCCTGTAACTTTTAGATATGACCTGGGTCCAAAACACCTGAATCAAGCAAATAGATGATTAAGAAGACTGAAGAAACTGACAGCATGCTGAGGTGGTAATTCAGCCATTTGATTCAAGTGTGTTTGACCAATGACAAATCTAAAAACTGCAGCATAGCGGCCCTCAGGAACTGGAATTGCCCACCCCTGGCCTAGTGGCTAGAGCTGTGAAGGTTGCAAGTACCCAGTTTGATCCCCACAGCCTCAACTTTGGGTTGCTGAGCAAAACCCTTAACCCCACTCTGCTACCCGAGCACCGCACAATGGCAGCCCACTGTTCCCCAAGGGTATGGGTTAAATGCAGAGAGTGAATTTCCCCATTGTGGGACAATGAAGTGATTTACATTTACATTATTGCCACTCCTTCCTTTGCTTGCTGTTGTCAAAGTTTCTTTTAATTTCTTAATGCATTTTTTTTCCTAGATTGATACTTTAGTAACAATATATATTTATTGCATAATCTTTATAGGGAAGAAGCAACATAGCTTCAAAAAAATCAGCCATTAGAGTTATGTGAACATTTTCTGCATCGGCACCAGCCTTAAAAATTACAGGCTCCTTTTTCAACCTTTCAAACTGAAAAACTGTGATTCATTAATTAGTTAAATGTACATGTCAACACGTATATTTTTGCTTTCAATCCAACTTTTTGGGGCTATTAATTCTGACTGATATATTTGTGTAATCTTGTTTTTTTTAAAGTTTTGGTTATACAAGTCTTTAAAATTCCACATTGCATATAATCGTATGTTTGTCTAATTGATTGTTTCATTTTAGGCATATTTAAACAATTAATCATCATGTAGAAAGTATATATATATATATAGTATAGTATATATATATATATATATATATATATATATATATATATATATATATATATATATTATATATATAAAAATTTGTTGTTTATGATTGGAGATATAGCTCTTACTAGTAAGCAGAATTTAAATTTGCTATTTTGCTTACTTACCCTTAGCCTTCTGCCTCCCATTGAGGATACTGAGATACTTTTCAAGATTCCAGACTGATCTGCGAGTGAAACTTTGAAAGCTCGCGAGATCAGGATGGTCTCACGAGGCTTGTAAAGTAAGTAAGTAAACTTTATTTTTATGGTGACCTTTTACTTCTACTCACATGATACATTTTACAACACAAATAAAAACAGATAACTTTCAATAAAAGCTCCTTACATTTTTAACAATTGGCTCGTTACTTTGGAAGGCTTTTGAATCATTTCAATGCTTTAAAGTTACCCAGTCCTTTATTTTCAGGGACAGTGTCATCAATACCAAATTCAATCTAATGACCGGGATCCGGAATCACGTTGCATTTGACGCATCTAAGACCAGAGATGACCCACGGTACGGCCGATCAGATTAGCCGGTATGTATTCAGGGCCCCTGAAAGCAAGGACCCTCAGGAAATCATTGCAGCAACAGGTGGCCAATGTAGCGTTAGCATAGTAGCATGGGCTGTCCTATTTGTATCGGGTGATTGCAGCAAAATGAACACAACGGAGATCTAGTCCTATTGGCAGACATCCATTTACAAAATGTAGGCAACGGCATGAAAAAGTGGTTTCTACTTTTTACTTTTATATTTTTAAAGATGGAAGTATCTGTAGTTGTTTTTGTAGCTCAAGTACGGAAAGTGAGTACTTTTTACGCACTGGTGGCTGTGTATATATATATATATATATATATATATATATATATACACAATAATGAGTGTCTCAGAAATGCAGGATTGAGATATGTTGCCCTATTAGTGGCAGAATTTAAATTTGGTTATTTTGCCTACTTTTTTAATTTTAGCTTTCTGCCTCTCATTGAGGATACTGAGCCTTTAAAATTGAGACACCTTCCTGTAATTTAATGAGTTGATAATGTTATCATGTCTTCTTCTCTCAACTCCGTCACATGCTGCTGTGGTTGGTCCGCCTGTGGCGACGTCTGACCTCCACCTGTGAGGCCTTTTCTACTGACACCAGCATCTCTGGGTAAAGAATGACCTTCATTTCCGTAGACACACCACTGAGTTCGCTCCCCCGGATTGGGCGCCCATTCCATTTCATGGTGCATCACCCCTGCACATGATTACGCCACACTTTCAGGTGTAAAAGGAGGAAACAGTTTTTGAAACTGATGTTCCTGTCACCAAAGTGCGCCGCTCCCTTCGTCTGTTAAGCACGATACCTCCCTATCTATAAATTACCATTTCAGTACGGACCTGTTCAGGACAACACTTCACTGGTTCACAAAGCATATAAGGACCCACAGCTGTTAGAGGGTCCTTAGCTGTTTGCTTTATTTGCACTTGTTAAATGGATATCAGCCATTTTTTAATAAGCAAAAGCTAGTAACCTGTTAATGTAGCACATTAACCACATATCCACCTCAGCATGAAAGCTGTATGCGAGTAGAATAATTGTTCCAACATTTGATGATGTATTGACATTTTTTTTCAAAATGGGTTCTTTTCAAGCACTGCAGGAAAATGAAAACAAAAGTAAACATGCATGGGGAAGGAAAAGGAGATGATTTGATTCGGATATGTGTGGTAATTAATTACTCATTACGTGAAGCTTTGAGCAGCTGAGACAACAAAATGAAAGCGTCTCAGCAGTTTAGAAAAATTAGCACTCAAACTCTCGTTCAGTCTTTCCCACGGTCCCTCAGTTTCAAAGCCCACAAGTTTTATTTTTAAACCCAAATCCCACAAGAATCCTTGAAAAATAAAGTCATCACCAAGCTTATGTTTCAGGGGCAATTCAGAGCCTCCCTCAACACACATAGTGAGTCATTTATGTAAGATGTTGGCACTAAACATTTTTAATGAAATCTTTAGAGAATGAAGCACCTTAAGTAGGTTTTTAACAAACTGCAAAACAGGAGGAAGAAAACACCTAATGGTGCCCAAAACCCAAACCCTAAAATCTATTGCAGGAGTCTTACATGTTTCAAGATGTTAAAATTTAATTGCAGTGGCAAATATGCTTGTTTCTTTCAAGGATTTTTAAAAAACATTTTAAACTCACTAGGGTTGTTAGACCTGTAACTTTAAAAACCTTAATTTTATTATTATTAGACTTTGGCCAAATATGAAGAAACAAATACTTGATTTTTGCTAATGAAAAGATGAATTCAATACACACTTTCCAATTAAACTACTACTTTCCTAAAGAACCTTTGGGATTGAAAAAAGCATTCTGCATTGCACAAATCTGTCAGGTTATGGAACCTCTCTTTTTTTTTTACAGCCCACAGGAGTTCTGGACTCATTTTAAAAGTTTTTTTTTTGTCTGCCTTTATGCTTGACCTTTAGATTATCAGAAAACTCTGACAAGTTTTTGAAAATATTCAGATCTTCATCCATCATTTGGATTTAAAGGAAAAGTTTGGTCATATTCAGAATTCAAACTTCTAAAAGTACTTTAAATATAAAATTATTCCATACTGTTCAATAAATGATAAGTTTTTTTAGTTAAGAGTAATTTTCATGTGAATGTGCTTTACTGGAGGCATCCATGTTTGTCAACGAACACTACTGCCACCTACTGGCTTTTTGTGACGTCACGGTGCGGTATCGGCTGTTGATCAAGTCCCAGTGCTGTATCTGGAGTTTGTCACAACGCTATTATCCTAAGTCATCTTGAAAACATTCTTCTTCCAAATGTTGGCTACATATTTACGGGCTTTTTCTTCCTCCAGAAGTCCGATGGCAAATCCTTCCTCCTCAAGTTGGCAATCTAATGACAAACCCATGGATCATGAATTGGAAAGGTGAAAAAACTCTTTTTTTCCACTTTTACCTGATGTATTACAACATTTAACAGCCATGCACGTAAGCATTGTCAGTCAGTTTCACTATAGCTCTGGTGAATTTCAATGGTGAAGTCCTCTGGAAATCTTCAACAATTGTTGTTGATTGCAGATGTGTCTAGTAGTTCCCATTGATTTTGCTTGTAAAGACGGGGAGAATGGCACTAGGCTTACCGCACCGTGACGTCACTGCTGGAAGATGGCGGGGGTGTTAGTATATTTGGGCAAAAATGGCCAGTGCTTATATCTTCATGCACCATTTGGATTTAACTGCTTCTGTATTGCAAAAAACACACACACAAAAAAACAGCCCAAACATATTGAGATTATGTTATAATATCAAGAACTAAACTTTTGCATTTTATCCTGCAGCTTCTGATCAAATTTCTGTTGTAATTTTATAAATTTCAAACATAAAGTTCATTAAAATCACTGCTGTCATTGTTTTACTATCAACATGTTCAATGAAACTTAGTAGAGTATTAAGATTTATTTCATTTTATTCAATGTTTCAAAGCAAGTATAGTTAGAAATGTTGTTCTACATGTGTAGTTATGAGCTGTTTTGTTGCTAAATATTTCCATACATACATTTAAATTCACTTTCTTGTAGATTAATAGACATACAGGCCTGATTTTGGTGTCTTGGGGGTGAGGAGTGCTGAACTTCTTTGTGCTGGTTTATTCTAGACCAGAGACGCTGGCTCAGTAGACAGGAATCCTTCAGGGCACCAGAGACATCTGATTCCTAAGCACTGAACTAAATGCTTCTGCATTATTCATGTCTATATCACTTTATTGCTGTGCAAGGTTTTCACTCAAAGTTTCTGCCGCACCATTTACTATAGCAACCCTGTAGATGTTAACTGGCAAATCTTCTCCGAACTGCTTTTCTCTCTTTTTTCTGCTCTTCAATGACGGCAGCATACAGTATTCTGAGTAAGTGGCTCCAAAACTCTTCTGTCTCATAACGAACATTTTATGTCTCAGTTGCTAAGTTACATATAAAAACCTCTGCATCTACGCATAATAAGTAAACTGAATGAAGAATGCATGAGTAATAAAACACATAAACTGCCTTTTACATTAATATGGATGATTAGCTCATAACTATTTCTTCTATTCCTATTTGTCTAGAATGTAAGTATACATTTTGCATTTTAGGGTTATTTACAATCCTTAAACTATTTTCACACATTTTGTCTTGTTTGGTTGGAGTATATTTGCATCAATTTCTTTTTACCTCTAAATAAATTATTATGGAAGCAAATGTATTGAAAAGTAAGCTAATTAAAACTCAGAGTGTGCTGTTTATTCTCAGTATACATCCAGAAGTTGGCAACAGCAAACATAAACATCCCCTGGTGAGGTGAGACCTAACTTTAACATTTGTGTTGTGCAATTTACCAGAAATGATGATTATATAAAATAAATAGAATTGTAAGTTATAGCTGAGTAATTGATCATTCAGATCAAGGGTAAAGCCAATCAATGATTATTAGTTAAATAATTATGAACTGTGACTTACTTAAACACCAGGGTTCATAGTCTTTGAAATAAAGGTTGGAATACTGGATTGGCTGTTAAAGGAAAAGTCCAGTCAGTAAGGAATAATCAATGAATCATTATCTATATGCAAAAACCGATACGTTTGCGGTGATTTAATGAATCAGTAAAAAAAAAAAATAACTGGGAGCAACCATTTTGCCCAAATATAGTAGCCCCTCCCTCCCGCCATCTTCCAGCGGTATTTGACGTCGCGATTAGCGTAAGCTAAAAGCGCCATTCCTCCCCGCTTTACAAGCTAAATCAATGGGAACTACTAGACACATCTGCAATCAACAACAATTATTGAAGATTTCCAGAGGACTTCAACATTAAAATTCACCAGAGCTATAGTGAAACTGACAATGCCCACGTGCATGGCAGTTGGATGTTGTAATACATCGGGCAAAAATGAAAAAAAGAATTGTTATTTCAACTTTCTGATTCCTGAACTTCCTCGGACGGAAGTTGGTCGTTGGATCGCCAACTTGAAGAGGGAGGATTTGCCATCGCAACCTCTTGCCAGAGAAAAAACACGTAATATTAAGCCAAAATTTGGAAGAAGAATGTTTTCAAGATGACTTGGATAATAGCTGCCAGACAAACATGTTCTTTGGACAAACATGGATGGCTCCAGTAAAGGACATTCAAAATGAAAATTACCCTCAATTAAAAACCCATCATTTATTAAACAGTATGCAATAATTTTATATTTAAAGTAACTATAGAAGTTTGAATTCTGAATGTGAGCGCACTTTTCCTTTAAGGTGCAGTTGCCTTCACCAGTTTAGTCATTTAGACTATGCTATCAGTAGGGTTGTCAAAAGTATCGAAACTCAAAAAAAGTATCGATACTGAAATGTTGTATCCGATACAATACTCGTTTTTAAAAGTATCGATACAGTGCCGTCACCAGTGGCACCTAAGCACTCATTCATCTAAAGTGCAGAATAGAGGACAATGCACTTTCAGAACACTATGTGATTGAATAATTCTGTGCTCTTTTCAGTTTCAGACTTTTTTTTTGTAAGAGGTGCAAGCTGCTGAGAATTATTTTTTGTTTCTTAACTGGTTTGGCTAGTGTCATTGTTATGTGTGCAAAGCATAGCCAAAGTAAGAACACTTAATTTGAATTTTATAAGTTTTTATCAAGCTTGCTTAATATTATGCACAGCATAACACACCTTAATTGTGTTTCTTTATTGTATTTTATTTATTAATGAAAATATTTCTGTAGACTTTTGGAGTCTTTGTTTTATCCTTGTGGTATCGAAAAATGGTATCGAGCATCTATTATTTTCCTTAGTATCGGTATCGAGTTGAAAAGTTTAGTATCGTGACAACCCTAGCTATCAGGAATGAGAAACTTAAGAAATCATTTTGGATCCAGATCTTTTCAGCAGAACCTGAATGTTCCTGTATGTTTCTGAAGGGTTCACTACACATCCAGTATACCTTGACTGCATCTAGTATTTTCCATTTATTTCTATATATTATGAGCCCACAATAAAGGGGGAAATATGAGGTTTTATTGTGGAGGATTTTGGCTTAATTGCTAAATGAACTTGCTAAATGAACTGAAAGCTAATAGGTTTATGAACTTAGTTCATTTTTTAAAAAGTGAACTATGAACGTGAGGTAGTTAATTTTCATCTGTGTGACTTTTTAACAATAAATTGGCAGAACATTGAACAACATTGTTCTAGCAACTATAAAACACATACAGTAATAGCAGGGATTCATGTTTTTGGAGTAGAGACATTGACAGAGTTGACAGGTTGAATTTTATGTAATTTTTTGTATTTGTTAATTTTCTCAAATTGTATCTGAAATAACAAACAACTGAAATCTGACTACAACCTCTATAAGCACAGCGTCCGGGCAGTTCTAGCTCATTGGTCCATTGCTGACCAATGTCACTTTAGACAGGAGGCCCCTGTGAGTAGACAGCTGTGAAGTGGTGGGGTCAGAGATATGGACTTTTAAAGTCATAGGGAAGTCATATTTAAATGTGAAATAATTCTTGCTTAAACATGTATATAAATGTAGTATCTATCAGAAGATATTGTCCCCAAAGTTAGAAAATTTCAATTTTTTCCGTGTTTTTTCCCCCGGTATTTTATGCAGGCCAGTTAGTTATACGTCAGCTTGTACACCTAAATTTGATCAAGCATATATCAACAGTCATCTCTCAATAAAATTTTTTCGGTCATAGCATCCTGATTCATTTAACAAAAAGTAACAGAATGCTGGTTAAGAATGTTATAGATTTGAGTAAAGTTAATATGGTCCAGTATTGCAATATTTCTTTAGACCATATTTATATCGACCCAAAATACCCATATCATAATGTTTCATTAGACGATGTTGGTATTGATTTAAAATACAGGCCAAATGGACCTTAACTGTAAAAAATATGTATTCTCATTTATCTCATTTATACTTACTTTCGAATAACTCTTTATGTACATTCACACCGAAAGTGAGATTCACAGCTGGAGCAAAAGATTTTCATGTTATTCCTGTGTAAAGGGCAGCTTTAGAGCGCTGCAAGACAAAGTGAAGAAGCGCAAGGGGAAGCTCACGATTCTAGGGGGGTGAATGATACTTCTCTAGTAATTCCCTAGAGAGCACCACTACCTGCAGAGGCAGAGTGAAATTCACAGGAGTTGAAAAAATTGAACTTTTGTTTAAATTTGCATCAAAAATCCATTTGGGAAATAGATGTGGCTGTGAGCTACATTGAAGGAGGAAGTGGAATTTCTTTTAAATCAAAATTCAAGATACAGAAAATAATGTTGATAAAGGATGAAGTGGGGAACATTCTGTCTCCCCAGCCAGTTTCACTGATCTACTGCTATTCTTTACCATCTCCCGCAGTTAGCCTGTAGTGCTCTGGTTTCTGTCTCTTGCCGAACTGTCTCCCTGTTGGTCTCTAATCAAGCAAGTTCCCATGTTAAAAAAAAGATGAGAGTACATAAAGTTAATCACAGAAGAAAACTGAGCCCATTGCCATGTCTAGGAGAGACACAGGACTAAGCACTAAAAAACAGGCATTAGCATCTATAATGAAAGTTGTTGATGACAGTAGCCCAGATACAGGTCAGATGAAGCTACTATAGTGATATAAAGCAGAGAGAACATAAGGTTAGGGACTGAACTAAGAAATACTGAAACATTTGAGAATAGAGATTGAAAATACTGGAAAATTATAGAGTAGAGATTGAATGAACTAGAATGATGAAAAATGGTCCCTATGTCCTCCTGTAGCCTAAGTCTATAGCAGCATAACTATAGAGAAAGCTCAGGATAACTTAAGCCACTCTAGGTATAAGGTTTATCAAAAGCAAAGATTTAAGTCTTCAAAGCATGTGGGCCATTGCTCTGATCTTCTGTAACACTAAACAGTGTGGGTTTAAAAAATCAAACAGTAACCTACATTTTGGAGGAGCTGTTTTAATTGAAATATTTTTGCAAATATTTCCATAATTAGTTGACATATTTCTTTAGCCTTGCAATTTTTGAAGAACGCAGATTCATTGAAAGTTGAAGGTTTTGTATTGAGTTTTTTAAAAAGCTGCAGATGACAGTTTTATTCTCCACATCTTGTTCACTTTATCCTTAAGATCAACACATTCCAAAGTGGAAGGCAAGATGTGGGCACAGATCAGATGAGAATGATTTAAATCAAATGAAATCAGAAAAGTGTTTGTTTTGGCGGTGGAGATAGTGTTTTCAGCATGAGGGCTCATGGCTGATTGAATTGCTCTTTGCAGTGAGCCTCAAGTGGAAACTAAAGGAAAGTGTCTTCTTTGCTACTTGTGCCCTGGGGTTGATATTTGGCCCAGATGCTAGTGCTACATTTGATTACATCTGTTTAGAGGATAGACCTGAAAGTGACCTGCTTTGCTAGTTAAAGTCTTAGCACAATCACAATGATCGAAGTTTAGATGTAAAACCTTAAAGCCTGATCTTCATCAAACCCACTCAGGATGGAGCTTTACTAATATCCTGGCACTAAAAAGCTGAGAACTACAAGCTGGCACCAATCACCTGATGGATACGGTATAGAACACACTCAGGAATGTTCAATGTTTGTTAATGCTCTTCCCATTAGAGTCTTGCATTGTAAGATCATTTCACAGATCAGGAAATCTAGCTAATCTCCTTTCTGTGTCCACTTGATGCAAAGCAATGAGTGTGGAGATTTTCCAGCCGTAGCAACAGATAAACATCCTGGGAAGCAGAGGAACAGCAGTACTAATTCAATAGAGAGACTGGGGCAGTGAAGCATAACTGACGATGATATTGTGTGACATAACATTTTGATCTCGAGTGCTATAACACGGATGCTTTTTCCCAAGAAAAGAGAAAACATGTCTGTTCTAATTATCTGAATGAGTCAAACAGGGAGCAAACTGGCTGAACCTCCGAGCTTTAAAACTCCATGTTGGATGCTCTAACCTGACCTTAAAAGATTCCAAATAAGGAGATCTAGAATCTCGCAGTCTGATACTTTTGGATGCAACTGATGACTTTGATACAACAGACTATGTGCCTCTCCATGTTTTTTTTTTCTGGTGCCATTTGTTCCTTTAAAACTTAGAGACTTAGACTCAACTTTATTTATCTCTTGGGATTACTCTTTCAGGGAAATTCTAATTCCAGTAGCTTATTTAGAGTACAAAGAGTTAAAGCAAGATGCTATTAAAGATTAGAAATTAGACAGACAATATAAAAAGTGTGCATATAGTACAAAAAAACATATACAAATAAAAGAAAAAAAGTTATAATGTCCTGGAATATGTTTCCCTTAATTATAAAAATATCTGCACAGCAGAGAGCAAAGGGAAGACTGCACTAGAGACTGACTGACACTGGAGTGGATTTTCACTCCTGTCCCGGTCCCCACTCCCTCTACAGAAAATTGTGTCAAGTGTCCAGATCCCCGGCAGAGAGAGAGATCTTAAATCCTGTCCCGGCCCCACTCCTGAGTGAAATTACTCCCACTCCCATTCAGAATGACTCTCAGCTCCTGCACCACTCCCATTCTTGTTTTTTTTTTTTGAGTGCAGGTGAAAATGAGGCTTTGGAAGTACTTTTAGATTAGGGTATGTAGTTTTTATTTCGCATTATGAGTGTAGGTTTCAAGGAAAAAAACTACAAAATGGCAGCGCCAGTACTGAACTTTTGATATTTTTTCTTTTTATTTTATTTTATTTTTGGCATCGATCCTCGTTTTTTTTAGTTACTATTGGTTTGCTCTACGCTCCCGTCTGCTCCCGTTAATGTTTAATCCTTTACCGTCCCAATCACGTGATGCGTTACTAATACTGACTCCCCATCCAGCGTGGGAATCCCGTGACCCGTGGGATTCCGAAAAAACGTCGGTCTCTAGACTACACAGTATTTTACTTGGGTTATTGCACTTTACTGCAGAGATGTACTGATCTTATAAATAAGTTTAAAAAAATTACTCAGGCTACACAGTAGTTGGAACGCGTTATTGCACAGTGAGAGAGAAGAATATAGCACATGTGTGACAATAGGTAATATTCTGCATAAGATGTCCTGGGAGGGGGTGCTGAACCTTGTCCAAGGCGCTGTGCAAGTTGAGAAAAGAAGGGGGATCTTTTACCAAAAGCCTTTTATTGTACTTCTCTCCTAAATAAAAGGTAGTCCTTGATCAGTGCATCTTGTGTTCCTTTAGCGTTTATCCTTCCACCTGTCTTAAATTGCTGCTTGGCAGAAGGCCATTCATACTGAACCTGGTGCTGGTTCTGCTGGAGGTTCATTCCTAATAACTCTCCTGTCCCGTCCTATTTATGAGAGAGATGTGGTGCTTTCAAACTTGCTGCCACAATAATTCTATAATGGTTATATATGCCAGGCTAAACCCTCCCAAGGTTTGAAGGATTGCAGCTGATCCAATTAATTATTTTCAGGCATTTTAAAAAAATTTTGGGTGATTTTAGTGTGAACAGTAAATGAGTTGCAGGAGTGCTTTCCTTTCCATTGCCACAGCATGCATATTGGGTTATGAGGGATTGGAGCAAAGTCTAAGTCACAATGCAAGAGAATGTCTTCTCTGACCACATGCTCATCCAGGAGTAGTGGATTCTGCAAGGCAGTGACTTAATGCAATCTGATTATTGCCTTAAAATGGCGTGCTGTTAATCAGCTGCTATGTAAATAAACTGGGTTGAAGTAAATTAAAATGTATCTCAGTCATCAAATTGTTCAGCTTTTTTTTTTCATATGGTCACTATCCATAATTGAAAGCAGACTTGGCTAAATTCAACTTTATTTCTTATAAAACAACTAGAATTCTACCTGTTGAAACCCTGTGCTTTCAAACTGGGCTTTTTGTCACTTATAAGATTTCATGCATTTTGGCTGAAGAGGATTTTATGAAGATAAATTCTTCATGAAATCCTTTCGGACAACACTGAGCACCTTCCTCAGAAGACGGTTTAACAACTATAGCGTCTCCTTTTAAGGTTTTTCCCGATCTACTGCAAGAAAGACAGCAGGACCACAGGAAATCCTTCCTGCCAACAGATATTAAAATCTCTAACTTGTTGAAAAGAACATTTAATTTCCCTTGTGGATCAATAAAGTACATTTAAATGATATTAGATGTATGTTACATTAGACAGCCAATAAAAAAAAATGTATTGTCATTTGACACTTTATTGAGACCTGAGGGAATCTATTAGTTTATATTCTATCTGATCACTTTGGCTTTTTTATCTTCTAACCATGGTATTATTATATTAAACAAAAGCAGCCCCACACTTAAGTTCTCATTCACTATATAACTTGTAAGAGCGGAGTACTCTAAGCTTTTTGCCTCTTGAAAAAAACAGCTCACTTCATTCCAGAGCCCTATTTTTGCCCACATATAGTTAATTTGATAAATGTTTTTATGGGTTGTTGCCTTGGAGAAAGAAGGTATTGGGTTTAATCCCCGGCCTAGGGTCTTTCTGCAAGGAGTGTGCAAGTTCTACCTGTGCATGAGTGCGTTCTCTCCGGCTACCCTGGCTTCCTTGCACAGTCCAAATGTATGGGTGTTAGGTTAATTGGGTTGTCTAAATTGTCCTGAGGTTTGAGTATGTGTGTGTATGTGCATGTTGCATGACTCTGTCTTGCCCTGTAACAGACTGGTGACCTGTCCAAGATACCCTGCCTTTTGTACATAGACTGACAGACAGTGCAACACCATGGTCATGTCCTCTGAATTTTTTTCATTTATATTTTGCTTAAATTGTGGTACAAAAACAAATGACACTGAAACTGACTGTAGGACAACGATCTAGATCTCCAACAAAACTGTGAGACGTTTTATATTTGAAAAGCCAAATAGTAGCGCAATTGTTTTATAAGAATAAGTAGCTTGAGGGTTTGGGCATGTGCTGCGCATCATTGTCAATAAGCAGTGTCGCTAGTAACTGCCACACACACAAACACCGTTAGTGAGTCAGTCAGAAATGGCATTCACTGGAATAGGAGCACATCAAGCTATGCATGCAGGTGGGGAACAGTTTAAGTTGTTGATGACAATGAGAAAGAACTGCATTTTCATGAGGAAATGTTTCAGCCTGGCAAGCTAATTAGACAGCAAGGGAACGTCGAGTCAAAGTTTATTTAACTCCACCTGTACAGGTCGTCAGTCAATTTCCAGCAGTTGAATCAACAGTCATTATGTGATTGATATGTTAGCGGCGTGTTCCTCAGCGTGTCTCTTAGTGTTGGATGCTGAAATGGATGGAGCATAAATAAAGGAGGTTCTGTATAGGGTGAAGCTGTAACAGTGAGGTCCAGACCAATGTGCACTGAGGGGTGGTTGAAAACGGATAAATGCCAGAAACTGCTTAGTCAATCTTAGATTAACTGCTGTACCAACAACAGGAAAGTAAATGAGTATAAAAGCCGCATTTTCTTTGTGGTAAATCACAAAAACAGCACTACATTTTCATGCCCTTGTTAAAAAAATATCGGTGGCTGTACATACATTAATACACATACGACAGGTTGAGCACTACTAGATAAATAAAAAAATAAAAAATAAAAACCTCTTATTCTCTCCAATAAGTCAAAAACACTAGTTCCAAAAAGGTTACTAATACTGCAATTGTTATCACTAATGTTAGTATATTCTGTGACTAATTCATTTCTGTATTTGGTTGTCAGGTAATTGAAATATCAAAGCAGTTAGGATATTCCACTTCAGAGCATCGCTGCTACCACCATCTGTCACGATTTGGTTGAGGTTAGAGGACCCAAATGCAGAGACAGGGTAGACAGAGATGAGTCTTTGTAGCTTTAATGAAATAAACACAGAAAACAGAGGCGGGAATCCAAAAAATCCAAAATCCAATCTAAAAAATATAAAACAAACCAGAACCATGGAGACATCAGGGGAAAACAATCACAAGGAGCCAGGGTAAGACGAGGTGAGACAAGGTAAGGTGAAGTAAGACAATGAACCAGCACTTAGGTGTATTTATGAAGTGTATTTATGGGAGACCTAACAAAGAGAGGACTAGCGAGCAGATTGGGAGCAGGTGTGAACAGAGCAGCAAAGGAAGAAGGTAGGGAAAAGTAGACTAACACAAGAGGGCAACAGAGGGAAACAAATAAAAACCTTAGAACTCAGAAAATACAACAAAATGGGAATTAAACCAATAAAACTAGAAAACACTGAGCAACAAAATGAAGGCCGTGACACCATCTGGTTTAGAAGAGAACTGTTTGTTGCAGAAGTGGTGAATTATGTCCACATGGGAACAACAAATGACAGACATTAGTTAACAATGGGCATGGCCGCCCTTAGCCACCCCCCTAGCTCCACCTGTGTTCCAGAGACTCCTGAGACATCCAAACGTAGAATAGGGACAATTTCAAAATGGTACATTGGTGTTGCCTTTTAAATGTTAGGATGCATGTTAAGCATTGCCCTACTGGTTTAATGGTATACCCCTTTGTGAAAAGGTCACAGTTTTAAAACTGCACCAGTTGTATTTGTTATATCATTTCTGGGGTATTAAGAAAGGAAAAAAGGGTTTAGATCCCACGGGTCCTGCTGTAGCTGCTAGCTCTGCAGTGCAGGTAGTAACGATTAAAGAAAGCAAGTGCCTGTGATAAAATGATAATATGGCCAAAGTTCAATACTGAATCAAAATCAAATGCACATGTTAAGCCTCATATTGTCCCAAAAGTTGTGAAATTTTGTCTATTTTAAAAAAGAATCCTGTTTGGATGACACAGGTTGAGAGAAACTGTCCATGATGAGTAAGCATGAAACCGACAGTGGAGAGGAAAACTCCTCGTCGGGAAGAAACCCCTGCAGAACCAGGCTCAACATGGTATGTCTCTCTGCCAGACAGGTATAAGATGAGACAGGGAACGCAGTCAGAGTCCAGGAGGTACCTGGACACCTGATGACAGTTTTAGCTAATGGCGATGGAGGAGGGGCTGGAGGTGGGTTGAAACGGTGCTCTGCCTTTGGATACCCGTCCGCCCGCAAACAGGAGCAGACAGGTGCGTATCAGAGGCCTTTTAAGATAGCTTTTGGATACAGATTGGCTTTCGTGGGAGGTGTGGTTCAAAGCTGATTGGCTGTGTCACAGGTGGGATGTATAAAAGCAATGAGTTTATTCAGTTGAACTTCTGCCTACGCTCCATATCAACATTGTTCAAAGCGGAGAATGCAAATACCCATCAAAATAATGCTCAGGAACATGTAGACAGCAAAATAAGGCATCCAAGTATCTCAGTTTATTAGCAAAAAAAAAAAATGAAGGAATGATCTTGTCTTGAGTTGTAATTAAATTAAATGTAAAATGCAAAACATTTAACTTAAAAACACTGACATATACTGATAGGTATTCAGACTGAACAGTGGTCTAGGTTATAAAAATAATATTTTGAAAATAATTTGTGTAGCATAGTTGGATAATTTGGCCCAATCTTAAAGTCAATCAAACACATTATATGTGAGCTGTGGGAAAAAAGGTAAAGAGGGTTAAAGGTCCAATCTAGTGTGTTTGTGTACACTACAGCCCTTCTGAATGTCAACACACTGCAGGCACTGTCCTGTCCTGATTGTGTTGTTTTCACAGTCTGACACGTTTGCTTTGGCAGTTCTGCTTTGGCGATGAAGCCTGTGTGCAGCTTTAGTTCTTCAACTATTTGCCTTTATTTGGATCTGAGACTGAAAGGAAAAGAAGAGAGATCCCACCGGGAGTGTTTCTGAGTCTTCTAAGTTGTGTAAGGAATCACTGAACATGGCTGGCAACCTAATTGGACCCTTAGCAGACTGTGGAACCAACGTTCACATTGTGTTTCACATTAACCGTTGACACCATATGACAGCAGGGCCTTTAAAATGTCAAAGCAAAAAAACCCACACAATGCTCGGGCCACCTTCTGAGAAGCACAGCGTGCGAGCTGCAAAAATTACCACAGATAAATTTAATGAACAAGTCTCCCTCTTTTTAAACAGAGCCACATCAGAAGCTGCTTGCTGTCTCTGCTGGGTGTGAAGGCCACAGCTCACATTGCCTGCATCAAGGCCTCTGTGGTCTTTGTGTGCAACAATAGATGGTGAGAAATAGAAAGGACAGCTTTTCTAAAATGTCAGATGGTTGGGCTCCTGCGGAAATATCTCGCCTTTTCCTCTCTCTGTCTATCTTGATCGATAAAGCTACCTTTGACAATGCTCCATGTTGTCACCATGACATTTGGTCACCCTTCCTTTTTGCCTCACCTCGCTCACAGCTGAATAGGAATGTAACAATAGGATTTAATACAGGATCAATAGCTGCACTTCAATCATATATTCACCGGAATAATGAATACTGATGGATAAAAACAAATAATATTACTGGAAATTTGTATTCTAGACAGTGCGTCGGTCGGTAAAACTCGTGCCTATGATGTTTCATTATGGCTTTTTCACCCGTGTGTGTGTGTTTTGTCTCCATCCATACAATCAAGAGAATATGGACATAATTTAATCAAGCCAAGGGCAGTAACAGCAGCCCTGCCTCTTACGTATTTAGGAAGAGTGCTGTATGTGTTTTTCGTCCTAAAGGTGATCTCATGCTCATGAATTTAATGTTATTCTTTGCATTTCATTCAGCAGCTAAAGACATTTAGTGCAATGCATACGTATCATAAATACCAACCATGAAATGATCTGTACCACATGTCTGCGTCTGGTTATTGAGTTACATTTCTACAGTAAACAGAAAAAACTCCTGATGTTTAAACAGCATGTGTGGATTTGTGATGGGAATGTACATTATGGAGTAATCAGTATTTCTGTATGGTCTGTCTGCGTGATTGGTTTTCTGTAGAAGTTGAGTGCACTGCATCAGCATGTTTATACTACGTGTATGTGTGTGAAAGCATCCTAGTGTTTACAGTGAACTGTAGAAGTATTTGCAGACTTTATTTCACATTTTGTCAGGTAGGAATAACAAACTTCTTATGTAACAGACTAGTAGCACTTCTGTTTTTTTTTTCCCGGTTTCTCTGCCTCCTCTGCTTGGAATGCCATCCAATCTGCCAAACTTGTTTAAGTGACTTTAAACTGTCAATTTCAGGTTTTATATTATTTTATATTATCCAAATTTTTAAAGGGCTGTACGTAGCGGGACGGGAAAATACTGAACATGCTGGTCAGGAGGGCCACTCCTGACCGGGGCTGAATACTCCTTGGAGTTGGGTGAGAAGAGGATGTTAGCCAAGCTCACATCCATCATGGACAATAACTTTCACCCTCTGCACCAGACTGTAGAGAAGCTGAGCAGCTCCTCAGGTAAAAGACTTATAGACCCAGTATAAGAAGGAGCACTACTACAAGCCATTCATCCTTGCTGCAATCAGACTCTACAATGCCACAGTGAAATAATATTGTGTATTAACTACTGTCAACTAACCCTGTACAATAAGACCTTGTGTTGGTTTATTCATTAATTTACCAAAACCTGCAAATGCACTGTTAAAAACTTTGTCACAATACTGTGTTTGCACTAATATAGCATGTATTTACAATTAACACCATAATACTGTATACCTTACACATTATACCTTAATGTACATAAGATCGCTTTAGTGTATATAAGACACCTTTTATTCAGCAGCTAAAGACATTTAGTGCAATGCATACGTATCATAAATACCAACCATGAAATGATCTGTACCACAGGTCTGTGTCTGGGGGAGTGGGAGCCTAGTCATTTAGAGCAGTAGAGCTTGAAAAACAGAGGTTCTTATGTTCAAGCCCCACTCCCGCAGTGCTGTCCCCTAGGGTATGGGTCTAGATGCAGAGAGTGAATTCCGTTGGTCTGTACTTGTGACAACGTAACTGGAAATGCAGCAATTAAACAATGTGTCTATATCAATAACATCTATCTATCTATCTATCTATCTATCTATCTATCTTATCTATCTATCTATCTATCTATCTATCTATCTAGCTATCTATCTATTTCTATTTATCTATTTTTTATGACTTGTGATCCTCCATTTCTCTTATGACAAGGGGGAAATTGGGGAGTTTACTAAGGGCATCAATATGTCCATGGTGACTGTGGGGGAGCTACAGAGATCCAGAGCAGTAGAATGAGCAATCTATGAAAAGGTCAACTATAGATCAATTAAAAATTAGGACTTGAACATGTAACTTTGTGGAAGCTCAACATTATCAAAGCTTTTAATGAAACAGGATTAAATCATAGTCGACTTGACTTTAAAGTAGTTGAAGAGCAGGTCTTTTAAGTGCAGTTCAATGTCCCTATCCCCTGGATTGCCCATTCCCAAGCCTGATGTAAATCAAAGAGGTGTAGAGTAGTGGTTACGTCAAAATGACGTGTATATAACCTTATTTCCAAGTAAGCATTAAGTAACCTAGTCAGTATGCAGTCTCAAAAGTCCTGCAAATGATCTGTTTATTTCTGGCAGATCACAAAAAAAACTTGCTTCTGTAGTGTGAAAGGTGGTTCCACTCAAATATTGGAATTGGGGGCTTAACACAATCATAAGGCCAGAGTTACTGCAAAGCAACATAGAAAAAACATGCAGGAGGCCTGGAGTTGGCCACCCTGCAGTGGTGCTTATCTCCAGGGGTGATTTGAGGAGACAAAGGGTATACCATAGACAGATCACAAGTGATGTACTGCTGCAGACACAAAGAATGGACTTCTTTGTTATTCACACATAACACTCACATCCAATAATACCAGGACCAGAGACCCGGCGTCACCGGTGTATGCTTAATTCTTTAACATTCAAGGGTATTGAATGTTATGATCTTGGCACTGATGACTGGCTTGATTACTCATTACATTCACCTGCCTAGCTCCACCCACTTTCTCATTACCGTTCATTTGATCCACCTGCTCTAGCTTATATTTAAACAGCCTTCTACCAGTCATCAATGCCAGATTATTCAAGCCTTTTGGTGAGAGTTCTCATGCATATCTGAGTGTTTCTGATTGCCTGGTTCTGCCTTTGGACCTCTGAGCCTGCCTGTTCCCATTCTGATTTGTTTGCCTGATCTGTCCTTGAACTCCTGCTGGATGATGCCCTTGAACCAAACCTGGAAGTGAATCCTGACACCATCCTGGATTTCCATTCGGTACTTCTTCAAGTCTCTGATCTCCTAGCCCTGACATCTAAGCACGTCATCAAGATCAGCTCTGGCTTCGCCCTCTGGATTAGCCTGCTTTCCTTCGTCTGCTTAGTTCTGCCCGTTCTCCAACCTCACCGGCATAAGCTTCAGGGACTCTCTGGGCGGCACCCGGCGCGTCATGTTGGCAGCCGCACAGATGGAACCAACCTCATCCTCTGGGCAGGGACCGAATTTTAAGACATGGTTAGTGACTCACAAGTTCATTATCACCCTTCGCCAGATAGACGTGGTTATTAACCTGTGTTCTCTCCCTGCAGAGGTTCCTGCCTTAGACGCCCTCTCTGTTTGCTGCAGATCTGTTTTTCTAAATAAACGTTTTTGAGAAATCAAACCGTCTGTCTGCCTGGAAAACTGGGTCCCCTTTTTCTAAACATCGCCATTGAGCCGAGGACCTTCTGTCTGCAAGGACAGCTGTGCTAATAAGAGTCCATAAAGTTTTTCTCACAAAAAATCTAAAGAATTTCATATTTTTAAGAAGTCTACTATGGAAAATGGCCTCTGCCATCTGTTGAAGTAGCACCAGAGCAAATGACTTAAAAAGAAGAATGCAGGTTCAGTTGAGGGAACTGCTTTAAAACCCATGAATATGGTTTTAAAAGAGAATATTGCAGATAATCCTGAACAACCTATTTGTCAGACAGGCATACAATAATATTTTTAGACAAAGGCCTCTCCAGATCCATGGTGAGAGGCAGCTACACGAGATCCTTCTGCCCTGCAGCCATCAACATTTATTTTCTCTTTTGGATCAATAAAGTACTTTTGAATAGAACTAAATAGAATGTGAAAAGACTGAAGTTTTGAAAGCGCAGTGATGGTGTTGGCCTTCACTTATAGGTTTCATTCAATAGAAATGAACTTTTATTACATGAATTTGCATGCTTTTGAGTGTTGATGTAAAAACATGCAGAGAGCCACCAAAAGGTGCTTTGTAGCATTGCTGTCTGTGTCCTTGGTTGACTGACGCCTCACTGTTTAAACATCTCCCCACGTGTTTCCCTTTTGATCAGAGTCTGCCATTCTTACTGATTTTCCAAACCACTGATGCTTGTCAAAGAATTAATTACCTGGATCGTTGCTCCACTAACTCTGACACCAGCTGCAGGGGTTCACTGCCGAGACCTCAGTACTCTTCCAGCATTCCCTGCTAATCATCATCATCGTTTCAAAGTCAACCTGACTGGCCAACTATTTAGAGGATAGGATGGAATCTGGCTGCACCCAAACATTAACCGTTCCATATACAGCAGACAGCGGCGGCATCCTTCAGTTCAGAGTCAAGCTCGACCATGGTTTTAATGGCTGTTGGCTCCTAGAGTTTATTAGATAAGAGAAGATGTAAAGCATTTTTCCAAGCTCATCTTCACAGGGTTATTTTGTGAAGTGTAACAGAATATGTGTAAATCATCCTCACTGTGGGAGTATGATTTACCTGAAATGATCCCTGAACATAAGAATCTGATTCTCCCCCCTGCACTCTTAGCAGGAGAGACACTTGTTCTTGCGTTAGGCAGACTTGTGGATTCCACACTACATATTCAGGTTAGCTTTGCCTTCAGGGAGTATCTAGCCATGTGGCTTGCTGTGAGACTAGCATATGCCAAGAGCCTATAAATATATCCCCTGCCTGTATGGTGGTTTTTCTGTGGGTCCGTCCGTCTCCGTGCCTGCTGTTGTGCTTGTTGAGTTGCAGCAGCATGACGTCAACCAGGCTCGGAGCACTCTCTGACCTCTGCAATATGAAGAAGTGTGGTGTTCTTCAGAGAGTCCTTTAACTGTGTTCAATGCAGGAAGAACATAAATACAGAGAGCTGGCTGCAAAGTGAGACTTGTTACAGCAGGCTGCTGTACAGCCAGATGTGGGTGGCCTCAAATAATGCACACAGACTGACACAGGAAAAAATATCTGAAAAAACAGTCAAAACTGAAAATAAGTAAAAACTAAATTCTGTATTGAAATCCTTTAAAATACGTATCTCTGCTTAAAATAAACACTTTGCAAACCTTGCAAACACCCACATCAGTCACACACTGACTGTAAACTGCATATTTTATAATATGCAATGTGTATGACAGCAGGGACAGAGCTAGAGGTTGGCCAGGGGTGGCAAATCATTTGCTACCGCTGTGGCCACCCTCACCAGGGGATTTGTTCAAGATTGCCACATTGCTTGCTTAAGCAATAGCAACAAAAGTCTTTGCTTATGAGTTGAAACATGTGCCAAAAAAAAGCATCCTAATGTAAAAATCTTTAAACAGGAACACAGATTGAAATCGCTTTATGTTCTGAAGACAATCACACTTATCACTGTTTCCATCTGCCTGAGCATCCATGTAAGCAACCAGCATGGCTTATGGATTTTCTGACTCAAACATAAAGGATGACTGTAAGCAGACAGACGTTTTCTATCTCTGATCTCTCAAGAATGGCTCCCCAGTAAAGTATCTACCAGAAATGAAAATCACCCTGAAATCTTTCTGTCAAACCTTTTTTTAAGATTACTCTTTTGATCTATTGTCAGTCTTTACAACCTTCTGCTTTGGAAATTATTTTGTTCAGCTTTTTTATTTTATGTTATAAGAGTGCAGCTGTTGAAATATTTATTTCAAGCTAGCTTCTTCATGTAACCTAACCGTTTACCAATGTGTGAAGGCTTGGTTCTTTTCCTTATTCTTTTTAGATGCTGTTCAGTTTGCTGTCAGTGGTTTCAAGGTGTTAGCAAATACATCAAGTCGGATCTGTGTTTTCTAGATCTGATCTTAGATGAGCAAAGCTAAATACCAGAATGTTAACTAGAACTATGGTTACAAATCTGCTGCTAATTCAAAACAATTGGATGCATACTTTATTGTTTCTTTATGCAATGTTTGTTCCAATCTTCAGTGCTACCAGCCTCTAATTCTACATTCATCTCATTTCATTAGACTGTTTCTTTTTATAGGAGACACAAATTGTTAGCAAAAGGTCCTTTGGCATGTTTTCTCCTTATACCAGAGATCATATATGCCCTCTGGGAAAAGGCTTCGCAGCATTCAAAGCAGTACCAGCAGATTCTGCAACAGCTTTTTCCCCGCCGCCATCAAACTGCTGAACTGCTGAAAAAACTCAAAATCATGTCTCTGCATCAAACTGACAACACCAAACCAAAATACTGCATATTTGCACCATATATATTAATGCTATATACTCCCATATAAATCCATTTTTCTACACCTTTTTTTTTTCTCCCACACTGTTTACAGTTGATCAATGCTGCACTTTAAGAAATGGAAATGTCATAAGAGCTGTACAAGACAAAATTCCGCTGTGTGTACATTCTGCTTATACAAATTGACAATAAAAGAAGTCTAAGTCTAAAAGTAATCCATTTTATTCTATATACAATTGTTAGCCTCACAAAGCTGCATGAATTATCTCTGAATCTAGGGCCAGGATAGTGTATTTCACATCCAACAAATTCATGCATCAGAGATGATGGAGGACATCCTGTAAGCCTCTGGCCAAATAAAAGGTCCACAGCTAAATGTTTCTTTTGTTATTGGGCTATATTAACTTATATTTCGGGTGAAGTATGTGAGTCTGAATTCCGTACAGCAGACCGAAGCTCCTTTCCTACCCTGGACACATTTCTGACTGTTCTGACTCAGTGAAAGGTGAATGGATAGAAGCAAGTAACAGAACCTGGAGCTACAATGTAAACTAAGAAAATGTTTAACTGTGCAGGCAGCTCCATATTAGAAACATGCTGGAAGAGCAACAGCTCATGCTTGTGATGTTTTGCAAAAATAAATATCTAAAGCCATGTTATAATTTAGACCATAGGTCTTCAACAGGGGGTCCACAGAGGTACTGCATGGAAGTCGCGAAAGTTTTGGTTGATTAGACCTTTTTTTTAACATCCCCTCTGCTTTTTTTCCACTAATTGAAATGTTTTTAAATCCACATTAACATGAATTCAACAGACTGTAGCAAACAGATAAATGGAGGCAGAAGATGTCTTTCAGTCATCAATGCTCACATTCAGAGACACACAGGAGCTCTTTCAAGCTGGGCACCATTTCATTCACAACACCTGTCCCATCAACCAGGAATCAGAAATACTTTAATAATCCCAGGAAGGGATTACTTTAGTTACATGACTCCATATATAATAGAGTGACAATAGTACCAGATTGATATAATACAATTTTATACAATATATATAATTAGGGGGTCCCCCGCTCCATCTCGCCATCAGATTTAGGGGTCCTTGGCCTGGAAAATGTTTAAACTCCTGATTTAGACCATAAATATAACTTTGATCAATAGATTCTTAAACACTCTAGGCAAGAAATGACTGTCACTCTCTGTTGACAGAAAGAGACATTAAAAAATGTATAAACGGCTGTTTTTTTTTTTTCTTCTTCTACCTGTTGTGTGGTGTTGTAGGCTTTGGGCCTCTGCCTTACAGGTTTTTTTTTTTTTTTTTTTTCCCGCAGATCATACGTTTGTCAAACATAGCTGAGCCATAAGAAAACACTGGGAAGATTTAGGTATTTTAATCTTCCTTTAATCTCCAAAGAGATGTTTCCTGACTGTTAATCAGCTTATTACTTTAAATCTTCTTTAGAAATCTTCCACTTTTATATGTGTATAATATAGATTACATTTAGCTTACAGTAGCAACTTTTAAAAAAATTCATTTATCGTAAGGTATTACTACTAATGATTCCCTCACATCGGAAGCTGAATGGTTCAGCTGCGATGATCACTCAGCTCCAGCTCAGAGGGATCTTACTATCGGTTATGCTTCAGCAATAAAAGTTGTCTTTTTCTGGGCTTTCCAGGTTTTGTAGTTAATGGAAACAATCCCAGCGGAGGCGCAATCAGCTGATTCTCCAAATCAGCTGATTAGAGAGAAGCTGAGAGAAGCAAGTCTGAATTACATTTATTTAGCTTTTTTTTTAACTAAAGTTTCTCCTAAACACACTTTGAAGAATCAGAATAACCACTTCCCCACAAATGAAATAAATAGATAAATAAAAATGTGAAAATATAAAAAAGAGGGGGCAAAAAAGAAAAAAAAATATAAAAAAACAACAATTAAACCTCAAGCAAATTTAAATAAGCGTGACAATAACATATCCTATGAAGAACAAAAGTCTTAATTGTTAAACAGTCACTAAACCAACAAATACAATCCTTGCTTACGTATATGCACAGTTTATTTTTTCTTCAGATCTTAATAGAAATTTTAATCGTTTAAACTTTAATTAGTTTAGTTTAAATACATCTAAATTTCAATCAATAATTGAATAAAAATTTATTTCAGACATTTTTTTGACAAAAAACATCAAAAATGAATAAACTAAACACACACAAAGAGACTAGTTAACATCAAACCAAACACCAATTTCCAAACTAACTAAACATATCTTCACCTGAACATAAATCGAAACAGATAAATCAAACAAATAAACCTGCTAGTTTTGAACCAGAGAAATGTTTTTGTAAATGTGTGTGAAACGGTGTATTAGGCTTTGGGCCTAGCACAACTTACACGGACTCCCTCTTTTGCACTTGACCAATTAACTTACGAGCAGAGCTCACACGTCCTGTCAAACAGGTGTCAGTGATATGCATGCACACAAACAATGGGATGTCCATACTAGATTCATGTCAAATCTTCCTAAGTCATCTTTCAAAAATAAGTGCATTTGTTCTGATTGAGGAAAAGAGATAATGCAAATGGAAAAAGAGAATATTTATTCAAATGGCAAACCATCTCATTTATACTCATTCCATCAGTAAATACATTTCATTTTTAGCTTCCCAATATAAAGTGTCCATAATAATAAATAAATATATTATATTTATATATATATATATATACACACATATGTACAATAATATAAATATTTACATCTACATGCATACATGTATATGAACAATATATACATGCCTACACACAAATCAGGCCCAAATCCACATTTACACCCTTGTACATCCTTACTCAGAGTACTGCATATGTTGAGGAACATACAAAACTCAGTGCTTATGTAAATGTGTTGAATCATTCAAAAGGGTGAAGAAGTGCAAACAAATAAACCTGCTAGTAACTTCAGTTGGGAGAAATGACATTGATAAGTTGGATGTGTGTTTGTAGTTGGATATGTGTTGTAGTTGGATGTGTGTTTGTAGTTAGATGTAACCTTCCTGTTAAACTTGTGTTGTAGTTGGATGTCTGTTTGTAGTTGGATATGTGTTGTAGTTGGATGTGTGTTTGTAGTTGGATGTGTGTTTGTAGTTGGATGTGTGTTGTAGTTGGATGTGTGTTTGTAGTTGGATGTGTGTTTGTAGTTGGATGTGTGTTGTAGTAGTTGGATGTGTGTTTGTAGTTGGATGTGTGTTTGTAGTTGGATGTGTGTTTGTAGTTGGATAGTTGGATGTGTGTTTGTAGTTGGATGTGTGTTTGTAGTTGGATGTGTGTTTGTAGTTGGATGTGTTTGTAGTTTGATGTGTGTTGTAGTTGGATGTGTTTGTAGTTGGATGTGTGTTTGTAAATGCATGTGTGTTGTTGTTGGATGTGTGTTGTGTTGGATGTGTGTTCCCAGTTGCTGTGTGTTTAGAAGTTGGATGACGTTCCGCCACAAGTGAACACTGACACCCTGAAATTGCTATTGTCACTAAACGACGTGCAAGGGGCAGCCCTCAGCACTGCAAACACCATGAAATTGGATTTACACCATGCACCAGAGGTGCATATGCAATGGAGGAGGATGGGGATAGCGCTGGTTAATGGCTCCCCCAAGGGAGCTGGTGTGGCGGGAGTCGAACCAGTAACCTTTGGGCTCCAAGGGTACCGCTCAGTCATGGACTGTACTGGGTTTGTAAAGACCTGCCGCATATTCAGTATTTTGTATATTGTACCAAAGTGTGGACATGTACTCTTTCTACAGGATGTGTTTGTAGTTGGAGTGTGTGTAGTTGAATGTGTGTTGTTTTTGTGTCTGTGACACTTGTTGGATGTGTGATGCGTGGAGGACAAACATCGGTTCAGAGTCACAACTGTGTTGTTTTTAAATGTGTGTTTTTTGTAGTTGGCTGTGTGCATGTTTGGATCCTTTGTTTGTAGTTGGGTAAGTGTGTTTGTAGTTGGATGTGTGTTTGTTAGTAGTTGGATGTGTGTTTGTAGTTGGATGTGTGTTTGTAGATTTGGATGTGTGTTTGTAGTTGGATTTGTGTTTGTAGTTGGATGTGTGTTTGTAGTTGGATGTGTGTTGTAGTGTTGGATGTGTGTTTGTAGTTGGATGTGTTGTAGTTGATGTGTGTTTGTAGATGGATGTGTGTTTGTAGTTGGATGTGTTTGTAGTTGGATGTGTGTTTGTGCTTTGGATGTGTGTTTGTAGGCCTGGATCCTTTGTTGTAGTTGGATGTGTGTTGTAGTTGGATGTGTGTGTTGTGTTGGATGTGGGATGGTAGTTGATGTACTTGTAATTGTGTTATGTAGTTGGATGTGTGTATATATTATATAAAACTGTAACTGAAGCGTGTAACAAAAGTAATTTACCTCTGGGATTATTAAAGTATTTCTGATTCTGATTCTGAATTCAATTTCTTACAGATTGTCAAAGATTAGGAGACTGATTAATTTTATTTGTGAAGATTTGCAATACTAAATGGTAGCAAGTCATCTTTGCTCCATTTATAGTTTTATAGTCCAGCTTGATTACCTAATTTTCGTGTTAAAATTAATCTCTCCAACATTAGTTGGTTTCCTTATTTCTAAGCGTTTGTTCACCGAGCCATCAGGGGGGTCACACTGCCTTTGTGCCCAGATTATTGCTGTCCATAAAGCTCATCTTAAGACAGAATTGTTGTAATAAACCTCTGGATTCATGGAGACCCATCCTCTGCAGTGGTGAGAAACAGACTACGAGTGATTATGCACAAACACCTAATGCCTTGGTTATTTTTTGACAGCACCAAACAGTCTTCCTCTTTGTCTATTTGCAATTAATGATTGAATTTCAGTTGCACAAAAAAAATCCCATTTATGCTTTGTGTGCGTATCCCCAATACACACAGCTGCTGCCGTCCTCAGCAGCATGTGCAGCAAAGCTTATCTCTAGTTTTGAGATTGGGGGCCTATGGAAACAGTCTTGATTATTTCCCTCCTTCTCCAAAGCACTGATGTGTGCTTTGGGATTAGAGGCTTTCTGTGGCCGCCGCACTTGCACACTGACTGGCTGCAGGCGAAAGAGAGAGAGTTCTTCTGCTCAATAAACCCCCCCCCCTTACCGTCCCCTCGCTCAGCACCAGCCCACCCACCCCTTCCCCTCTTTCATACCTCCCTCCCCTTGCCAGACACACTAGCCAGTCCTAGGAGTATTACATCACCCTGATGTAATGTCTAACCAATCAGAGCACAGTGTCGTTAAAGCTTCCAGGATTATGGAAGTTAGTAGCTCAGACTGTACAATATGAGAGCGTGGAGAAAAACAGTGAAGACAGGGACTCTAGACTCACCAGTTTAAGATATTTTCACAAATAAACCCAGGATCAGTTTTTCCACTGTGTCTGTTTATTCTTTAATAGGAGAATAGCTACAGTGGATAACACTGCAGAAATGTTTTTTTTTTTTTTTCTTGGGTTAGGTTTGGAAAGTAGGAATACATTTCCTATTCTTTTGGCTATCCCGGCATGATTTGGGTAGTTTTTCTTTGCCGTTGTGGACCAAATCAATGTAGCCGGGGTTGTTGCTACAGTTAAAACTGAAAAGGTTTAACATTACTTAAAGGTATTGTGGAGGATTTTTTGAAAGACCCGCGCTGTGCACTAAAAACAAAAAAAATGCGCATGCACAAGCCCATTTTTCCTCGTGCACGATCTGTTTAAAATGTGCTGTTCTCATAGCTCATACAATCTTACCATGTCCACATACAGCTTTGACTATATAGTGCACTTTATAGCAAACTCAGTTAACTGACCGTTCATAGACAATCTCTGCACTCCATTGGTCACCTAACTCCTTCTCCTGCGCCATCTTTGTTATTAGATGATTGACAATTAGCAGGACCAATTATTTACCACCACCCGGAAAATAATGGTCATCGTGTTTAGGTAGGATTTTTTTAGCTGGGCGGAGCTACAGAGACACGACCCAGCATACTTGGGCTCTGTTCGAATTCATGGGATGCGTCCTCCAAAGGCCAGATAGGAAGGCCATTTACATCATATCGCAACATTGAGGTCTGTTCGGATTCTAAGACTCCTCATTATGTGGCCGACAAATGCGTCCTTTTTGCCCGATTTGAAGGATGGGTCCGAGGTATCCGCTATCCTTGGTTATCCCAGGATTCATTGCAAGACCAAGTAGGCTGGCTGCTCCGTGATCAGAGGAAATGGTACTTGGTGCCGAACAGGGGTGAAGATTGGAAGTTTACTCTAATATAACATAAGTATGAATAGTTCCGTCTGAAATGAATGAAAATAGTTGTTTGAATGGTTATTGAGTCAGATATGTGATCAGCAGTGATTCTGGCTTTAAATCTTTTCCATGGAGGTGAAGCTTAAGTAGTTTCTTTCCAATTGATAAATCATTAAAACATACTTTTAATAACATACCTTTTTGCGTTTAAAGGTTAAATATAATTTTTTTTCTTTACCATAAACACTCTTAGATCTGCCCCCAGTGGGGGCCGTGAGTAAATATTACTGGCTGTACTTTAAAACATGAAATTATTTATATATTTATTTTTAAAAGACTGTTTGATATGGGATTAAAATGATGTACGTGTATAAGATATAAACTAATGATTCATTATTTTAATATTTCATAAAAAACTAGGCTACTCCCCCGGAAGTTTCCGCCACCTCACATTCGTTTTTAGGTATGGCTAAAAATAGGCAGCAGAAACGTATTTCTGACTATTTCGAGGTAGGAAATGGGTTTTAATTCCCCTATACTACCGCCGAGCGATGTTATAGAGAGCGCTATTTATTTCTTATTTATTTCTGTATGCTGTGCCTATTGGTCTGTAGTCCTGTGGCTGAAGAAGCCTACGCTTAGAATATAGATTATAATAATACACTAAAATATTATGTCCGTATTAAGCTATTTAGTGATAAAATATGAAATTAGTTAATTAGAGCAGGCTGTGTTTTTGTTTCAGATATGAAATCATTCCCCATATCCATAGTCAAATGGACTTTCAAGACGTTCAATGCTCAGTTTAGGCTATATTTAGGCCATGTTTCATTCAAGTATTCCTGATCCTGTTGATTGGGAGCTGTTTTTCGTTTTGAATGATTACAAGAGAAGAAATAAAGTTTAAAATGTTCATCCTTTGTTCCGATGCATTTTAGGTCCCGTCTGAAAGAGGTTGAACCCTGGCCTAAATTCACAAATAACACCTTTTCACCAAACCAGCCTCTCATCCACATATGGCCGACGCTTCGGGTCTGTAAACGATCTTCTTTTTATTAAGCCTTCAGAGTGGGAAGATTTTGAAACGCTTCGCTTTCGTTTTTGGGTTCCATCTTTAAGGTCTGACCGTGATTTTTTTCTTACACGCATGCGCGACATAGCGTCGCCTCTCACAACAACAATGGCGCTATACAAAGTTGAATGGTTGCTGCTCATGCTACTTACCCTGCTGTCGTAGCTTACAACAGAATCTTCTTCTTCTGAATATCTCCAGGAAGAACAGAGGCAAATATCAACCACATAGCTCGCCATCACCTGAATTTGACTGAACTAATCAAAATGGACCAAGCAGGGCAACCATGAGCAAATATTAGGTGCGACGCCCCAACATTTCGCGTTGTTCTGTTTTCACCTATTTTTGCTTTGGCACCACAGCGCCACTTTACAGGCCTGGCATACATTTTGCAGCTGCTTTCATGCACTATGTGGATCTATCACATTTATTTTACGCCTCCTGCCTTTGCGACAAACTCTTGGAAAATACATTAGCGCTTCGCGGTTCGCTTTGACTTCGCGGTTGAGTCAGATATGTGATGGCGGGGTGTTTTTGCCTTTAAAGTCTTAGCCTGGCTAACATGGGTGTAAGGTGTTAAGTAGTTTCAGCCACAATTGATAAATCATTAAAACGCCGCATTTCCAACCCAGCCATCACGCCCCTCGCTTGAAAAAAAGCTTCCAGCGCTTATGGCTAAATTTTTTTTCTTCTTACCATAAACATACTTAGATCTGCCCCATGTGAAAAATGAAATTTCCTCTGTTTACCAGGATTGCTTCTATAAGCTACATTTGTCAGTTCATGAGGGTGATTCACGTCATATTTTCTAAGTGTGCTTTGGTGTGACGAACGTCAAGCTCTTGTTCTCATTTGTCAATGCTCTCTGGCATGGACGCATCTGCGAGATAACTTATACAAATATAATATTTATAATTTTATTAGCACATGCACAACATCAGTGTCATGCCAAATTGTCGCCAGAGGAGGCAAACGTCCGCTAAAACTTTGGCACTTGTGTTACGCTTCTCTAAATGAGATAAGCAAGGCTTGCAGAGCTTTAAATGTTGTGGGTTGTTCTGTGACAACAGTTTAGTTGCTTGTTTTGGGGTAACTTTTGTAAAATGTCCACACCTGAGAAAGTTCAGCGCTGTTCCATGATTCTCTCATTGGTTAATTATTACATTCACTGTAATCCAATGATGTCCCAAAGAGTTAGAAATTACTATAACCCTCTCCAGGCAGATATTTGTCCAACTATACTTCAGGATCTTTTAGATAACTCTATAATGTCTTAAAGGTTTTATTGTCTGTTTCCATCTAATCTAAAGCAGTGGTAGTGTATCTAGGTCTATGTGTGTATAGTGATTGAATCAGGCCAGCTGTACAGTCTCTTTCGGAAGCCCGCGTTCTGCCTCAATGGGAACCATTCTCTGCATTCGCTCCTGGACATATTCCTGTTTCATCCCTCAGTTTATTCATATTTACTACGCCAATATCCCTAAAAGCCTTTGATGTCTTCTTCTTTCCCATTTATTTATTTACTTTTTGTTGTTGTGCTTGGACTTCTTAAACTGACATTTTAGTTGTCATCAGTGGTTTTGGTTCTATTGTGCTTTATACTTTGCTCTATGTTTCCTAGTTTTTACTGGTTTAATTCCTTTTTGTTGTAATTTCTAGATTTATTGTTAGTTCTCATGTTTTCTGTTGCCCTTTGTGTGCGTGTGTGTGTGTCTCCTTTCCAGGTATAAAGACGGCGTGTTGATAAACCACCGGTCTTTGTCAGCCTGCTAGGCCCTCCCCTTTGTCTCCTGTCAGCTATTTATGCTCTCTGCTATCACCTCTTGTTGGTTCCTGGTCGCTAAGCGCTTCTCTTTCCCACCGCCTCCCGGCTCCTCGTGATTATTTTCCCCTGATGTCTCTATGGTTCTGGTTTGTCTTGCGCGAAGTTGTTGAATCTTTGACTCCTGCCTGTGTGCACACTTCATTAAAACTACAAGCAACAAAAGATTTGAAATCATTTCTGGAATCGAGTTTTTGCCCAGGCCCAGCCCAAATGCATTAGTTTTGCAGTAAATAGAACTTTCTTGTAGCTCACCATTGTCTGGGTCAAACCATTTTATGTTTGTAGGGGGGAATGTTTATTCAAAGAAAACATAAAGCAAATACCTAATGCAGACATATACATATATATTTATATGAATACACTTATTTTCAGAAAAAAAATTACTTCGCCCTGTATTTTACAACAGGCAGTGGCTGTCACTTGGCCCCCCGCCGGGTCCTAAGGCCTCCAACAATTGACCCATTTGCCCCACCCCCACCCCTGTTGGCTGGAAGCTGCCATTGATTGACCTTTTCAAACTTCTTACAATAAATAAAGATTTAAATACTTTCAGAACAGAAGTGTTGAATTTGGTTTTCTAAAATCAAAATTTGTTCAATGGAAGCATTTAATTGTAAATAGCTAGAACAGTTTGAAGTAATCTGTGAGGCTGTGAACGGCTCTTTTACTGCACTGTATCAAGAAGTTGAGTCAAGTGCACGGAAACACCAGTTCAGATATACGTTACAATGTACCTGTCTCCATTTCAAAGGTTAAAGTCGGGAGAGGCAGCAGTAGCATGAGTCATTTCAGCAAATACCCCCACAACATTATATTTTCATCTGAAAGCTTCAAAGCCCTCGAGCTGCTTCAGCAAAGATGGTTCTTATCAGCCAGGAGGAAGCACTGAAATGTTGTTATTTAGCCTTCTAGGCTGCAGAGAGGGACATTCATGAACCTTGAAGGACAGCAAAAAAGGAAATATCTTACTCTGACACAGTATGCTGCTGCTGTTAAAAGCATCTCAGTTTAAACACTTATTTTGTTTATAGTGAAAAATGGTATATGATTGTAAGTATATATTTTAACTTCAGCAGTCTTCTACAGCAATAAAGGTAAAACATTTAACTTCTTATATTTGTTATGTGGTTGTACCTAAACAGAAAACCTATTTTCTGAATTATTTCATTTTTGCTGCACAAAAAAAAAAAAAAAATCAGTTCATTTCATTCTGTTTATACTATAAATATCTACGCCAGCCTGAGGCACTTTTCAAAGTCAGTCTAACCGAATCAGTAGATACATCCCAACTAGATCCAATGTAGCCAAGATTAGTTTATGATTTAAATGAATTAAAATGTTTTTTGAAGGAAACCAACTCACTCCTCCTGGATGAGCATGTAATGACAGTGGACAATCTCTTGCATTGTATTGTTGACTTTACAGCCATCCCTGATGCAGAGCATATATATATATATATCTATATATATATAGATATATATAGATATATAGATATATAGATATAAATAGCATCAGTGGGGAGAAAATCTGCCCTTTAACAGGAAAAAAAACTCCAGCACACAGCAAATCTGTAAGTTTTAAATTAACTCAAAGAGAGTTAAATTCAACACTTTTAAAGTGTTGAAGTTGAACTACATATATTTGTCCAAACTAGATAAAGTTAAAACAACACTTTTGAAAGTCGATTTAAGGGGATTGGCTGTCATGGTTTTGGTTCTGTTGTGCTTTACTTTGCTCCTTGTTTTTCTAGTTTTATTGGTTTAATTCCTATTTTGTTGTAATTTCTAGATTTATGTTAGTTCTCATGTTTTTCAGTTGTCCTCTATTTGCATGCCTCTTGTGTATTATTGTTATTGTTATTGATGTTCCTTTCCCCTTGGCTCCCTGGTTGTCTCCTCACACCTGCTCCTTGTCAGCTCTGTTAGCCCTCCCCCTTTGTCTCTGTCAGCTATTTATACTCTCTCCTTCTGCTCTCACTTCTTTGTTTGGTTCCTCTGTTTGTTGAGCTGGTCCTGTCATACGCTGTAATTGTCTCCCCTCGTCTCTCCCTGGCTCCTTCTACGTGTTTTTCCCTTGATGTCTCCATGGTTAGGTTTACATTTTAGTTGGATTTTGGACCACCTTAGTTAATATTTTCCACTAATTAACCTACAAGTATTCAACCTCAGCCTCTTGCCTCTGCATTTGGGTCCTCCAAAACCCTCAACCAAACCCTGACATTGGTGTTTCAGTGGTTAGGCAGTGGTTCCCTAATGCTATGCCAGCCTGGCACACTGGTGTGCCGATGAAGTCAAGTGCTGGTGTGCAGTGGAATTTTAGCTGACAACCATGTATGGTCATTACAATATAATAACAGAAAAATAAAAAGCCTATACGGTCATATCACTACTTTGTTTGCATTGATTTTCACAAAACAGAGGCTAACTACATTAAAATAATCTAAAAAGAAAAAAAAAACTCAAGGAGAACTCCCTGACCACGGAGATGCGCAGGTAGGAATTATCATCCTGTGGCGCAAGGCTTTGGAATAGGGCACGATGGACATGTTCCCGCTGGCATCAGCTGCGCCGCAGGCAGCAAAGGAGCGCACATTATATGCCCAACACCTTCAGAGCTTAAAAGAGAGGTTTGAGCGCTACTTTCCACATGTTGCTGACGTTGAGGTTTACGACACGATCCGAGACCCATTCAACCAGGAATCTTCAACAGAAAAACTGACAATGAAAGAAAGAGAGGAGTGCGCAGAACTCCGTGCGGACCGCACATTAAA
Organism: Cyprinodon brontotheroides; assembly: GCA_018398635.1. NCBI lineage: Eukaryota > Metazoa > Chordata > Actinopteri > Cyprinodontiformes > Cyprinodontidae > Cyprinodon > Cyprinodon brontotheroides. The sequence goes on from JAGKQL010000009.1 coordinate 36,271,230, forward strand.
TTTCAAATTTAGTGAGCACCCACTGGATCAGTTTTGGTTGGCTTCTGCATCAGAATACCAAAACATCTCACGCCACGCAATTAAGCAACTTCTTCTTTTTCCCACTACTTACCTGTGTGAGCTGGCGTTCTCTACTCTAGTTTACATGAAGAACAACAGGAGATCACGGCTCTCTGTTAAACAGGACTTGCCTGTGGCCCTCTCCTCAGTGCCACCAAGGATTAAAAAATCTGTGCACACCGACAGGCACACGTGTCTCACTAATTTGTAAGCAGACAAAATATTTACAACAGCACACGTTTCAATGCTGATAAAAAATGTTTACATTTATTATTTGTAGTTCAGGACAATGGACAGTGCAGCTTCCTTGTATTGAAAGTTCTTTATGCTTAATTTCTGCTGAGTTTTCTTTGCTTCGTTTTTAATTTTGTAAACCATGAATTAAATAGGCGTGTGGCTGCTTTGCTGAAGCCTATTTTGATGAAGTTTCAAATTAAATTTTGGAATATTTTGTTAATAAATATTTCATGAGTAATATCGTTGTCTTGTCACAATTTATTTTGAATTAGTAGGCTACATAATTATAAGAAATATTTTGCTAAACACGATGGATGACACAGGTTTTAAATGCTCTTTAGCACAATAAGTCTGCCTTGAGATTTTTACTTGTCCTTTGGTGTGCCTTCGGCACAAAAAGTTTGGGAACCACTGGGTTAGGGCATAGAGCTTTGGAATCCTGAGGTTCTGGGTTGAAGCCCCACTCCCACAGACTGCCACTCTGGGTCTCTGAGCAAAGACCCTTAACCCCTGATTGCGCCCCATGATGGCAGCCCACTGCTCCAAAAGGGGATGGGTGAGAATGTTTTCATAAAATTTTTATTATTATTAAACAGTTAACACTATGAGAGTTTGATGATGAAGATTCTCAGCCATCCAGGTAATACTCACCAAAAAAAAAATAAAAAACACTGGACTTTGTTTACCAAGTTTGAGGACGTTTTGCTTCCCATCCAGGAATATTTTTCAATTCAAAATGTCTGGATTAGCTTTCAGTTCCAAGCTTTGGAGATTAGCCTAACAAACGCCTTGTTTTGGCTTAGAAAACATTCAAATTGTACCGGAAAAGCAGGTCCACTAAGTCTTCAAACTTGGAAAACCAGTGGGTTTTTTTCTTTTTTTTTTCTTTTACTTTTTTTTTAAACACTATGACAGTTGAAACCACATTCTTAATAGTTTAAGTTTAACACTCAAATTTGGGTGAATTAAACTAACACCAGTGTCTGACTGAAAGAAAAACTATACTTACACCAACGCCGGTGTTAAACTCATCAGAATTTATGAACAAATACACCTGAGTATTATTAGCATAGCAGTAGAAATGAACCCAGGCTGTCTGATTCATTGCAGCCACAGCTGCTCTGGGGCATGCTGATAGAAACAATGCAGTTGTACACAGGCACTACCGGGCTCTGGGAACACAGACTTCACCAATATGAATCACAACAACTGAGCAGGGATCCGAACCCTGAAGCCTATGCTCAAACTTCAAAGTCCACTGGGTGAAATGAAAGTCATTAGTTCATGTGTTTTAAGAGATAAATGTTCACAGATTGGTTGGCAATTAGGGAGAAACTCTGCTAATTGTTCATTTTAAAAGTAACACTTGACCGAGTTCCTTTAATTTAACTCTGTATACTAACACAAAATCTTTGGAGGAACAAACTGTCGCATAGCTTCATTATAGTAAGCAAGTGATGAATTAACTCCATGCCTTTAATATAGAAACACCGAATTACCTTGAAAAATTAACCCAGCCAGATTTGGCTGGGGCAGAAATCTCAGGCTTCCTAGGGGTGCGGAATCGGCAATATCTGCTCCGAGAGACAGTGAGGGTTAAAGCTGACGCATGCAGCAGGAGACACACAAAAGAACACAGAAGCTGTGATGAAGGAGTACTTTCTATGTTAGAGAAAAAGTAAAAGATAAAATGTATGACCGCAGTAGCACCTTTAGTTGCTTCAAGTACAGTAGGTTTGAAATGCAGCTAGCTGATAAGATCTGAGCCAGTCCTCAGTTCTAGTGGATGAAAGAAAGCACATCCAGTTAGTCACAGTCAAAGCTCGGCCAAAAGCTATGTCTAAAAGAGAGAGATAGAGGTAACCACTGAAAGACAGGAGCAAAAAGTTTATATTCTGCTGTCTGCTACATCAGTTGAGGTAATACACGGCGCGAGAGTTCTCTAACAAATTTCCAATTTGGGTGCAGGACTTCGTGACTGGCGGGAGGACACTGAGTGTTCGGAGCTAAGTCTGGAGCTTTGTCCACCAGAGGGCGAGCTTTTATCGTCCTGGGACCCATGAGCTGACTGCTACACCTGTCTTCAATCTGCATCATCAGAAAGACTCCTTAAGGCTGGCGGAGACTGACACTCCAGTGCCTTGAGTGTTAGCCTCGTAATGGTACAGCTATACCTGAGCCAACCTGCCCCGTGTGTTTTAAGGAACTGCCCGGATCCTCAAATTCTCTGCCTATTATAACTTGACTGTTCCTGAAAACCTGAAAACCGGAAAAGCTACTCAAACCTGCCTCGGCTCGGTGGCTTCTTGGCTCCGTCTCCCGCCTCAGCCCCCCCAGCCTGCTCTATTAAACTCTCTGGACCTCACAGGAGTAACCCTGCTGACCCAGCTCCCAGCCCCAGTTGCATTACCATCACCCTCCATCACACCACTGGATCCCCGGGAAACCTCTGGTCCCTCCTTCTGTTTCAAGGTAGCATCCTCCTCGGTGATCAGGCCCATCGAACCCACAGCTCCAGCGCACGTCATTTTTGAAATCGGTGGAATAAAACCTTAACTATTTCGGCCCCGGGAAAGGCCCCGGTGAAGCCAAGCGACATCTTAATCCCCACCATGACCCCGAGACTCAAATGGGAGGATAAAACCGTTTGAGCTGGAGAACGGGGTTGCACCTTTAAAATTTGTGCGACAGTGGGAATGGCGTTGCACTGGCTACAGCTAAAACCAAATCTCTTTAATGTATTTTATTAGGGTTTAATAGGATAGAACAACAAAATTTAATGCATATACGTACGTGACTATAAAGTAACGTTCTTGTAATTAATGACTTTCTCTACTGTTCTCTAATAAACCTTCAAAGAACAGCTCAATCATACAGAGGTTTTAAAATGCATAGAGAGACTTCATTCACTAATGGTTGAATAATACAGTAGGCAGCTGGAGTTAGTAACTAGAATTTATTTAAGGGTATTAGACTCAAGGAGGATGAATAAAAAAAAAGCACACCACATTTTTTGTTTACTCTTAAAATCATTATTTTACATTCACTTGGCAATTATTCAGTACTTTGTTTGTGGTTGGCAGATACAATCCTAATTAAATTCACTAAAGTTTGCAGTTTGATGCATATTCAAGTTTGGAAGCAGCATTTACCATAAGAACTTTGGAGGTCAGACTGTGATGTCAAACAGTTTTCATTCCTCAAGCTAACAGCTTCACTTCCTTTTAGATCATGGGTTTAGCCCGCGAGCAGAGATTCCCAGGTGGCCTCGTCTAAAGTCACTTCCTCCTGCATCGACTGCTGTATCCCAAGTCGCTCAGTAGTCTGCTGGGAGATACAAGCCAGCAGGGAGTCCAGGGTGTCTGCACACTCTGTCATGTTTTTAAACTACTGAAAACGAAACCTGAGGAGCACCGGTTATGTAAACCAGAATGCATCACATTTCACTTTGTGACACCAACCCAATCCTTCTGCCTTTGCTTTGTTCTTTTTTTAGGTTATGAAAACATTGTGCTTTGATTTAAGCTGTAGATCATTTTATATTCTAGGTTTGTGATTGTCACAGTCATTAATAGGTTAAATTCTGCTTACAGCATTTTGTTGAATAAAGGATCTGAGACATCTTGGCTGTAACCTGGCCAGCCAGACTATTTTACAACATATATAAGCCATATTAGTCTGACCAATTAGGGCCTGATTTCAAAGTCAGGGTAAACAGTTTAGAATCAGTTAACAATAGCGTCTTTATTTTGGAAGAAAAAGCTCTTTCAGCAGACAGTTCTTTCTGCCATTGTAAAACATTACATGGCAAAATCTTGACTTTTTGCTGCACAGAAGTGCTGTAAAACATTATGGGTCCGACTCCTCGCTGTGATTGAACTCTACTTTTTAGACTGGGGAATAATTATCTTTATTCTCCAGTCTAAAACCTGACCTGGGACATATGCCTATTGTATGTTCAGTCTGGCTGTCAAGGCTAGACCTGGATATAAAAAATTGAGAAATTAATTTCAATTGACAGTTTGCTTTTACTCATGTTAGAGCTCATGAGAATAGAAAATTGCTTAAAAAACTTAATATCTTTATTGAGCATGAAAAATAAAAAAAGTGAAACAAAGGGGATATGAGGGGACAATGAAAAGTTTCAAATTGCAAAATAACTTAGGCAAATTTCACTAAAACCTCAAGAGAGAGTATCACCTTTCACTGAATTCACCAGCCATATAAACCGTCACACAGTCAATGCTGTAGCCTGCGTTTTCCTTTCTTTAAAGGAAATGTTCGGTCATATTCAGGAATTCAAACTTCTGATAAAGAACTTTAAAAAGTATGAAGCTGAGTTCCATCCTGTTCAATAAATGATCAGTGTTTTTAATTCAGAGTAATTTTCATGTGAATAAATTTGTGCTTTACTGGAGGCATCATCCATGCTTGTCAAAAGAACACTACCGCCACCTACTGGTTTGTGACGCCACGGTGCGGTATCGGCTGCTGATCAAGTCCCAGTGCTGTATCTGTTTCCTTTTGTCCCAACGCACTTTTATCCAAGTCATTTTGAAAAAATTGTTCTTCAGATACGTTGGATATATATTACCTGTTTTTCTCTGGCCAGAAGTTTGGTGGCAAATCCTTCCTCTTTCAAGTTGGCTTATCCAACGGCACTCAAACCGTCCAAGTGGAGGATCAGGAATCAGAAAAGGTGAAATAACCTCTTTTTTTTTCCACTTTTACTCCAATGTATTCCAACATCCAGCTGCCATGCATGTGGGCATTGTCAGGTTAACTCTATAGCTCTGGTGAATTTCAATGGTGAAGTCCTCTGGAAATCTTCAATAATTGTTGTTGATTGCAGATGTGTCTAGTAGTTCCTATTGATTTTGCTTGTAAAGCAATTGTATTAGTTTTAGGTACAAAATAATGAATTCATTGGTTATTCCTTTGCTGATTGGATCTTTTCCATTAACACTAAGTGATTTCTTTTAATCTTGTGTTTGCATCAAAAAACTATCTGTTCTGCCTTTAGTCAACTGTGCAGAAGGTTGGGGTCATGAGGTGGAAGCCGCTTGTATTTGACTGACAGCCAGCACAGCTTTGTGCCTGTAGCTCTAATGCCTTTACATTAAAAGAAAAGTGCCTGTTGAATAACTGACCCAGTTAAATGCAGAACATTGCTTGCATTTGTGGAACCGAAGTAAAGCTGCTCAGTGTCTCTCAAATCACAACATATGGTCAATATATGCAGCCTCCATGCAGCCAGTGTGGCAGAAGAAAAAAAAATATCAAATCATAGCTCGTAGAGTTGGACCCAAGCGGTCTGCCCCCTAGCTATGAACCCTGGTTTAGTGGATTCAACCCCTGTGCTGCGTCGACCCCTGGATAAGAGAGCAGCCAAAAACACTCAGCATCTAGCATGGATAATCTAGGTACACCTATCATTTGTCAAGACATTACATTGAAATGATTGAAAAGTATGACTTATTCAGGACTACAGTATCTCTAGTGTGACTTTGAATAGTATCTTTTCCACCTTCCCTTCTCCTCCACCATCTATTCCCCCTGCAGAACTCAGACTCACATAAACATTCGGGCCTCCTTACACCCCTCAGGCACTCACAGCATCAGAAACAGAATCAGCTTTCCCTCTGCAGCTTTCCATTTGCTGTGGCGTTGGGAGTGTATGACTACTACTCCAACGCGCTGAGTTTGCGACAGTGCTACTATGAACGCTGGAGGGGAAAGACTGGCACGTCAGTGGGGCAAATGTATGTACCTGCTATGGATGCACTGCAGGGAAATCAGTGCATTGTGTAGGACAGCACAGGACTGCTCAGTTTTGCCAAGAGAGCCTCACTCTGAGAATGATGAAGCACTGATGGGATAGCAGAAGGCAGCTCTCTGCAGAGAAAAGCTCACTTCCAGAATCAATGGTCCATATCATTCACGCTTATTTGCACTCAGGCTGTTTCATAAAACTGCAGCTTGGTCAGTGTTTTTTTGCTGTTTCCCATAGTGTGAGTGGAGAGTTCACGGCCAAGTCATTAAGTTAAACCTTCTGGATCAGCATCAAGGGGCTTTAGGCTCAATGATTTCTAAACCCAAGTGTGAAGCTAAGGTATAAGGGCTGCACAGGTTCACTTAAGGTTTCATATGTAGGTTTAAGCAGAGCTCAGGTGTTTTCAAAGAGTATGTTTCAAAGGGGTGGCTTCATCACCAGTATCAGCTTTCTGTGGAGGTAGACATTGAGAATGAAATACGCAACAATCCAATCTTAAAATGTTCCAATTTTATTGAACAAGTAGTATCTAAATACAAACTATCTACATCAAAAGACAGCAAGCTCAAAATAAAGAAAATAAAAATGCAGCTGTGTCAAAATTTGTATCAAGCTCAAAGATAGAAAAAATTAAAGTTCCACTCTGCAATCTGTTAATAAAAGAAAAGAAGTGAAATCCATCTGGCAAGAAGACAGGTCTATTTATCCCTGCATTAGTGGCTGCAATGAGCCTGTTTTGCATTGCACAGTTTCTCAAAACGGGGTTGCAGGCTTGATACTGCCACTCTCAAGTCATGCTCAATGTTCTGCTGAGATCTCTATTTTGTTTTCATTGAAGCAACAGCTGAAAAGCCCATCTCACAGAGACATGATGTGGCAAAGGGAAGAAGAATGCACACAGCTCTCTGCCCGATGAGTGGATACTCCCCTCCACTCCAAACCAGAATTCACTAAGAGTGAGCATTAAACCTGAGCCTTAGGGTGGAGTCAGACGTCATGTCAATAAACTGGTCCTATTTATTTAAGATAAAATATTTCAAATTCAGTTATTTATGATCAACCTGCGCCGTCAATCCCCGCGCGCATGTGCGCGTGGTATTTGCAGTCTGGATGCACATGCTGTGTCTCTGAGAGGACTCCTGCAATAGCGGGGGAGAACGGGTTGGGAATGGGGCTTCACGCAGCACCTGGCCGCTGGAGTGACAAGAAAAGGAACGAGCACACGTGCTTTCAATGCACGAAGAGTCTCCAAAAGGCCGCCAGGATTTGTCGCTTTTTGAAAAGAGTCGCTGGAGGGGTTCGAAATATAGCGACAAAGTCGCCGAGTTGGCAACACTACTGGGCGCGAAAGTTTATTCCGCTACAAATAATATGCCGACGTGACACGCCAATCATTATTTTGGCACTTCAGTTCCAGGTGAAACTTTTCTCATATCTAATGTTCTGCATGTAGGCTAGTAAGGATTACTTTGTGGGTTTGATTGGTCTAAAAGCGGCAACATACAGCTATAAGGACAGTTTGCTCTCACACGTTCTACATTTATAGTCACACGACACACACACATACATACAACACACACACACATCGGAACTTGGCGCGCCCCACCTGTCACGTCTCAATTCCCCACCAGTGGGTCGCGCCACTTAAGGTTTGAGAATGTAGGTTTAAGCAGAGCTCAGGTGTTTTCAAAGAGTATGTTTCAAAGGGGTGGCTTCATCACCAGTATCAGCTTTCTGTGGAGGTAGACATTGAGAAAACTGCTGCTTTACTTGACACACTTCTTATTGTCCTCCCTGCCCGCAGGCCTACACACTACACCTTTTTTTCTTCTTTTTGTTTCCCATTTGAAACTCTGCCAAATGGGTCGAGGCCAGAGGAAACAACCACAGTCTTGCTTGAATGCCTGCTACCTCTAATATAGCACCAGTCACTACTTTTTTTTTTTTGCTCCATCTCTCTTTCCATCGTACTTTTTTCTCATCCTTTCTGGCTTTTCGCTGTCAGATCAAGCATCCACCCGATACACCCGCTCCCACCCCCTTGTCTCATTGCTCTCCTCCGTGAGCACACAATCATATTTGCTGTGCAATATATACAACTTTGGATTGCAAAACAGGTAGAAAAATGAGACATCCAGCAGCCAGGCGTCTCATTAGAAATATATATTCAAGTCATTCTACGCACATCTTTCAAATTTTACATGCAGAGATGTGCAGGGAGAGAAGGAGGGAGGAAAGATTAATGTAAATCTCAAAATAAGGAAGGCATTAATATTTCATTAGTGCCTCTTTTTTCTCTCTGAGTGACAGAGGAGAGGAGATAGTGACTGATTTAATGATTTTAGTCTCGTTTTTTTCATTCCCCCCTCTCTCTCTGCGGTGTTGTTGCCTGCACTGGTTTCCCAGTCAGCAGATGGGTTTCGGTTGTTTTTTTTGTGTGTTTTTTTTATGAAATCTGCACTGAAGCAGCTGCACGTGATTACAGTATATTCTTCTTTATCTCAAATTAAAAAGATTAGATTATTTCTTAAAGAAATGTACGCAGCTTCCTTCAACTGATACTGGGGGCTTACATTGCTGGGTAATATGCATCATTCCCCACCACAAATACCAGTAGGAACACATTTCAACCAGCCATGTGCAGATAGGGACTAAGTCCATTTCAGGCCTCATACTATGTCAGGCTAGAGTATTATCTTGATCGAAACGTCTGTTTTGAAAGAGTATCTTGCCTGTGTTGCTACTTTCTCAGAGACCTGCTCTAAGTCTAGATATGCATTCCGACCGTCTGCTGCAAAGAATAAAGTCTCTGCTATGAATCAGCATCTATAGCTTTGAATCTTTGTGTGACTTCCTCTATATCAGTGTTTCAGATTGCCTCTTGCTTTGCCCTGATAAGGCACAGCAAGGTAATCTGAAACACCGATCGGCTTTGCTGCTGTTTCTATGCTCCACGTAGCGTTGAGTTGATAACATTTCTGCTTAATAGGAAAGCATAATACGAGTCATTTCAGAACATTTAATTTATGAAAATGAAACTGCAACTGGAACCTAATCAATGGCAATACAATTAAAAGCTTCGTTTATTTTGGTGATTAAATAAACAAAAAGAAACTCACCTATTAAATATATTCATTAAATACAGAGCAAAAATAATTCAAGCATTTATTCCTCTCAATCTTATAATTATTTTTCAGCACTAGTGGGAATTTCTGATCTATCAGGAAGATCTGGCCTAATTTTAGGAGCTGCTAATGTCTATTATAGTGTGTAGGAGGGAAGTGCAGCGATTGACTGTTTTATCTTTTTACTCTCTGTCTTTATTTTTATTATTTTAATTTTGGTCCTCAAGCTCCCGGTCACATATTTTTTATTATTTTATTTTAGATATTATTAAATGTTTATTGAATTTTTTTGTATCTATTTATTTTTGTCTCCCGTACTGCTCAAACAAATTGCCCTTGGTAGAATCAATAAATTGGCAAAAAGAGGTTTTAAACGGGCTAAAAAGAAGAGTTAAGGAGGAATCACAACAAAAACAGGTTAGGGAGTGTGGGCAGTGCACTACAGACGGGAAAGTAAGGCAAACAGAGGAAAGGACAGACTGACACAGTGGTTACCAAAGTGGGGGATGTGCCCCCTGGGGGGTAGGGTTATTTAAATAAATTATATTTGTTTAGGTATTTTTAACTATAAAAGAAGTGTCTGTTTGATCTACCTATAGATATTGTGTCGATTTAACTTTATTGTTTCATTTACTTTGAGAACATTCCATTCCATTTTCTTCCACTTTATCCGGGTTGCGGAGGCGGCAGAGATGCCCAGTCTTCCCAATCCCCACACACCTCCTCCGGCTGCTCTGGGGGGACCCCGAGGCCACACCAGGCCAGCTCAGAGACATTGTCCCTCCAGTTTGTCCTGGGCCTTTCACAGGGCCTCCTCCCAATGGGACATGCCTGGTACCCAATACCTATGTCTCTTTTAGAGACATAGACATAAGTTCAAAAAAGTTAAAAAAGGGGATAGTGTCAAAAAATAAAACCACACACCCGTGCACGTTAACACTTATTAGGATTTATGGACCAAGTTGAGAATCATCTGCATAATATGGTAATTAATCCATGCTTTCTGATACAGTGGAGCCACAGCTGGCCTGGGGCACACTGACAAAAGCTAGGTTGTTGTAAAAAGGCTTCACTTCACCAAGCGAGTCAGGTGTCTTTTCCAGGGTCGCAACAAACTAAGCTGGGATTCGATTTAGCAACCTGCCAATTGCGGGAGAAACTTTTGCATGCTACGCCAAAACTTCAAAGTCTGCTAATGCTGTCATTAGCGCACGTGTTTCAAGAGGGAAGAGTCTACAGATAGGTTCGCATTTGTAGAGAAATAAATGACAGTAGCTATGATCATTATTCTCTATTTGCAGCAAAAAACGTAATTGACCTCTTTGCTTCTGAAAACAGCCATTAGAGCATGTCACATTTTTTGCCTCAGGTTTGTGTGTCCACAGCTGTTGTACTGTGGTATTTATACTGAAGGCAATCAAATAGGCGCCTGTATGACAGCCTCTTCATTCCAATTCAAAGCACAGGGCACTATTTTACAAGCAAAACGATAAAAAGATAAAACTAGAAATCAATATCTGCATCTTGATTTTCTCAGATGCTGGAATCACCTGGACCCTGTGAGACTAGTGAAGAAGCATTTTCAAAGCTGATTAAATCATCCCTCCCATCCCCTCCAGAAGGAAAAAACCCATTTTCCCTCAGATAGTGTATTTAGTGAGCAAAGAGTATCTTAATGACAGGAAGTACGCTTCCGTTTGCTTCAGGCACTGGTTCTGTTGTCCTTTATGGTTCCCTGTTATTGGACAAAAAAGGAGCATAAATTGGGATTTAGTGGTTTGCCTCGTTTCGTTATAGAAAAAGGGCTCCAGTTTCAAACCTACAATTCTGCTGGACATGCCTGTTAGGGTTAATTGGTGATTGTAAATTGGAAACAGGTGTTATTGTGTCTTAACCAGTCTAGGTAGGACTGATGATCTAAATACCCACTGGACAGAACCGGTTAAACAACCGGTAAAAAAATCTGCTTTTTCTAAACCATGAGCATCACAGTACATTAATCAAACAATGTTTTATTGCTTTAAGACAGGGGTAACCAATTAAATATCAGGGGGGTCCGACTACAGAAAATCATCAACCAGTAAAGGTCCGGAGTTACTTTAAGCAAAATTTAACACTGAAATAAAAAGCTGTTTTTTTTATGCATCCATGTTATACATAGAATTTTTCAATAAAAAATATAAAGAAAATTTCTTCATTTTAAAATCTAAAGTGTTTTTTTTTAAGTAGAGAACAGCAATCGTTCAGTTTGGTTTATATACAATTTCCTGATTCTCATATTTTTTCACACCTGAACTGACGTTTGTCTTTGTTTTTTCTTTCTTTTTTATGGCAAGGCTTTAAACCTGGGTTTGAATGGAGACTAAGCCATTCTCAAGCACATATCAAGGTGCTCTTTTTGAGCCTGGATCAAGATTTATTTTTGATTCTGTTCATGGTGGAGAATCCTGTTTCACAGCAGCAGGTTGAGTCAAACATTCTTGTAAATGTGCAGGGTCATCTTTGAGCAATCCAATTAACTTTTCTTTCACCAGCTCACCGCAGTTCTTCCAGCAGTCCACACTTTCTCTGCTTCCTTTCTCTCTATGTCTTCCTTTCCCATCAGCCCCTCGCTTGCCAGCTAGCCTGCTCATACCTAAAAGTAGCAGCAGCAGCAACCCAGACTGACAGCTCATTGGCTCATTTGATGAGATGCCTGGTCCCAGATGCTCTTAAATCAGGCCAACAGGAGAATCACCCTGATCCGACCCTGGCCCACTAACTGCGGACCCCTGCTTCATGAGATCAAGGGCTGGACTGCTGATTTTTATTATTAATTAATTTCAAGATGTGTACAAAAAGAAAATCTGCTTCCACTGTACTACAGTTCTATCCTGGGGCGGCACTGTTTTGCTTCCAATCAACTCTCAGTTCCACAAGCAGGGGTGACATCAACAGAGGTGACTTTGGCTCAGAAATGAACGGCGAGAAGCTATAATGCAATAAGCCGCCGTGATTGAACAGCAGCAGAAGTCTGTGTTCGGTGGAGGCCTGATGTGAGCCTTTTTTCCTCCTTTCATATTTAATAATGACACCTCTCATTTAATTCACATAGCTTTAATTTTAAAGCTATAATGTATGCCTCCTTCAAAGCACATAATTATATGGATGATATTCATATAATTAAATTACACATATAGACAGAGATGGAATAGCGTTCTCTGTGCAAGCATTTGTTTCACACTGGCTGATATCTGTGGAAACAGTCATGCTGTGCTGTGTTTAGTCTGAGCAGATATTCATGTGGATTGCAGAAGGGTTTCCCCTGATCAGGCAGGAAAACTGGGAACATTTACATGCAGCTGTGATTATACAGATTGTGTGTGAAAGTTTTAGATAAATACAACCTTTCTGTCGGGATAAATGAAGGTCGTTATGTATTCATGTTATTTTATTTTTATTTTTTTTGTAAAATGCTTCAGTGATGCAGTTCTTTAACCAGCAGGTTAGCGCTATGATAATCTGGTCATTTCTGGCAGAGCAATAAATGTATCTGTAAATATTCTCAGTTATCCAGGTCGAGCTCAAGCATGAAAAAGTCAAGTTTAGGCAACTGGACGTGCAGTTTTCTAGAGTTTCTAGAAGTTTTCGACTCTCATCCTGACTGAAGAAGTCTCTTGGATGAGATTCGAAATGTCAGAACTGAGCTTTTTTCAAGCTAGAGCAATAAATATTTAACTTTCCCGTAAAAAAAAAAAGTAGAGTTTATGCAAAATAAAACAGGAATGTTCTTATTTCTGTTTATGTTCAATAATCCCTTAAATCCTTTGATTATTAACAATTTAATACAAAGTCTAGTAATTAAGGATTGAAGGGAATTTTGTTTCAATATTGTTTTCGAGCTGTTGTTTTGATTTAAATATACATGAATTCCAGACAAAAGTATTAACAATTATAGATTTTTTTTTTCATATTCAATTTTTTTCCTTTTTTTTGTATTTTTTTCCCCTATTCATATTGACTTACTAATTGCATTAGTTTCAAATTGTGCATAAAAGAATTTCTTCACCTTAACCACAATCCAAGCTCTCACTCTTGATGTGCAACATGGCCAATTAAAATGTTGCTAATGTCCATGCAGACCTGCTCATCCCATAGAAACGACCTTTGCCAAAAGTAAAAAAAAAATGGTTCTTTTAAACACAATTTGAAAAGAATGCATTTTTACATGAAAGCTGTACAAAACGAAATTTAGTTTTGTATATATACTCTGTGTATACAAATGACAACCAAAAGTCTTAGTTGTCAAATTTCAAATTTGAAAAAAAAAAATCTGAAATAAAAAAAAAATCACATATAAATGTGTACAAATAGAACAACAAAATAATAATTTAAAAACAGAAAAGAGAAGATTTACTCTCAAAGGGCTTCCTGCTGATATTGAGCTCTTCTTCTTTGGAATCAGCTTCCATTTCAATCCTCCTGAGGCAAACACCATGTCTACTTCTAAGACCAGGCTTGGTTAATAGTTGTGCTGTTATTTACTTGTTGCTGGAGGAATAATGTCTTTTTATCACCCCTGCATTTCTATTCTCTCTGTTCTCCATGTAGTTTTATAGTCACTGCTCCCATTAACTAAACTTTTTTCAAAGCTGAGTTTTTCCAATGAAGACACTCCTGCATCAGTGCTTTAAGTTGTATCTCGCTCTTTCCTTTAACTCTCAGTCTCTTGAAATATATAAATACCCATATGGCAGGCAGTCTCATGGTCTAATGAGTAAAAATATAGTTTTATATTTACGTTTAAAATAATAGAACTGAAGTGGTTATGGTAGCTGTATTGATAACATGTATTTGTTGCTGTTTGAATTGGATTCATATGCTGAAGCAGAAATAACAACAAGCAGCTGAATTTAGCAGTTATCCTAAAAAACTTTTATTGTACAAAATTCAATTCAATTCAGTTTATATAGCGCCGAATCACAACACATCATCTGAAGCAGAGATGGCAAAAGTACTCACTTTCCGTACTTGAGTAAAAAGTACAGATACTTGTGTTAAAAAAATACCTGGTAAAAGTGGAAGTACTGATTAAACTCTTTACTCAAGTAAAAGTAACAAAGTACAGGCTTGTAAATTTATTTAAAGTATAAAAAGTAAAAGTAGAAACCACTTTTTTCATGCCGCTGCCTACATTTTTAAATGGATGTCTGCCAATAGGACTAGATCTCCGCTGTGTTCATTTTCAATCATCTCGCCGTCCATGCTACTATGCTAACGCCACCGCCACTGCTGCAATGATTTGTCCGCTAATGAATACCGCCAATCTGTCGATTCATCTTGTAGTGGTGCGTCAAATGCAACGTGAGATTCCCATCCAATTAGATTGAATTTGGTATTGATGACGGAAAAATAATAACGGTAACTCCATTGAAATGATTCAAAGCTAAAGTAACGAGCCAACTTTTTTAAAATGTAAGTGAGTAGAAAGTACAGATATTTGTGTAAAATGTAAGGAGTAGAAGTAAAAAAGTCATCATAAAAATAAGTAGTAAAGTAAAAATATCAAAAAATCTACTTGGAGTACAGTGCAAGCGAAGTATTTGTACTAGATTACTTACCCATCTCTCTGATCTGAAGGCACTTTCCAGTTCACCAGATCATACAATCAGATTGATTCAAAGTTTTCTATCTAAGGAAAACCAGTTTATTGCATCGACTCATTGATTTGAAGGAAATCCTCACACTAAGCATGCTTGTAGCGTAGGCAGTGGAGAGGAAAAACTCCTTTAAGCAGGAAGAAACCTGAAGCAGAACCAGGCTCAAGTGTGAGCCGCCATCTGCTGAGGCCCACTGAGGGTTCAAGGAGACAGAAGCAGAGATGCAAAAGCAGCTGTAAAAGGCGGCCCTCTCCCAGGAAACACACACACAGCCAGGCAGACGAGCTCCTGAGCCAGCTCCCATGTCAGAGGAGGAAGAGCACAACCAGTTAGTCACAGTCAAAGAAACAGGGACTACACTGGAAAACAGGCCAAGCTCCAACATCTAAAAACAAAGGCGTTGATGGCAGAAGCACAGCTGATATTTCTCTCCAGGATGATGAGAAATACTGCAGCCATTTTCAGTTTTGCGTTTTATGGAGAGACACTGATCCTATCACAAGAGAAGTTATTTAGTTGTGCGAGTTCTTCAGTTGAGCCTTCAGTCAGCTGCTTGATGTACAATTTGCTCAACGCTTGCAGGCTGTATGTGCTCCATTCCTTCCTGTCATATTTACCCTTATCCTTCGTAGCTAAATGTATAATAGCCAAATTTCTTTCTTGTTCACAAGGCAAAAGTATCTTCTTTCATCCAGTTGACCGAAGCTCAGAAAGAACTATGTTATTTTTCAACCCTAATACGGGGTAAGATAACAGTCAATAAAATAATTCAAAAAAGTAAAAAAAAAAAACAATCCGCTGAACTTTGTTTCCAAATTTGAAAATGTTTTCTAGGCCAAAACAACTTTTTCAGAGTGACTATGACCTGGATGACCGAGAAGCATACTCAATAAAATCATATTTTAGATGTCTGATTTAGTAATTAAAAATAATAACTTTAATAAATGTAGGATTTTTGTTTTTAACTCATAGAATTCAAGCTAAGAACTTATGAATATAAGTTAAAAAAGTTTCAAATGATGTCCAACTTCAGAGTTGCAAAAACTACAACTAACAAACTTAAATGTTTCAGTTCCAGTCACTTATCCACAATCTCATAAATGTACTGCTTATACATTTGATAACTGTACTCATAAAAGACTAAACATTACTCATACATTTCTGATAAAAACTTGTAACTTTGTGATTTATATAAATAGATTTGATTTGTTCACATACTTTTCTGATTTACATCTGTAAATTTATGATCGCTGCACATAGATTTTATGATTTGTACTTGTCAATTTGTGATGCATACTCATCAATTTCTCATTCTTACTCTGGGATTTCTGGTTTGCACTCTATGCACTTGTAATGTCACAACGTTGTAACCTTGTAACCTTCATACATAACTTCTAAGCTTGTATTCTCACAGAAGATGAATAATAAAGCTGTCATATGTGGACTAACTGTAAATACTGTATATATCCCATACACCTTTTTCTTCCTCTGGCTCATTTTTCTTCTTTGACTGTTTGAGCTGATGTAATAAGAACATTTCTCCATTATGAGATCAATGTAATCAATCAATCAATCAATCAATCAATCAATCAATTTCAAACGTATTTATGAGATGTCGATAAGGAATAAACATTTTTTTAATATGATTTGCTTCTATTTACAAATTCAAACACCATTTTTTATCATCTTACTGTATACTCTGATGAATAAATAGCAGAAAGTTGATGGATGTTTCTAACTTCCTCGTATTGGAATATATTAAGTATAGCTAAATACATTTGAAATAAATTATGTTGTCAAATTAATTTTAACTGTTTCTTTAAAAAAGTAACAACAAATTTTATTTTTCTGAACCCGTACATAAATCAATTTGAAAGAAAAATCAGTCAGGGTTTTTTTTCTTTTTTAACTGTTAACATTTCTCCCTTGACAAGTCAAACACTGGGTTAGCACTTTTCACAGGACAGAGCATAGAGGTTGCCTTCTGATTCTTACCGTTGAAAAGTGCTACATGAAATTCCAAACAATCTTTGCATTACATTTCCTTTCTTGTTTTCTTTTCACCTCCATGAGTCACCTTCACTGCTTTCTGCAAAGACCTGCTGGGATGTTTGGGCGGAGGCGCTCATCACTTCCCATGAATTATGAGAAGTGAGGTAAATAGAAAAGTCTGCTAATCAAATGTTTCTTTTCCGTTAATGAAATGTCTCTGCCCTTATCTGACTCCCTTATGATCCATACGGTAATGTCTATTACCGAATTTGCCCCCTCTCCCTCTTTTGGCCCATCTTCCTTATCTAAAATTGTGTTGTGAATTTGGCACAGTGAATGATTATGCTTATCGACCTGCCCGAAGACTGCGTATTAAAATTTTGTGGCATGATTAGCCCATTTATCTATATAATTGGATTGCTCTATGTGAATAAATGTGTATGTGCGAAAGCGGCAGATTTAAAGGAGAGTTAAGTAAATTTGAAGAAAGATGCCTAACAGAATTGTTTTTTAGATTAATGCCATTTGCATTCAATCAATAGTTTCAACCTTGATTTTTTTTTTTTTTTGTCTAATCAAGTTTTACTAGCTACTGAGATTATTAAAAAAACAACCTTGGGCATGGTGTAAAAATGAGACAACACGCAATTTGCTATGCAAGGGATTAGTGACATTAGACGGGGGGATTTGTTCAGGCAAAATGTAAATATTATGTGAACACAATGCATTATAATAAATTTTGGCATAGTGTGAATCATGCAAACATCCCAAGGCTATTCATGCCACTCCACTAGAATCAAATTATGTCCGATATATAATCCAAAGATAAACTATAGCTAATAAACAAGGTGAAAATTCAAATTGAAGTGGGTGCTCAAAATGAATGCATTGGGTTTAGAGTTACAGCGCTTTCATTCTGGTATTTAGTATTCAGTTAAAACCAGATTCCTTTACTGCGTTCTCTCATACTAAACTGTAAACTGGTTTCATAATTACCCCTGTGGACAGACTCAGTGTGTTCAGGCTGTTCTCACCTCCAAAGCACATTAATAAAGGCGTGCCTCTAGGATCAGTTTTAGGACTGTTATAGAGAAATGTTAACCTGACTCCACCCAGATGTGGATTTGTTCCGCCTATGTTGGTGATAGACGGGCCAAATAAAACCAATCAGATCAAGGAAGCATAATGACGCACTAACAGAGCGATGACGCATGAACACAACCACAAGCTGTGACTGCTCTTTTGCCGAACTACCAGTCGGGAGAAGAGCAAAACATCTTTTCCTCTGGAGAAAGTTTTCCTCCCAAGCATTTGCCGTTTTGCTCTTTCTTTCAGTGAAGAAAAACAGTGTAATTCCGGATAAAAACTTGCTTCATAGCCATTGCTAACGCTAAAGATTCATTGCCCTCTCGCTTGCGTCACACCTCAACCCGGCTTCTCAAAGCCATCGCTGATTGGACATTTGTTTGCTAAACGGCTCCAAATTTTCTTTTTAACGGAGAGTCTCCCCAGACTGATTAGCGAAAGTGAAATCTTGAAAGCTTCATGCAGATCAGACGTCTCATGAGGCTAGAGAAATGTATCCTTTTACGTAGTGTAGTACAAAGCTAGTGCGGCCTCCTCTTCAAACAAACAAACAAACAACAAACAGTGCTGCCACGGTGCTGTCACTCTGAACCAGCTACAATGACAAACACATCAAAACGGCACTGCTGCTGCAGGTGGGAAAATTTGAGGTAGATGCGATTTCGGGAACGGCTTCACTCCTGCCAGTCTGTGTCTACTCTGAAAACTCAGAGTAAGTCCATTACAGTACAGGTGATATCGTGAAATCCTACAATAGGTGTTCCTGCAGCTCACCGGAGGAGACACAGAAGCTTGGCATGTTCATGTAATGAGAACCGGCTCCCAGCACAGGAAGGACGGTGGAGATTGAACACCTCAACTACCTCTACACCTGTGCTGGGTTTTCAGCCTAATGCTTCTTTACAGAGGGATTCAGTCCTTCTCAACAGCAGAAATGGACCACGGTTCCTGAGATTACACCATGCGGAATCTAGTGTCCGGCAAGAACATTGGGTTCTGAAGGGGAAGAAGAAGAAGAATGAGATTACAGGGGTTTAAAGGGTCCCGTGGCTGAGGTTCAGGAACTCGGATGGAACGCAGCCTGAACTCTAACAGCGAAATTATAATTCGATCCGAAACACAAGCTGCAAACCTTAATTGTCTATGCCATGCTACAATGTCAGATTCAGAAAAAGATGTCGAAATGCCGGAAAGGTGGGACATAGGCGAGTGCGTATCGGGAGATGAAGATGGAGACTGACAAGCCCACCCTCATCCTTGGCCCTAGCTGAAAGAGTTTTTCGAAATAATTGAAAAATTTAGCTTTCAATTCTTAAAGTGGCATCTAGGTGTTTTTTCTTGTAAAGGTTACTTTATTCTTTTATACTTTAAGTAGTTTTGGAGCACATACTTTTTCACTTTTACTTGAGTAAAGAGGTCATGTTGATACTTACAGTATCAATACTTCTACTTAAATAACAAATGTGTGAACTTTTGACACCACTGGTGGAATCGAGTCTGAGTGAGTGATCAGCTGCTGGCGGAGCCCATGGGTTGCTTCCACGGACCCGTGAGAACCAAGCCTCTATGGCAGCGGTCACCAACTTATTTAAGGCTGAGGGCCACTTCAAGGGTAGCGAGACTGTAGGAGGGGCGACCATTACTGACCCATGAGCTGCAAGGGTTAGCGTTAGCCTAAACTTTGTTCATTATCAACATATTTTTATTGTTTCTGTTAATTTCTAAGTGTATTTAGACATTGTTATTTTGAAATCTCTATAAACGATTAAAAAGAAGAGCAACAGAATAAAATAAAATTTCAAACTTAGCCCACAGGTGGGTTGTTCTTTATTTAGAAGACTCTGAGGGCCCCCCATGTGGTCCTTGAGGGCACCT
The DNA here is from genome assembly GCA_018398635.1 of Cyprinodon brontotheroides. NCBI lineage: Eukaryota > Metazoa > Chordata > Actinopteri > Cyprinodontiformes > Cyprinodontidae > Cyprinodon > Cyprinodon brontotheroides. The sequence continues at coordinate 36,291,017 of JAGKQL010000009.1, forward strand.
TGGTGCCCACGGGAACCGCGTTGGTGACCCCTGCTCTATGGCCTTGGGCGCCAGGTTTCTCAGGGCAGTTTGGTTCTGAAATTTCAACCGTCACGGCCTAGCCTTGGTCAGTCTGGAGATCTGGACCTTGGGCATTGTGATCCTGCCACAGCAGTTTGATGGAAAGTGAGCGGAATCCTGAATGCTGTGGTGTTTTTCTGTCCTCAAACACTGGGGGTGGGGGTCCAAGGCACACCTCTGTGGGAGGTGTCTTTTAGAGTCAGCTGGGGGAGGGTTGCAGAAGCTTGGAGAGGAGAGCAGCACTGTGGGACAAAACTCCACCCTCTACCTCAGTGAACATAGTTAAACATCAACATTGGTCATCAGTGTCCAAAATTATCATGGTTTATGGCCCAACATCTTCATCATAAATATTCAGCTTAAACATTTTAGACCCATTTTAGAAAGGTGTACCTTGATTTGGATGTAGAGGTAACATTAGATTTTAGAATTGTTTGAATTTAACTTTTAAAAAAAGTAAAACTAACAGGAAATCTTTAGGAGAGAAAATGCTTTTTTAGGAGGATTTTGGAGAAATGAGACACTTGATGGGTGGGTGAATTGGTGTCAGAATGCAGGAATCCCATCCAAGGGTGAGGTCAGTAATAAAATGCATTATTAGAGCTCATCTGCTTCGTTACAGTGTTGAATTTCTAATTACTACAAATTCTGATATCATGACAATAGGTTTATCTGTGTTTGTGTTTATGGATATTAATTTAAGCACCACCTCAACCTGCTATAGTGTGGTCGAAGAAGAAAAAATGGGAAATTATGCTTTTTAGTTTCTGAGTAATCCAAACACACGTTTATGTATGCACACACACTCTCTCCTCCTTGCTTGAAAAACAAAGTAAAGGAATTTCATTACTCCTGCAGAATTGATTGGCTAATGTTTTTGTTTCTCGAATCAATAGCCCCTCACAGCTCACTAATTGGATTACTTGTTTTTTTTTTCCTTCAGGATGCCCAAATACCAAGGTAATGAGACTTGTTTATGAAATTGTTACCTTGAAAGTAGAAGGTGATGCCAGTGCATAATAAACCGGTATTCCTTTCACCCTCTCAGAGATGCTTTTGTTAAAAAAGAACAACAAAACTAATATAGTGTGAGCTGCAGCAGCATAGGCTGTGAATGCCAATGACTGGGATATTAATAGCCTTAAAACTAATCATTAATGAAGCTGTCCTTATTGAGGCTGCAAAAGGACATGCTTTCCGAGTGTTTATTAATCAGGGAATAATAAGTAATCCGTGAACATTAATGGAAATGGATGAGACTAATGGATGACGCCTGCACTCTTCCCACACTTAAGCCTCAGACTTCATTACTGACAAGCAGATTAGTGCAGAGGAGAAAGAGCCATAACAGGCTCCACCTGCGAAGTGCGCGCGCCCACGCAAACACAACCGCTCTTCCTCTCCCTCCTGTGACAACATGATGGAACACTGTCAAGCTCATTTGCTCTCCGGTAGCCTATATGTAATTAACAGTATCCTCTCAGAGAAGCTGCTGAGAGTAAAATGAATAGACATCAAATAAATCATCTGGCAAGGTTGGTTTCTCCAGTGTTTCCATCTTAATATTGCATTCTGTCTGCAATGTCGTCACTGCGTCTTGAAGCAGCTCTGGATGAACGCTTGCCCCCCTTTTCCAACCATGAAGACCACAGCAAGTCACCTCACAAAAGTGTTACAGCATAAAGTTAATTTTACCTAAACCCTGAAATGTCATTTAACCACACTCCATGAGCACATTCCCCAGCCTCATCATACATCATCTGGATCTAATGTAGGCTGGGGAATTCTGGGATACATCCCCAAATGCTCAGAATGCGTATCGTTATCACATCAACCAAAGGGTTGAGCACTTAGAGGAGACATGACAATACAAAGTTCTCCCTCCTGCACTATAACATGCTCTGTGAAAGTGATAAGAGCCTCTGATCATGCATCCAGCATTTTATATCAGTCCCCCTATAATGGATCCCCCAATGACTCTTTGTGACTGCATTATTTAGATGGAATAAAACGCCGGAAGGAAGTGTGGAAGGAAGCTGGGATTCAGTGTTTCATAAATGAGGGAGTGTGACTGTCTAAATGCTGACTGAAGCCTGCAACAATGTCAGCAGCAGCAGTTTTATTCTACCTCGGGAGTTATTAGGTGGAGAGACTTTCTACTTATTCTAAGGCTGTCAGTGGAAGTAGTGAAAAACAGAGCAAAGATGTGAGGAAAAACAAACTTATTTCTTTTTTAAACTAATTCTTATTAATTGATCCCTAAGCATAAATAAAATCAAAAGTTGTTTTTTTCTTTTAAAGAAAAAATGGTTTTCCCTTTAACGCAACTCTGCATATATAATGATAGTGTTTTTGTTTGTATAAAATAAATAATTGTTCAGGTTAGTATTCAGCACTTGGTATATATCAATGCTCCATAGGGGATGTTCTTCTAAACAAATTTGCTTATTTAATTGGAGAGGGAGCCATCACTTAATGAGTCATGTGACATACACCGCTTTACGGCTGCTTTAAACATCAGAACTCAGCTAAAAGTTGTTGTTTGGCAACAGAAGTGATTGACATATGTCTATAAGTTCAGAATTCTGCCAAAAGGGCACATGTAGTAAATATTCATACATCATACAAGCAGTGTTATGTACTTTTCTCCAGGCATGTTTGTAACATTTTACGGGTACAGATTCAATACTGTAAGGCCCATAATATAAACACTGTCATGATTCTGCCTTTTTTGGACTTTTAGATTTTGTTTAAGTTTTCTTTTTCAGTTTTCCTTTACACTTTGATCTATGTCACTCTCTGTTTTCTAGGTCATTGGTTTAATTTGTCATGATTCTGCCTTTTTTGGACTTTTAGATTTTGTTTAAGTTTTCTTTTTCAGTTTTCCTTTACACTTTGATCTATGTCACTCTCTGTTTTCTAGGTCATTGGTTTAATTTCCATTTTGATATCCTAGTTGTTTTCTGGTTGTATTAGAGAACTGTTGAATTTCTTGGTAACTCTTTGTTTTCCCCTTGTGCCAGCCTCCTTTTCCCCAGCTACCTTCTAGATCCTTCTATCCACACCTGCTCCCAATCAATTGATTACTCCATTCATTGTTCTGTTTGGGATTTATACTTCCCTGCAGTTACAGTTTGCTCAATTCTCTTAATTCCTTAGTTTTATTCCTCCCTAGTGTCTCCTAGGTTTTGGTTTCTAAGTTTCTTGTTGATGGGTTCTGGATTATGGCTTCTGTATTTTTGCCTCTTTAATATATTTTGCAAGACATGGTCTTTGCCTGTTTAGCTCTGCCTTGGGTCCTCAACAAGTATCCACTAAGCCTGACATGTACATGGGTTCATGCTCCTTCCCTGCACTTGTATCTTGATTTATATGCATCTATAGACTCTCTCCTAATCATATGTGGACCTGTTTCTGACAGTTTATACCAAATTTAATCACATCAGGGTGAAACCAACTGGAGAAAGTAAACTGCCCGTGATTAAATACCTTTCAGGGAATCCTGCATCTTAAGACTGTACTATTTTCTTTCTGGTTTTGACCATGGACATCAAAAGATCCCGGGTCATCAGGTGTCAGGTGTGCCAATAGACCGGCCATCTTAGGCCAGACCAACTTACTGTCTGGGAGAATATATGTCAATTGAGGCAAATGGTCCTTCCGTGTTTTCCGACACACTGAATCTTTAACTTAATGATAAAATGGCCGACTGAAAATTAGAACATTTCCTGGGCCTAATGGAACCAACTGATTGAGATGATTTTCTAATTTAATACATAATTTTGATGTTATATTGACAGTTGGCAAACTTCCAGAGCTGCCACTCAGGATGCCCGACTTTTAATCCACTTATAGATGCACAAATTTAAAGGAGACTTCAAACCAGACCAAATGGAATTACCTTTGGACATTATTACATTTAGTTTTCTTTTTTATTTTGTTTTATTTTTCTCCTATCATTGGGTTGAAATATCTTTTACACTGATGGAAAAGAAGTATGTTCTCAATTTAATAGAACTAGTTTACTAAAATATACTATTGGAATCTGTATTTTGCAAACCCACACATTGTCAGTCATACACTGTAGCTAGAAAGAGAAACACTTTGTTTTTTACACCCAGATGTGACAGAAATGGTTACTTTTGTTTTTGTCCATTACCTGCAGAGACAGCAGAGCCCTGTTCTGCCTGCAGGTATAAGACAGCGAAGCGTCACCTGATGTGACAAGCTTACCGTTAAAGTAACATCCCACGCATCGGCGTCAATCCACTGTCGTGAACTCATGACAAAGCCGTACAACAGATACTATTGTAGCAAATGAAATGCGAGGTTTGTTTGGGTTTCAAATAAAGTCAAAAGAAATGCTGAGAGCACTTGACAGTGTGTCAATGAGTTGATGTGCCCAAGCTGAGGCAAACCGAGGCTGCCAAATTTCAGAAGGAACATAGGAACCCGATTCTTCTGTCAGCGAGGCGTCGGTATCAGGGCACAGGTGGAGGGATTTCCAAGCCGTGTGAAAAATGCCAGTGATCATCACGCTGATCCTCTTTTTTTCCTTTTTTTCTTCCAGTCATTCCTGTCGCCAGCAAGCAAAGTAGTACCCAGAAGTTTCCATCATCAGCCTCGGACCCCGGAGACTGAAGAAATCACATTATATCAATTGTCACACAAAGTCACTGTCAAGGTGGGGCAAAGACAGTGCACATCAACTGCGGTGTGATGCTCGAGACCCAAAATATCTCAGACGCTTCAGCTCAGCCCCGGGCTAGAACCAAGCTGCGGTTCTAACAAGTGAGACACATTTCACAGTGATTTAAGGCAGAGAAACACCTCTCTCATCTCGTTTGTACCTACAAAGCCCCTGTGTCTTAAAAATCAGTGCACAGAGGTGGCAGTGTGTGTAGTGAGTTCAGCGGAAGGGATATGCAATTTAGTTAGCGTCATGTGCACTTCAGGCACTTCATCCCAATTTGATAAAGAGGGTTTCATTTTAACACTGGCTTGCCCCTCTGCAGGTTTTCTATAAGAGGAGCTGCCAGTCAAACCTGAGGAATGGATGATGAAACTGCAGTGCAACAGTGAATGAAGCAGAGCAGAGACATCGTTGTGCTTGTTCAGCACACACATGCTCTCTTACACACACACCACCCACTGCGTGTTGATGGCCTTTAAAAGGATCAGTGTCCTGAAAGTCACGGTGCCTAAAATAACCAAAATTCTTGATTCTTTTTTATATATATATATTTGTGTATGTGGCCACAACATGTTTCAGTTTCATTTGGGTTTTTTTTATGCAACAGAAAAATATAACAGCTATGCTAATTGTGAGTTATCATAGGAAATGATATCTCAGGTGTTTTTCAAATAAAAATCCAACATATACCAAAGCATTTTATTCAAAACCCCTTTCTTTGATACCATTAAATAAAATCCATGGTGTCTGGTTGCATTTAGAAATAACCTGAGTCCAATATTTTAAAAAAAATCCTCATAATTCAAAGAATGAAGCATTAACATCTATCACCTTAACTGTCTGCCTGGAGCAAAAACAGGAAGGCCAGATCCTGCCTGCCGTTAAAGGATACTGTAATAAATTAAGAATCAAAGTGTAAACGTAGGTGTCTTACCCTCATAATGAAATCCATCATTTTCTTAAGGCTGATCAGACATTAGGAATTAATAAAAGGCATTGTTTAAGATGTTAAAACTGGCAGTGGGGACAGGTAAAAAAAGAGTTTTTTTATAATCCTGCCATATTTTAGCCATTGATGCAGATTTCGACATTATGGCTTTTTAGATAAAACTAGCAGAGCTTAAAACCCACCGGATCGCCGGCGACCCAGTGGACCTTAAGTGGGGGTAATAATTCAGAATGCATAAAATTCCACGGGTACAATTTTTACCAGCAGTTGGAGCCATTGTGCGCTGCTCCCAGCTGACAACAAAAGTTCCAAACCCCACAGCTCTGGAACTGTTATAGCTAGAGGTCTAACATTTTCTGCATTTGTGGTTGACATGATGTAGAACAAATATAATACAATAAAACCTGCTTTTTCTCAAGAATGTCTTTATTACTGCTGTTTAAAAAAGACCTATTATTTCCAAGAACTTGCTGGGGAGCTGGAGAAAATCCCATCTTTCTCCAGCAGAGGTCCGGCCGTGGATCCTCTGGAGGGAGCGCCTCCTGCACAGCTGCAGCTCATCTAGATCATCAGAGGATCCACTATAAGCGTTGCCTTCAGACACTTGCCTCCAGCGCCCGCCAGTGTTGTTCCAGTTGGTCAGCGCTAAAGCCTAGATCTTTGTGTTATCTCCATGACTCTGAATCCAGGTTGGATTCTATCCACTGTTTCTCTGTGTTCCCAGGAAACCCTAGCGTGTCTCCTCTGTAGCTAAGCTCCCAGGAAGAGCTAACCTGCCGGTTTTAATTCCTCTGAGCCCAAACCCCTGAAGAGATTCTCACGAGAACCCTCCAAGCAGCTCTGGACTAGAGCTGGGAAACCAAAGCCAAGGGTCTGTTCAAGCTGGAGGCGTGAGGCGGCTGTAGCAGCAAAGCGGACTCTGCTGATGTAAACCCCTTCTCCAGAACCAACAGTGACTCTCCCAAAGAGAGGAACCTCAAGAACCCCTCAAGGTACAATCAGTGCTCCTCCTTTGGAAATCAAATCCTGTCTGCAGTCCTCAACTGCTCTGTCTCTCCACGCAGACTCACGTTTGAAACCAGAACCCAGGCCGGGCAACCAGTCATCAGTACATTCTGTGTGTAGTGCAAATAAACTTGTTAAACTTTTTTTCATCCCTTGGCATGTTAAAAATTCGGTGGTGTTCCTTGCATGCCTTGGGTCTCCATTAGAGGAACTCATCATGAGCAAAAAGAAAAAAAACAACTTTGAGGTCATGTTTGAATTGATGCAGGATTTGGTCTGTGTTCTAGTCACCCAATTTCAATTTATATATTAGGAAACTACGGGGTGTTTGTTTTCAAATAATGTATTGCACATGTAATTTTGGGCTACACAGTTTCTAAGTTGTTTGCTTTTCCATTTGGGTATGCAAAATCGGTGACAATTACCCAAAATGAGGTGGATGTTAATCATCTTTAAATTCTTTATACACTGTTGCATGTAAACAACAAAGTATAACTTCAATCCACATTCAACCTCTGTGAAATCAAACTGTCCACTGATTTGATTTCACAAAACTGTGATTTACAATCAATTCCACATTGTGTTGTGCAAATGTAATAGCCAACAGGTGCCAAATTAATGGCAGTTTGGAAGCCACATTAACCATTTCTAGTGGTTCTGCAGGAGTCTGTCGGCAGTTCTACACTGCAAGTTGAAGAGGCATTAAAGCAGGCAATCCTAAAAGTCTGCCCTCGAGGACCCTTTCCCACGCTCCAGCACAGCTGGTATACATTGATAGTTGATTAACAGGCTTTTGCTGAACTGCAATCATCAGAATCAGCTGTGTGCTAAAGCAGAGAAACCCATAAAAACCTGCAGGACAGCGGCCCTCGAGGACCGATATTTTATTCCAGCAAATCAAAATTTCAGGTTCTGAATTGAACTGTGCTAGTAAGAATAATGTTTCCTAGAAATCATTGCAAATTTTAAGTGGCCATTTTGACATTTATCAGCCTGACTGAATATGCATGTTAAACATTTCAAATGCATCTCTTCCTAGTCAAAATAAACATATCAAATATAATGTAAATGTAATTCTAACTAGTTTAAAAGATGTCATATTTCCCATTCATGTGAACTTTTATGATAAAATAGCCAGGCTGACTAGTCACATTTCTATTATAGATACCATAGCACTAAAGCCTTCTACCTTTTCACAGTTATAATTAAAATATTCTGAGTCAATCAAGGCCAAATACATATGAATAGGAAGCATAATTTCATTTGTACTTGAAATGATTAAATTTAAGAGATCTGAAATGTTTATTTTGACAAGGTAGAAAGTTGAGATATCTAAATTACATATTCAATCAAGCTAACAAATGTCAAAATGGTTAATAAATTTGGTTTTCATTGAAGATTTTTGTGTGATTTTGTTGTCAGCACTCAACTTTCTACAGAACATAGTATTCAATTAGAATGTTTCATTCATTCAGATCTATAGTAGGTTGTGTTATTTGAATCTTCCATTTATTTTCGTAACGCAATTTTAACTTTATTCAGAGGGGAAGTGGCAATCAAGTGTTGGCAAGGTCCTCAAAATCGTTCCGTTCGCCTCTCCTTTTTTGCCACCATTGCCTCGCTTGGTTTCACTTTGCTTCAGATCCGACCTTCTACTCAGAGATAACTTTGAAATCCTGCACCACAGTTGCGAAATTTGCGTTTGGTGTAAACAAACCCTATGAATGAGCAGAGAATTTTACTTGCACCATGTTATTTAACAATATCATCATCAAATTGAATAGTTGGGCATTATTTATTCAAGTAGATATTAATTTCTTGATTTGTTTTTATTTCATGTAATTATGTTTAAAACAATCTTTTGCGTCAGTCTGACACAACGAATCATATTTTCTAACTCAAATAGAATTTTAAAACTAAACTTAAAAAAAAGGAGATAAATGCATTTTTATTTTAAAACCATTATCTTTAAATTCTGTTTTTAAAACAATGCATTTAATTTACAGATCTAGTCAGGGCAAATTAATTTTCTAATTACACAGGTTTCTGCCCCTGGCCCTAGAAAGAACTGGAAAAAAACTGAAGTTCACCAGAAGTCTTAAGTTTAATTTACCTTAGTTTAGTTAATACTGGTAGTGTCAATAGAGAGAAAATGTTGGTTGAAAGCACTTTACAAAACAAAGGTTCCAATTTACATACAGAAATATATGGTCAATTTAATCCAGCTATATAAAATTTAAAGTCAGTTCCAACACAATGGTAGCATAAAACAATGCTCTCAAGATTAGTTTGCTTGGCGAGTTGATTGTATCAAGTCTTTAATTTGCAGCAATTCATTTACCTCAATGAAAATGTGACGATAGTGAAAAGGACAGAGCTCCATTTTACAGGAATAAGCTGGCACAGAGCCTGGCTCAATATAACTAGCCATCCTCCATTCACACAATAACACAGAGGAATAGTCCAGGTAAACCTCTGTAATCCCGTATCCTACAGGTTCCAGATCCTTTACACACCTGATTCCTATGACTGCAATTAGAGCAAAACATTTTAATCCTGGGAAATTAGGTGATCTTAAGCTGAAAAACATTTAAAAAATGCCGTGACACTGGTTCTCAAGGCCTGAAGTTAGACACCCTTGATGTAAGCCTTCCATATAAAAGAAAAAGAAAAAAAAATTAACTGCAGTAGCTTCTTTTTTTTTTTCTTCAGTGAGGATAAAAACATAGCTTAACATATCGACTCTTGGCCAATAGTTATATCTTTAGAATAAAAAACCAAGTCTCTACTGTATAGGAGGTCACAGCAGTAGCTCTTTCTATGGCTTTGTTTAAGAAAGTGAGATTTTTCAACACAGAGAGAAACAGCAGAGATCATTACCCATAAAGACAGAAGTTAATTTCTAAAAAGAAAAACACCATTAAAATGTAAAGATGCTGTCCACCGTGACCCAATAAAAATTCAAAACAGAAAAAGCTGTAATAATAAACAGTATCTTACTCTTATGGGTAATTCTCTCTGTAATTAGGTGATATGCATAGACATACAGTACATCTGGTAATAAATATTGAAAGATTAAACTTAACAATAAAATAGAAAATGTATTCCGTCTCACCCACTGACTCATGTTTCCAAAACACTGTCATTAATGCAAAGTTCAATCTTAGTTATTTGGTCCTAATCGGTGTGAATTCAAAGTTTTATTTTCTTCAATTTCATTGCAACAGGAAAAATAAAAATAAAACATATTCAGCATCAACAACATAGTTAACTCACTGATTTTAGGTTTAAACGTATATCCATTGCATTGTGTAACATTTTTGTTATTCAAGACTCTTTAGATTTTAGTCTCAAACTTTCCAATAACTATACTTTTATTTTTAATTTCAACTAATATCTAATTTTATGAAACAATCTTTTGGATTTTTTAGGCTTTACTGTTAGAATACAGTTTTCTTTTTCTTCAGTTTGCAGCAAGACAAAGGAAAAACATATTCAGCGCATATACAACTTAAATAGTTAACTCACAGATTTTAGGTTCAAAATTTTTGTTATTCAAGACTTTCTTTTTAGTCTCAAACTTTTCCAATAACTATACTTTTTGTTTTGAATTCAAAGAGTTCTCATGAGGCAGTGATGGATTTATTCTCCCATTTTACCTCAAGGGGCCAGGATGGAAAAGAAGGGTTTTAGTTTTTTTTCACCACATGGTGACAAAAGATGACAATTTTAAAAAGAGTCTAATACCTTTTGTTTAATGTGTGTTACCAAGGTTTAAGAAATGAAAACTGATATCCCATTTCAATACGACTGAAGCTGAAAGTGTCATGGTTTTGCCTTTTTGGACTTCTCTTTGAGTTTCTTTTTGGGTTTTCAGTTACACAGCAATTTTGTGTTTTCTTGGTTATTGGTTTTTTTGTTTCACTTTTGAGTCATTGAACTGGTTTTCTAGCAGTGTTGAGTTTTTTGTGTTGCTCTCTGTTGTCCCCGAATGCCAGTCTCCTTCTAGTGGCTTCTATCCACACCTGCTCCCTATCAGCTAATTAGACCAGTCTTTGTTCTGTCTCCCATATATACTCCTCCTGTACAGTTCCTCAGTCCTGGTTTATCTTCTTTACCTTACTCATCATGTACGTTTCTCCCTGGAGTTTCCTGTTCATTCTTTTTTGATTTATGTTTCTGTTGCCATTTGTTTCTAAACTCATATCTACCTCCTAATACTATGCCTTTTTGGGTCCTCAAAAACATCAGCCAACCTTGACAGAAAATGTCCTAATTTTTAAATAACTGTTAAAGAAAATAAAAAAAAATAGATAAGAAAATCAAATTGATCCAAGTGGCCAATTGAATATGCTCCAAGCATTTATCATGTCAAGATAGGGGCCAGGAAAAGTTCTGCAGAGACACTGAGGAAACCAAAACCCTTTAGCAATATTAGAGCTTATCTAAATTTTAAAAGCACCAACTTTGTTTTTCACAACTTGTCAGGTGGTTTGTTCTAATTTATGTGTCCAAATCATTTATCATTCAGTGTGTACCTCTAGTTACAGCTGTTAATACCAGATTGGTTTACATTGTTATGCAGCGCATTAACAGAATAACTTGACTGGCGGCTCAACGTGCGTGGGACCTCTGGCTCTCCCAGGAGCACCGGCCCACCTTGCCCTCCTGAAAAACCAGAGAGGAATCAGCAAAAAACAGACCCTCCAGTCCCTCAGAGGGACCGAATCCATTTCATGGGATGAATTGTAAATGTGCTGTGCACACTACAAAAAAAAAAAACAAGAGAAAAGTTGGATATGCACCATCGTGAACTAGAAAAAAAATAGTTATATATACAGATACAACCAGTTTTATTACAAAAAAAAATGCATATAAACTGCTGCTACATCTTTTATGTGTAACAAATTCAATACCATAGCAGCCCCCAATAAGCCACAGGGTGCCAAAGTCCAAACTCGTTTTCAGTGTTTTCTTGCTTTCTATGCACCTGTAGATTCTATCCTACTCACTGTCAACAACCAGCCCCACAAAATAAACTGCTCATCATAGGCTACCTTTCGGGAAATTACTAAGACTTAGACAAACTTTTTCATCTTGCATACATAGAGTGTATACAAAGAAAAATTTCAATGCATAAAGCTTTTCAACAGTGAAATGATCATTACCATTTCTAAAGTGCAGCAGTGATCAGACTGTAAACGGTGCAGGAGAAAAGGAAAACCAGTTTAAAGTCATTGTTCAAAAGGCGTTGATATAAAGAGATTCAGCTCAGTGCAGTGCAAATAAATAAATGTGGTGCAAAATGCAGTACATTGGGTTGTGTTCTATTTAGGGCTGCAACAACGAATCGATAAAATCGATAAAAATCGACTTTTAAAAGCGTTGGCAACGAATTTCATCATCGATTAGTTGTGTCGCGCGATTAATGCGTCATCCGCCGCCGCCGTCATCACATCCACTTGACTGAAACGGGGGAAGAAAAAAAAATACGGCAGAGCGAGTCAGCGCTGCAGGTGCAGTGTTGCCAACTCAGCGACTTTTCAGACCCCTCCAGCGACTATTTTTCAAAAAAGCAACTAGCGACAAATCTGGCGACTTTTTACGGTGTGACTGGCGGCTTTTGGAGACTCTTACGTGAAAGCATGTATCGTTCCTACTCTGCCGTGGGGCGCCTCCCCCATCCCCCGCTACCGCAGGAGTCCCTTTCAGCGCTGCAGACAGAGCCGCAGGACTGCATGCGCCGGGATTAACGGCGCAAATTGATCACAATAATTAAAATAGCCTGCGCTTTGTAAAGTAAAAAAAGTCGTAACATGCAACTTTTGTCAAAACAAATTAACATGGCACGGAACCACCATGTTTGTTTGGTTTAAAGTGGGGAACGTGTAACGTTAGTTTCTCAGGTAGCTCATCTGATGCTTTCCTACCGCGGTTAGTAGGTTACAGACAGTGATAAGGTTGGCTACTTATTTTACTTTTTAATTTCATTTAATTAGCTTTAAGCAGCGCTTATATTTACTTCTTTATAAATAAATTAACTTTGCAAATTATATGAGCACTTTTAAAGTTAAAATCTTCTGGCAAAGATAAAGTAAAGAAGATCCCAATTTATGGAAGTAAAGCAGAATAAAATCCAGCAAGATCAGTAATATGTCACTTAATTATCTGCCACATTCCCATGTAAATATCTGTCTTTGGAGGATGTGTTTTTTAGCACCCCTAGTTCTCTTATTTTTATTCCAAATACAATTTATAATTTGAATCACAGGGCTATTTTTATCTCTATGGTTCAGTATTTCCTCAAGTAGCAACTTTAACTGCTATACTTTACTTTCCTGTCTTAAAAGGCAGAACTCTTCTAGTCTAAAAAACCTCATTTGTTGAAATGTGGGGGCCTATTGTTTGAACCCTTTAGGGGCTTTTAAAAACAATGTAAAATGTCTTTTTTTTATGCTAATATGAAACAAAGTAGCCCTTATATTTTTTGTGGATGTAGCGGCTACATTTCTCGCATGTAAGTTTATGTAGTTTTTAACACAAACATTTATTTTTCTTTCATATTGCACCAGTACAAAGTTAATGAGCAACCTGTAATTCTGTGTGCTTGTTTGTTCTGTCTAAAATGTTTCTTTTGAAGGGAAATAAAGAGAGGTTAATATAAAATATTATTTTTGTTGTGTCCATTCGCATCGATTAATCAAAAAATAATTGGCGCATTCATGGAATTTTTAAGGATAAATCTAGTTGCAGCCCTAGTTCTATTTAAAGGGATTAGAAAATCCGCCATGCAACAGCAGTTTTCTCATGTGTGCTGCTTAGTCTTGATTTAAGTCTGATGGCAGCGGGGAAAAAGCTGTTACTGAAAATGCCGGACCTGCAGCGGATGCTGTGAAGCGTCTTCCCAGAGGGCAGCAGGGAGAAATCAGTGTCCATGGTGGGGAGTGAGGGGGCACTGATGATGTCACTGGCTCGGGACACCCAGGGATGGGATAAAATGCCTTTTATGGAGGGAAGAAGAGCCCTGATGATCCTCTCTGCTGTCCTCAACACTCTTCTCATGTTCTTCCAGTCTGAGGCGCTGCAGCCTCCACACCACACAGTGAGACAGCTGGTCAGAACGCAGATGGGCTTTCCTCATCTTCCACAGGAAGTCCAAGCGCTTCTGGGTCCTTTTGACTAGGAATTTGGTGCTGCTGACCACCTCTATAGCTGAGCTGTTGATGAACAGTGGACATGGTTAGGCCGGTTCTTCCTGAAGTCGACGATGATCTCCTTTGTTTTCTCCATGTTCAGGATCAGGCCGTTGTCTCTCCCACCTCTTGAGACAGTACTGTTATCTTCCTAGTTGGTGCTAGAAACAGAAAGCATCTTCAGGCTAATAATCTGTTCAAGAGTTACATCCTGACTTCATATCCAAAAGTCACCTCTTTCATCAACTGACAACTTTATAACTTCAATGCTGGACATAAAATAAAAAGATGCTTAATAGTAGCTGCAAACTGATTAGAAATGCAAATATCTGAGTTCCACTGATGTCACCTAGTTTGTATATTTGCTAATGCTTTGATCCAACCGTAATAGAGGAAAATCTGCATTGGCAAGACAGAAAAGGATTTAAAATACTCTAAATAAAATTTAAAACTCAAGAATAACTTTTTGTAAAATAATTTATACTATATGGTTATTTTAACCTAAATTGAAACTAAATAAATAAATCTTACTTTAATAAATTCAACTTTAAAGATAGTTAATATAATAATTCACAGGGTAGGGTGTATATTTCAGTGCAACAATTTGTTGCACTAAAATATAATGTTCGAAAATATAATAATTAAATAATTAAAATAAAATAATTTTTACATCCAAGTTTTAAACTTAGGGGGAATTGTTGAATGCTTTACAAATGTGCATTAATGATGTTTTTTCTCATCCTAAAGGAATGTGTAAGCTTGATTAGCGCCAGCTCATTATGAAGGGGATGGTGCAGATCTGGACTCTTTTTTTTTTTTTTTTTACCTCCTTGCTGTTGCAAATTAAATTGATCCCATGCAGCACTGAAAGCTCACATCTTGGCCTTGGTCTGCATCTGATGAAATGGTATGAATGTAAGAGGAAATAAGATGTGTGGTGTCTCTAAGTGTGTGTGTGTGTGGAGGGTACAACAGGCTGAAAAGCATTTCAAAAGAAAGAAAAAAAAGAGTAAATAAATCAATACGTCCCACTTCACTCTAAGCTTTTAACTTTAAGGGTGAGTAAATGTAAAAAATGATTAAATCAAGAGTCTGTACCTTTTTTCTAACAACTAGGTATTGCTTCACATTTCTCTGTAAGTTGGTGGGGGATACATTTTTTGTGGACCATCTTGTTGACGATGAGACTGGTTCTATATACAGTACAAGAACACGCTGACCCATTTCTAGTGTGAACAGTAGAGTGAGATTTGAACATAGAAATTTGACACAGAACCAGGAATAAGGTGGACTGTTCCCTCTGGGTAAGATTGCACCTCCTGTAGAGGAGCCGTACTACAAGATGTCATAAGTGAAAGCAGAACGGAACATGGGTAGATGCATTGGTGCCTCTTCTGTGCTGATGTAGCTGCAGTTTCAATCTATTTCAAACTCTTTCAAACTTGAATTTGTTGTGAATTACTGTGTCCCAGCTCTCACTTGTGGCCATGTCTAAAAGAACAAGATCCTGCGCAACAGGGAGAAGAGATAAGGTGTTGCCCCTTTGCACAGCACGCACCTAGGAAAATTATAACATACCTTCCACTTAGTAGAACAACAGTTAGAACTATATCCAGGGCTGAGAAGGTGCTCCGCACTGCTGTGCTGAATACAAACTACCTTCAGCCTTATGGATGTTATTATGCGTTGGACACAAACATAATTAATGCTGGTCAAATTGAGACTAAAGCCTTCAAAAAAGAATAACCAAAGAACAAAAGTTACACATCAAATCTCAAAATAGATCACAAAATAATGAATTTTTTTCAACTCCATGCGCTGTGTCTATCGCACAAAGGATTGTGGGCAACCATACAGCTTCTAGCAGCAGAGAGGGACATCAGGAGATTCCTATGCTATCTACACTGGTGCTAGAAACTGCCAGCACTATTTGGGCAACACTTACTGTATTATGTTGCCCATAGACACAGTTCTGCTGTGGCGTTAAGGTATAGAGGACAATCTTTTATTTCTGGATGGATCATCTAAATAAGTGGTCCTCCCAATTGTCAATTATATAATTAGATCCCTTTGTCAAGTAGCAAAAGCGGCAACTAATAACATAGATGGCGCAGGCACCGTGCAGTGAAGGAGGAGTTACTTCACTTAAGGAGCAAAAAGAAGTGATCATCTGTCTGAACGGTCAGTTAACTGAGTTTCCTATAAAGTCCACTATATAGTCCCGGCTCTATTGGGCACAGCAATCTTGTATGAGCTATGAGAACAGCAACTTTTAAACGGTGTGCACAAGGAGGAATGGGCTCATGCACACTCTCACATACGCATTTTTTTCAAAGTGGAAAGGGTGGGTCTTTTAAAAAATTAATGAAAATCCTCCACAATACCTTTAGGCGTACTTATTGATTTGGAAAGTGCCACACAACCTAAACATGACAGATAATCAACAGCTCCTACTGGAGAGGCTTTGGAAATATGGCCGTGTGGCACTTTGGTCTTGTGGCATTCTGTTTCTCTGTCTGTTTTCAAAATAACTAAAATTGTTATGGAAGGATTTTGCTAACAAAGTGATTAATGGAAGGAATTTGCTAAAAGGTGATTGTGTCTGGTGACAAATGAGAATATTTTGGTGTTGATCCGTATTACCATCTGGATCCAGCAATTTTTGGAAAGATTCTATGAATACAGGTCTTAAATTCATGTGGAAGTCACAGCTACTTGAGCTACGTCTCCCAGTGATTTTCTAGTTGGCTGATGTACCCCCCTCTGTTTTTATATACCATATATGGTTCTGGATCAGCACTTGCCTAGGAAGTTGTCTTCACAATGTGTAGATCACAAAATGCATCAAGTAGATCTGATGTGATTGCGAAATTATTTCGGCGTTTGAAGCAAATTAACAGTAGTCCCTGATAAAGTGACAGGCAAGTATAGACCTCGCATCATTTGTGACTATAGAAGTACTTCCAAATACATTAGGTTAGCAATGGGAATATTGTACCCATAAGTATCTAACAATCAACTTAACAGTCTGAAGATCAATTTCAAGGCAAGGGCACTACAAATCTGAATAATGCCCTAAGAAATGAAAGAATTTCCCCATCTGTTGGTCCTTGATTAGGGCTCTGAATCTCTTTCCAGATGGTAGAAGCTAAAATTCACCCTGTAGTTGGTAATTGGTCGAGTGAGGAATGCATTTTTTCTAACTCTGTATGAAAATTTTTCTGTTAGATTAGCTAATTCATGACTAATAATGTTTCAGGACCATACTGGGGAGATGGTGATTTAGCCACTTCTGTGTGTATTTTCTGAACATATCTACACCTTAGCTCTCCCCAGACAGTGTGTATGTATATACAGTTCTTCAGCAAGAAGAAGTATATATAAGTTAGTTATACAACATATAAGTTACAGCAGCGGGATAGCATCTGGTTGCTACTTGCTGCAGGTTGGCGTAGCTGGTTACATAGAGCAGCTTGTTCATGATTTCTTTCCGAAGCTATACCGTGCAAGGCTTAGCAACTCTTTTGGAAAGCAAGATTCAGGTTAGCCGCCTCGCAGCAGCTGACATTACTACTAAGGTAAAAAGAACCTCTGGACAAGAACACATTCAACCCTCTAGATTAAATCCTGGTTCAGATAGCCAGAAATGTATCAGATCAGGTGTCATATCTGTTTTTTCAGTTACCAACAATTCATAGCGATTTGTTTTTGTGTTTAAGGGGACATCAGAATGCAGTAAAGTGCTGCTCTGGGTCACATGACTTCCACTCAAGAAAATTCAGTTGTCAGATGAAATATCTCACAAGATTAAGTGTGAATTTAGAATGAACGAATCTCTGTAGATTAATAAATAGATTGACAAAAAAAACCCTAGCAAGAATAATTGGTTAAAAGAGTATATATGGGTCTCAACCAGAGTTACACATTGTTTTCAACAGGCCGCATCCTCTTGTATGCTTGAGGAACAACACATAGTTAGGATAGATCAGACCAAGACAATCAGATATGTTTAATATCTCAGATTTGAAGTCGGAGCAGTCCCGACATCCAGCTAAGCAGACCTGCTCATGCAACAGGTGTCATGACTCTGCACTTTTTGGTTCTGTTTTGGGTTTTTCAGGGGAAATCTTTGAAATTGGGGATTTAAACAAATAATTGACTTTTGATTAAATTTGGTTGTGTCTTGCTTGGTTTGAAATGTCTGACCCACATGCAGAGCAGGAAGCAGGAAGCAGTTTTCAAACGTTTATTGAAAAAATAACCTGAACCTCTAATGAACGATCACCAGAAGAGGTGCGTTCAAGTCAAATCACTTGAGCGGGAACACGAACAATCCAAGTTTTCAAGGTAGAGAATAATTAACGGAGTAAAGTAAAACAACGCGAGAAGAAGCGGACGTGACGCGCCGGCTTACCACTAAGGCTTGGGAACCGGCCCTGGGGGTTGAGGGAGAGGTTCCGACAGCTGACCAGTGGAAGAGGGCGTAGGCTGGGTCCGAGTGGTGCTGGCCGAATCCAGAGACAGCAGGGGGAACCAGACAGATCAGAAGGGGTTCCTTCCACAGCCCGATTAGGCGGATCAGGTAAGCCTTCGGGAAATCCAGGTGTCTGAGACAGAGGATCAGCTGAGCTGGACACGAGCAGAGGCAGACGGGCAGCTCCACCTCACAAAGGGCCACGGGAGAGACGAGAGCGAACCTGGGAGACACAAAAGAGCACGAGCTTAGCAAAGGTTTTTGTCAGTCTGGAGACTGAGGTAACTGAGGCATACCAACAACGGTTAATACTCTGGCGTCCTCCTGCTGTCTGAGTGCTGACCCCGCCCACCTGTCAACTGCCGTCACCTGTGAATAAAAGCAGAGTCGGCAGAACTGAGTCCTGACAGATTGATGGTTCTATTAGATAAAAATGTTTTTAATCAGATTATTTGATGTTATAACGCCATTTAGAATTTCTTTTAGTAAGGCAATGTTACCTCCATCCACTAGGGAGTGCTGTGGTTCAGTCTTAAATGGAGGATTACTGGTACTTGCAAGAGAAGTAACGCCAGAAAGTAGGTGTACTATAGCAAAAACATAAATTAAATCTAGAGTGCTGTCTAGAATTGGTGACGAGGATGCTGAATAAAATTTATGCTGTTCTGGTCATAAATATTAACACTCTATAAACTCCTTCAGTTATCACCTCAATAGAGCCAATTTATCCACCTTTTTATAGTAGATGCTAGCAGCAAAAAAGCATATCCTGTATGTTAAAAATAGTTTTACATTGGAAATCATTGTTTCACATATTTTATTCATCTTTTAGTTCAGCAGCCTAAAATATTCCTGTTTTATTTTCTAGTTTACTGAGTAAGAAAACATTGGTTATTTGGTTAGTATTTAATACAGCGGAAATAACATTTTAAGGTATAATGATTTACAACTAATTTTGAATTTAGCATATTTTTAAAATGTGTAGGTCCTTAAGCGATTAGAGGCTGTTGTTTTTGCAAAAGGAGGATCTACTAAATATTAATGTCTCTTTTTTGCTGAGGTGCCCATATTTTTACACCTGTCAAATTTTATTTTAATGCATACTGCACATTTTCTGTCCCATAAATTCTCAATTCAATACGTCCAACAGTTATTATTTATTATTATATGTTAAATAATATTATATATTATATTATTATATATTTAGAAATAAAAATAATTATGATTAATTGGGGTGCCCAAACTTTTTCCTATGACTGTATTTTAATGGAAAAATTATTTGTTGATTGATTGGACAAATAAACTTTAAATGAATCAATT
The DNA here is from genome assembly GCA_018398635.1 of Cyprinodon brontotheroides. Taxonomy (NCBI): domain Eukaryota; kingdom Metazoa; phylum Chordata; class Actinopteri; order Cyprinodontiformes; family Cyprinodontidae; genus Cyprinodon; species Cyprinodon brontotheroides. The sequence continues at coordinate 36,310,711 of JAGKQL010000009.1, forward strand.
CATTGATAATTTGCATGCCTATTTACATCTGTAAGTGCCTGCAAAAAAATTTGATAAAGTGTGAAAAGTTACAGCTGTTAAAGCAGGGGAGAAAATATGGGTTAACTTTGCTGCATAAGGGAGTAAGGAGACGGGATTTTCAGCAAATATGCAAATCTGTTTACTGCCCAGTAGACACACTAAATTGTATTACAGGGTTCCTACAGCATAAGGAAAGTTAAATTCAAGACTTTTTAATGCCACAAGAAACACAAGAAAAAACCTCCTTGTGGCAACTTAACCCAAAGGTTTATTTTAACATAAACCACTGCACTAATGTTTCATATTTTGAAAAGCTTCTCATACAGGAAGAAAAGCTTAAAAAACACACAAATGACAGGATATATTTTTTAACAAATTATTTAACTGAATTCATAAGACTCTGTTTTAGCAGGGAACAAACAAATCAGTTTTTAAAGCCACAACATAACCACAGTGCTACAGTCTTTTTGCAGCTATTTTTCTTGTATGGTTTTCTTAGTATGTTTGATTTGGTAACTTCGATTTTGACGCTTGCAATGTTTCACAGGCTTCACGATGTGACCTCCCCAAGCATTAATTCATCGATTCCGAAGCTTGAATCGCTTCTTGCACAAAAATCCACTGTGCCTCATGTATGTTCTCCTGGGTTTTAGCCATGGAGAAAACTCTTGGCTGGAGACAATTTTGGTTACATTTTACACTTGCTCATATTTTCCAGACAAAAAGTTAATGGTGCATCTCCCAAATGTCCTCGCCGCTAGTCGAACGCTTTATTGAGTTCCGCGGATCGGACGAACCAATAACGGAGATCAAGTTATTTTTTAAATATTAAAAAAAAATTGTAAAATTTTAATGCTTATTTAGATTACATAAATAAATCGTAATAAAAATAATCCTATTTATGATGTTTTAAAAATTTAGAACTACGAAAAGACTAATTTAAGACATTTTAATACCAATTAAGGCCTTAGTTTTATTTTGAAGAATTCAATGCCTTTTAATACTTTTAAAGGACCCAATGAACCCTGTATTGATGTTAGTTTTTGGTTTGGTATGAGTTTCAACATTGGTCAACCAAAACGGAACGTTGATACAACATCCAAAGCTAACATCAGTAAACCTTACGTTTTTAACATCAATCTGACGTCATTTATGCTATGTATGCGCACACAGCAGCCTGATGTGACCCAAATCCAATTTTGTTTAACCTATGCGACCTGTGTCTGATCTTTTCATGGCAATCTAAAAAAACACGGATTCGGTTTTTTCTAATGCGACCCAGGCTACTTGGCTATGTGGTCCTGAATCTGATAAGAATACGACCTTTTCGAATGCAAACTGTGTGTGAATGACCAGGTCTCATTCATCCAACCTGAACGTCATTAATACTCAACAAAAGTCACTAATCTTTGTCTTGCCACACTGAAGCAGGAAGAAAAACAACAACCATGGCGGTCAGTAATACGGACAGCAGTTTTTTTTTTTGTTTGTTTGTTTAACCATCTATAACAGATTGAGGTTTTTAACATTTGGAAAGATCCAAGCAAGCGTCCAGCACTACCATCCATGTTTACCATGTAAAAAGAGAGCACGCTTGCTTGTGATGTCATTGTGTCCTCTACTGCGCATGTGGGACACTTACTGTAAGCTGTATGAATGCAGTGCATACAGGAGAGCACATAGAAGTCAGATATCATTGGAAATTTGAACGGAAATGCAAAAAAAAATATTGATTTCACAAAAAAATCAGAATTGAGCATTAGGGCCTGCAGTGTGTAGCATTAGTTGGTGTCAAATTGTGTTGACTATTAACCTATATCCGATGTCCACTCAACGTTGACTGCTGACGTTGAACTGAGAAAGGATTACATCAATGTCAAGTGGTGGGTGGCCTCAATGAGGGCCTATTTTTTATTTTTTTTTACTGCCATGGTTTGGAATTGTGCTCCTAGCATCACACCTGATGAAAGTTTCAATTTTGAGAAAATATTTTAGCTTAAGATTTAACCTTTGTTCCTCGTTGCTTTCACCGTAGGCCTGACACTTGATAAAATGTAATTTGCTGCTTTCTGTAGAGGTGAACATTTAGTAGATTTAACTTGAAATACAATGACAGAATGTCAGGGACTGTATTGAGTGTCACTGTGGAAGTGCTGCTTCAAGATCCCTGACAAGGCTTTTTTTTTACATCCTCATTCATAATAAAGAAGGCCACAATTTTTCTACATCAGCGTTTTTCTCTTTGAATGCATAGCGACTGACTAGGTAGGGAGTATGGAAGATATTCATTCAAATGTTTATTTACTTTGAGTGTTGAAAAAGTAGAAAACAACAAGGTCTGACACACAGAAAAGAAATGAATAACTAATTGTTATAGGATGTGATTTCTGTAGGAAGTGATGTCTGTTTCCAACCTTGGTTCTATATGCTCAATTGATTAGCCAGCATGCTAATTAAAACCTCCTACGGCATGAATACCTACATGTTTATGCTTATAAACACTGTCTGTATGTCAGAAGTGCACAAAGACATACGCAGTGCAAAGAACCAAAATTAGCAAGTCCATAATGACTGGGAAGTGAAACCTTTGAGGCGAGGAGAGATCTGATTGAACTCTATTACCAGTCAACCAAGAGAACACCCAGCATGACTCACACCTGGCTGCTCTGAGACCCCTCAAACTGCCCCGCTGCTCCAATTCCCCGATAAACACAAACACACACACATAATCAAACTAGCCTCACGCTTTCAGCATGCCTCGACCCTCAGACATTTATGCAAACATGATGTGCTTTGCATTCATAACTGGATTTTTTTATCCATAGAGAATGAATAGAAACGCATAGATAGACACAGACAACTTTGGTTGTTTCTTTAGAAATATTATTGGGCTGGACTGGAAAAAAAACATTAACGCCCTTGTTGAAATGTGTTGTCTGACTGACCTGAACTGAACCGCTGTTTTTTTTTTTTTTTTGTCTACTGCCTTTAATTTTAAGTCAACAGAATCTCTAGCAAGTTCTATGAATCTGCAGCAATTTCCAGTATGGATTTCGATTCCTTGTTATGGTTCTGGTTCCTATAATGTCTTGACTCTTTTCAGAGGAAGGGTCAAAACATTTCTCAATGAAATTGAATTCCTTATAATATTAACTTTGTGGAAACATTACTTAAACAATTAAGGGTATAGATATAAAATTTTGAATCAGTATATAAATATCAAACCTACTAATCTTATGTTTTATTTTCACAGCTTTCTTTTATATAAAGTTTATTAAAACACATTTAAACATATCCAGTTTGCTTGTTTACCTATAGAGAGTAGTAGTACCATAGATTACCACTAGAAGGTGAGGAACCGTGCTAGCGTGGTGTGTAAATGGTCATAATGAACTCAGCACGGCTCAGCACGGTTAATTGATCCAAGCTTGGCACGGATCGGTTTTCAGAGGGTAGTGTAAATGGGGCTTATGTACCTTTATATTAAAGGCATGTTCAAGTTTTCATTGGAAAGTAAAGAAAAATAATATTTCCTTATTTTAAAGTTTGTTTTTTTTATTTAGCAACCTTAGAAGTAGGGTTTGCAATGGTAGTGCTCCAAAACTTATCAGTACAATCATGCTTGAATGTCTCCTCGGGATACAAGCTAAGAGAAAGAACAGCTCTCAGCCCCTTAGAGTGGAGTTTTTTAACTTAAGGGTCTTTTTCCGATTCTAAACTCATAAGCACTCTAAGTCTCTGTTTCACAAGTTATTCAATTAACTAAGCGGGGGAAAAAACGTCCTGTTAACAGCTAATCAAGGATCATCATTAAGTCAGAGTTTAACAGCCATGTTACCCCCCTCTCGCCACACACTTTCAAACTGGTCATTAGACATCCACTGGTTCAGTCACTGTGGCTTGTAAAGCTTCTCATCAGGAACTGTTACTTGAGGCAAGATCACATCAGAGACCTGTGACCAAAACGATGGTGCAGAGAGCAATCAAGGACCACTGAATCATAACAAACCCTAACAATGCCATCTAAAAGTGTGCTTAATGATGCATTGCCCCTTTTGTTTTGCATATTTATTTGATATTCATGAGGTGTCCAAGCACACTTACTTGACATGCGTCTCCATAGTGATAAATTATTTAAAGGTCTTTTCAGTGATGCAGTTGAAAAGCAACTTCATTAATAATGAACCAGTCTGTGTACTCTTATAATTGTGTTATTTTCCCTGGAAAGTTGAGCACACCATTTCTTAATCTCCCTTTTGTTTGTTGGCTTTAATGTGGACTTAGCGGCGTGTTCTTTAAATGGGTCTTTTTGGGGGAACTTTCAAACATAACAGGAATTTGTCAAGTGGCTTTGCTTGGTGTTCAGGGCAGTGGCTGCACAAGCTGACACACATAGCTCAAAGAGATTTGGGTTTGTTTACAAGAGCCATGCTGTCCTGATGCATTCATATTTGTGGTACATTTTAGTCAAATGAACGAAAAAAATACTTGTTCTGTTCTGAAATTCTGATCTTTTTTTCCCCTTTCAAATGAGATTAAACTCTTGGATCATGTGCCAACCCTTGGCCTATTGTGAGGGTAAGCCCTGATAGTAAACCAGCAGAATAATTCTGAGAATTGGGAGCACAAAGCAGACATGAAATAGGAGTGGTTTCATCATTGAGGAGTGAGAAGGTCTGGTTTTAGTAGAGCAGCTCAAATGATGGTTCTGTGACAGAATAGGAGAGAACATGTCTAATATATGTGAGAAGATGTCCTGTTGAGTGAGAGCCATGTTTTTCTGTGCCAACTCCATACCTCTCCACCTCCCATCCCTCCTTCACTTCTAAGCTACTCCATCCCTTTATTTCATGGCTTTCTTTCCCCATCTCTGACACTAAAATTTTGTCAGTTACACATAGAAGAAGGTTAAATACACACTCTGCCTATTTTCCCGCTTATATGCAAACACACCCACACAATCTGTCTTCCTGTTCTGATATTTTCCACGTTTTGCTTTGTCTTTCTCTCTTCAGTCAATTATGCAGATGTCTAATGCTTTCTCCCTTCTGTAGGGAGCAAGCAGAGCATCTATCATCCTCCAGGGGTTGGTGGTAATGGCGGGGGGCTGTGAGACCCATGCTTTGCTCTGCAACAGTGAGCACTCGTTCCTCTGGCCTGGAAGGACGCCAGTCAACTAGGGATCAAACTTTGGCTGTCGGCCCGGCAACGGGCTTCTACAGCTCCCTCTCTTTACCACCAGATCTGGGCCACTTCCATGTCGGCCAGCAGCAGCAGGGAGCTTTTTATTTTTTATTTTGCTGGGATCTAATCCGTTGTTTGTTCTTGAGTCTGTGTGTGTGTGCTATAGATGTGCAAAGATGGGTGTTTGGGAGGAAATAGAAACTAGGAACATGCTGGTATGTGAGATAGCAGAAGAGACCCTGTAGCCTCAGAGGTGAAGTTTGCCAATCAGATACCAGAAGACTAAAAACAGACAAAATGACACTGAGGCAGCAAAGCAGTGTAGATATGCATCATCTGAAAGTGAAGATGTATTCAATCCTAGACAATAATCTATGATATGGGTCATGATCTCAGCTGAATTGAACCTTTTATCCATAATTAACTTCTAAATATAAGAATATAAAAACCATGTTAAATAGTTTAGTTTTTGTATTTGAATCTTTTTTTTTTCAGCTTAATTACAGTCAAGTAATCATCATTATGTAAACTATGGATGCCCAAAATACTTCAACATAATATAAGATCAGGGTTGGTCAATGTTGGTCATCTGTAAACATAATGGTATCAGCCTAATAATAAACACTGAGCCAATATTAGCAACCCATGTATATCCTGTATCTAATGATGCATTCCTTGATTATCATTACTTTTGCCAGTTATTAGTATTTTGACATATTTCTCTTCAAATAATGTATGTTATGCCAGATCACCGTAAAATGAAATGTAGCTACTGCTCAAAGCATACCATCAAGCTCTGACATCACAGCTCACAAGACATCATCTGACATCACAAGAAAATCAACTTGAAGACTATATTTTGTAAATTTTGGTGTCCACCTGCAAAGAGAGACGATGTACCTCAGCAGAACTCTGTGTGTTCCTAGCATACAGTAACCTCGGGGGGTGTCGCTCTGCAGAACCCTCCTGATCACCGCTGTAGTGAAGTAATAACAAAGTCCCAGGATAGATACTTGAAGACAAATAAAGACAATCTTTTTGAAAGCCAACCTTATTACAGTATCAGAATTGCTTTGGCTAACCAAAACAAATGACCATGTGGTCACTCCCTCTGTCACAGAACCCAATGGAACATGAGCACCCAGCCTTATGACAGTACTAATAGACGCGGATGAGAAGAGCTGCCGACTCAAGGCTGCCAAGAGCCAGTAGATTAGTAAAATAGGTTTGATGTTTTTATTTGCTCCAGGTGTCAGGCTTAGAACAGAATGAACCATTATTAGAGCCAGAAAGACAGTTAGCTTTAATAAAATGTTTATTAAAGATGGAACTGTAGAGAACTGCGGAGAACAGCGTTTGGCATCTAAGACAAGAACCTCTGCAGGAGGAGAACAAAAAGGTTAGTGACCACGTCTATATCTGGCAGAGGATGATAATGAATGTGTCACTAACCTGGTCTTAAAGGAATAGTACACCCAAAAACATGATTAGCCTTCATTTTCACTCACTTCATGCCGAGACAACACCCTCGGTATTTTTTTGATATCTCAAATGCATCTGGAGATCCGGGAGGCTTCTTGCTGTCTGCTGACATTCAAATAATGGAGTCTATGTTTGAGGCAGAAAGGTCCATAAAAGTCACAAAAAACGTGTCAATATTCACTCCATGCACAAAGATCAATGCATTCCAAGTGTCCCTGAGTTGGTAGCGTCCATAATTTACTGAAAACGAGAGTCATTTAGAATGTTTTAGAGCATAAACAGTAGTGTACGCAAAAGATTTCCTAAAGCGCCGCGCCTCTTGGCGTTCCGTTCGCGTACGACGAGGAAGCCGGCGAGACCAAACCAGATGAAAGTGGTATTCAGCGCCTGCTCTGCCGATACTGCAAGCGTAGAAGAAGAAGAAATGTGCTGTTTACCTGTGCAGAAACAAGGAAAGAAAAAATGTCTGAGGACTTCAGTGTTGAGGAAGAGCAGTTGAGTTCTTTGCCAGCTGAATCGCGCTTTCATCTGGTTTGGTCTGCCGCGGTTTCCAGTAGACTTCGTGAGCAGCGGTTTTAGGGAAATCTATACACTTACTACTGTTTATGCTCTCAAAAACATTCCAAATGAACTTCGGTTCGAGTAAATTATGGATGCTACCCCTCAGACACTTGGAAACTACATTGAACGCAGCAGTATGGAGGAATATTACAGGCGTTTTTGTGGACTTTTTATGGACGCTTTCTGCCTCGGGCGCCATAGACCTACATTATTTGAATGTCAGCAGACAGCAAGGAAGCTCCCAAATCTCCAGATGCATTTGAGATATCAAAAAGTACTCCAAGTGTTGCTCAGCATGGGGGTGTAGTAGAAAATGAAGGCTAATCATGTTTTGGGTGTACTATTCCTTTAAAGTTCACTCCATGCCCCAAGGGTGAGGTTGGTTCCAGCCGGGTCTCGCTGCCCGCGCAAAGACGAGGCGAGGCGTGTCTAAGAAGTGTGTTGGAGTCAGACCTAGGAGATCAGAGGTACTGAAGGGAAATCCAGGACTGTGTCGGGAAACAGCTCCAGGTTCGGTAAACGGGCAGAATCCGTTCGAAGACAGGTCAAGCAAATACATAAAGGTAACAGGCAGGCTCAATAATTAAAAGGCAGAACAGCTCAGGATTAGTCAATCTGAAAACACTCAGGAAGGCTAGAGAACTCTAACCAAAAGCTTAAATAATTTGGCACTGATGACTGGTTAGAAGGCTGGTTAAATAGAAACTGAAGCAGGTGGTTCAGTTGGACGGCAGAGGTGGAAAGTGTACAAAAAAATTGTAATTGAGTAAAAGTATCTTTACTTTGCCTAAATTTTACTCAGAGTAAAAGTAAAATTACCCATCTCAAAATTTACTCAAGTAAAAGTGCAAAATTACTTAATTTAAAATGTAATTTGAGTAAAAGTTTCTTAGTTACTTTGAGTTATTTAATTCACAAAAGGATTCCTCATAGCAAAAGGACAGACAACCTGTGCAAACAATTTTCAATCCTACAGTCCAACAGACAACACCATGATAGGAATAAAGAAATGTAAACTACATTTTAAAGTTTTCAAAATGCTTCACAAAATTAAATGCCCAAAAGATACCAGAAATCAAACTAAAACGCAAACAGGATCCCACCTTTATTAACAAGCTCCCTCATTTAATGTTTTTTAGCTGACTTGCTTTACTTTAATAGTGATTTTTAACTGACACTTGTTTTACATCAATTGCTTATATGTTTGAATGTGTAAATAAAGTGCTGTTAAAGTCAAAGTCTTCTTCTATTTTTTTAATGGCTACATTAAGTGTCGGTTCCGTGACACAGGGGTTTAAATTTCCGGCCGCATTTAATTTTTTCACCATCAGTATATATATATATATTTTTTTACTCAGTAACGTGAGGTGGTTTTAAATGTAGCGAAGTAAGAACTACTAAGGTTAAAATTTACTCGAGTAAAAGTAAAAATTACATATTTCAAAAACGACTCAGAAAATTACAAATTACTCATAAAAAGTACTCAATTACAGTAATGTCAGTAAATGTAATTCGTTACTCTCCACCCCTGTTGGACGGTAATGAGAACTTTGCGGAGATAGGCAGGTGAATAAAATGAGTAATCAGACAAGTCATTATCGCCAAGATCATGACACCAGGATTTCGCTTGAGCCTTCTGAATGTTGTTGTATTTTAATTTTAACGGTGCAGTAGCATACAACTAATTGCTGGTCTTTGTAAAAGGCTGCAACTCCAGCCCACTTGTTGGTCACTCCATCTTTTCTCCCTGTCCCATGGTTTTGCTGTCTTTTTTCCTATTTTCAGTTTCTGTGTTGGCTGACAAAAGCTAGCAACCAATAGCACCATTAGCTTATTGTCTGGGGATTATTTGTTCAATAAATTTCAGTTGTATGTGTAGTGCGTGTCTGGATGTTTTGGATCTGTGGTTGGCTGTCACTAAAAGTCAAAAGTGCTCCTTTTGAATTAACAACCTGATTATATAGAGACATTTCTTGTGGTTTGGTTGATAATTAATAATTACCCATTTCAATTCTAAACTAAATTGATAACATTTACTTGTGATTAATTAATACCAGATTTGCAACTAATTTAATTAAATATGATTTAATAATTGCTAATTGATCATCTGAATTCACAATTATAATTATTAAAAGCCAGTTATCGTAAGCACAGAACTGGCATAAAACAGGTAAAGCGTCCTCCCCTGCACTGTTTTTTTTGAGCAGCTGTTATGCTTAGTGGTTTTTATTTATTTCAAAGAATTTGCTGACCTGACTTTAAACTGTTAAAATTGTACTATTTTTTTCAATGCTGCAGCAAAAAAGGGGTAGATGGTTGACTATAAAGAAAGGATCGTCGCTTGGTTTCTATTCAGCCCTGGTTCATCTCTTCAGAACATGTTTCAGCAAATTAAGATCAAGATTGGCTTAATCATTCATTTCTGTTTATATCAAGGATGAACATAATATATAAATAGACCCAAATTACTGCATTTTACCCTATAGTAACCCTCCCAACAATATCTGTGTGTTAAATTTTTACTCCAAGCCAAGCTAAAAAGTTGGAAACATTGCTTTGACTGATAAAACTGCATGGTGATTTAAAGCTAGTTAACTGGAGAACAGCAGAGGTCCAAATTCCTTGCCAAAAAGCCAGAAAGTAAAGCCTGAGTGAAAAAAATCTCACCTCATCAATATCTCAGCCAAGTCATATAAGGCCAGAGAAGTGAGGGTGAGTTCATTATCAAAACAGACTCAATATTTCATCACTTCTTGAAGATACATTTCTGCCTGACCAGCTTTACTGACGAGGAAAGGGTAAAATTCAGAAGCAAGATTCCTCCTGTCAAAACACCAGCGGCCCTCTGGGGATCCGTGATGCTTTAAGGGGCTGTTTTCATATGGTACAACCTGCCTAGATGCTGGAACGTTTGGCGTAAAAAGCATCTTGTTAAAAAATAAATAATGCATAATGAAAACTTTGTGGGACTGCTTTAACTGTCAAAACATATTATGTTCACATTCAACTACTCACTAATATGCAGCTCATCATATTAATGCATTAGCAAGTTCAGATTCTACTTAGTGAGAAAACCCCTTTAGAGACGTGTTTCTGCTATCTCAGTACAGTACCATCACAAGGAACAGTCAACAACTAAGAGGTCAAAGGTTAACAAGTGAAACTGAATGCAGCGCCTCTGTCTGTGTGGGTGAATATAGGAGTGTGTTAATCAATAGACACAGACCTTTAGTGTGGCCTGTTGGAAGCACTCCTGCCTTAGGCTGAGTAAGACAGCTAAACTACATGGTGGAAAAATATAAAGGGGTTCTAGGCTGTGTGGTGATATATGATAGCTGTGGTGTTGAAAAAGAGATGGGCCCGAGGTTTATTCAATGCTGCAATGAGAGTAAAATAATGATTCTGGCATCCCTGCAGATCAGGTACACCATAACCTCTGCTCACATTCACTCAGCCGGTGTTTGTGAGCTTGCAGGCGCTGCAGAAGCACTGAAAGTGCATGGGGAAATAGCAATTCCCAGCTGTCAGCCTGACCTGCAGGTTAGCCGCTGTACTTCTGCCTGGCCGTTTGTAAAAAAATTAGGAGCCAACGAGGTGCATTTTAAAAAAAACATCTAAAAGCAGTCTCTCTAGGGTAAATAATTGGCATCAAAAGCATGACAAAAAAAATAAATAAATAATAAAAATATGCCAGAGGCTCCGAAGACCCAATCAGGAGCTCGACTCAAGGAAGAATTGTAAGAAATGAGATGCAGAAAAATCTAAATATGTGTGAAGAAAAAAAAAGTCCTATTTTGCAGAAACTAGAATATAACCAAGGTAAATTATCCAACTCCTACATTTTGTTACTGAACATAGAGCAGATAAAGCTGAATGGATAAAAACAATGTGCTATGGTTACTGTTACTGCAGAAAATGTATACCAAGCAGTCCTAAGGGTTCATCTTTGGGGGGCACAGTTGAGGCCGTAGTTTAAATTTCCCAATCAGAAAAATAAACAAAAGGTCTACCAGGGATAAAACTGTGCCACTGGTTGATGCTCTTCTTTCAGTGCTTCATGTTCGACTAAAAAAGACCAGTGGTGGTTTTAAATAATGTAATTCTAATATGCCGCAAAGCTTTGCGCCAAGGATTTATGATCCATAACCTTGATTAACGTTTTGACGGCTTGAATTTTTTTGACCATATAGTATAAAAAGATAAAACCAAAAATAAAATGTTTTAAACTGAGCATAGAGTTATTTGTATTTTTTTATTTGCATACAATGTTTTGATGACTTAGTATTTTAAGCCTAATTTATACACATTTTTAATAGGGAAATATAGCCTGAGTTGTTTATATTTAACATAATAACGTCATCAATAACTGGATTATGTCACTGCATACATAAACAATGAGTCAACAAGTCAAAGCAATGGAGGACAGTGAGTTTGTAACTCCTTTTCGCGTGAGGATATTGCTTCTCTCGCCCAAGCAACTTACGTCTGAAAGCATCTAAGCTGTTTGGAAGTGAAGGCTGTACAACTGTAACACACATGGTAAAATAAAGTGCATAACAGACTTCCGCATTCACTTTTAAAAAAGTAACTAATTATTGGTGAAATTTCACACACAATTTGCATTCTTAGTAGAAGGGCTAAATGTGTCCTTGCAAACTTCATCAACAACCATTAAAACACAACATGTTTGATGGCTTCGTAAGAAGATAAAAACAGGACAGATTAACAGGAGCTGATTCATAGCTCACAGCATGACCATCTCTCAATTTACAGATTTAAAATGGTAAGCATGAACTCATCTGAGTCTGATGTGTTGGTTGTAGTCTGGAGGACCCAAAATGCAGAGGCAGACAGGCTGAGGAGATTTCTGGGTAGTTTAATGGGGCAAAAACAGCAACAAAGGCAGGAATGCAAAAATCCAACTAATAATCAAGCAAACCAGAACAGTGGAGACATCTGGGGAGGAAAACCAAACACTCAGGAGCCAGGGAGAGACGAGGAACGTGGACAACAGCATGGGAGGACAGCAAAGACAAGGAACCAACAAAGAGTGAGAGCAGAGGGAGAGCAAATATAGGAGAGAGAGACAAAGGGATAGCTAACGAGCAGACAAGGAACAGGTGTGAGAGGAGACAACGAGGGAGCCAAGGGAAAGGAACATACACAACAAGAGGGCAAAAGGGGACAACAGAAAAACATGAGAACTAAATATAAATCTAGAAATACAACAAAAGTGAATTAAACCAATAAATCTAGAAAACAAGGAGCAAAGTAAAGAACAGCAGAAATCAAGAGCATGACAGAGTGTAGTTATTAGATAATAGTATGAGCAGATAGATCGCATCAGAGCCCCTCGGCTGCACAGTATGAGAACATACATCAGTGAGCTGTGATCTTTAAAGCCTCGCGTTTCATTGTACAGTTGACGCTTAGCTGGTCCAATTGAAAACAACAGTGTATGCCCTATGGGAGAATTATCCTGCCATAATGCAAGAGCACATAATTTCAATTTGAGAAAAGAATTTCATAACTTCTTGTACTCAAAAACTTATAATGCTCACACTCAAAACAATGCGCTCTCTCTCAAATATTTTCTCTTCTCTCTCAAATCTTTTGTTTCTTCTCTCAAATTTAATGCTTCTTGCACAGATATTTTCTCTCTGCTTGCCTCCTTCTCTTACGGCGCACAAACCGCCGCTCTGCTCGAGTCTCAGATACGCCGCATGTTTTTTTGCTCTCTCTCTGGAATGCAGTGGGCGTTTGCAGCAACCTTTCCAGCCAATAGAGCGACAGTCTCAGGATTGCGCTTGTCTAATCTAATGTGCCTGTGATAAACCTTACCGACAATAAAATGGCTTTTTAATTTACAAGCTATTAAAATAAGAAGCTGAAAAACAACAACAATCAGGAAAATAAAAAAAAGGAAATAATAAAAGGCGATTCAAGAATTAGATTAGATTTGACGTGATGTGAACAGAAAACTCCCCGCATCTCAGAGTTGCTCATCATAAAAAAAAATAAAAAGTTTGCTAGTCAGGGCAGATGCTAATTCTGCCTCCAGCAGAAATTAAGTGACTTTTCATTGGTGATTCTTGAATCGCCTTTTATTATTTTATTTTTAAATGAAAAAGCGCATGTTTTGAGTGTGAACATGTTAAGTTTTGAGTGCAAGAAGATGAAATTCTTTTCTCAAATTGAGATTATGTGCTCTTGCATTATGGCAGGATAATTCTCCCATAATGCCCGGCTTTACCAATCTAAGGTATCCAGATTAAACCTCACTCTTTTTGGCTGACCCCTAACCCTTGCTAGAAATCTGATTTGGACTTTTGAATAAAAAAAAATTCTTGTGTTACATGAAAACATGAGCAAAATAATACATGCCTGACTTATTTAGCCAATAATATGTCCATTTAATTATTTAAATAGGATTTTTTTTTACAAGAATATGTAAATAAAGGAAACTAAATTTGGTGTGTGCATCAAAAATGAAGAAAAGATATTTCTGTCATTTATTTTTCCTAAGGAAAAAGAATTGCTTCTGCTTTTTTTTATAAATGCTTATGGCTATCAGTGCACCAGTAAAATAGGTCAATAGATGGGGTGTGTGTGTCCGACCCATGCTCAGATGGTGTGCTCATCCAGGACTATTAATGTGCTGATCCACTAATTGGGGGAGCTTGCTCTCTTAATGCAATGGCCCTCTGAATGTGTCCGTCCCAGTAATTTAATAATGGCCATTTCATGCTACTCTGACTTTTCAAACAGCTTGCTCGGGGTAGCCACAGGGACCTGTTATTGATTGAAACTCACGGGCTGGCTGGGCTTGACTGTGGGTGAGAGAGACTGATCAGGCTGCTTCCCAGCGTCCAGATGCAACAACACCCTCCCACACCCGCCCACATCCACTCAGGCTGGTCATAAACACACATACATGCAACATAGACTCACAAAAAGACAGATGCATTCCCACAAATATATTTACTAGTTCCACTGAGATCCTCTGCACCGTGCTTGATCAGTAGAGCTCAAAAACTGATAAAAAAAAAAAGAAATGAGCAGGGAAAATGTCACATGAGTCTGAAATGAAGATGTGGGACCTATTCTGCAGCTCCCTTATTCCCTGCACATTCAAGTGCTGCCCCACATATAGTCACCAGAGCTTGATGCTTTTGTGTAAGGAGTAATGAGGAGTAGAGATAAGAGAAAGAGTGATGGGGGTCAGGCAGTAGTCCTTACAGACCTCACACACCAACCTCTTCGCCCCCAGACAGGCTGTCCACGATGCTGTTTGTTTGCACAAAATGATGAATAAGTGGGCTTGGGCTCATATTGATTAATAGAGTCCTTAAGCTCCATTTTACTCCTTTGCCCTCCGTCTCTGCTCTGCTTGGTTCCTGGAGTTTGTTCAATTTTTTCTTATCACCTGAAAAAAGTTAAGATGCATTAAGGAGAAGAGTAAAACATCTGTCTGCCAGGATATTTGTCATATATCTCAGTCAGAAATGGCAATACCACTTTCTGTGAGCAGGAGGGGGTGCTTAATGTTCAAAGGTATACATAACCAAAAGGTTAAATGCATTTTTGGGGCTATTTTATGCAATAACTCAAAAAAAGCAAAAGCAATAAGCTCTGATGTTTTTTTTTATTATTTATTTAGTTAAATATATATAAAAAAAAAATAAAGAAAAAGCCATTAGAGCCAGCAGTAGTTCACACACAACTAGGCTGAGAGAGGGCTGCTGCAGACAGGCTAACATTAGCCCCGGCTACAGTTAGTCTCAGAGGCTAAAGATAGGGATAAAGTTATTATATGCTGTTATATGGTGAGTTAGAAACAATCCAAAATTGGTCTAATTCTTTGCTTTTTTTCAATGAGTTAATGGGAAGTGATTGATTGATTGCCTTTATTGATCTAACAGTGGAGAAATTTACTCATTAAATCAGCTCAAATAGTCAAAGGAAGAAAAAGGTGCATGGGATATATACAGTATATACAGTGTATCGACATTTAAAAGCTTTGTTTTTTTGTCGGATCATTATACAGTGTTATTGCACAGGGTGTTTATATGGGTGTTTATATAGATGGATATTTATATTCATATATATAATAATAATAATATATACATAATAACACACACACACACACACACACACACAATTTATTTTTAACAGAGCCTTTCTTGACACTCAAGGTCACTCTTTTACAAATAATACAAAAAAAAAATAAAAAGAGATGAAAATACAAAATACAGATACAGGAACATAAAAAACAAAAAAAAAACAATCATATATATACGCACTATATTGCCAAAAGTATTTGCTCACCCATCCAAATTTATTGGAATCAGGTGTTCCAATCACTTCCATGGCCACAGGTGTATAAATTCAAGCACCTAGGGCATGCAGACTGTTTTTTTTTACAAACATTTGTAAGGAAAGAATGGGTCGCTCTCAGGAGCTCAGTGAATTCCAGCGGTAGGAACTGTGATAGGATGCCACTCCTGTGCAACAAATCCAGTCACCGTGAAATTTCCTGCGCTCCGCAACATTCTGCAGACAACGCCGGGCTGTATTATTATAAGAAAAATGGAAGTGTTTGGGAACGACAGCAACTCAGCCAATGCAAGTGGTAGGCCCACGTAAGCTGGACGGAGCGGGGTCAGCGCTGATGCTGGCAGCGCGCGAATAGTGCGTAAGAGGTCGCCAACTTTCTGCAGAGTCAATCACTACAGACCTCCAAACTTCATGCTGGCCTCTCAGATTAGCTCAAGAACAGTGCTTTAGAGAACTTCCTATGGAATAGGTTTTCCACGTGGTCGTCGAGCAGCTGCATCCAAACTCCATACATCACCAAATTACAATGCAAAGCGCCGGATGCGATTGATTGTAAAAGCACTGCCGCCACTGGACTCTCTAGGAGCAGTGGAGACGCTGGGCTTCTCTGGTGGCAGACGAATCGCTCCGTTTCTCCATCTGGCAATCTGATGGAGCCCGGGTCTGCGTTTTGGCGGTTGCCAGGAGAACGTTACTTGTCTGACTGCATTGTGCCAAGTGTAAGTTTGGTGGAGGATTATGGTGTGGGGTTGTTTTTCAGGAGCTGAAGCTTGGCCCCTTGTAGTTCCAGTGAAAGGAACTCTGAATGCTTCCAGCATACTGAACATTTTGGACAATTCCATGCTCCCAACTTTGTGGGAACAGTTTGGAGCTGGCCCTCTTCTTCAACATGACTGTGCACCAGTTGCACAAAGCAAGGTCCATAAAGACATGTGATGACAGAAGTCTGCACTGTGTGGTTGAACTTGACTGGTTCGGGCACAGAGTCCTGACCTCAACCCGAGCAGAACACCCTTTGGGATGGTGAAGAGGAGACGGAGAGCCAGGCAGCTATAGATCCGGCAGCCAACATCTGCGTGGCGAGCCTCACAAATGCGTTTCTGCGGAAGAATGGTCAAAATTCCATAAAACACACTCCTAAACCTTGTGGACAGCCTTCCCAGAAGAGTTGAAGCTGTTCTAGCTGCAAAGGGTGGACCATCGTCATATTGAACCCTAAGTGGATTAATAGAGCGGGATGTCACTTAAAGCTCATATGTGAGAGTCAAGGCAGGTGAGCAAATACTTTTAAGTAATATAGTGTATATATATATATATATATATATATATATATAAAGTTATTGCACTGGGTGTCAAATATAGAGAAACAAGTTATGCAAATGGTAATTGCACATTATACATTGCACACACTACTGCTGTTGCAATAACATATGTGCAATGTATAATGTGCAACTAGTCTTGAAGAAAAACTCTTTAAAGGGACACTATGCAACATTTTTCAGTTAATTAATGTGTTCCATAACGTTATGGATGACTAAATGAGTCATTTCAGGTTGAACAAAGGTATTCTCGGCCGCCCTGGTGGTCTGTGGGGAAATACTGCACTTGCAACTGCAGGAGCACCGACCCGCACCCACAGGCTCAGAAGTCTCGTGAGAGTCAGTCTTGCTTTTTACCGGCGAGAACTGCTACACCCCCAGTTAAAAAGCATTCTCGTTGCTAGCACAGTGGCAATCTTTGTGCAGTTATGCTACGTTTCCGCGCAGCAAAAGCAGCAAAAACCGCATCTGCTGCTTCATTTTTGCTGCTTGTACCAGTTAGTTCTGACGCGCGGCTGAAGCAGCTTGCTGCTCTGGTTTGCAAAAGTGTGTCTGAGGCTGGCGTTAGGTTGAGCTTCACTATCCTTTCTATGCCTTGCAGCTATATTTGCTGTGATCAGTGGGAATAAAGTAGTTTTAATATGTTTTTAAGTGAGAAAATACACCTGAAAGCGCGTAATCAGTGCAGTCAGTTCATCCAGATTATTATCCTGCCTTCAATATTTTTTCTGTCGTCAGAGCCGCTCAGACCCCCACATTACCAGTAATGCGTTCGACAGTATGGATCCCTTCATCAGCTTGGCGGTTCACCGCTGCAGCTGGTAGGTAATTTTTTCATCTAAATAATCCAAACTGCATATTCTGCCGGCAGATTTCTGCATTTAAGTTAATTAGAAGCGTCAATAAACTGTTTAAGAGCAGTGATCATCAGCGCTGTGTCTCTCTCCCTGGGCAGCACCCGACGCGCTGCTGCAGCGGCTCAGGCGTGCTGCGCCTGCAGCTCAAAGCGCTCCGCAGGACCGGTTTGCATGTAAACTTGCTGCTTCTGTCGGCGCCAGCTACATCCATAGTGTGAACGCTATAGCGTTAGTCATTACGCTACTAGCTAAGCTCAAACAACCGCGCCTCGCTTGACGGAGAAACCAGGAGAACAGCTGAGCATATTCTTGACAGTGCACTTTTACTTTCGCCCTCTGGGGGGAGCCTCACTGGAAAATCAACACGGGTTGCATAGTATACCTTTAAAAGATTTAGGGACTGTGGTAGAGGTTCGCCTTCCTGCAGGACAGTGACCGTTAACATCCAGACAGGGACAGAATAAGATGGTTTAGAGGAAAGCATATGTTATAGAGGCCTAGTAAAGGTCCAGACCAAAATCAGACAGGACTCTGAAAATGGAGGCTCACAGACTCTGTCCATTAATACTTTAATGAGCTTGAGGTAGTTTACAGAAGATTGGAATTAAGTTTCTTATGTTATTAAATGTTTAAATTGGTGAAACCAACCAACCGAACCAAACCAGGCTGTGAATACACATGCTTTTTGATAAACATGTTTTATATCTTTTCAATTCAGTTTATTTATACGAGTCTAATTGACAACACATGTCATCTCAAGGCACTTTAGAGACACATCCTCAACAGTTAGACTTTAGTTTGTCGATATTTCATCCATCAATCAATCAACTATCTGTCCATCTTCTTCCGCTTTGCCCTGTCAGGGTCGGCATGGGGCCGGTGCCTCTCTCCGGCAGTCTATGGGTGAAAGGCATGGTACAACCTTGAACAGCCAGTCTGTTGCAAGGCAACACCGAGACACACAAAGACAAGCAACCATGTACACACACTCACACCTAAGGACAAGTTAGAGAAGCCA
Source organism: Cyprinodon brontotheroides (assembly GCA_018398635.1). Lineage (NCBI taxonomy): Eukaryota > Metazoa > Chordata > Actinopteri > Cyprinodontiformes > Cyprinodontidae > Cyprinodon > Cyprinodon brontotheroides. The sequence goes on from JAGKQL010000009.1 coordinate 36,329,490, forward strand.
ATTAACCTAAAAGGCATGTTTTTGGAATTAAAGAAGAAAGCCGGAGTACCAGGAGAGAACCCACGCATGCACAGGGAGAACATGCAAACTCCATGCAGAAAGAGCCAGAACCTTCTTGCTACAAGGCAACATTGCTACCTTCTGCACCACAGTGCAACCCCTGTTAGTATTTTATATAAAATAAAAGTTTAGGGGGCTGAAAATCGTTTGTAAGTTTGAATACTTTTGCAAGGCCCTGTAGAACATCTGTTTAATTTCTGCATCCAGCAGTGAGCAAAAATATCACAAGACAAAACAGAAAGAAAGATCAACTATGGTGGACTTAAGAGCTGTAGTTGTGTTTCAGAGACTATTTCATTTATGGTGAATTTGACACCAACCAACTGTTGTGGCATTTATATTACATCTGACTTGGTCTGGTTTCATTTTCAAGCTCAAACTTTTCTGTGCAGATATGGTTTTCGGCATCAGATTTCGCCTTAGGGGCATTTTGAGACCCACTCCCACATGCTGGGTTTGAAATATTTAAACTTTGTCGTGAGTATTGTTTCTTTTGTGGAGGTTTGTGAAATGGAATTTCTTTCACACCAGCCAAACACACCCATCTTTGGGGATAAACTATCTTTTACTTATCAGCATATTAAAAGGTGTTTGTGTCCTTTATTTTAGTTTTTAGACTTTTTGTCCTTTCAGGGTGTTTGTTCTTTAACTACATTATTAGAGGCTCTTTAAAATATCTAAGATGTTTCTTGTTTCAATTATTAAACAGTGTACGGCTAAGGGCTGTCTTTATAACTCTTAATGTGCATGCCCTATGGCCTCCATCTTTGATCTTTCATGCTGCTCAGTATGCCTTTGCATAATTTGGGGTTGTAGCGAGAAATACTTGCACGTTTGTATCCTTCCTCTCCCACTCTCTTGTTCTCTTCTTGTTTCTTTAGTTTTTTACTCTTTGGACACAAATACCTGCACATTGCAGCTTATAGATCTTACCAGTTTAGCATACATTAACAAAATTCATAATAAAACAGAAGGAACTATATTTCCATGTTTGTTCATTGCTTCTAAATTTGTAATTGCAGGTATCAACAAGTCAATTTTAAGGATTCAGTCTCTACTCAGATTTAAAGATGCACTGACTGAATATTAATATTCGTATTATTCCCAATACTGAAAAATATTCTAGATAAGGTAAAGATGAGCCAAAATCATAAGGGCAAATCCATTTGCTGTATTTTGATAATAAATTAACACAAAATATCTCTTTAACAGTAAAACAAAATTTACCCCTGTATGGGTTAAGCATTGCATTTTTTTTTTCAGAATGGAATATGTTGACATGTTTTCATGACTTATTGTTTTTTATTACTTCCCTTCTCCCTCTATACTAATCTCATGTTGTCATTAACGGAAACAGAGGTCTAGTATCAAAACAGTATAAGTAAATACCAGATCGGAAATGAAAGTATACGGATCGGCGCATCCCTACTAGGATTACAGTTCTAATTCTGGAAAAAATGTAACTGTTTGCTTATGGCTATTATGCTTAGCTTGGAGATGATAAATTCTGATAAAATTACAAAACAAGTAAAAAACCCACAAGCATTTAAGCAGATCAAACCAAACAGAGGTGAATCAAATCAGGTGGAAAACATTACGTAACATTTTGTAGGAGCGTTGGCACCTTTGAATGTTGGTTGCTACTGACTGTTAAAATGAAAGAGAAAACATTGAAATCCAGAGTCTTTTTGCGACACCTTTCAGGAGGTGTCTTGGAGAAAAAAAGTTTTTTTTTTCTTTGCTTCTCCAAAACAAATAACATAGTCAGATCTTGGTAGAATATTTTTGCTATGCATTTGCTCATTTACACTACTCCTCTAAAACCGTTCCGTGCCGAGTTCGGACCGAGTTTAGATCAGTTAAACGTGCTAAGCTTGGTTTTATGACCATTTAACCATCATGCTAGCACGCTTCTTTGCCTCCTATTGGTGGTCCACAATACTACAGCTCTCTAGGAGGGAATTATGCAAACAAAACTGTTTGCGTAATTCAAGAACTTATGTGCTTGGATAGCATTCTCCGCCCAAATTTCAATGAGAGCCTCGGTCTTTGTATGTCCCTGGTCTCACCACACTCTTTTAATGCCATTTATTGTTAATAAGTTGAGAACAAGTTCCTGTTGTGAACTGAATTGCAAAGCCGGACACGCTGGAAAACCTGCAAAATGAGTCAGCTGACAGCAAATAGGAGTCGGTTCATGCGCTCTTTGTTATCAGCGAACCGATCCACAGATGAACCGAGCCGAGCCCTACTGTTAAACTAGTACTAGATTTAGAGTAATTTACCTGCATATAAATTTATGATTAGTCAATTGATAAGATCTATCAACTTTAGATTAATTCATTAAAGGTACACTATGCAACCGGTGTTGATTACTTTTTGCGAGGCTCCCCCCAGAGGGCGAAAGTAAAAGTGCACTGTCAGTAAATATGCACAGCTGTTCTCCTGGTTTCTCCGTCCAAAGCCAGGCGCGGTTGTTGTTTTGAGCTTAGCAGACGCTTAAGGCGAGCATATCTAATGACTAAGCATCTGGCGCGGCGTGGCAGCGCCAAGCAGCTGGCTGCTGCTCGAGATGGAAAATTGAATTTTGCTGCATCAGCCAATCAGAGAAGCTGATCTGGGAGCTGGCATGAATGAACTGACTGCACTGATTAAGTTTTCAGGTGTATTTTCTCACTTAAAACATATTAAAACTACTTTATTCCCACTGTTCAGAGCAAATATAGCTGCAAGGCAGAGAAAGGATAGTGAAGCTCAGCCCTACTTCAACGCCAGCCAGACACACTTTTGCACAAGTAGCCAAAGCTGCTTCAGCCGCATCGCGTCAGAACTAGCTGGTACAAGCAGTAAAATGAAGCAGCAGGCGCGATTTTGCTGCTTTTTGCTGCGTTGTCCGTGTAGAAAAGCAAGCGCTGCACAAAGATCACGCCACTGTGCTTTAGCCAACGAGAGCATGCTTTTAACTGGGGGTGTAGCAGTTCTGCTTGGTAAGCAAGACCGACTCTACAGAGAAGACTACAGAGCCTGTGGGTGCTGGTCTAGGGTGCTCCTACAATTGCAAATGCAGTATTTCCACAGACCACCAGCGGCCCACGAGAATACCTTGCGTTCAACCTCAAATGACTCATTTAATCATCCAAAACGTTATGGGAACACATTAATTAACTGAAAAAATGTTGCATAGTGTGCCTTTAATCTATATCTTGAAGGTAATTCTGAAGGAAAAAGGTGGTAAACCAATCACTGGAAAGCTGCACCTACTAAAGTGACCAATTGGCATGTGACACAATAAAACCTACTGTACTTGTTTAGGCATCAGTGTTGGAGCTGGAAAATAGCTTTCTCAGTTCACCTTGCTTTTTGCAGAATATCAAAAAACAATTCATTAAAAAAGAAGCTGACACAACTTTCCTTCTTACTGGATTACCACAGAACTTTATGACATTAAAGCAGGACTTTATCGGTTTTATTTAGCTCTGCACAACATACCAAACCCAGTTGCACTGCAATATCTATATGAGTGATACTGCACTCTCCATGGACTTCTGGGATGAAATATTTGTTCGACAGTTATAAAGAAAGAACCATCTGTGTAAACCCTCTGCATGCTAATTGTGTTTTTGGCTAGCTGCATGAACTCTTGCCTTGATGCCAAGAAATGTTACAGGTGTTAAAAATAGAAATGCAGAAGCTAAACGTGTTGGGAGAATTCCCCTATATTGTTTTAATATCAAAGCATTAATTGCATGTTTGTTTTAAGATTTCCCAATTATTATGTTACTGATGTGCTGTGAACTGGGTGATCAAGCAGTAATACATACATTGTAAGAGTCCAGTATGTGGCCTTGACCTGACCTAATTCTGCACTGATATTCATCGATTTTCATGATAACAGGATTCTAACAACATATTTAATACTCCAAATCTGCTGCAGCATACAGTGCTTTAAATAATACCTGATTGGATTTTTTGTTTATGACTTTACATTGATAAGTTATCATAAATGTTATCTTAAATACAATAAGAAAATATGCTTGGAAATCAGTTTTTTCCCCCCAGATTTAGTCACTTTATGATTTTAATGATGTCATGGTAGGTTTGGGGGGATTAGGCTGACTGTAATTACCATTAAAGAGGCTACCCAACCCTCTCCATTTTCCCTCAACCCTTGCCTCGGTCTGTCTGCGTCTTTGTGACTTTCTTTCTCCATCTCTTTCAATCTCTGTTTATCGACTACCAACTGGCTGTAGCTCAGAACAGCAGGCCCACACAGACCAAAGCACCAATGACAGTGGATTAGTCTATTGAATTATTCAGAACCAATTCCCCATTGAAATGTGTAAAAGGTCCCTTGCTGGGTTTAAAAACAGAGAGTGCAGTCGGAGCTGACAACAAAAGGCTGAGCTTCAAATAAAAATCTCCCATCACTTTACCTCATTTGCATTGCAAGTAATTCATTTTACCATTAGATTTTTCCGCTCACTGTGGAGAAAATGTAATCAAGCATAAAAATAAAATATACTTTGAGGCTCTTCTCTTGTTGATTGGTTTGTCGTTAAAAGATGATGATGTTAAAAGCAAAACAATTATCCATGAATAGGGGTCTAAAAAGTCAGTTTTTTTATCTGCTAAATGTTTTCCACATATTTGACAAAGTTTTTGATAATACAAACTCTTTCCAAGTGTCATTTCAAATATCAAGTGTTACCTGCTGTCTTTACACACAAAGTGAATCCTTCGGTTCAGTTATCTAATTCTCTGACAAGACATTAGCCCCATTTACGCTACCCTCTGAAAACCGATCCGAGCCGAGCTTGGATCAGTTAAAGTCATAGGGAAGCGGCTGTTCCAACTGTTGTAGTTCCAAATTCTCAAGTAAATGAAGTGAATGTGATTGTTGTAGGGAAGGTTCGCACGCAAGTTTGGTTGTGGCCAGTTTTTCAAAAACATCTTGCTAACCAGTTAGTAACTTACTGTAGTTCTAGTAGGTTCCCAATGGGAAATTCCATTGAGACAAAGCAGCACTTAGAAACGACTCTGTCAAGGAACGCTATGGACAGCAGAAACATGCAGGTGAAGGAGAGTTTTGTCTCGGAGGTCGTGGATGAGCCTCCTCTTTCATAAAGTTTTTATTTAGAGGAGGAAAGCTGGGACAAAGATGCTCTCAAACTGCTCTCTAGAGGAAAACAAGCAAACCAAAATTATGCCACCCGAAACTGTACTGACCTTAACCCTGTAATGCCAAATGTATCATAGCCCCGATACATCACGGTTTCTGAAATGTTTTGCGTCTGACTGCCTTTTGCATAATTTAATGGCCAGAAACTTTTGCTCAAAATCCTATTGTACACAATCAGATATACCTGATAACAGCCAGTAGAAGACTACACAAAAATAATCTTGACTTATCAGCATAGAAATAACTTATTAATATCAAAAATTTATTTCTGTTTGTTCTTTTACATATTTTGTTAAAAGGGCAAATAAGGACTTCAAGAGCAAATAAGGACTTGTTTTATTCTTGGATCAGGCTTTAAAGGGATAAGGAGATTAAGCGGTCTGCTTCTGCGCGCTTGGCCTGCAGAGAACAGCGCCACAACTGAACCGTGCCAAGACCTACTGATGAACTAGTACCATTTTAGCACTGTTTGGTTGTGTCTGGCGTGGTCCGGTTCAGTTCTGCGTACCATTTACACTCAATAGTTGTGTCAGTTACCGTGCTCGGACATCTCGGCATGGTTTCAAAAGGTTAGTGTAAATGGGTCTATTATTTAACTGAGCATTGTAAAAGTATCGATAGATAGTTCCCAAGGGTAAGGGTAGGGTATTATTTGTTTCCTTTTTCTTCATGAGGTATGACTTTGTCAAATGTTGGAGTTTGTTACAGTGGCACGAAATATGATGTGTTCTTAAAAAGGTACTGAGTACAGATAGCTGTTTTCATGTGGAATTAAATAAGACTGAAAAATTAAAAATGATGTGTTAGTAAACAATGCAATTGGTATTTTATATGTCTGTATATATATATGACAAAAAACCCACTAAATTTCTGACAGGGGTGGGCCATGCAGTCAATCTCTCCACAAATGTCACTGATCTTACACAGATTCCCAAACCAAGAGCCCAGCTTAGTACAGCCTAAACATGCATTTCCAACTGCTTCTTTTTTTATTGCTGGCACTTTCCAGGCTTCATGTAAAACCAATGTTTTCTATAAAAAATGTAGTTTTGCTTATATATTTATGGAGTTAATTTTGTTCAGTCCAAATCAGTTCAGTTTATTTATATAGGCTAGAACTAATTCGCAACACATATCCTCTCAAGGCTCTTAACAGAAACTGTGAATCAGCTCATCAAGTCAGGTTTCTTAATAGTTTTCTATCTATGGAAAACCAGCTGATTGCTTTAAGACTTGCAGTATTTGTTTCTCCTGGATGAGCAAGTAGAGACAGCAGTCGATATTCACTTGCATTTTGCTGTTGAATCTATAGAAATCCCTCACACTAAGCATACATGCAGTGACAGTACAGAGGAAAAACTCTCTTCAACAGAAAGAAACCTCCAGCAGAGCCAGAACCATGATCAGTGAGAGCGGCCATCTGCCGAGGCCGACTGGGGATTCAAGAAGAGTGAAGCAGACACAAAAAAAGAGCAAATTAGCACTGGCCTATAAATACTTCCTTTGTTATTAAAGGTAACAGTAAACCAGAACCATAGATGGCTCTGTCTGGGAAAGGAACCATCAAGTAGATGAATTCTGAGCCACCTTTCATGCCTAATGAATTAAAAAGAGCACATACAGATAGTCAGAGTAATGAGCCCATAGCTATGCCTAGAGGAAACACAGGCTTCACAATGAAAAACTCTATTATCTATGGTTAAGCTGGTTGATGGAAGCAGCACAGCTGATATTTTTCTCCAGGCTGATGTCACAGCCAAACAGAACCAGACCAGATGAAGCTACTAAGATGATAAAAAGCAAAGAAAACATAAACCAACAATTAGTGTTTAGTCCTGTTTCTCTCCCAGACATAGCTCTGGGCTCACCTTTTACTGTGACCAACTGTATGTGTTCTCTTTCATCTCTTTTAACATGAAAACTGCCACAAAGTTTAACTGTTTATTTCGCAGACCAAGCACCCTGTGGAGCTAGTTTACATACCTTCTCTAACATAGAAAGTATGTATTAATCACTGCCTTGCTGTTTCATTTTATGTCTGCTTCTCTTTCCTTGAAGCCCCAGTCGCCCTCAGCAGAAGGCCAGTCACACAGATGTTGTTTCTACTGAAGGTTTCCTCTCCACTGTCGCTTGCTGAATGCTCACTGTGAGGGATTGCTCTAGTGTCAAGGACAAAATGCAAGCAAATATCTACTGTCTACATGCTCATCCAGGAGGAGGGAATCCCGCAATTCTTAATGCAGTCAGTTGGGTTTTCTTAGCTAGAAAACGTATAACCCATCTGACTGGATGGTTATTGAATTGTAACTCTGTAAACTGATTTAAATTATATATTTTCATTTTGAACTCATTAAAACAATAAATACCACAAAAAACATACAAAATAAATACAAAAGCAGTCAGAAAATAATGAATTCACTCAGTGATGGTTAAAAAAGGAACCTGCCCCTAGTGTAGAACAGTTGTCTGCCCCTTCGTTAAAACATGCACTAACATGTTAGATGCTGTAAAAATGATGTGAAAGACTCTTTTCCAGTTGTCGCAAGGCTCAGGAGTTATTAGAGGGCAATTAGTCTGATGATTTCCCACTGACAGGAATGGAAGTAAAACCCCATCTAACTAAGCATTTTTCTGCCCATTTGAATCGATGGGAGCTCATTAGTTGTCCTTTTGATTAATTTTAATTAGCGACATTTTGGTTGTGGGTTGAGGATTTGGTCAATGATGGAAGGACCAGAATGTCATCCACTAATGAGTTACAACCAAGCTTAAAGGGTATGACTACATTTCCTGTTTTATTTCTAAAACTCATAATATCACAATGAATTTCATTCATTATTTCCAGGATTTTTTCCTCTGGTGTTCAGTTGTAGCCCAGGGAGTCAGAGTACAAGGTGTTTTGTTTTTTCCTCCTGTGAGCTTCACACACCAATAGGGCACCTGATAATAACTTTACATTTATTTGTCTTATCCACAATATAATATTGATTCCTTGTCTTTTGGTTATTAACACATTCCATCTGAAACCACAGGTGAATCTGCATTTGATTAAAGAAGCAAAAACAATATTTATAAACAAGAGCTTGGACATTTCACAGCTTTGCTAGAGATTATTGTTAGAGACAAAAAAAAATCATCTTAACCACATCACACTACATAACAAAACGAGGAGCTGTGTAAGAAGTTGACACAGCTGTATATGTTCCTTTATTGCTGCAATAGAAATCCCCCAAAACTAGATAAGAGGGTTTAGTGTATAAAACATTTGAACCAGGGACCATGCTATTATTGTTATCAAGGAGATGTTTTAGTAGTTTATCTTAATGAAATCACAAATGTTGCAGTGATGTCGATAGATTTCTTCTCACTGTTCCTGTGTGAATTCACCTTAATCTCCACACTCTTGTTCATCCGCGCTAGAAGACTGCGCCTAAAAACATTACACTCTATTTGAATGTTCTCATGAAAGGAACCCAAAGCAATATTAGAAGTATTGTGATTATATTATAATTTACTGTTGTGTTTTGGCTGTCCAAATGCTGCTACTTATTTTGTGGTAGATAATGTTTGGACGTTTGGCTCTTTTGGCTCGACTGTACAATAATAAATCATTTTTGCATTTAGTGTTTTTTATGAGAAGCCTTACATACATAATTTTATTTGTTGTCCTACAACAAAATAATTATTTTTTTGTCTATATTTTAACCACACTTTTATTTAACACAAAAAAAGCAAGTCACTACAAAAAAAAATCCATTAAACAGAACCAAAGCAGCGGCAAACTTCACCTGGCGGTCAAATCTGTTCCCCTCTGTTTTCATAAAATAGTATGGTCCATTGCTTATTAAACTTCATAAGCAATGAGTATGCTCTATAACTAGTGTTGCCCCGCTACCGATACTACTATCGGACAGGGCCCCCATCCAAATAATGGCATCAGCGCAATACTACCTATAATCCATCCATCCATTTTCCGCCATGCTTATCGCAAGCAGGGTCACGAGGGGTGCTGGTGCCTATCTCCAGCTGTCAAGGCTGAGAGGCGGGGTACAGCCTGGACAGGTCGCCAGTCCGTCACAGGGCAACACAGAGACAAACAACCATTCACGCACACACATTCACACCTAAGGTGGTTTTTAGAGAAGCCAGTTAACCTAACAGTCATGTTTTTGGACTGATGGAGGAGGCCAGTGTACCTGGAGAACAAAGTCCATGCCGAAAGACCCCAGGCCAGGAATCGAACCCAGAACCTTCTTGCTGCAAAGCAGCAGTGCTAATCTCTGCCCCAATGAGCAGACCGTTTTTAAAAAGTCCTATACTAAGATATCTGACCTTTCCCCCGCCTCCCCTGGAAGCCATGAGGGGCCTAGATTTTTTCAAAGTGTTGCCAGGGCTTGGATAGGCCCCAGCGGTTGTAGCCTTAGCTTGGATAGGCCCCAGCGGTTGTAGCCTTAGCTTGGATAGGCCCCAGAGGCCTCTGCTTTAGGGTGAAATGGCCGAATTCAAACCCAGGAAAGGATAGGGCACGGACAGGAGGACTAGCCCCATAAAAAAAAGGCTAAGTATCTCATATTTCTCCTCAGATGAATTAGAGTCTTGTAATCGTAAGCTTTCTGTCACTGTGTATCAGAATGTCCTTGATCTAGTGCACTGCATAATATTTTACAGTGGCTAGAACCAGTGATGTCTCCTCATTCACAAACTTAGAACATGTAACAATGTGAGAGGTTGCACGGGGAGAGTGTGGAGATTGATAAAATTGTTCTTTAACTGTTATTCTGGGACGACTTTCTGAAGGAGCCAGCCCGTTGGTAAGAACTGCCATTTCTAACCTGAGCCATTTCTCTGGTATGGTTAAGATTACAATTTCTGTAAAAACTGTCATGTCTCATAGTTATTTATTACATATATATTCTGATGTTTATTCAAAGGGTTTGTTCGGGGTGATCTTGTCTCAGAAAAAAATCAGGGACAAGAAGTTTAGAGATGTAGACATAAAGCCGTTATGGTTCTCATTTATGGACCTCTGTTTGAATTTTTTTTTTTAAGTTTTCATTTCCACTTTGATTTATGTTATTCTGTGTTTTCTTGGTCATTTGCTTATTTTCAATTATGTGTTATTTATGTAGTTTTGTATTTATTGAGTTACACTCTGTAGCCCCCTTGTGCCAGTCACATTTGCCCTGATTCCCTTCTAGGCACTTCTATCCACACCTGCTACATATTAGCTGATTACCACAGTCTTTGGCGACGTTCACACTGCAGCCTAAAGTGACCCAGATGCGACCTGGATCTGATCTTTTCATGGTAGTCTGAACAACACCGATCCGATTTTTTCCAATGCGACCCAGGCCACTAGGCTATGTGGTCCTGAATCCGATACGACTACGATCTTTTCAAGTGCAACCTGTGTCTGAAAGGCCAGGTGGCATTCATCCGACCTGAACGCCATTAATAGCCGACAAAGGTCACTATTCTGGGTCTTGCAATGAAGAAGCGGCAAGAAAAACAAACAACCATGGCAATATCATTAAGTGGGAGAGCAGTGGTTTATGTTTGGTAACCCATCTTGAAAAGATTGTTTTGGTGGTTGGGAAAGACTCACTAGATCTGTGGCTTCTGTCCTACCATCCATATTTACTGGCATTAACACAGAGCACGCTGGCCTGTGAATGTCATTGCGTCCTCTACTTTGCTGCGGGACACGTCTAAGTGGTATGACTGCAGTTTCACAGGAGATCACATACAAGTCAAATATATAATATGGATATTTGAACAGAAACGCAAAAAAAATCGGATTTCCATCTGTCTAAATCTGAATTGAGCATCAAGGCCTAACAAGCGTAATTGAGCCTCAAGTGAACGTAGCCTTAGTTCTGTCTCCCATATATACTCCCTTCTGTGCAGTTTGCTTGTTGTTGCTTGTCTCCTGGTATTATGTTTTCCCTGTTTTTTTTTCTATTATTTTGTTTAGATTTTGTTTCCGATTGCCCTTTTTCCCCTTCATTAAACTCTGTGAAGAATCTGTTTCGGTTTCTGCACTTCCTCATCTCTGCATTTGGATCTCTCAACCAACCTCCAGCCCCACATTGACCAAAGCTTATTTTTACAAACAACAGGACCTTATGACATTCCAAGACCTGACTTAAATGGCATGTTTAACATCTGTTAATCAAATGATGTGAAATGACAGTATATCTGGCATTTGAAAGAAGCTGAAGTAAAAGGCCGTGGAGTTTTGAGCATCTGACTGCGGAACGCCGTGCAAAAGTAGCGCTGTTGAGTTGAAAATTTACTTTGCTGCTGGACGCCGCCACATCAATCAATCAGAGAGAAGCCATGTGGAGAATGCAGGGAAAAAGAGACAATGCTGATGATACAGATCACTATGATCACCTCTGAAACTGTTTATTAATGCCAAAATTAATTAAAAAATGCTGGAACCTGCCGGCAAACATTCACTTTGTTATCCTGGTGTTTCCAGCCGCCGCTGCAAACCACAAAGACCGGGCCAGAGGCTGTTGTTGAATGGGATTCCCAGCTAATAGCCAGCACCGCTGGGATGGGCGGGTCTGAGCTGCCCGACAGTGAAACAACATTGAAGGCAGGGACGACAATCTGGATGAACTGACTGCACAGATTAGGTTTTCAGGTGGACTTTATTTAAAAACATATTAAACTAATTTTTACCCACTGATCACAGCAAATATAGCTGCCATTGTTACACGCAAAGAAAGTGTAGGTAGCTCCTACCAACATGTAAGGGAACAACCTTTAAAAATGCTGTTTGCAGTCTGAACGCTGACAGTTTGGCTAAGAACATAATCCTGAATTATTGGGAGGTTTAACAGCTGTCTTAACCCCTTAACATCCACCTCATTTTGGGTAATCCTATTTTGCATACCCAAATGGAAAAAGCAAATAGCTTAGGAACTGTAAGCCCAAATCATGTGCAACACATTATTTGAAAGCTAACACCCTCTAGTTCCTAATATATAAATACATAATATATAAATAAAATTGGGTGACTGGTAGGAACACAGACCAACCTGCATCAGTTCAAACATAACTCAAAGTTGTTGTTTTATTCTCGAAATGATAGGTCTTTTTCCCGAAAACGTGCAGTATGAAAGTCATTACCAAAAAGGTAGGTTTTATTGTATTATATTTGTTCTACATCCACGTCAACCACAAATGCAGAAAATTTCAGACTTCTAGCTATAACAGTTCCAGAGCTGTGGGTATGGAACTTTTGTGTCAGCCGCTGAATGGCTCCAATCTCGTTGGTAACAATTTTACCGTGGAATTCTTTTTGCATTTCTGAATTATTACCCCCCACTTAAAGCTGCACCCGGGCATGCCTTTTACAGCTTTCGCTTTTGTATCTATGCTTCTTTTTCGCTATGTCTGCTTCTGACCTCTTGAACCCAGTCGGGCGCCTCCTCAGCAGATGGCCGCTCACACTGAGCCTGGTTCTCCTTTGGAGTTTCTTCTTCCTGTTCAAAGGGGAGTTTTTCCTCTCCACTGTCACTACAAGCTTGCTTAGTGTGAGGGATTGTTGAAGAGTCAATGAGTCAATGTTGTAATCAACTGGTTTTCCTTAGGTAGAAAACCTTGAATCAATTTTGACTGACATGATATGGGTGAATTGTAAAGCACCTTTGAGATGACATGTTGCTGTGAATTGGGCTTATATAAATAAATTAAAAAATTTAATATATCAAGTGCTTTCATCCTAATGACGATGCATGTTTTTAACATCCCTCTTACCTCTGTGTGTGTAAAAGAAAAGTAGAGAAGACTGATACATTAAAAAGTAGGGTTGGGAATTGAAAAGATTTTCACGATCTCGACATTCCCTTTCGATTCTCCTATGAAACGATTCATTCGGATTTATCCATTCTTTTTCGATTCCAATTTGGGGAAAAAAGGAGAATGGGGAAAACAGTTTGATTATCAGCATCAACTTTGTTTACTTAACTATTGCACAATCTTACAAACTCAACAAGATCAAGATGTCCACAGGAAATGTGAAACTGGAGTAACATCTGTGCTTAAAATGAAAAATGAATACAAGAACAAACTTAATAACCAACAATGTCTAATAACAAATGATGGGATAATAACCTATTTTAAATAACAAAAAATACTAATTATAAAACAGTAGTAGGGAAAATTAACAGTTCTTTTGCAGAAAGATGAGCATATCTGCTTTTTCTGGAAGGATACGGGATCTTTCAGGGCTTAAGGTGTCTCCAGCCGTGGCTCTGAGCTTGTCTGCCTTGCTGTGTGTTTCCTGGACGGGGACGCCTTTTACAGTTGCCTTTTGTATCTCTGCTTCTCTCTCCTTAAACCCCAGTCGGCCTCAAGAGATGGCCGCTCACACTGAGTCTGGTTCTGCTGGAGGTTTCTTCCTGTTAAAAGGTAATTTTTCCTTTCCACTGTCACTACAAGCTTGCTTAGTGTGATGGATTGCCTGTGAGTCAACAAATCAATAAAATCAACTGGTTTCCCTTTGGTAGAAAACCTTGAATCAATTTGACTGTATGATCTGGGTGAATTGTAAAGCACGTTGAGATGACATGTATTGTGAATTGCTGCTATATAAATAAACTGAACTGAATTGAAAAATTAAATATATCAAGTGCTTTCCTCCCAATCTTTGCATGTTTTTAACATCCCTCTTACCTTGTGTGTAAAATAAAGTAGAGAAGACTGATACATAAAAAGACTAGTGGCTATTTCTTATCCAGAACTTCAAGAGTGCAAATCAGGTGTCATCTGTGCACCTTTAGGGGCCATACATGGCTGCTCTAAGAGATCTGTGTGCTACACCCAGTCTGTAATTCCTATTATGTCCTATGAATAGCAGAAAACGCAAATCATTTGTTGGTGCTGAAATATGTAAAAGGGGTAAATATGGATTTATGTCGAGGAGAGGCACCATCAAAGGATCACTCTGATGCCAGTGGTGGAGTTCAATAAGCTGGAGAGATGAAAGCTAATGAAAGGCAAACATGAGAATGGCGTAGGAAAGCAGACTATATGGAGGGAAAAACGGGGGAAGAGTGGGGGGGGCACTGAATAGGGAAGGGATACCACCGATGTGAGATGTTGTCTAGTGTGGTCCAATCAAGCCACAGGAGACGGCAGTAGTCAATAAAGGAATCTCAGTATGGAGGCTGTGTGGTCTTGCAGAGGACCTTGTGCATGTGTGAGCTTTTGTGTTTTTTCTAAACGCCTGCATGTGAAAACATCAATGGATAAGTGGTTGACCGTGTCTGATGCTTTCATGTCAATGCAGCTCATGCATCTCCATGGTGTAGCTTTGAATGTGGAACCAGGAACACGTGTCTGGTGTCCTTATAGATGCACCCCACTGAGCTCAATGGATACAGTAGATGCTCCTGCCAAATCTGTGAAGGTCATACATGCAAGTTTATTTTCATAGCACAGTTCAGCAGCAAGACATTTTAAAGTACTATATATGACAAAAAAAGAAAAAAGTCAAAGGGCCCTCTGAACAAAGGTTATAATCTTGATTTAAATGTGAGGGTTTCAGTGCTTTTACGTCTTTTTTTTTTATTTCAGATTGAGGGAAAAAATGATCTTTTCCATGTTTGGCTCTGGGTATGCAGAGTAGACTATAGCCAGAAGACCTGAGAGGTCTGGGTGGTTGAACCACTGACAAGTCTCTACTGTACTTTGAGGCAAAGCCTTTCAGTGATTTATGAACTAACAGAAGAATTTTAAAGTCTATTCTCTGAGAGATGGGGAGCTTGTGAAAGAACTTTAAAACTGGGCTGATGTTCTCCACTTTCTTATTTCTAGTGAGACGCAGGCAGCAGCATTTTGGATCAGCTGCAGCTGTCTTATTCACTTTTCAAGCGGACGTGTGAAGACACCGCTGCAGGGATCAATTCTACTAAAGATGAACGAAGCAGGCATTAGTTTTTTATGGTCCTGCTGAAACATTAATACTAGAGATGCTCTGTAGGTGATAGAAGCAGACATCTTTATGAGGCTCTAAAAGTTCAACTCTGAGTTAACCACTGCATCCAGATTTAGTCTGATTGGTGGTTTCTAACTGTATTAACTGAAGCTGGGTTGTAACCTCTTCCTTGGGTCCAGAAATTTTACTTTGGTTTTGAGTATATTAAGCTGAAGAAAATGTATGTACATACAAATAATACCAATAATAATAATAATTGAACTTTAGTGATCTCACATTGAATTTACCTCTGCATTTAACCCATCCCGTTTAGGAGCAGCGGGCTGCCATCATGGGGCACGCAGGGTTCAGGGTCTTGCTCAGGGACCCTGAGTGGCAGTCTGTGAGAGTGGGGATCCAACTTAGAACCTCAGGATTCCAAGCTCTATGCTCTAGCCACTAGGCTTCCACTCCCCATGCATTCATTTCTTCAATGTATTTACTCAGGCTTGAATCAGTTTCCGGCTGATGTTTTGGTGACTTTTGAATGTTGGTGGTGCTTTCATACTTGTGGCAGCAGGGGACAGACTCTACAACCCACACAAGTGACTCAGGTAGTGCAGCTCATTCAGGATGGCACATCAATATGAGCTGTGGCACGAAGGTCCACTGAGTCTTTCTATTTAGTGTCCAGAGGCTGTTATTAGTTTAAGTGTTATACCCTCTCCCACTAGTTGAAAAACCCATTTAAACGCAGGGATAATATGCTTAGTTGCGGAGGGAAAAGCTCACTGACGCATGTCGAACTGTGTCCAACGACTAGGCAAGCGACCCGTGTTAAAATCACCTTTAAACGTCTTGGCTTTGATCGGCATATAGTGGGAACATCAGACCTGACTCAAACGCTAATTTACGTGATATCATTGAGACAATGTACGGATGGCAACACACCGTTCCAGTCACGTTTGATCTAACAAGCTGATACAACTGTGTTTACGTTCAATAAAGATGGAGCAGCTCTGGTGGGAGGGATTCGGAGGTCAAAAGAACAAAACAATAAGGAACACTGACTATGTCCTGGCTCCCTTCCATGTTGGTCTCCATTGTTTATTTTCCTGATATCTGTCACATTGGTGACATCATCAATGCTAACCCAGCGTGATGGTGTCACCAGACAGCTTGCCAACAGGGGTTAGACCAGTTTTTTTTTTTTTTTTGCCCGATGGGAAGGGAGCGAAATGGCGATTGTTAACCCGTGTTTGAAAAACATTAACACATTAACCCTTTAATTTCATTGAGAAAGAGGCTATACTGATTGTGTGGGATGGACAGGTGTCTTTATGCAGCTAATGACCTCAAGTGGGTGCATCTAATTTAGATTAAGGAGTGGAGTGGAGGTGGAGTTTTTAGAGGCAGACTAACAGGCCTTTGAGGATCAGAATTTTTGCTGATTAGCAGATGCTTAATGCTGCTTATACACTGTGTGCAGATTTTATTTTAGTGGATTATGTCTCTCACAGTGGCCATATAGATATATAAAAAGGTTATTTTCCACCTGTATTTATTGAAAGGAAAAGTGGACTTTTTCCTACTCATTAGAGTCTTACAAATTCAGAACTTATCAGAAAAACTGGATGGATTTCATATCACCCCTGAGATCAGACTTTGTTGAGTAAAAGCAACTGTATAGGGGAAACTTTTTGTGTAACAAAATGTACAACTTTCTCTTTCAGGTATCCTTTGCTAATAAAAAATATAAAATGCAAACGGATATTATGAAAAAGACTGGACAGGAAGTCCTCCTGTTGGTTTTGTGCATTAGATATAATGAACACCAACATCATTTTTATTATCTAAATGGTATGTAGACTGTATGCTGCTTTCTTGATTATTCCGTTTAATAAATTTCATATTCTGGGATGTATGAAATCATAGAAATTGTAATCTATAAGAACAGAAAGATTGACTGGACAAACCAGGTCAAGAGTGGAATCCTTGTTTTTTTTAGCATCTAGCCTGTTTTAAAGTTCTTTCCAACCTTTTTTTCTGTATTTCCTAGTTTTCATGATACTGTTTATTCCAATACTTTTTTTTACATACCTCTAAGGCTATAAGGAAGAAGGTACATTTAAAATGAGCCGGGGGTTTATATGATGTATCATAGTAAAGGAGGCATAAAACAAATTTCCTTCTAACTCTTTTATTTTTATTTAAACTGAAATGATTTTGTCTTCTTGGAAATTATTTATTAGCCTTGGTACTGGAGACAAAAAATAGTCACATCATTAAAATGTATCCATGAAACTGGCAGAACACAAACAAAATCACTTTAACCATTAAACCTCATTGACATTCTTAGGGTGAAACACATTTAATGAAAACCTGGATTATATATGCCATTTTTCTTCTTCTGTGCAAGAAGTAAATCTCCATACATCATCACCAGAACACCTACACTGTTGGAAACTGCTGATAGTGTAAAATGTGTGCTGAGCAGAAGGGACTGGGGTCAAGATAGCAGATACAGAGAAATTATTTCACTTTGGATGAAAACTAATGATATAAACAAAGTTCATTGCTGGACTTTTGCTAAACTCATGGTCTACTTAGAGAACTGTGTGTTTACTCTCACAACTGACATGTTGGTTGTACAGATGCAGGTTGCATCATAGGTTGTAAGTTTTCCTTTTATGTTGTGAATTGAGAAAATGAAATAAACTCTCTCTCACACACTCATATATATGTATAGTATATACAGTATGGCTTATGCCAGCAATACTTATATACTTATATGCTTATATATATATATATATATATATATATATATATATATATATATATATGAGACACTCCGAGATGGGTGAGAAACAGTTTATCATCATATATTCATGTCTGTCCAGCATTTGTGTGTGGCAACTAAGCAAGTTTTGAGGCATGAACATATATATGTATACACTTATATATGTCTGTATAAATATATATATATAGAGAGAGAGAGAGCGAGAGAGACCAAACAAGCTGCATTTTGTGTCACAATAAAAGTATGAAACATAACAGTCCTATTTAAGTTAATCTAAAAGATCCATATCACTATTTATTTAATTTAAATTAAAAAACAAAACAAAATGAAAAAGCCTTAGATGGAGCCTGCACTACTATGTGGTAAAATTCAAGTAAAAACCAATTAAGTTTATGTTTATAATATCTTGTTCTGAGCAAATCCATGGAGGAATACTTTTGTTTGAGTTTTTTTTTATACATTTCAGAAATTCAGGTTATTTTTTAAGAGATTTCAAAGCCAAACTTGAGCCGCTCTGTAGCTGAAACGGTACAGAAGGTTTGACATCAGCCTGAGTCAGCTGGGTCAGCTGGAGGTACATAATGAGTTATAATACTGTCATTATCTAACAAGGAAGATTAGATCATTTTCTTCATTAATCTCTAACTAATTACCTGACCAGAAGTATTCCAGCTACAAGTCTGCAGGTAAACTCTGCTGCCAGGGCCGCTGTCTCCACATAAGTCCCTCGCTCCACTCATTATAGCTGTAATGAAATTATACTTTCCCTTTTCCCTCTCAAGTTGATCTGGTCTGGCAGTGCAGTGTGCTCTTGTTTGTTTCTTCTCCTAAGCGTTTTAAGCTTTAACTGCAAAACAGGATTAAAATCACATAAGTGCTTTGCAGCAGCTAAGGGGTTTCTCTCATTCCCGAGGAAACAATGAATTAAAAAATAATAAAAGCAACAACTGCATTTAATGTGCAATCGGTACTACCTCCAGTTAGAGCGTTGACTGAAAAGCTTTATAACATTGTAAAAAGGCAGATCTCTGATAAGACTCGCTTTCAGAGAAAGCAACATAATTCACAGACAATGACAAGCCTATGACATCATTTACACTGCAGTAACATTTATTAGACAAAATGTTCATGGCAACACAGATTGCCTATTAACAGAAGAATGGCGTGCTTTATTATTATGCAGCAGCATGTGTGAGTATTTGTTAGTTTATTGGCTCTGGGCCAGGGAACCTGTTATTTGGGCTGGCTCTATTTTTCTACATATCTTTCTCTCTCTCTCTCACTCAGCCACAAGGTGTTTGAGTGCTGGGCTGCTTTTCCACATAGTTAAATCCTGAACAGTCCAAAACTCAGCCCAGCAGGCTTGTGTGTTCAACCCTCAGATCAGGATAACAGGACTGCCATCTGCTGGTGATGCGGAGGGAACTATGATGGATGTAGTGAAGATAGGGCGATATGCCTTGACAAAATTCAAAGTCATCATTGCTGACATCTGACGAGATTGGTGTCAGGGTCTGAAACCTTCCTGTCAATCAAACACAGGCTCTGTTCAGATCAGATGGCAGAATCATTTGAATATCACAAGGCAACACACAATGCAAATCTTAAGTAACCCTTTTTTTCTTGGGGAGGGGTTGAGTTTTTTTTTTTTTGACACTGAAATAACCTAAAGAAATCAGCTATAAATGGATTTTTTTGCTTGAAGTCTTTGTCTCTCTTCAAATATTGATGCATGTGCTGGGAGTTTGCCCTAAACACATCAGCCCTTTCCGACCAACAAAAACTTTTGACACAATTTTCAAAAAAAAGAAAGCTTGAGCACCCAGAAGTACAAAAAGTCTCAAAGCTGCCGGCTAGATGCTCTCCACGGCTGAATATGCAAGACCTCTCAGGCATTGTTCAAAATTACCGGACCAAGAAAGACTCTTTGCCCTCTTTGCTACAAACAGACCTGGCATACTAGCCTCTGTGCTTCTCCCTGTTTTTGAAAAACCAAAAAGAAAGCGGTGAGGGGGAAAAGGGAGGACAGGGTGGAAGCAGTTTTTGGACCCTCATTTACCCTGTCAAGCCTAGCAGGGGATAGTGTTCAGGATCTATTGATCACAACTCAGTGGAGCAGTAATCCTGCGGACTTGATTGATTCCTACTGTTGCCCAGGCATCACTGCACTGCCCGAACCTCCCTCTATGCTTTTCATTGCCTCAGCACCTCTCCTCCCAAACTCCTGTCCCCTCCCCTCCATCCCTCATAAAGCATTGATATGCATGAAAACCAAGGGGCCCCGTGAAGAGGCGGAGAGGATGGGGGGAAATGTGTGTACACTGCCACAGGAAAAGGGCTGGCAAAGAGAGTCCCTAGGGTCAAAAGGAGACCTTGAGTGTCTGCAGCTGATCAGCTTTTTGTCATCTTAGAAAAGATGATTTAAAACTTCACACAGAGGCTTTGAGTTTTCTCTCAGTGGAGGAAGTTTTTTTAAAGGAAAAATCAAATCAGTCAGCAAGGAATAATCAATGGATCATTATTTATACCTAAAACTAATACGTTTGCGGTGTAATTTAATGAATCAGTAAAAAAACAAACAATATTTTTTGAGGTGATCACTGAGTCTGGGAGCGGCCATTTTTGCCCAAATATAGTAGTCCCTTCCCTCCTGCCATCTTCCAGCAGTGACTTCCCACGGTGCGGTAAGCCTAGTGCCATTCTCCCCGGCTTTCCAAGCTTAAATCAATGGGAACTACTAGACACATCTGCAATCGCACAACAATTATTGAAGATTTCCAGAGGACTTCACCATTGAAATTCACCAGAGCTATAGTGAAACTGACAATGCCCATGCCCATGGCAGCTTGGATGCTGGAATACATCGGGTAAAAGTGGAAAAAGAGTTTTATTCCCACCTTTCCGATTCCTGATCCTCCCACTTACATTTGGGGCCGGGGTTGGTCGTTGGATCGCCAGCTTGAAGAGGGGAGGATTTGCCATCCCGAACTTCTGGCCAGAGAAAAAACCCGTAATATGGCAATAGCCAACATTTGGAAGAAGAATATTTTCAAGATGACTTGGATAATAGCGGCGTTGAGATGACAAACACCAGATACAGCACTGGGACTTGATCAACAGCCGATACAGCACCACGTGGCGTCACAAACCAGTAGAGGTGGCAGTATTGTTTTTATGACAAACATGGATGCCTCCAGTAAAAACACATTGAAATAAAATTACTTTTTAATTAAAAACGTATCATTTCATTTTAAATGGTAATTAATAATTTCCTATTTAAAGTACTTTGAGAAGTGTGAATCTTTCTTTTTTGACTTATTTACAATGGTAATTAGAAAAGTTGAAAAGAAAAATATTAAATGTTACTCAAATGGATCAGTAGATTTTATAGCTTATTACATTCAGTATGATAAATTCTAGTATATTCAGGCGCCTGTTTAATGAATCTCAGAAATATGACTTTTTTTGAACATTTGGTTAAAACAACATAAAAACATGAGCCCATCCTACCTCATGCTACCGTTTCTGGCTTTGCTCCACTTCGCTCAGCTACTAACCACACAGAAAATATGCAGCAATTACAGTACATGATTAAGTTCAGATCAATTACACAGCCTTCACAGGTGTTTGGAACATTACTTTAAATGCTAACTAGCACCATGTTTTTTTTCTCCCACAATGTTTACATTTAATCAATGCTGCACTTAAATAAACAGAAATGTAATAAGAGCTGTACAAAACAACAAAGTTTGTCAAGATCTAAGTCTAGTTATAGTTACTTTTTTATAGAAATCAGATCACAATCTTGTTTTTTTATCTGCTTTAATTATAAGACCCTTTATAAGCCACAGCCTGCATCATGAACAACAGCAAGAAGATGGTAAAAGGAAGCTGAAGAAATCCTAGAAGTGTTTTTTTGAAGCTACAGACTGAGATGCACGATGTCAGCCGCATGGAGAGGACATCAATGCAAGGTCTGACTACATGAACATCTGTGTAGAAAGCACTGTGCCTACCAGAAGTGTAGCTTTGTTTATGAGCAAAATTTCTGCAGTTTATCAGAAATTCTGAACCGCTATTTACATGAAAAATAAATACAATGATCCGATCATAACGTGTGTATACATCTAGAAAGCCTTCCATCAGATTCAATGATTTAAACAAGTTCAGAACTGTCTAATTTTCAATAAATGCTGTAGTAGCAGAAGAAACTGCATGCTTTGCAAGCACAGTTTTTCATTGTAATCCTGTTTCTTTCACTGTGACTAACTGTATGTGCTCTCTTTCATCCTCAGAGCTTGTCTGCTTGCCTGTGTACTTCCTGTACGGGACCAACTGTGGAGCTAGATAACAACCTGGTTCTGCTGGAGGTTTTTCAATGTTATAAGGGTGTTTTTCTTCTCCACTGTCACTGCATGCATGCTAAAAACACAAGCAAAGATTGTCACAGCAAGCTCATCCAGGAGGAGAATGTCAATGGCTGGATGCAATCAACTGGTTTTCCTTGACAGAAAAGTTTAACCATTCCGACTGTAATGTTTCTATAAAGTGCCTTGAGATGACATTGGGTTGTGCATTGGTGAAATGTAAATAAGCCATATTGAGCTGTCTGCTGATCCTCAACTATAGTTACTCTTTGTGGCTGCTGCTCACATTTCATTTTTTTATTTTTTTGGTTCTTCAGTCCTGTCTGTTGATGTAGTTTTATTTTATTTTTTTTCTATTATGGACCTTTGAATATTTGTATCCATACTTTTGTTTTTGGTGGTCAGTTTAGTTTAGCTAAGGGCTGAGCAGTACCTATATGCTAATGCTCCTTTGCTGCAGGGTCCATTTAGTTCCACTTCCTCCACCAAGAACCAGGAGATAGTGGATGGAGGTTAGGAGTAAAGAGAAAAATGTGATATTGTTGTCACACACGTGCACAGTGTTGATTATTTTGCTCCAAAGAGCTGGAAGGGTGTGTACATGAACAACAATCGAAACGATGATCCCTTTTGGAATGAAATTTCTTTCCGATCGGACCATCGGATTAGAAACTTCCGTCTGACATGTATACATGAAAAATTTTTGATCGAATCATTTTATCTGATTATTTGTATCTGATATAGAGTTGTCAAAAGTAATGTATGATTTATCAAGGAGAAAGTATGACATACTGAAAAGTTGTTCCATGTACTCATTTTCAAAAGCTTGTGAAATGCCTTCCGAATAATAAACCATGGATCACCAGTGTGCGGAGGCAACTGATTAACAAGAAAAAAAGAGCATTCAGGGAGAGGGACCGGGAAATACTGAGTTTATACAGAAGGAACTTAAGGTCAAGATAATAGAAAGCAAGTTCCAGCAGAACAAGAACAGATCATTTCAGAGCTGGTCAGGGATGAAGAAGAAGGATGATCATACAGAAGACTGGACATAGCCAAAGAACTGTATACATTCTTAAATAGGTCCAGTTCATTAATAAGCTCAGCTTCCTTCTCTCCCATCCTCCCATTGATATCCTGCCCTCTTTGAACCGATGCTTCCCTCTCACACCTCTAATGTTTCATCTACCACCTCTTCCATGGACCCTCTACTTTCTATGAGCTTTTTCTCAGCCAAATCAGTAGATGATGGTTCTCCCTCTGGCTTTCACCTGTCTGTCTATGGAAGTTAAGTGACAAGAAGCCACAGAGCACTACTACTTTTAAAGAAGCTTAGGTCTTCTGCATAGAAAGCAAGTTGCAGCAAATCAAGAACAGATAATTTCAGAGCTGGTGAAGTCCTTTTAACAAAATACTGTAAAAAGCCAAAAAACAGAAATACATTTTTAAATATTATAAGCTAATTTATTACTATGCGATAAGTCAAGATTATTTTTTGTGTAGTCTTCTGCCCTCTGTTATCAGGTATATCTGATTGTGTACAATAGGATTTTTGAGCAGCTTTTTCTCAGCCAAATCAGTAGATGATGGTTCTCCCTCTGGCTTTCACCTGTCTGTCTATGGAAGTTAAGTGACAAGAAGCCACAGAGCACTACTACTTTTAAAGAAGCTTAGGTCTTCTGCATTTGCAGCAAGATGCTGCATATCTTCTATAATTGTATTGTGTAGGATGTGATCTCGCCATCAGAATACATGTCTTATAAAAGCTCAACAAACCAATAAAGAAGTGCTTCCCTAGTACTCTGCACTGCCCTAGAAGGTTCTGAGATATTTTCATAAAAAGTATTTTTCATAAAATGAAGAGCGTTAAGGACAACAGTGAGCATCCTCTTCAGAAAACCGTTAAACACCAACAGAATGTCTTCAGTCAAAGGCTTCTCCAGTGCTGGAGCAAGACGGACTGTTGCATAAGACCCTTCCCTTCTACAGCTATGCAGATCTGCAAAATCTCTTTGAAGAAAGGGCAAGGAGTTACTTCCATTCGTACATACATTTTCTTCCACTTTATCCCCGGCGGGGTACCAGAGGCAGCAGTCTAAGCAGAGATGCCCAGATTTCCCGATTCACACATACCTCCTCCAGCTGCTCTGGGGAGACCCCAAAGAGACACCAGGCCAGCTCAGAGACATAGTCCCTCCAGAGTGTCCTGGGCCTTCCACCAGGCCTCCTCGCAATGGGACATGCCTGGAACACCTTCAGAGGGAGGTGACCAGCAGGTATTCGGAACAGAAGCCCGAGCCACCTCAGTTGACTCCTTTGGACATGGAGGAGCAACGACTCTACTGGGTAACTGAGCTCCTCACCCAATCTCGAAGGGTGCAGCCAGCCACCCTACGAAGGAAACTCATTTTGGCCGCTTGTATTCGCGATCTTGTTGTTTTGGTCATAACCCAGATCTCACAACCATAGGTGAGGTTGGGAAAGTAGATTGATTGGTAAATCGAGAGCTTTGCCCCCTCGACTCAGCTCCCTCTTCACCACGACAGTCCGATACATCGACCGCATCACTGCCAACGCTGCACCGGTCCGTCTATTGATCTCATGCTCCATCCATCCCTCACTCATGAACAAGATCTGAGATACTTGAACTCCTCCACTTGAGACAAGGACTCTCCACCGACCTGGAGAGGGGAGTTCACATTTCTCTGGTGGAGAACCATGGCTTCACACTTGGCTGCAAACCCGCCAGTGCACAGCGAAAGCCTGGTTTGATGAGGCCAACAGGAACAATGAGTTACTTCAGCATTAAATTTCACTTTCCCTTTTTATTTTAATAAAGCATTTTGAACTGAATTAAACTGAATTAAATTGAATAGATATATCCTCCTGCTCCTGGGAAGTAGGCATCTCTCGGTGCGCCATAATCTTAATTTTGGCACCAGTGTCAAAGTATAAAAAACAGATCAAGTAAAATTACCTTAGGTAAAAATATTCTGCTTCATAAAACAATACAATGGATCCATTTGAGCAGCTGTTTGCACCATTTCTTTGCATCCAGTAGCTCCCAAGTCCAAATCACCACCTTTTTGCTTCACATTTGCACGTTTTTCAATCGATCCACTCCAGTTACTCTGGTTACCTTATTTAGTCATGAAAAAAGCTTTACCAACTTTTCGCATTTTTTTGGAGCTCATAGTCCTGGAATTGTGATTCTACTTAGAGTACTTGAGGGAGAATCTCTACAATAGCCCTACTGCTATTCTCCTGTTTTTGCTAATGGCACCAGGTATGTCGAATATATATTTAAACATTTCATGTTTTCATTATACATTATACATTAGTTCCTGACAATGTGTTTTTAAGCTGCAATAGCCCATTTAGTCAGACATACCAGGTTGAAACAAACAGCAGTGCACCTCATTAGATGGCCATTGAATCTTAAAACAACTTACAGGCTCTTGATTGTTCCCTAAAAAACACACTTTTTTTTTTTCTATCTAAATGAAAGAATCTTGAAAGTTCCTTGATGATTGAGGCTGCTGTTCAGCACCGTTCATTCGCGGATGTTTTATTTTGTGTGCTTTTTTATTCCAGCTTCATTACACTCTCTGTGGACATTTTACCTCTTCAGGAAAAAAAGATGCATTAATGTCTCAGGGAATATAACAACCAATCTGTTTCCTATAAATGCAATCCCTTGTTGTTTTCAGCCCTCAGTTCTCCAGCTCAGAAGGATTTCTGACCATGGACTCATGCTCAGGATAATTTTAAAACCCGATTTAATGGACAGCCCAGCTGAGCAACCAAAGCCTTAAAATCTTTCTCTTTTTATTGCTTATTCCTATCTATATCTCTTTCTCTGTGTTTCCTCTGGGTAGCTCATCTCTTACTCAGTCCTGCTGTTGTTGCTCTGTTTGCAGTCTTTCAGTTTTCTTCCTCCCCCTTGGTTGAAGCCCTCTCAGAGGCTCTAGTATAGGGGGGGAATTCCTGAGAGGGATTTTCCCTGCTTTAGCCTGTCAGTATAGCCCTTAAAACTGTCTACTACCATAAAAGATAGCAGAGGGTTAACAGACAAACACAGCTTCTGCAGAATAAGAACCTTGTTGTAAATACAGCGGTTCAGTCATCCATGATACTCTGGAGCAGACTCCATTCTTCAGGAATGGTGTGAAGCTTGCACAACTGGATTTTCACCATAAGTCTTGTGACTTTCTTTTTGAGCAGCAGCCATGTGTTCATATGTTTAGTCCTTCATCAGCTGACATTGAGACTACTTATTTGGCTTCCTTCAGCCAAACTCACAACTGTCTTGCACAACAAATATATATTATTAATTGCTGTTCTCTAATGACTCCAGTTTTGGTGTAATCATATGAACTGCAGATTCTTTTCAGTTATGAAGCTGTGTGCCGCACAGGCAGAGATTATTATTTTTTTTTGTAATTTAACTAATTTAATAGAAACATTATTACATCTGTGAAAAAAAAATATATTTTAGGATCCCCCTCAGGCTTTTGGTGTTCAGTAAAGCAGTTCTGCCATCCAGTTTGATTCTTCAGTTGGTTGAATCGTTGTTTTTCCATCCTAGTTAGGAGAAAAGGAACCACTGGCCTCACTTTCAAACCTTTAAAATGCAGGTTAACTATTTTCTCAGTTCAACATTTAATAAGCAAAAGATATACCTACAACTTTTTCATCAATTAATGAATCATTTAATACATATATTAATTTCATTAAACACATCTACAGAATGTTTAGATGACACAACAGACTGTCCTCCCACTAAAGACACCTGGCACAGTTGTTGGCTGTGTCATTTATCTATAAATACAAAGTTTTGAAATTATATTCATTATTGCATGACATGTAATAATTCCATTTACTATTTTTAATAGATTTTTATATTTTACATAAACACATTGAGGATTTTGTGGATTTATGACCACGGATTTTTTCTTCTGTTGGACTTTTGTTTAAGTACGGTAAATCTTCAAGAGGCCACTTCAGCTTTTTTGTCTGCATTTGAGTTCAAATAGAGTCAAACCTCCACCAAACTTGACAAAATACATTTAAATCATATAAACAGAAATCATATAACTAGCATGTTAAGCTTTTACTATTAATACATGTATTAATTCTTTAATGCTGCAAGATCATAAGGTTTGTAGCCTGTTTTTTTTTTTGGCACAAATGATCTTTTGCCAGTGTGGTGAAGTAAAGGTCCCCAATATATAGATTCTACCTGTCTTGATGGGTCTAATATTTTTTGCCCACATGCACAAAGACGCCTAAATAATAATGACTGTGTAAATAGTTTTATTGAGTTATACACAAGAGAATTTCCAAAATGTGAACTGGATCAGGAACTGGTCCGAGCTGAGTTCTGCTGAAGTCTGCAGAGATGTGTGGATTTGTTGTTGATTAGGAAGCAGGCTGATGTGATGTTATCAGGTTACAGAAGCCTTACCAAGTCTGGGCTTCTCTTTTGAGAGAGAGAGGGAACCGTTGGGTCCAGAGACTGTTTATTCAGCAGTCAAGAGCAGCTGCAGCGTCTTGCTTCTGACTTTGAGAGACCTCGATCAGAGTTTCCAGCTCTTTACTAAGGAGCAGCGAAGGGGAATCCCACACAGGAATCTTCGGGTATTTACACACACGGCTCACGAGGGCAGTATCTCACGGCAGTTAAAGCTCATCCAGGGGAAAGCGCTTCCGGGTTAGAAGATTCCTGTGAAGCCAAGAAAACAAAAGAGAGTTAGAAAAGAAATGAAACATATGGGAAACCAACTTGACTTGAAAATCAAGTGACTGCAGATAAAAGCCCCACAGCAATGTTAGAAGCTTATCAGCTCTGGAGGTATGTTACTGAGCAGTGAAATAATATACATAATATTACCCCTGCTTGTATTCATCTGATGCCCTTTTCCAGGTTGAACACGGCACCTTACATAGAGAGAAACATCTTAGTTATTCTTCTGTAGGTTGCCAGTTTGTTAGGTCTCTAAGCCTTTTTGATAATGATGATTCAAGGTTCTATACGCCAAGCGGCTGTCCTGATAGTGTTTTCTTTGTCCCCTTTTGAGCCTAGGTAGAATTCCATTGAAATTTATTGTTAATGAAAACAACTCTGTTTGGTAAGGCAAATGGCAAATTTATTTGTATAGCGCTTTACAATTCAGTTTAAAGACAATGCAAAGTGCTTTACATGATTAAAATACAGGAGAAAAGAATCAAAGCAAGTAGGAAAAAAATAAATAAAAAATATAGATAAAATAAAATAAAAAATGCAGAAACAATTATTATTTTTCCATATCAGTCATAAAAACAGTTACTTAAGAAATCACAAGCTTTACATCTGAGGCACGTTTAAAATTGAAGCTCTGACATTTGATCATTTATTCTCATCAATGTTGTAGAGTGAGGCCCAATCTTTAAGACACAGAATGTAATTAAGAACTAATATTTCAGTCCAAAATGTATTTCTTTATCTACTTTAAATACAATTTGCTTTCAAATGCACTTAGCACAGTACATATATACACATCTACAAGCTTCTCATCACTGTATCCCTTGCTAATTTGGACAAAGGAAGAAGCCACATCAATGCATTAAACAGGCTTCCAGGCCTTGTCTGCCAAGAATAACAATATTTATCACTACAGTCACCATGCCAATTTCCTCACTACAGAGTTAAGATTATAAAACTAAAGACCACTGAAGAAAATTATTATTATTGATGTATACATCTAAACAAGGTGTTTATATATTATGTAAAAAATGACAGAAACTCTTTTCTTAAAGTCTGGGAGAAAGACACTTTATGGAAAAACTCTCTTGAGAAAAACAACAATTAGGTCATAGGAATAATCAAATTTTGGAGATCCTGGGAACACACCGCTATAGAATGAGATGTTCTTCCATCGATTGAAGAAGGAGTGACAGAAGCATCTTTGCAGAGACGTGCAGAAATGCAGTCTGAGTGAGTCAACGGTGAAATGGGAGGTTTTGTCCATATAGCAACCATCATTTAGAGATATCTACACAGATAATTTAGGAAATAACTGAAAACTGGAGGTAAACATCCGTTTCACTGTTTTTGCAAGAAATTAAGAAGTGTATTTTTTTTTTACATACAGGAGATTTGGACTTTAACGGAGTGAACACTGACCAATATTTCAAAGAATATGTTTCATCAATTGTACGTAAGTTTAAAAGAGAAATTTGAAACTTTGAAAAGGTTTCGGGAGTAAATTTCCATTGATTTCGTTTTGATTGTGTGGTTTTTTAATTTAGTTTTTATATTATTTTTTTTTAAATAACATTTTTTATTTATCTTTAACAGATTTTACATTTTTTACAAACATTTTTTTCGCAGATTTTACATTTTCAATTAATTTTCGAATGTCCTTTTTTTAGATAAAGTTTTACCAATAGTGTTTTTATAAAACTGTGTTATATCCACCACATTCTGTTTACTTCAACCCTCATTTATTGCACAATGAACAAGAAAAATGTTGTTGCTAACGTGCTGGCGGAAAAACCAAAATTAGTCTTTGCTCCATAATATCGAGAGGAAAGCCCGCCCCCAGAAGTGAAGAGAATGTGATCAGGAAAAACCTTATTTAAAAAGAAATTCATAAAACTCAATCTGAAAAAGAGAAATTCGAAAAAAAAATATTTAATTTGAAAATATATTCCAAAAAAGATAATAAAAAAACAATCCACTGGATTTTGTTTTCAAGTTTGAAAACGTTTTGCTTCCCATTCAGGAAATTTTTTCCAATTCAAAATGTCAGGAATAGCGTTGAGTTTGAGGTTTTATACAGTAGTCCAACAAAGCCTTGTTTTTGTTTTGGAAACCATGCAAATTGGAAAAACATAAAATTTGCAATAATTTTTTCTTTTTACCAAAACATTGTTAAAGTTTCTTTCACAATTGCATAACATGTTCCATGCTCTCAACAGTAGTGAAACAAAATTCACTCCATAGGCTTTCTCCATCACCAAAACTACACTGGAAAAACGATCTAGAAATAAGTAAAAAAAATCTTAAATTAAGCGTATTTACCCTTAATTTGAGTAGATAAATGAGATAGGTTGCCAATGGAATTAGTGTTTTTACTCTTAAAATACGATAATGAGATCATGTGCACTTGAAATATGACAATGCAATGTGTTTTCTTATTTTAAGTGTGAATTGTCTTATTCCATTGGCAAAATGTCTCCTTTAAACTCCTTAATCCAAGAACAAATTAACTTATTTTAAGAAAAAATGACGTATTTACACTGCAAAAACGATCTAGAAATAAGTAAAAATTTCTTAAATTAAGTGTATTCACCCTTAATTTGAGTAGGTAAATGAGCTAGTTTGCCAATGGAATGAGTAATTTTTACTTACTCTTAAAATAAGAAATTAGATAATATGCGAAATAGAGACAATGCAATTGTGTTTTCTTATTTTTAAGTGTAGTATTATTCTTGTTCCATTGGCAAAATAATGTCTCTTTTACCTCCTCGAATTCAAGGACAAATGTCCTTATTTTAAGAAAGAAATTACTTATCTAGATTTTTGTTTTTGCAGTGTAGATTTAAGATTTTTTTCAGTGTAGAATCTAATTTACAGGAGCTGGTTGTTAGTGCTGAACTTACAGACAGGCAGCAGAAGAATATAGCGTGAGGACCCGGATGTTTATTTTGTTTGGGGAATTTTAATGGTCAATTACCAGTAAAAATGTGTAAATAAGTTTGGGAAGATTTCTTTACTCTTCCATATTCTTCTAATGAGATAACTGATAACTTTCTCTTTTTCAACACAACTCACTCCACAGATCGACAACAGGATCACAATTATAGATTGGCAAAGATAGGAAAGTGCATGGCCTCCATAACGATGTAGCCTTTGTTAGGTGCTGATTTATTGATGTTTGGCATCTGCTCCATTTGCATTGGGGTTAAGCTTATCTGGTTAAAGAAGAAAACTGAACTCCCATGAGATCCAAATAACGTGGTTTGATATGCAAAGGATTCCACAAAAATTCAAAATGTTTCTCCTCTTCAGTCAAGTTATTGCCATAGTTAGTGAAGCATATAAAAATAAATTCATATAAAAATAGAGATTAACTGATTGTGGGAAGAGCCTTGCTGGCATTTTTTTTTATTCAAATGTGCATAAGGAAAAAGAAAAATAGTGGGATTCCTCAGTTCAGTAGTCTCATTTTTTTCTGAACAACAACCCGAGCATTGTGCTTTTTTAATGCTGTCTCAGTGGACTTAACACTTGTTATTTTCTCCCTCTCCTTCCCTACCCCCTCCTCTCCCACCTCATATTCCCAATGCACCGCCGTCTGTGCTCTTGCATCTGTAATCATAACGTTACCTCATTGTGGGGCTGCCATTGTATCCTGTGCGTCGGTGCACCTACTGTGTGTGCTCATTTTGAGGTTCTGCTCGGGGCTGTGAGGGGGCTTAGCAGCAAACTGGGTTTCGATGGGAACCCAGACTGCCGCTCTGCCAGTTCTTATCTCCTCCCATGCAGGAGAGCAATGGCATCAAGCCGGTGGCTTATTAGAGTAGCGGGGAACATATTCCAAATGCACCCCCTCCCTTCACGCACTCCTTTGCACAGACGCAATCAGAAACACAGCCATGTGTGGACTTATGTTTCTATCTGGGCCTGTGGCGGGACCCAGGAGAAGAAAGTATTTCTAGGCACACTGTGAGACTTTATTGCCACTTCTTTTGTGTTGATGATGCAAAAATAAATTGCAATTTGGAAGAAAGTGCTCCGCTTCAGGGCTGTATTTTGGTGATCAAAGATAGACAAAAGGGATCCAGCGTGTGAGGCGGAGTAATAAGAAATACATTGCTTTTATATTGTTTTCTCTGACAGATGAGACAGCATTACTTTTGATTTTGTCGTTATTGCAACTGCTGCAGGCAGAGGTGAAGGATTATTTGGGAGGTAAATGAGTGGAATATGGACATTGGCTGTTACTCTCCTTTGCTGTTGGTAATGCCTTCATTACAAAGCTGCACCGCGGCCAGTTTGCCTCAGTGAAGGGTCTGCAATCACTGCCTGAAAGGCCGGCAGGTTCTTTCACAAACAACATCAAAAGGTGCTGAAACGTTAAACATCTACAATTGGCCTCCAATGCAAATGCAATCTTTTGTCTGTCTGTTTCTGTAATTTTCACACACAGTCCACGACTGCAGAGTCACTACAGGAAATTTGTTTCTTTTATTTCATCACTGAGCATTGAGGTTGAAAGCACTTTGCAAGGCTGTTTCTGTAAAGAAAATCGTTTCACAAATGTAAGTAAGCAGAGGGGCAATGAAGTAGGGATTTTTCTTTTAAAGTCTGACTTTGTGTGTGGATGTGTGTGCATGAGCAAACAGGGAGATAATTTTATGCAGCTGCATGCAATGCTTGAGCGTGGGAGAATGTCATTGATTTATAACCATGATGAAAGGTCAGTTCACCTTATTAAACAACACATAGGTATACTGCAGCATAGTATTGGATAGCCATTAGAAGCCAATCTGTCCTTTCCCCGCTGTGACTGGTGGAGGAATTAAGGTTTCCACATGAAGAAATTGCATATAAATCAGTTTTAAATTAGTTGATTTTCAACAACATGCACATGCATCGTTTTTCATGTAGGGGTGAGAAAAAAAACAAAACACGGTTTATGAGTAGTTTAGATGTTCCATGTTAAAAGAGCTGGATGTTTTAGCAGAACTGAGCTTTTACAAAGCGTGGTTCTGATCACAGGAACGTTGACATCATAGGGCGGAAGTTGAAATCTATGTTTTTCAATGCGTGCTTTCTGAAAGGGGGCATCCATCCATCCATCCATCCATCCATCCATCCATCCATCCATCCATCCAAATACATCCATCCATCCATCCATCCATCCATCCATCCATCCATAAGTCCATCAGTGCATCTATTCTTTGATCCTCAAAGTTTCTTTCCATTTATCTTCCTGTGATATATTCCTTTATTCAATTCTTACTTCCTTTCACCTTTCCATTTATTTATTCTTATTTTCATCAGTTGCAATTCAGTTCAATTCAGTTTATTTATATAGCGCCAAATTCACAACACATGTCATCTCAAGGCACTTTAAAGTTCAACCAGATCATACAATCAAATTGATACAAAGTTTTCTATCTAAAGAAAACCAGTTGATTGCATCGACTCATTGACTCAAATACAATCCCTCACACTAAGCATGCTTGTAGCGACAGTGGAGAGGAAAAACTCCCTTTTAACAGGAAGAAACCTCCAGCAGAACCAGGCTCAGTGTGAGCGGCTATCTGCTGAGGCCGACTGGGGTTCAAGGAGACAGAAGCAGAGACACAAAAAGCAGCTGTAAAAGGCGGCCCCGTCCAGGAAACACACAGCCAGGCAGACGAGCTTCGAGCCAGCTCCCATGCCAGAGGACGAAGAGAGCACATCCCACTCCAGCCGCGGTCCGGAGAAACAGGACCACACACTGGAAAGCAGGTGCGTCTCCAGGCATCTATAAGCAAAAGGGTGTTGATAGAAGCAGCGCAGCTGATATTTCTCTCCAGGATGAGTCACAGCCAAACAGGGAACAGACAGATGAAGCTACTATGAGGAAAAGCAGAGAGCAGAACGTTAGAGATTGAACTAACAGATTCCCACAGAGTGGGAGAGGTAAGGAATAGAATAGAGATAGAATGAAGCAGAATGATGAAATGGGGGTCCCTATGTCTATGCAATCTACTCATGTCTCCCTTTTTGCTTTAAGCCCCTTTTCCGTAATTTTACGACAAACAGTTTAATAAAGGTTCTGCACAGAGGAATGAGATAAGATTAAGACTGTTAGAGTCCTGTATAGACAAAGTTGGAAGTTTGGAAAAGTTTGGTTTCATCCGTCCGTCCGTCCGTCCATCCATCCATCCATCCATCCATCTTTTTTCTTTTATTTTACAAGAAAAAAAACATGATCTCTGTAGAAGTACCTACCATAATTGGGACAGTAAAGTTTGGAAAATTGATCCTGGAAAAGTTTCATTTTTACATTCAATCTGAGTAGGAGTCATGGGACTTTTTTTTAGCAGTTAGTCAAGTTATTGTTCTCAACTATGCTGTGTTGGGAAAGCCAGAGAAAAAGGTATGATGTGTCTGACACTCTTTGCATTTGGCTTGCTCACATTTAATCATCTCCAGTTCAGTCCAGTCCTTTCTCTTCCTCAACACTTCCATAGGAGCTGATTGCAAAAGTAAAACTTGATTTATATTGCACATTTAAGAATAAAATTTACAAAGTGCCTCATCAACAAAACTATATGCAACAAAAAAAAATATGTGTAAAAACAGATTTAATTATTTGTCTTTTAAAATAAGCTGTCAAGTACTCTTATTCTCCAGTTTGGGAAATAAGGCTCCAAAGTTCTTGGAGCCACAGAAGAAAGGATTGTCTCCTTTAGTTTTTCATTTTATACGGGAGAGAATGAGCAGGTCTTAATCACTTTTCCTCAAGACCCCAATGGAGGTAGAAGGGTTTAGCTATATAAATTGTTGTCGGTCCATGCAAATTGAAATGTAATACATGAAGAAATGGACGGCAGTGAAGTTACATTTAAATTGGAGTTACATAACAGAACTTTGAAGATCTAGTCAGGAGTCTAGTGGCATGAAGTATGGAAAACACAAAAAGGCTTGCAAACACCAAAAATAGACTAGCAAACTCATGCAAATTAAAAAAAAGCTGCAGAAAAGACAGCAGCAAAGTGAAACAGAACTGAAAATACAACCCTGCAGCAACTACCTAAATGATAGGAACAAATATAAAACACATGCAAATAAAAAACGCTGTATGTAGTAAATAAAACAAGACAAAACAGAAAAAACTCCAACCATCCAAAAAAAATCCAGTCCTCCCTTTATGATAGACACATACATGAATGGCACAGAGGAAATTGGGACTACAACCTTCCGAAAAGAACTACAAAAGACAAAAGTTACACAAGACGGATGAACGTCTACGTTATAAAACCCGGAACATATAAAGATTTGAACATTAGTAGTTTTTTACACTGAGCTTATTGAAGAAATATATTTTTTTTTTACTCAGTGAGTTGGGCTGTGCCTATATGTACTGTCATGCAAAGGATTGTGGGAAACCGTAGAGGTCACAGCAGGAGCTGAAGATGTCAGGAGGTCCCTCTTTGCTGCTGTGTGTTTTCTTCAATTGCAGCATTGTTTTGTGTGTTAATATGGTTTTTGTGTTTTGCTTATTTTCTGTCTTTGCATTACTTTTTGTATTTTTTGCTTAATTATGTTTTGGCATGGCCTATGCACCCATCATCAACCAGAGGCGCAAACCCTCAATTTCCCCCAATTGTCACAGAAGACAAATTTTGAAAATGACGGAAAAGAAGAAGAAAGCACAGATAAAATCTAAATATATTTTTTTTCTCAGCATAAATAAAAAACATGCTCGGTCCTGCTGGGGTGTGACTGTTCAGACTGAGAAATGACAGATCCTGGATGATGTGATGGAGGATTCTGGCCCCTGTCTGAAGCTGTTCTGGAAGGGGAGTCGAAGGAGAAACACCAGCAGGGATTGGAAATGATCCAACCCTAGCCAACACTCTCATCCTTTCAACTGTTGCAAAAGGATTGGTGCTAAATGGGATAATCCAGCAGCATGGAGGCTTCAGATAGCTGCCTCCACATGTGAGAAAAGAATAACCAACCCAGTCAATGTAGATACAGCTCTAGGTAATCGCAGCAGAGCGCATCATTGAAAGGAAATGGGCTCTATTTCTTCAAATGAAGAAACTGATTGTTTTTTTTTCTTATCAGGCTTCTGCAAATAATCACAAAATCTTTAAACGGAATACTTTTTAACCATTTTAATAACTATGTACACATTTCTTACAGTGGGAACTACTCAGAGCAGTCTGTGTTACACATTAAAATGTCTAAGTGTTCCAATTACCATTGGATTACATTTCTTTCGGAGGGTTTTTTCTTTAACTGCTTTCAATCAACTTGATTATTAGCCCGTTTAGAGTCCGACTCTTATGTTTTCACATGTTTTCTGACATGCGTCATTGTGTCAGAACTCTACACACAAATCATAAAAGACACAAAACTTCTGATTTCTCCTGCAAATTCAAACTACTTTCAAAACAATATGCATTTCTCTCAGAGCACCATTCTCTTGCCAAATAAACATTCATAAGAGCAATCAGAACACTGATGAGTATGATGTAGAATGGAAAGCCTTTTGTTTTAGACGTCACACTTGCTGCAGACAGAGTATATGTGTGCTGTAACTGTTTACATTTTTTTTTTTATTCTTGAAAACTCAAAACCCCAACAAACAGTGAGGTGCAGCATTTTTCCTTTTTCATCACATGGTGCTAAATGCACAAAATAACAGAGTTTACTGTACATGTGCTAAAAGCAACAAAATAAAATAAAAAACAAACAAAGAAATAGAGGCATCCTTCCATTGCCTCTATTTCTTTCAAATAGAACGTTTCACCTGTGGTCCTTTTCATCTCTACCTTCTGATTTCTAAATGTAAGACTATATGACAGCTGTTTGCCCATGTGATGAGCCTTGAGCAGAATCAGACAACTGATTTTAGGGTTTTGCATGACAGAATTTTTTTTTTTTTGTGAAAACAAAACATTTTCCTCATGGAAATGGCAGTAAATGCATAAGAAATGCTTTTAGTGCTTTGACAATAGTATATTTTAGAACTGCATTGAGATGAGAGCAGGTATTGCGTTTATATTTCAGCAGAACTGGTTCAAGCGCGTAAACATAAATTTTTAAAGCAATTAATTCCGTTTTATCGTTATCTCCCTTTTATCTCCTCTTTCTTCCATCTTTTCTCCTTTTTTTCTGTTTTTTCCTTTCCTGTTCTACTAACATTGCAGAGATCATATAATT
Source organism: Cyprinodon brontotheroides (assembly GCA_018398635.1). Lineage (NCBI taxonomy): Eukaryota > Metazoa > Chordata > Actinopteri > Cyprinodontiformes > Cyprinodontidae > Cyprinodon > Cyprinodon brontotheroides. The sequence continues at coordinate 36,366,765 of JAGKQL010000009.1, forward strand.
TGTAAAACTCCCTGCATGAATTATAATAAAGCTATTTACATGCATGAATCAAGCGGAACACTATGGCGATAGGCGTACCGCTCCACTTGTGAAAGTAAAATCTGTTCGGCTCCTTTCGGCATCAAGACAATTATTCTTATTGCCACATTGCCTGACTAACCTGATTCCGCCAGATGGATTTGCTCCGTATATCCATCTGGAAACCTTCCGTTAAAGTAATTTTAGAAAGGGGCGAAAATACTGGTTAGCTGATTGGCCTATCAATCAGATCAATGAAGCATATATGACGTATAACAGGCGATGGCGAAAACACAACCACAAGCCAGGCTACTCTTGCCGAAACCAGTCGGGAGAAGAGCAAAACATCTTTTCCTCTGAGAAAAGCCTCCAGAGCAGTGTTTTGCTCTTCTTTCAGTGAAGAAATACTCTGTAATTCCGATAAAACTTGCTTTCGATATGCGCTTCGCGGCTAGTTTCATCGGCGAAGCATATGTTCTTTGGGCCTGAACTGTCGCTTCTGCGTTCGCGTCACACCTCAACCACTTTCAAGCCAGCGCTGATTGGGCGTTCGTTTGGTGAGCGGCTCTAATCTGCTTTAAGGAGTCTCAGACTGACCCCTTGCCAAACCTTGAAAGCTCGCGAGATTAGGATGGTCTCATGAGGCTATTGCCTGACAGGACACTGTAAAAAAAACAAAAAAAAACAAAAAAAAAAAACAATTAATTTTAAAATATCCAATTTAGTTTCATTTAGTTTCAATTTCTTTTCAAACTTATGCATTTAACCTCGAATTATACAAATACAGTTCCACCTAGGGGTCATCTCAAATTCAATTTCCTGATTTTTCTTGGAATTTCCATAGCGCTTATAGCATCAATAATTTACTTATCATCAACATGTCTGGTTTTCTTGTCAGAGTTTTATTTAGTTTCCATATTTCTAATAAAGATATTTTACAACATGATAGCACATTTAAACAACACATTTCCCTACAGTAGTGCCTCTGGAGGTCAAACAGTTTGCCATAGTTCTGCTTTTAAATGATGAATTTCAAGCATTGCCCCTTTTCTCATAACTCTTTTCTTGAGCTTGCATGTTTTAATGACATCCACACCCGTATGTTCAAGGACATGAGCGGATTATTCTCTACAACTAGCATGCAGCAGATGGGAAAGATGTGGGGTGGCATCGTTTCCACAGGGTCATCCAGACCATTAGACCACCAACATTAGGTGACGGCTTGTGGGATATTTACAGCAAGCATCAGTGGAAAGTAGTGATGAGCCAAGGTACATCTCAAAGAGTAGAATACGGGCTCTAAAAAGCAAAGTTGTTTTAGTAACCATCTAGGAGAGAGAAATAAATTATTTTAAAAACGGTAATAAACTCAACTTGGCATTAATTAATTTCCTCACAAGTGGCATTTAGACATTTAGAACAACCTTGGATGCGGTTTGAAAATGTCACAAACATCAAAATAACTTGCATAATACTGCTGCATTAACATTATGTGCTGCATTAACATAAAACTGCTGCATTAACACTGATTACCAAGAAAGTATCCAGCATTCCTTCCTCACCTTCTAACATACATTACAAGCCACTTTATTATATCTGGACACTTTAGTATATCTTTTTTTTTTTTTTTTCAATAATCTACTCTTTTGCACCCCAGTCTGATTGGTGACAACAGTAAGTTGTTAAGTTCAAAGCCAGCCTAGTAAAGGGAAAAATACACCATCAGTACATTATAGATATAATCTAGTTATTTACACTGCTCAAAAAATAAAGGAAACACTCAAATAACACATCCTAGATCTGAATGAATTAAATATTCTCATTGAATACTTTGTAAGGTACAAAGTTAAATGTACCGACAGCAAAAATCACACAAATATCATAAATCAAAAATCAAATTTATTAACAAATGGAGGACTGGCTTTTCTGACACACGCAACATAAAGTGAAAAAACTAATTACAGACTGGTCCATCTTTTAAGTAATGTCCTTAAAACATGTCAAAATGAAGCTCAGTATTGAGTGTGGCCTCCACAGGCATGTATGTAGCATGTATTTTAATCAGGGTCCGAAATTAATCCCTTTGATTTCACTGGCCAAGTAGCCTGGGTGCCATTCAGAACTTAGTCCCCATCCACAAAGTTTGAGGTCGGAAGTTCGGTCTGGCTCTCAACTCCATAGTAGCCAGCCGGTATTATAAGCCCACTGTCAGCTGATCCAATCAAATTGTCAGGGGCGGGCTTTACATACACGATGATGGACAGATGACACCATAACAGTAACGTAATCAACCAATGCGTGACCAATGCTTTGGTGACAACAACAATGGCTGCCGGAGAGTTTAGGTGAGTAGATTCTGCTATTGGGTCTGTTCACCAGAAGATATGCGACAGCAAATTAATTTTAAAAAGAGGAACAGAGAAAGCGGCGCGATCAAGTCTCATCTTCGGTTATAGGCGTGCAACTGCGGGCGCTTTGATTTTGTGGACAACAACTATGCCTCGCTTAACATACGTCCAGCACTCCGTTGCTCTTATTGGTTGTAGGTCTATCCAATTGAGTGCAGAGGCATTTTTCCTGGTTGGATTTCAAAACCGCCCCATAATCACAGCTCTATGGAGCAGCATCAGACTCATTCTGACTAGAATTGAGTCGGACTACGTCAGGCTACTGGCCAAGTGGACAAGAAGTAATAATTTAACGGAATTGGATTCAGGTCTGTGGAATGGATGATCTAGCTTTGTCTCGCATTAGGAGGAACCCAGGGCCAAGCGCACCAACATATGGGCAGTTATTTCTCAATTCACAACAACGCGAGTACGGACCCATGTTCTCGCCAAGTACGTTTTTGACATGAACGCAGGAAAGTGTGGACTTGAGGAGAACGGGCGCATACGGAATAAATATGGGTCAGTTGGAACAGAAGCATGCTTGTGACGTCGCCACATTCAAACCTAGCCTGGAACTGCAGCCTCTCAAATCCTACCAGGTCGCCAGCGACCCGTTTTAAAGCGTTTACAAATAATAACTCAGAATGCATGAAAATTACGCCTTTCCCAATATAGACAGGTTAGACATTGTTGGAAAGCTTAGATTTTCCACAATTCAACTACCAAGCACAATTAACACAGATATAGCAGCATGTCAAAATGTACCATTACAAAGCAGTTGCAACAAGCAAGCATGTCTTTATATCTGCTTTTCAAAAAATATCTATTATTTTCGAGTTATGTTTAAACTGATGCAGCTTGGGCTGTGTTTTACCCACCAAATTTTCATGTATATATTCAAAAACTAGATGTACACACATGTAATATGGGCTTATAGTTCTTTAGTTATTTGCTTTTCCATTTGGGTATGAAAAATACACAAGAATTTCTCAAAATGAGGTGGATGTTAAAAGGCTAGACAATAATAGATTATTACTTTTTACTTTTTATTTTATGGGCTTTCCCCAACAGAACTGAAGGAGGTGTCTGCCGAGAGAGAAGTCTGGGAGTCTCTGCTTAGTCTGCTGCCCCGCGACCCGGTTCCGGATAAGCGGGGACGCGGCGAGTACGAGTACTTTTTATTTTACTACATTTAGTGAGGGAATAATGATTAACACAGTCAGATAAACACAAATTAAATGAAAGTTTTGCCAAATAAAAAAGAAAAAAAAAAATCATCAGAGGCAGCGGTACGTCTCACACAGCTATGCCGAGAGAGGGCTACTGCAAATGGGCTGCTGTTAGCCCGGGAGGTCCACTGGTTGCCATGATCCTTTTAACATCGGACCTTCTTTTAAAATCCCACACTAAATCAGTAAATGGGTCATATAATGAAGCTTAAAAGTTTAATGTTCTCACCTTAATTGATCTTAAAACGCACTTTTATAGAACACACTGGAAAAAATTGAAATCTTGATAAGTCATTTTTTCTTAACATAAGTGTATTTGTTCTTGGATTGAGTGGGTAAAAGAGACATTTTGCCAATGGAACCAGACAATTTACACTTATTATAAGAAAACACAATTGCATTGTCTTATTTAAAGAGCATTTTATCTAATTATCTTATTTTAAGAGTAAAAAAACATTCCATTGGCATACTATCTCATTTACCTACTCAAATTAAGGATAAATACACTTAATTTGAGAAATTTGTACTTATTTCCAGATCGTTTTTCCAGTGCAACGGCACCAGAATAAGTGAACTTTGAACTGAATACACTGCAAAAAACATCTCGAAATAAGTAAAAAATGTCTTAAATTAAGTGTATTTACCCTCAATTTGAGCAGGTAAATAAGATGATCTGCCAATGGAATTAGTATTTTTACTCCTAAAATAAGATAATTAGATAATATACACTTAAAATAAGACAAAGCAATTGTTTTGTTCTTATTTTAAATGTAAATTGTCTTGTTCCATTGGCAAAGTGTCTCACTTACCACCTCAATTCAAGAAAAAAATGCACTTGATTTGAGCAAAAATGACTAATTTAGATTTCCATTTTTTGCAGTGTACTCTGAGCTGTGAACAGAACCATACATGGTTTGCCAAACTCACTCCAAGGATTGCTTACAGTTCGCTTACAGACCATTATAATTGATAACTAATTGTAATTTTGGTGTTTCAGAATCTGCTTTAAACTGATTCAGCCGTTGATTTATTTATAAATATCCCAGTAAGACTGGAATGCTAGGCTCTCAACCTTAAAAGAAATTTAGACTTTTTTTTAGACTTAGATAACGTTTGTTGTCATCATGGTGGGGCTGTGAGGGGTCGTTGATGATTGTTACGGGCTCGGGACACGCAGCTCTGGGATAAAAAGTCATTTTGGAGGGAAGAGGAGCCATGATGATCTTCTTTCCTGTTCTCACCACTCTTCTCATCTTCGTCCAGTCTGCGCCGCTGCAGCCTCCACGCATCACAGTAACAGAGCTGGTCAGAACGCTCTATATGGTGCTTCTGTAGAAGGTCGTCCATCTGCACATGGGGGTTCTTCTCCTCCAGGTGCGCTAGGCTCAGCTAAAGAGCAGAGGAGATGCCATCTTCAAGAAGTATTCTTACGCACAGAGGGTGATTTTGGGAGACTGTGGTGTGTCATTTCTTATACTAAAATTCCCAAATTCCAGAATTAAAGAAGCCTGAACAGTAGCAATGCTTTAATAAGAATTAAATGGCTTTTTTATTTTCTTAATTTATGAGTTTTTATTATTTATTACTGAGGATTTATTTTTTGATATATCTGTTAGTGTCTGCCTCTGATTGCTTTCATACATCATCTACAGCTCAGCTGCATGTGTTTCCACAAAATATGTATGTCCTAAATTGATATGCCAATTACTTTAATGGAAACCAAGAAGCATGACCACTTCAATTAGCAGCCCTGTTTCTGTCTGCTTTTTTTTTTCCCCTGCAAACACCTCACAGAGTCTGGTGATAAAACAAGGCATATTGTGCTAGATGCACATTATGCTGCCTGCTCTGCAGCTGGAAATTGAATGTTCCCTTTGCCTCAAACAGAATTGACAGAACAGCAGGAGGAAGGTTACCACGACTACATGAGCTCCAGAGGCATTGAATTATGACTAAACAGTGATTGTAAATGCATGGTTTTTCCGTGTATCTCCAGCAAGTTGGTGCGGGTCTGATTGGAATCAACAATGTGTAAATGACACACTGAATCCTTGGAGCCCAGCTTTATTGAGACTGGTTTCAGTCTGCTGGTTTCTCATACAATTCCAGCTAAGGTGTCAATTTCAAGTTTCAGTTGTGTCTGATTGGATGAAGCAGTGTGTGTTGCTGGAAAACGCACTTGCATACCATACATTTTATCATGTATCCATAAAAAACACATATAATATTGTATCTCTTACTACAAAATTTTAAATCATTCTGGCTTAAACATGTATATAAATGCCTTCTCTTTTATCAGACGATATATTGTCCAAAATTTCTATTTCTAAAAAATCCGGTTTTTTCTCGCTATTTTATGCAGGCCAGTTAGTTATATGTCAGCTTGAACACCAAATATCAACTGTCATCTGTCAATCAAATGTTTTCAGTCATCTTTGATTCATGTGTCGCAGCTAATATACACAACGGTTGAAATCAGAATCAAGCTTCCTTTCCCCATTGAGTCCCAGTGTTCACTGGGATGGACGCCTGTGTCTTCGCAGGCGAGCTAACAGAACTGGCAGCCGCTATGCAGGCAAGGGCTCAAACATGTACGCTGGAAGCCTTCTACACCAAACCAAGCTTCTGCCCTGGCGTCCTCTTCCACAACATCTCGTCCCCGCGCTTTCCTCCTCTAAATATAAAATGGATGACGGAGGAGACTCATCCCAACCTCCACACTAAACTCTCCGCCTCTTGCATGTTTCTGCTGTCCATAGGTCGTTCTTCCTGAAGTTTAATGCATAATCCCCTCGCCTCCATTCAGGATTAGGCTTCGTCATCTCTGCACCATTATGAAAATCTAGAGCCTAACCTATTTAAGTCGATGAACATCTATTGCAAGCTTTTGCAAAGCACAATTGCTGACTTCTATTTACTACATTTATTAATGGGGTGGCTTGTGAAGCTCTAGACAGATGTACACTCTTTGCATTTGGGTCGAACCAGAGTCTGTTTGGAAGTGGACCAAGACCTCCTCCAAATGGGGGGAAACTAACTCGGGTGAAATTTGTCAAGTTTAAATACTGCATTGTACGATTTTGAGTCACCTGTATTAAATTCACTGAGCTATATATGTGTTTTTTTCTGTTATAATCTCCTCCTTGTGTTTAATTCATTGTTACTTCATAGTTAGAGACAACAATGTCCTTAAAACGGTTTGACTTTTGCAACTAATGCATATCTATTTCTTTTTTTCATTTTATGTAAACTGCAATAACCAGCATATAGAGCGTAAACTATGTCCAGACTATGCTGGGTTTAACTGCAGTATTCCAGTCTTCCTCTCCACATTATTTCCCTGGCTGTATTTTCAGGCAGAAACCAGGTTTGGCTCTCTGCCCATTCCTGTTCTCCTCTGTCTGAGTGTAAACTGGCTATTATGACTGTCAGTCATTCTCAGACATAAAGGGCCCCATTTAAAAAGGCTCAATGCAAATTTCATATCTTACATGAAACAGTCTTGATGTGTTTTGGCCCGGCGTTTCTTCCCATGTCTTCAGACAATATTCTGCACTGTCTCCTGCCGGGGGGGATTCACATCTTTTAGCATCCATACTAAGGAATATGGGAGGGTTTGACAACAATCACTGTCCAAAGCACACACATACACACACACCCTTCTTTCCATTAACCACTTTTCCTGTTCCTGCAGTCAATATCTCCCCACAGCAGGTGCTCAGCCAAGCCCACATAACAGTGATCATGAAAAAGAAATGTGCAAGGATCTTCACTTGCGCTCTGTTCACATGCATGCTTTCTTCTTTCTTTTGCAAAGCTGGGTGATACACCTTATCGTCAGTGCCTGCTGTGTCTGAGTTTTTGAATGTCTTTGCCTCTTTGTGTCCACGAGACAACCGAAAAGATCTGAAGATGCCTTGTTGCTCCAGCATCTATTGCTCTTCAATCAACAACTGAATAAACAGATTGTATCTTTACTCTTGCCTCTGCTACTGGTGTGTAAGATACATATTTATGTCGCAGGTTCACTTTCCTCACCTTTGCTTGTAATCCCTCTCTCCCACTGGGATAGGTTCCCACCCCCCCACTCTATGTGTTTTGTCTGTGCTGGGTTGATGACATGTGCAAACAAGATGGCTGAAAAAGCCATCAGAAGGAAGGTAGGACGCTTAAATCCGACAGGACGGCAACAGAGGACACAAGCAGCACACTGGTGCCAGACATGGCGGTGTGGGCCACCATAGAGGCAGCTGTGACCTTGAAAACAGAAGCCCAAAGCCAGAGACAAAACTTCCTCCTCTTTCCTCATGATGGGGTCCAGTGTGCCAGCAGCACCAGATGCCTCTCCAGAAGTGTTTGTGAAAGTTAAAATGAAGCCATTGGCTGCTATTTCTGAGTGGTTTTACATTTAAATAGAGAGCAAGAAAAATAGGCATAATGTAAAAAAATGTAAAACTAACTGTATTGTGGGAATTTTATGTACTGATTTAAATGCTGAGGTTCAAACTACTTAACCCACTGAAACCTGAATTTATATAGATCTATATACACACAAAAAAAATAGTTGTCTCAAAGTAGTTGCCAAATTGAATTACTTAAACTTTCTATATGTAGGTGTATTGCAAAATTGTGTCAACATTAAATGTTGTCTAAGTCTAAGTCATGATAGTCAATGATAACATACGCTGCTAGGGACCAGTTTTAACAGAAACAAGAGATTGTCTCCTTTGACCCAAGTCACTTGTTTTTAAGTCTCTAAATTACTGTCTGAAGGATTTTTGCATCATAAATGTTTAGATGCAAATTTCTTGTTTCAGGATTTGCTATTTGAGCTGCAAATTTATAATTCCAATATGCATTCACAGTCAGACATTTGTTTCAACTCAAAAGTTGAAATCTAAATAAGTCATTTTTCTTCCTCTCTAAAATTTGCAGTTTGTGCTTGACGATCAGATGCAAATTTTCATTGTAAGATCACAAAAAAATGAAGGAACGACCCAAAAATACAAATTCAAAATAAGTCATTAAACCTTTTACGGAAAAATTTCTATATGAAGATATTAGAGCACTCCAAGACTACTTAACTCTTTTATATTGTTTTATATTTTCATCGATTCTGGTTCAATGCAGCGAAGCTAAGTACTAAGAGCAGATTGCGCGGGACAGCTAGTCATGTACAAAAAACAAAATAAAACATTTGGTCCCTATGGACCCCTATAATGCCGTGATTTTATCTATAATCAGTGTATTCCCCTTTGGCTTACTGTCTTTCGTATGAAATCGCATTTAAAAGTGATGCACAGGCTTCTTAGGTTTTTGACGCTTTTTTTCGTTGTATTTTTGTCGTGATTCGCACGCCTTGCCTCGGCGATTAAGATATCAGTGTGCGCATAAAGATCTTACGCACTCATTCAATAAATAACATACAATTTAACACATACAATTAACCCTAACATACAAAGCAGCAAGCAACCTAGTGAGAGACATCATGAAGTAACTATTGCACTGTGGAAAGCTCGTCCGCCCCAGTAAGCTACGGCCCGGCCCACTGATCTGCGCTTTTTGTCTCATTGGCTGCGAGATGACTGATAGCAGTTTTTTTCTCGAGAAAAACGTCAAAACCCACAAAAATACTGTGTATAACTTTTTAAATACGATTTCATACACACTCTGATAATGAAAGAATATGTTGCTATAATTGTTACATATGGGTTGTTACAATGTCATCACTAACTTGCAAGAATTTTTAGTTGCATATTTTTTCTTGTTTATATAATATTTATACTTCAACTTATTTATAGCTATTTTTACAACTTCATACTTTGACATTGGGCTGCTCTGGAACCTGCAAAACTAACTAATTTTGTTTCATGTTAACGTGTTGAAATGACAAATAAAACTGCCTATTTAACATGATATTGATTTTTGTATATTGTTTTCATGTACTTATTCTTCACAAAAGGAAGTAACAGGATATGCTTAATAGAAAAGTCAGCTCAAAAAGTCAAACCAATCTCCTCTTTGGGTCCAATGCAGCAAGAGGAGCACATGAGGAGACAGTATAGAGGGAGAGAGGGTACATAGGAAAGGAAGAGTGCTGCACCAGAAATGTTATAATGCCTGATCATTGCAATAGGTGGTTACATGTTTATTAATAAATGCATATTTATATTTATATATAGTTCTTACACTCTGTGTGTCAAATGTATATAAAACAGGTAAGTGCGCAGGTTATCAAATGGTAAACTGCACATTATACATTGCACAAATTATTGCCGCTGTAGTGTCTCATTGTAGAGTCTGGTTGCAGCAGGGATGAATGACTGCAGACTGCAGCAACATGAACATCTCCCCCACCGCTTCTCCCCCCAACAGTACGGCGAGCGCTACGGGACAAAATGTCTTCCACGACGTCCGCATCACCTACCCTTCTCAAGTGATGAGGTTTGTTTACATAGATAATTTTAATACTGCCATCTATTGTTCAGTACCGTCTCAGTTCATCTCTCTCAACTTATCGTAGTTACTTTTGAGTGCGTAATGGGCGATCTCTCAATGTCGCTAGTTTGTTGGCTCTCGCGCTGCCGTAGCGCGAAAGATGTTCTGCCTCCATGGCTGCGGTAGACCAGCTCCCACGTAATTATAAAATAGCAGCGAATTCTAAGGCAAGCGCAAATATTAAGGTTAAGAGGCTGAGCTCGTAGAGGATGATAAATAACATAGTTATGTATAATATATTACATTTCTGACTGTATATCCCTGTAATTATTACACACTGTAGCTTTAAGAGTCAAGTATTTATTGCATGATACTTGGAAGCATTGTCCAAGATTTTAATAGAAAATGTTCAAAAGCTGGTTTTCAATAACACTAGTGAACAGAATAGGCATGATTATCAACATGACTTAAAAGGGTCTGGAGTAAATATGAAGCAACTTATTTCAATTATACTGGAAAGTCTTTTGTGACACATTTCTAACCACTTAGACAGAAGTTTAAAAAAAAGATGAAATAAAAATCAAGTCTACAAGTTTATAATGATTGTAATTTCTGTGTCATGTTGGGTTCAAAAGGCGTCTAACCCACATGCAGAAACACTCGTGAGACAGGGAAAAAGTTCAAAGGTTTATTTACAAAATATACAATGAGTATGAACTGGTCCTTGGTTTGGCAGACAGGTCACGAGGGGAACACCACTGAGGAGGACAGAGAGGTTAGTGTTGATCCAGGTTAATTGCAGGTTTTCTGATATTGGAGTTAATACCTGCTCAAGGGTGGAACGGAGCTGCAGGGGGGGAACCTTGAGGGTCCAGAGGCTAGTCGGCAGGCAGAGGGCTGAGGGCAGAGGCTTAACTGAGTGCAGGAAAGGCAGATTCAGACAGAGATCACTCTCCAGGATTTCCAGGTCTTCAGACAGGACTCAATCATTACTGGCAAACACTCTGGCAGGGAAGTGTTAGCCTCCTCCTCCTTAAATAGGGGGCTTCCTGATGAGCAGATGGAAGACAGGTGTTGCAGTCAGCTCATGCCCCCAGGAGATCTTGTGCGCCCTCTGGTGGAGAAAGTGGACAAAGCCTCCAGATCCCAACAGTCTGGCAGGGAAAGAGGAAAAGAGAAATGCACCAACTAGCCTACACTGCAAAAAGTTGAAATCTAAATAAGTCATTTTTTTCTTAAAATAGGTGCAGTTTGTCTTGAATTGAGGAGGTAAGTATAACACTTTGCCAATGGAACAAGACAATTTACATTTAAAATAAGAAAAAGCAATTGTATTGTCTTATTACAAGTGCATATTATCTAATTATCTTATTTTAAGATTAAAAATACTCCATTGGCAAATCATCCCAATTATCTACTAAAATTAAGGGTAAATACACTTGATTTAGAACATTTGTACTTATTTCTAGCTCATTTGCAGTTTATTCAATAGTCACAATGATGTTGCTTTTACTCCTTAAGACTCTGGAAATGACCAGATTTAAATAATGGAATTAAAAACATTTTCTTGGGAGCACCTAGAAGTGATTGACTCCTGACCTCTTGGGCTCTGCGTACGACCTTTTCTACATCATATATCATTCTTTCAAAATATAAGCCTCTGTACAGTTGATTCATCCAAACTTCTTAACAGATTTTGTGATTTAGATTTTATCTGCATCCATTTGGGCCTCGTCTTTAAGCGAGATGTACTACAGCGCTTAATTGGAGCTTATGTCCCAAAGCACCTCCACATCTCCATAATCACCTCGTCTCCCACTGTGAAACAATTATCAAAGAATGCATGTAAGAAGTCCTCGCTCATCACAGAATCCTTCAGGCTAAGCAGGAAAACATGCACACATCAGGTAAAACATTGCTGGAAACAATTATCCGAATGATCCCGACGGTCACTGGAACCTTAAAATCAATAAAAACATTAGCGACACAACAGCAAACACCGGGTGCCGTGCCCCAATTAAAGCTGACTGAAAAATAGGCCTCGAATGCTAAGATTTGCAACACTTTATTAGATACATCTGTCCGTTTCTTTATTAGAAATTAAGAAAGCATCGTTTTTAAATGTACAGATATTGATGAACCAAAGCCGTTCATATGAGGATATTTTATCCAGACTTAGACTAGAAGCATAAACTGTGATCTTAGCAGTTGTTCCTAATTTCAACCCATTAAATTTCAGTTTTTGGCATGTTTGAAGTGTGGGGTTAATACCGCTCACTGTTAGACCAGTGATTGATGTGGCTTGGAAGTCTTTTCTGTTCCAGAAGTAGTTCTAAACTTTTCAGCATTGCTTCCCATTTCCATATTGTTATAATTACCTCTTTAACTACAGTGTAAGTTCATGAGAGACAGTAACCAAGGAGACATGTAAAGATTGATAAATACACTATGTGATCTTGGGGGCTTTTGCTCTGTTTTCAATTTCCTGATCCCTCATTCTCTCCCATGTAATGGAATAACCTTCACTGCTTATATAACCTTCTGCATTTGATTACCATATTAACGCCCTTAACAGCATGAGGCTAATTTGAGAGCTATGGATGTCTTTGGAGAAGGTCACAGTAATGAAGTGCACAACAGGAACATGATTTCACTTTCACTTATTAAACATTTGCTAATTGTTTATTTTTGCGTGCTTAGAAACTTAAAGTGGGGTTTTGTTTTAATAATTAAAGCTTTAGTCATCTTTTACTATGGGCTTTTTAAATGTATCAACTTTTTTTATTACTGATATTTTGTAAGCTTATTTAAGTTTATCCATTATATAGTCATGTATTCTTGAATGGTTTTGTGCTGAAAGTTTGGTTTCTGTAGTGAGATCTAGAAAGAAACAGTAAAGGATTACTTTTCTAGTTTAGCTTAATTCATATTGAAGTTTGTTTTTGTTTTGTTTTTTTTTACAGTGCCTTGCAAAAGTATTCCCAATTTTGGCATGTTAAACCAAAATGTTAATGTGCAATTTAGATGCTGAATGTGACTAATGTTGATTGTTAAAATAACTTCCCTACTCTCATGTATTGTTCTGTGAACATACACCGGACATACGTGAGTTAGGATGATAGATGACAGTGTGCATGTAGGCATCTTGTGCCATTAGTGGGTGCAATTAGATCTCACTTGGGTGGCATTTTAAAAAATGTACTTTTGAAATCATGTCCAGATGAAGACCAGCAGACCCTAAAGGTCTTCTTCAAAGGTTGCTGATTAAGGCTGATTTATACTCTGTGAAACCAGGTGTGTTGAAGCCTCGAGGAGACCATCGCGGATCTCGGGCGAAGGCTCAAGGTTTCACTCGCGAGATCAGTCTGGCTACTTTCCTTTAAGAAGAAAATTTGGAGCCGCTCACCAAACGTGAACGCCCAATCAGCGTTGGCTTTGGAGGCTGGGCGAGTTGTGTAGACGCTAACGCAGAAGCGCGACAGTTCAGCCTAAAGAACATGGTGGGAGTTTGTGCCGATGAAACTAGCGCTAGCGTGCATATCGAAAGCAAGTTTTATCGGAATTACAGAGTATTTCTTCACTGAAAGAAGAGCAAACACTGCTCTGGAGGCTTTTCCTCTGAGAAAAAAAGATGCTTTTGCTCTTCTCCTGACTGGTTTCGCAAGCAAGAGTAGCCTGGGCTTGTGGCTTTCGTGCTTTCGCTGCCGCCTGTTAGTACCGCCATATGCTTCGTTGATCTGATGGGGCTTATTTTGGCTCGCTCTATCACCAACATAGGCTAACATCAGCTAACCAGTATTTCGCCTTCCCAAAATTCTTCAACGGAAGGTTTTGCAGATGTATATGCGGAGCAAATCCATCCGGGCGAGTCAGTCTGTGTGTGTGTCGCAGTAAACACAAATGTGTCTCCACCCCTTCTGCAGACGCCTCTTTTGCACCTCTCCAAAATTGTAGCTGACCGCTGATTGGACAGTGCCACGAGACCGGAGGCCTCTGATTTGGTCAAATCTAAGGACTCCTCTCTACTCTATACGTATTTCCTGTTTGGTACCTTACCGCTTGTTTTGTTTGTATGACAGCCATTGTGGAAAACACACTGCGTGAAGTTGGACCAGCTAGAAGAGCTTGCGCGCTATAAGAATGCTGGGACCCCCTGGATCCCCCTCATTTTTTCGCCTCATGTCCCCTCCATTGTCGCACAAAATTTCCCCCTTACGCTTTTCAACTTCCTCGGCGCCTGACCTTACCTATACCCACAGCTAGTTCGCGGATTGTCCTTCTTGTGTTGTGGCGTGGAACTAACATAGAGCAGACCAAGCTTCAATATTGGGCATAAATAAAAAAATGTCTGTCAATCAAGCTCACTGTGACACACTGCTGTGGGAGGATAACCAGCCCTTTAGCTCGCGATTCCTGAAACCTTAGCCAACAAAAAGATCGACACTGCTGTGGGAGGATGACGTCACGTTGGTTAGATCAATATGTATTTTAGTTTTCTTTGAGGCAGGAATATTGGTTCTTTATACTGAAATGCCTCCTTGGTTTATTATGGATCCACGTAAATTAACAAAGGAGCTTTGTTGATTCTCTGTGGCAGCTCGATCTACTAAGGTAAACTCACTAAGTCGCAGTCACAAATGGGCACGCACTGGGATACAGATAAACAAATTGGTAGGAAACTTGAATTAAGTGCCAAGGAGCACATGGCCATGCTGATAACCTAAAATAAAATCCACACCTTCTAGATTACAAGATAACTACGCTTTTAAATTTGCCAAAATATTGTTTTAGAACCTAACTTTGCTTTTACAAATGCAGTCTTTTTTTTAACAATTACAACCTTAGAAATTACCAATTTAGTTTATTTCGGGGTGTCAGAGTAAAGGGGACTGAATAAAGATACTTTTAAATTAGATGCTAAATCAATATTTGTTGGTTTGTTATTTTGTATTTCAATTAGGTATACTGAAGTTTGTGAAATTTTAGGAATCCAAAATCACT
Source organism: Cyprinodon brontotheroides (assembly GCA_018398635.1). Taxonomy (NCBI): domain Eukaryota; kingdom Metazoa; phylum Chordata; class Actinopteri; order Cyprinodontiformes; family Cyprinodontidae; genus Cyprinodon; species Cyprinodon brontotheroides. The sequence continues at coordinate 36,381,841 of JAGKQL010000009.1, forward strand.
GTAGATTTCCTTAATAAAAATGTCCTTGCTTTTAATTTCATAATTCCCTGAAAATATTCTTGAAGTGTTTTAGGTAATAATCAAGTACTAAGGCCTTTCTACTCAGCGGAATTGTTAATTTGATACTTTTATTTAATGGCCCTCTCTAAGCCTCAGAAGACAACATCATTGGCTTACTTTTCATTTACAAGGCCATCCTGGGTAAACTCCCTCCATACCTGTGTCACCTCATGTCTGTAGCTAACAGTGGTTACAACTCACGCTCTTCAAGTCGTGTTCTTTACACTATTCCCAGGATCAACACAGATCTTGGCAAAACATCATTTTTCTATGCAGCACCAAGGTCGTGGCACAATATTACGGACTCTTATTCCGCTACAGCATTTTAAATCACTATTGAAAACCGCTTGCACAGAGAATTGTAACTGTTATTCTAGAGTCTAGTTTATGATTGATTTTATTATGTTGTCCTGTGTTCTTATATGTCTTACTGTACTGCTGCCTCTTGGCCAGGTCTCCCTCAAAAAAGAGATTTTATCTCAAGGGACTTCCTGGTAAAATAAAGGTTAAATAAAATAAATAAATAAAATAAATAAAAAATCCCAGCACTTTATAGACCGAGATTATGTGGATTAAAAACACTTAAAGATCTATCTTGTCTTTATTTAATGCTGAAATAGCAATAAAAAAAATAGTTTTGAAAAAAAAAAAGATAAGTAAGAAAAGAAAGAAAGAAAGAAAGAAAAGAAAGAAAAAAGAAAGCTTTTAATTTTTTTTCATAAAGAAAAGATTCTGGAGTCTCTCTACCAGCCACCTACCACACAGAGGGCAGACTGCCACTGTTTCAATGGATGCCGCATGCACACCCCAGCGGGCCTCCAGATAGCAGCTAAAGAGCTTATTTCCCAAATCTCTTTATCCTTTCTAGAACTGTGAGACGTTGACAGAAAGTCAGTTAACTCTAGCCAGTGGCAGCTGCATGGGTTTTGCATAATTAATTATTTATACGGAGCCAGACATAGTAATTACCATCCAGATGAATATGATATTCTAATCAGGCAGGCTTTAATTTTAATTGCCCTCCAGCATCTAACTGTCAGTGCTGGCCTGGCTTGATAAAGTGGAGAGTCTCTAAACACCATTAGACATCTGCTCTGAGAGCATTGCCTTCACTACCCACCAGTCACACCATCCGCCATAAAAATCAATACAGGATCGGGGCGTGTGCGTGTGACCGTGCTCATTTTTCTGCGGAAAGCCATTTTTCGTCAATGACAAAACCGGAGCAGGGCTTTAAGCCGTGGAGTCCCCCCTTCCAGTGATTGATGAAGCCTCTAGGATTATGTGTCTCCTCATCTTTTTTTGTCTCTGCTTTATCTTTTTAAACACTTGAGAGTTTTATCTATATACATTGCATGAACTGATCACCCAGATCCTCTTTTAAATGTTCTGTTTTCTGATGTAAGGACCAGACTCATTTATAGAACACTCATGTTTGACATTACACCCTTCTCTTACTCTCATCTGATAGGATCATTAGCATGATAACTTGAATGTGGTGCCCTTATCATGTACATATTTGGATCAGTAACTTTGATTTCCTACTTCTTGTGACGCCTACCTCAGAGTAGCAGAAACCATATTTCTAACAGTTTTTTATTCCAGCAGAATCAATCCAAGATATTTAAAGAAAAATGTATACAAAAATGCTACACAGGTAATGCATCAGCCAGCTGTAGAATTTTGTTGATGCCAGATGGAGTAGTCCAGTTAAATATAAGCAATCATGGAACTGAACTCTTAGGAGGCTGCAGACGACTACAATGGAATTAAAATAACTGGCTTCAATTGTATAAAGGTAGATTTGTTTCTTTATTATTAATTTTGACATTTATCTACAAACTAAGAAAGGGTTTACACAAATAAAAATAGTCTAATTGATAGCAATATTGATAGCCTCTGCTAATTTTTCTCACCTCCAACAAATGATGCTAATAACAGTTTCTAAATTGATATTATTATGATTGCCTACAGCTCAATGGTTTTGAAGTTAAGCTTTCTTTTTTGGTTAAATAAAAACTGCCAGTAGCGCACACCATTTTTTATTTCATTAGGCCGGTCTAAACCAGGTATGCACCTGTAACTAAGGGTGTAAGAAATTATAGATTCTATCACAACTTCTCATAAGACGATTCTGATTCTGATTCAAATTTACCTCTTGAAGCTCATCAAGACTATGGCTCTGATTTCAAAATCTCACTGGACTACTGCATCCTCCAGGGGCCTTGGTCTACCTGGACTGGATCCTTGAAGTCCGTGGTAGAAATAAGGAGGCGGAAGAGTTTTTGGCTGTGAATTTAAACAGGTCTACCCTTCGGCGGGTTATACCACTGTGGCTCTGTTGCTGCGACCGTGAAGTTGACACACAAAGCAGGAAAAGAATAAATACAGAGGTTTTCGTTATGTTTTATTTATTAAGTTTTTTTTATTTTAAAGTTAACAAAGACTACATTAACAAGAATCCAGAGTGGAATAAAGGTTCCAACCACCGGTTTTTATCTGTTACTGTGTAAATAGGTTTGGCTGTAATTTAAGGACAGATTCTAATAAATCTGCAGTGTGGGAACTATAAATCTGATAGGATTTAAATTTTTTTTATTGCTATTTTGCACAATATGCTTAAGTAAGTATTTTTTGTTGTTGAATATTAGAGATTTTGCATATTTTTGTACATACATTGTTTAGATTTACTTATATATTTCTAACCCTTTTATAGAATAGAAAAATCCCTTTATTGTCCCAAAATGGGCAAATTTACAGCAGCAGAAAAGATTATTAAAAATGGTCACACAAATGAGGACCTTAGAAAATGTATAAGAATAATATAATAGTGAAGAGTTAAAATATAAAAAATACAATTCTGTAAAGTGTTTTAACAATATAAAACTGGAGAATAAGTAACCAATATGCAGCTATGGATATTTATACAGTAATGGATATTTGAAAATTGCGGCAACATCAGAGATGTGCAAAATGACAGCAGCAGGTTATTTAACTGACTAAGGTTTCTATCATTACATTTGATTTTTATTTGTTCCTGCTCCCCGTGGTTGGAACCTTTATTCCACTCTGACTTTGTGAGTTTAGTCTTTGTTCACTTTAACTTTTTAAAAGATAAATAAATAAACTAACAGTTTTGAAAACCTCGGTATTCATTCTTTTCCTGCTTTGTGTGTCAACATTCACGGTTGCTAAGCAACCAGCCGAAGGGTGGACCTGTTCGAATTAACAGCCAAAACTCGGTCTCCTTATTTTCACAAACTTCGAAGGATCCAGTCTAGGTAGACCGCGTCCTTGGAAGATGCAGCCCAGGATTTCGAAACAGAGCCATAGTGAGTGATTCCCAGTTATATTATCATAAAAATCATAATATACTTTATTATGTAGTTTTGTTTCGTATTTTATCACCAAATACTCACCTCTACTTTAGTGTTGTTTTTCAACCCTGGTCCTCAAGGCACACTGCTCTGCATGTTTTTGATGTTTCTGAGCTTCAGCACACCTGATTCAGATGATTGCAGTTCAGCAAAGCCTGCTGTCAATTGATAACAGGTGTGTGAAAGCTGGAAAACATCTAAAACATGCAGGACCAGGGTTGAAAAACACTGCTCTACTTGTTACTCATTGTAGATTACCCAAAACATGCCCACTTAATGCTCATTCAGGTGTGTTTTTTTAAATGTTATTATTATTCTCCTTGAAGCAGAAACCGTAATAAAAGATGGTTCAACAGAAAAAACAGTGCACATCAATTTTAGAATTTTCCTCTTCACATTTATGCTGATAGCCTGTATTGGTCCTTTACATAAATTCCCCAACATATTGCATTGCAGCTTGTGTTTAGAAAAGAACAGAATGTGAAAAACTAGTTGGCCTCAAACGTGTTCCTAAAGGACGTGTGAAATGAACTTGAGGTGTTTCACTCATATTCCAAGGAACTGAAGCATATCCAGTTGTGTGAATGACCATAACATGCTCTATCCCTTTGGATGTAACCTTGCTTAAACACTTTAGAGTAACTTTGTGTCTTTTTAGCTGCCACCTACAAAAGAGAGAGAAAAATAATTGACAGAAAATCTGAGTCCTCTAAACTCCTTGGTTTCCATCTAAGCTTCTTATTCTTTCTCATCATCATTGTGAATTCACAGACTGCACAGCAGTCGTCTGTGCTCCTCCAAGGTTTTTGATCTTCACACGTTGAGACTGAGCTAAGGGGAAATAAGGTCCTCAGATGTCTATGGCTGCTCATACCTAAAGTTTGAATTTCATGAAAGACCATCTCTGCTTTCTCGGCTGCGGGGAATAAAGCGTGAGCAGGACTCAGTAGTAATCCTGCCTGTGAGGCGCAGGTGTCAAAGGTCGCTCATTGCCGGCAGATGAATCCTGTGGTTGGGGTGGCAGAGGCTATGATTGAGAGGTGTAGAAGACAGAGGCGCCCTTTTTCTCAGGTTACCCAGGCAGAATCTAATGAGGAGGATTGGAAGAGGCCATACTTCTGCTTGGGAGGAGGCAAGAGGCGAGATGAGGGAAAAGTTCTCAACGGAAAGCAACAGAGAGGAAGATGAGCGAGAGATGGAAAACGCTCTAATGTGCAGCATAAAAAGAAATGGATAGTGAGACATAAGGCACAATCAGAGGTTGCATTCTCTGGTGTTGTGTGAGAGCCACTCAAAGCCTAAGGACTAGCCCACGGCTAATAAAACTGAAAGTTGGTGGATGCTATGACCTTGCTTTGGAAGGGAGAACCCTAATAAGGACACAGTCTAAATAGAGTGAGAGAACGCTAAAGTGTTGCTGTTTCTCTCTAGAGTAAACTCTCATTTCATGCACTCTCCTTTCATTACGGCACACAGAAGAAGAAGAACCTATAGACAGCCTAATGAACGGGACTGCTGGATTGGGCACATTAAAAGAAGGGATTAGACGGTGTCTGACATCGAAACCAGCTTTGAACATATTCGCAGCGCATGATTAGTAATAGGCTGTGAAATTTCTAACTCAATTAGAAAAGTCTTTTATAGTAATAGGATTTCAGAATGTGAGTGCAACAGTGATTTTAGTTTCATCTGTCAAACAGATTTAGAGCATGTTGCACATATACATTTCGGAGCTTTACTTCAACATTTATTATACTCAGACCTGCTTTTTAACAAAGAGGCACTACTTGTTCATGTGAAAAAGCTACTTTCTAGTATATCTATAAAGCATAGATCAAACGTGGCTGCACTGGTTTGCATTAACTTTTTTTTCCAACCTTAAAACATGCAGTGACTTAGTCTCTTTCTGCTAATTGACACAATGTGTGTCATTCAAGGCCATATGAATATATATTAATCCATAAAAAAAAAA
>JAGKQL010000009.1:36406592-36489092 GCA_018398635.1 Cyprinodon brontotheroides
TCCTTTAAGGTTTAGTTTTCTATCCAAGGAAACCACAAAGTCATCCAGTCACTGATTTTGAAAAAATGTGCTCCTCTTGGATGAGAATGTATGAAGATAGATATAAACTTCGCATTGTTTCGCTTTGACTAATCCGCAGCAGTTCCCAAACCTTTTTAGCCTCAAACCTCCTTCTGTGCCCCAACAGGGTTGATGCACCCCCAATCCCCCACATCTTTAAACAAAACAAAGTGCTTTTTCATAATAAAGGCAGCATGTTTAATAATGCTCAAATAACCAGAACATAGATAATAATAAAAAACAGTTAAAGTAACACAACCCTATCAACCCCCATCAAAGATTTAATTAGAACTGAAATTCGTTAAATTGCAATAACGTTGCACGCAGCATCCGTAACAATATCCTGTGGATTTTCAGGTGCAGAGAGAGAATAAAAAAAGAGACACTTTTCTTTGAACAGGCAAAAATTACTTCTTTAAAAAGAATCACATTATCCATTGAAAAGTTTTTGAGCTCTCTGCATGAGCGTAGTCAAGAAACCGTATTTTTAGTCTCGCACACCCACCAGTGGCAGCTTGTGCACCACACTTTGTCGAATCCTGCTTTACAGCAATCCCTCACACTGAGGATGCATGCAGCGACAGTGGAGAGGTAAACTCTCTTTTGACAGGAAAAAACCTTCAGTAAAACCAGACTCTGAGTGGCCATCTGCAAACAGTGACATGAGGAGAAACACAAAATGAACATGGAATTACTGATCTATACTTTATAAAATACTTTCCATGTTAGAAAGGATGACAGTGAACTAGCTTCAGTGGTGTCTCTGTGTAGGAAAGAAACAGTTTAGCAGATAAGCTTTGAGCCTGTCTTCATGCCAAAACGGACGAGAGAGAGCACATCCAGTTAGTCATAGTAAAACTGAGTCCAAAGCTATGTCTAGGAGAAAAACAGACCAAACACTGAAAAAACAGACCCAGCTCTATAGTTTAAAATCAAAGGTATTGATGACAGCAGCCCAGCTGATAGTTCCCCCAATGGTTAGTGTCACACTTAAACAGGACCAGACCTGATGAAGCTTCTATGATGAGAAAAAGAAGAGAAAACATAAAGTTAGGAATTTAACTTAAAAAGTACTACAGACTGTGAGAAAAGAGCAGAATAATGAGAAGTGGTGCTGTCCTCCAGCAGCCTAAGCCTATAGCAGCATAGCTAAATAGACAGCTCAGGATAACCTGTGCTATCGCTTTATCTGTTTCCTAGTGTGCATAAATTTAGAGGAATAGAAAGGAGTAAAGAATGCGAATTAAAGGTGTTTTCTTATTAATCTTGACTTTACTCAATACTCGGTCTGGAAATAAAAAACACAAAACAGAAACAAAACAATCTGTAAAAGTCAAAAAAACATATATATTTTTGTGTTTTACCGTTTTGTGGCCTCTTAGCATTAACCTCGACAGAAGAGAACGCTTACTAATATACCCTTTGTGCAGAAACAGAGGTTCTGATGTTTCCTCCTTCTCCCCTTCTTCTATCACTCACCCAGCAGGAAGATAATCCTGCTGAATGATTAATATTCTCAGCTCCTCCAAACGAGTGGAGCAAGTTCACAATCCTTGAACCTGAAATTCAAAGCTATCAGGTGTTGCTAATGTGTTTCCAATTTCTTCCTGAATCCTCCACGTGTAACCTGCAGAAAAAAATGTGCATCAATATTACAGCGGCCAGCTCTTCCCACCAAAATCCTGCCTGTGAGCGTACAAGACAGCTTTCACATCTGATTATTACCCAATATAAGCAGCAACTGATGCATCTCTCCAACTGTTGCCCCTAAACATCGCTTAGGGCTACAAAAGCGTTCGTATGGCCTCAATCTTTCCGTGTCAGGATGGCAGGAGGATAATCAGAGGTGACAACTGCCTGTCTGAGTAGCCTTCTCTCTCTTACAGCTAATCCTACCAGCGGCTGTGGCAGATGTGGATATTTTTTTAATGTTCACATGAGTACATCGCTTCTCGCTCACCCTTCCTCTTCATCGCTGGGTGACCTCCTGCGATTCACCTGGGATTGGGAGGATTGATGATTAGCTCCCTGTCCCGCAGAGATCCTGGAGGTGTGGTGTCTAGCAACCTGTGCAGCAAACTAGGAACTGAGGTACTGACCAGCAACAGCTGAGAGTCACTTTCTTTGTAACACTAAGATGTGTGTTTGTTTGTAATTATGTCAATATGATATATGAATGACTGAGGTGGCCAGTGTCACCAGGGAGCCCTCACATTCTTCTGGCTTTGAAATGACCCAGAAGCACAGCTTCACATAAGCACACTCCAACGTACTGACATTTGTAAGAGCGCTGCAGATAAGAATGCTTATCCATCCCCTCTCCTCTGTTCCATCCAATCTTCCTTCCGCACATGCTTCTTTGGATCCGCAGTGGAGCGCGCTTTTATTTAGGACAAAATCCGTCTGTGTCACTCTTTTAAATCTTTCTTTTGGATCTGACAGTGGCATAAATGAACCCTGAACAAAGACTCTTTCTTCCTTTGAAGGCTTTTTTTTTTTTACTCAGTCTCGACTCTCACTATATCACTCAACATGAATGCTGAATGGGAATATAGAAGGCAACAGATGTAAAGCTGTTTTATCACGTCTTTTCTGTAGGCTTCAAAAAGAGGAAAATAAAGAAGCAGTTTTAGTTAAAGCAAATGTATATTTACTCGTTCTCTTTCTCTTGATAGTGAGATTGTAGCTGGAGTCAGTTTATTTCCACGCTTTCATCACTGTGAAGCTATCCGGACTACGCTTGTTAATACTGGCAGTGCTGTTACTAAAGAATTGCAGTTGCTGCTTTCAAAGCCGATCTGCATAACAATAAGATATAATGAGAACATTTATAACCATATGTGGCAAAAAGTGGGAGAAAAGCAGCGGTCAGCCCAGAGAATTTAGAACCAATCACCTCCCATTTCCTACCCAGCTTCAAAAAATACACATAGAGTTGTTTTGTTTGTATTATTTAATCTCATTGTACTTCCTTAAATTGTATGAGTGCATCTGAACACAGTAAAATTACATAAAAAATTTAATTTTAAAGGTGAAATTTGTGCTTTGTATAGTCTATATTCTAATGTATTCGTTGTAGTTATTTCTAAAAAAAATAAATGGACACAATTTGTCAAGGCCAACTTAGAACAACTTAATTATAGAACTTAAAACAACTGAAGTATAGATAAAAGTTTCTCATGGCCTGAAACAGGGCTCCTCAATGTTAGGAATCCAGTTTGTGTGGGTTGTTTTGTGTTTGTCTATCCCTCCACCACCAGGTGGCGTCCTGTCCTCGTTGGTCCTACTGCACACCTGCGGCTCATTGGTTCATTACCGGGGATATTTGAGCCGTTGACTGCCACTACCTGGACGCCAGAGTGTTTACCAGTTTTGGGTATTCTAGCCAACCCGTGATTAGCTGAGTCTAACCTGTGCTTTGTTTCTCTGAGACTAACCGTGATTTTGTCTTTGCCTTTTGGCAGTAAGCCTTCCCGCTGACTGGAACTGTTGGCCTTCTACCCTAGGAAGGATATTTTTGTGTTCACACTGAGCTGGGGAAAAGTTCCACACAATCCGTTCAAGTACCGTTGGAAATCTAAGTTACAGTCCACTCTCATACTCCTCAGAGTTCAACTCCACCAACCTGTCCGCCCTCCAACGAGTAGCTCTCCCTCTGGAAAACTCACACATTCTGGGTTCAAGGGTTTGATTGAGATCCCCTCCTACGTGAGTCCCTTTTTCCTCCATGCTCAAGAACTCTATTCTGTTTCCTACGGTCATTGAACTAACCGCGGTGAACTTCCCTTCCACTTCTAGTTCCGGTTCAACTTCTAGTTCCGGTTCTCTGAGTTCAAGATTCCGCCTCCTGTTGTCCTCATCAATAAAACTGTGAAACTTTCCCTTGGTTGTCTGAGTGGTTTTCTGCATGTGGGTCAGATCCCTTAAAAGCATCATGACACTCAATGTCAAAGATCAGAGTACTGTGCCTTTTAGATTTATCTATGGTCTGACAAACCTTAACAAAACGGTTTAATTAGCTCCTCAGTTTGCGGTCAAGTTCTCCAGAGTTCTGCTGATGACCTGATATCTTGACTGAGGTGTTTGGAAGCAGAGACACATCTAAACAATGTAAGAGGCTGTAATTGAAGACCCTTGCCCTAAACAATCCTTGGAAGGACTGCTCACTCGACAGCAGCCCAGAATAGAATAGAATAGAAACGCATTTCATTGTCACATATTGGGCAAACCCTATATGAGGTTCAAAATATAAATATTTGAAATATTTATATTTCAAATATTTTAGTTTTCATATTTATTAGACTAAATTTAACTATTTTTAAAAAGTTAACTCCTCAGTGATCTTTTCATTTAACCCAGAATGCAGTTTACTTTCAATTTTAAATAATGTACTTCACAAAGAAAACACTGAGATCGTTCCATAAAGTCTCCCAATATTCCTGTCACGCTGTCGTCAGCCTCGTTAGGCACATGAATGTATTATTAATCCTCTCAACACCGCCGTCGCTCCCATGTTTCCCTCCTTGGCTCTGCTCCAACTGAGCTGTCAGACCAAGACCCCATCCCAGCTCCGTCCATTGACGTCAAGCTGGCGTGAAGCATTCGTGTATGACATCTGCCAAACAGTTATGGTTTGTCAGCCTCCTCTTTCTATCTGTCAGTAAGTAATTGGCATACAGACAGTATGGCCAGACACATGCAGGTGGCCGACTACTCGTTGGGGTACCTTTCTTTCCCACCTCAGGACCCCCAAGGGGGCCATTTAAGCATCAGTCCTTTGGGCAACAGCCTGCTTGTGTATATATTATAGGCAATATTGAGCTCTCCTTCACCAACTTTAAGTGCTAGAATAAAACATAATAGCCAGTCTGGAGTTGAGGCGTAATATGTGCTTTCATTTTGGGGGTTGAAAAGTTTCTCTCCTGCGTGGAAAATGACGGAGTGGGATGTTTTGTGTTTGTTTATTTAACAGATGGCATTTGTTCTGTGCTCTTATGAACCACACGCCTCCCGCAGCATGCCAGACTTAAAATTCAGGAGCATATGTGGTGCAGCAGGGGTGTTAGTCACGCTGTAATAGCCAAATCCCAAACATGTTGTAAATGCAGGTCTGCTTTTCGGGAACTCTTTTTCCTACTTCCCTGTTGCTCCGACAAAGCTGAGGTTCCGGGTGTCAAGGGAGATTCGTAAGCTTCGCCCACTCCCTTTCCAGTAGGAGTCGGAGTTACTCACTGTGACAGGAGAGTTTTCAAATAAAGTTTATTAAACACCATTTGGGTAGAGTGTCTTCACACAGAGCCGTGAAAAAACAGGTTCTACCTGTGATGGATTTATTTTATTTTGATCTATTTCAGATCTTAAAAAAATAGACCATTTACCAACAGCCAGAGTAAATGCTGCAGGTTTCAGATGATTTAGTTTATTAAAGTTAAGAGCCAGTAAAAAGTAACTTCCTCCTAAACCTAAGAAGGTTTGGGAAGAAGGTGTGTCGCTTCTGGCTGGACAACTACATGTGGGTCTTTGTTTAGTAAGTCAAATTAATTCCTTTGGCAGAATTTGTATCCATTTTTCTTTGCGGGGTTTTATTGTTCAGAGTTTGAGGGTTTCAATATCACTTAAGGTCTGAACTTTGACTTGGTCACACGTCATGTGTGCTTGAGCTTTTTGTCATCTCACAGGAAACCAGTGTGCTTGTCATGTCGTGTAAAGTCATGTCATACGCCTGTACAATAAAGAGCAGAAACTGTTTGATCCTGATTAAATAAGGTTATATATGCCAAGCAACTGTCTATCTATCTGACCTTCGACCTAAGAATACCATTGTTATCGCTATTATCAGCATTATTTACTTATAAATCCATCAACTTTGCAGCCACTTCTAAGCACCTCAGCAGCTTTAGCTCTCTCTAAGTCCATACTGTATCCCAGTGATTATCCCACTTGGAATCAAATATTTCACACTAGAATTACTAACTTGCGGTGCTCCATTACTTCTTTGTTAACCAGCTTCACACATGCACAATACCATACCTCTTGTCAGAAGTATTTTTAATAGTAGATGTACTTTTAAGGACTTTATCATAACAAAGACGCAAAAACAAAGCACAATAATAATATGAGTTCTATCAAAATGCACATTTGTTTATTTGTTGCTTTGCAACCAGGCTACCTTTAAGCTTTTTCTCCAGGTGGTCTAGGTGGTGTCCTGAAGACAATGGGGGCTACATTGATAATGAGCAATCTTTTGGGGGAAAACCTGGTCTGATTCGGAGAGACATTATCCATCCCATTTTTGATGCTGCAGCTCTTCTTACTAGGTGTCTGGCCAAATTTATCATTCCTCCAAAACCCTTACAACCCAGGGTGCATACCAGGAAGCAGAATCATAGCTTAACACACCTCTCTGACTGTTACCCACTCTTTGCATCCCCCCTGATCCTAGCAGTAAAGAATGTATGGGATTTTTTATAAATAAGATTGATTCTAAATAAAAATAAGATCTTTAGAGGTCATGATATTGGCACTGTTGACATGATTATTGGTTTATTCATCCACCTGCCTAGCACCTCCCAGTTTTATTATCTTTCTTCATATCCACCTGTTTCAGCTTATACTTAAACTGTTTGGTCGAAACCATCACTACCAGATTATTTGGGAAATAACCAATAATACAGTCATCAGTGTCAAGATCATGACAACACTGGTTTATATCATTTTTATCTGACCGATTTTAGTTTATTCATATGAATCTTCTTTATACTTCTGGGTTACCTGTGGAGTACCACAGGGATCAGTGCTGGGGCCAATTCTTTTTATTATATATACACTCCCAGTTGGTAGAATTATTAGAAAGCATTGGATTAATTTCCATTGTTAGGCTGATGATACTATCTTAGATTTGTGTATAAATTCATATTAAACTAACCAATTGCATAGAATACAGGCATGTCTTGAAGCCATAAAAACCCGGATGAAACATAACTTTCTGCGTCTGAATGCAGACAAAACAGAAGTTATAGTCTTTGGACCCAAGTCTTTGAAAAAGAGTAGGAGGTGGATCTGAACGCGTGAGGCACTGATCTGGTTTAGATTACAGTCTGTGCCCAGAGAACGAGGTTGATACCAGCCGGTCAGCTGAACAAGATGCAACGCTTGCCGCACAGAGTGTTCCAGATGCTGAAACCTTAAAGGACACAAAACTGACAGGAGATCACATCCGACTAGATGACGGAGAAAGGCATGATAATGCAGAGGGTGCAGTCAAGAGGCAGATACAGGTTCTGTCCACAGTAGAACCCAACAGAATCTGAAGACAGGTCAGGCAAAGAGATCAGAACAGGAGCAGGCAGGCATACTGTAAAGGTCAGAAAACAGAAACAGGTCAGGATCAGGCGATCAGAGCACTATAAGTACAGCTAGAAAACTCTCCAACCCAAAGGCTGAAGAATAATCTGGCGCTGATTTTTTGGAGCAAGCACCTTAAATGTAGGCAGGAACAGGTGGATCAGAGGGCCAACGATTAGAAACCGGGCACAATTGGACAGATGAATGAAATGAGCAATTAAGCCAGTCTTCAGTGCCGAGATCATTACACTTGGTGTTATTTATGATCAGGGTCTGTCATTTAAATCCTATATCAAAGAGGTTTCTGGAATTTTCTTCTTTCAACTCTAGACTATTGTAAATTTTTGAAATACCTTGTTCGTGGGTGATGCTCAGAAACTAGTACATGCATTTCTTACTTTAAGGCTGGACTATTGTAATTCATTACTATCAAGAAGTCCAAAAACTAAAAGCTTTCAGCTGATACAAAATGCTGCAGCTAGAGTTCTGATGAAAATTAAAAAGAGAGATCATATCTCTTCTATCCTAACATTGGCTTCCTGTTAAATCCAGAATAAAATTTAAAATCCTCCTTGTCACAAATAAATCATTATGACCAAGCTAGTCTTTTATCAAAGATAGGATAATTTCTTAAGTTTCTAATAGAGCACTCTGCTCTCAGTCTGCCGTGGTTCCTAGAATTTCTAAAAGTAGCAGATCTTTTAGTTATTAGGCTCCTCTCTATGAAACCAACTACCAATTATAGTCTGTGAGTCAGACACCTTGTCTAATTTTAGGGCTAGGCTTGAAACGTTCCTTTTTGATAAAGCTTATAGTTGTGAACCACAGCTCTTCATCTGAGTTAGCATCTCCTAGACTCCATCACCTCTTGTTATTTCTCCATTGTTATCAATCTCAACACACACCTGCTCAAAATAAAAAGCCAATGTTGTTTAATGTTACTCATTGTTGTTTTGGCTGGACGGCTGCAGGGCTTACATATATTTTAGTGGAATATATTATCATGTTTATTATTAAATCTACTGTCACAATTAACCATTGATGCCTTTTAAACGACATTCAGTGCAAAAATTAAAAAAGCTTAAAAGTAAAATCTTTAACCAGCAGCTAAATTTATTAGTTAGATCAGTTTGACCATATTACTCCCATAAACAAGTGTCAGAATGTCTAGCCTGTCATCTGTGAAATTTAAGACCGGTTACTTGTGAAGTACATAGAACTTGTACAGTTTTAGGGTTTGTTTGTGTAGGGAAGTTGCTCATTAGTATGTAAACAGAACTGCTGTGGGTCAGAAGAACGAGACCCGGTGGACTTCCACTCAGATTAATGCGTCCTCGAGTCTTTCTGCTGATGGGCATTGAAAGCCCAGGAGCAGTGAGAGTCGAAGGCGCTGTGAGGCCACTGAGAGGTCAACAGACAGTTATCAGCCACCTCCCAGCAGCCTCTACACTCTTAGCATCTTCTTAAAATAAATTGTTATTGGTAGTCACAAAGTGTTCTTCCACCATGACACTTCAGTGACCTGAGAGGGTGTGCGTTTTCTCTTCCTCCTCCTCATGTCTCCCTCATCACAGGTTGCTGTTAATTTCATCATGGTGTCTGGATATCATACATGTTATTATGTGGAGAAGAATGTCCAGAAAGCCCAGAAATCTTCCTTTGCTCCTTCATTTTCTTACTGTTATCTTTTTCTTACTGGTGTCTTTTTATGTTCGTTCTGTTTGTTCATCTTGTGCCGAGCAGGGATGACCAACAACTTCTCCCTGTGACATCAAAAACAGCAGTGATCCAAAATGGGGACCCCTAAAAATAGATAGTTACTTTAATCTTTGTTTATTTATAAATAAAGAATATTAATATAATTTTTTTAATTCTATATATCGGGTGGGGTTTGAGGAGAACAGACATAGAAAAACAAGCAGAGATACAAAAGTAAACCGTTGACTATTGTAGCTCTACAGGTGGCGCAGTCTAGGAAACACACAGCCAGGCAGACCAGCCCGGAGCCAGGACCCACGTCAGAGGATGAAGAGAGTTCATCCAGTTAGTCACAGTAAGAAAAACTGGACTACACAGCGCAGTTCTGCCAGTTTCTTTAAGGTTTGCTTAACCTGAAAGTTACAGGTCTAGCGCCCCTAGTGGCTAAACTTTACCCAGGGTTGCTTTGAGTTAACCTTTACTTAGGGTGACCAAACGTCCGTATTTCCCGGGACATATCCGTATTTCATGTCCTGTACGGCGTCCCGGTTTTTTAGAAAGTGAGGAAATGTCCCGATTTCACTCCGCACGACGCTCCGTGTGACGCATTCCTGACGCCGTCGATGCTTGCAGTGAAGCCCGGTTCTTAATCAGAGGCTCTGTTCAGAAACCTAGAGCTGCATCCCTCCAGGGGCGCTGTCTACCTGCGACTGGATCCGCCAAGTCCTTGAAAATAAGGAGACCGAAGAGTTTAGGCTGTAAATTCAGAACGGGTACCACCACCTTCAGCGGGTTTTTACCGCCCGTATGCTCTGTTGCTTAGCAGCAATGAACGTTGACACACACAGCAGGAAAGAATGAATACAGAAGTTTTCAAAACTGTTTGTTTTATTTATTTATTTTTTAAAGTTAAAAGTGAACAAAGACTACACTCACAAGAATCCAGAGTGGAATAAATGTTCCAACCACCGGGAGCAGGAACAAATCAAATCAAATGTAATGATAGAAACCTTTAGTAAGTTAAATAACCTGCTGCTGTCATTCTGCACATCTCTGATGTTGCCGCTTATTTTCAAATATCCATTACTGTAAAAAAATGTCCATAGCTGCATATTGGTTATTTTATTTCTCCAGTTTTATATTGTTAAAAACACTTTATGGTGGAATTTATATTTTTTATATTTTAAATCTTCCCTATTATGTTATTTTTATACATTTTCTAAGGTCCTCATTTTGTGTGACCATTTTCAATAATCTTTCTGCTGCTGTAACATTTGCATTACATTGTGGGACAATAAAAGGGATTTTCTATTCTATTCTATAAAAGAATTTAGAAATATATAAGTAAATCTAAACAATGTATCTACAAAATATATCTGCAAAATCTCTAATATTCAACAACAAAAATACTTGGTTAAGCATATTGTGCAAAAACAGCAATAAAAAAATTTGACTTCCCTATCAGATTTATAGTTCCCACTCTGCCAGATCTATTAGAATCTGTCCTTAAATTACAACCAAACCCATTTTACACAGTAACAGATAAAAACCTTTTAGATAAACCAAACATTACCGCCACATATGCTGACTCAATAACCATTAAAAACAACTATTTTCAGTCATTTTCAGGCAGAGAGATTCACGCAACTGGATTATATTAGAAACTGAACTTCCAATGTTCTGCGCCAAGTATCATTTCCTCATCCCGATGATGAGACATTTGTTCTCTAGCGCCCCCAAATGAAAATATGGTCACCCTACCTTTTACTAAAATTTAAAGTGTAACGTTAGACAAAAATCTCAAACGTACCAACAAAAACGTTCAGGGTGAGTTTACAGTCAAAATTGAACAGTTTAGTGGTAAGAGGCTGTTTTCTTTTAGTCAATAATGAACCAAGAATATAGCAGTTTGATGACAATAATTTAATTTCATTAACATGTCTTGACATCTGAAAAAGCATTAGTTTGATTTTGTTCGTTAATAATATTACAACATATCACTTGAAAATGTCACAGTTCTAATTAGTCTCAGTAATTATCACAGCAGCGTTTTATAGCAGGCTGAATGTTACTGCTGTTAATGTATGTAACAGGCCTCTCTTCTTAATGAGACTGTGAGTCTCAGGAGCTTTTTATTGTATAAATAACATATTGAATAAATGTTTTTGAATCCTACAGGAACTGTTTGGGTTTTAACCTATTTTCTCTCTGTGATTTTTAAGTTAAATAATATATGGTTTTAGTTTAGATAAATACTCTAACAAGGTGCTGTGATTATGCACAGATGAGAAACTAAGGGCTGTCTGTAGTGACTGTTCATCTTAATCGTGCATAGTCACCTTACATGCATATATTTTGCTGCAGTACGTTGTTTCCTTGCTTACCCCCGATGCACAAGCGCAGTATTGTACGTACACCTATAGCCCCTTTCACACTACCCTCTGAAAACCGATCCGTGCCGAGCCTGGATCAGTTAACAGTGCCAAGCTCGGTTCCTTACGACCATTTACACATCATTCTAGCATGGGTCCTCACTTCCAAGTAGTAGTACTGCTGCTCTCTAGAGGTAAACAAGCAAATCAACATGGCGGCGCCCTAACATTTAGGAAGTTTGGGAAGTGACAGGCAAAGAAGGAAGCCTTTAGTGAAGTTAATTGACAGAGTTGACTTTTGGGAAGTGGATACGACAAAAGATATATAGACAATAGTCTTATCAGGGCTTGCAGACGAAAGAAAAGATGACAGACTTTGAGTGGCAAGGTAGCGAAAGTAGTATTATTATTGTATATTAAATTGTGTGAAATTTCATGATTACGGAGGCTGACTTGAAGGAGATGACGCGGTCTGCTCATGCACTCTTTGTTATCTGAGAACGGAGCCAGAACTGAACCACGTTGAGCCCTACCGATGAAATAGTACCGTGTTAGCATTTCGGTTGTGTCTGAACAGTCCTGTTCAGCTGCGTGTGCCATTTACACTCAACAGTTATCTGGGTTACCGTGCTCGGACCGACGTCGGCATGGTTTTAAAAGGGTAGTGTATATGGTGCTTATCTAAGGAAGGAAGAAAGAATTTCACAAACGATAATTCTTCATAAAATTAAAAACATTATGGTCAACAGAGAACATTCTCTTCAGAAGATTGTTTAACAACAACAGAGTTTGTTCAGTAAGAAGCTTCTCCAAATCGGTGCAAGAAAGATCGCTACAGAGGATCCTTCCTTTCTACAGCTATCAACACCTACAACAACTAGGTGGAAAAAAAAACCTCTATGAGTTACTGCAACACTTAATTTCCGATTGGGTTTATAAAGTATGTTTAAATGAAATCAGAATGCTCTCTATGCTTCGGCTTATTTTGAGTTTTATCCCACTTGGAATCGGACATCTTCTTGCACCTTTTTACACTTGATCCTGGATTTTTCTGTTTCCGCCCCAACTACACTGATTACATGAGGCCATTGTCGTAAATATACAGAGCTTTATTAACAAACCATATGTGAATACATAAAGAAAATAAGAAAAACATAAATATTACGTCACCAGCACATAGCAATCTTTCAGAAAAAAATCTTGGTAGCCAATAAGACTGAACTACTGCTGTTTGCATTTAAAAAATAAAATAAAATTCAAAGCAGTGAGTATGTCCCTTTAAAGTAATTGCATGGGAATAAAGAAATAACTTTTTTTTATAATGTGAAAATCACTGACAGCGTCCTGGTAGCTGCTGCATCTGCATCCCCCTCAGCATTACTGTTTCTCTATCTTCTTCAGCAAGGGGATGGCTTTTCCACTGGTTATTGGTAACATTCACTGCAGTGGAACTAAAAGACTGAATCAAGTGGCCTGATCCAACTCTCCCCAGGCGTCCGGTGCTACTGAGACGAAAGATTATAGACACACAATTCCTGTCCTTCACAGGACCCCAGTGTGATATCTCTCCATGAACAAACACATTCCCACAATGTAAAACAGAACCAGCACCATGACATTTTTTTTTCTTCACGGTAGAGAAAGCATCCCGAAATCTAAAAGGCATGCTCCATGCTCAAGCATGCCACACTGACATTATAGTGAAAAGGATGTGTACATGAGAGGAATGGAAAGGGGAGATCCTGTCATCCACAGGAGTGATTTCCAGGACGGATCCGTCTGGCATTCAAAATTGATGCCAGTCTGTTTTTATTCAGCTTTCTGCAGATCTGCAGGTGCTGTTGCCACGGCACCTTTGAATATTTCATGCCCCCCATGACTTTTACGCGCCGGAGAATGATTTCAAGATATTGATTCACCTCACCAATCAAAACACCATGCCGTTGCCCTCACATGTCGAGACCCGGGCTCCTGATATTCTCCCCTCATTTTTCTGCTTGATTAATCGATAAATGCCCCTACAATTTTGCCCAATTAGTTTCACACTCTTTCCATCGATTAAACGGGGAGGAAAAACATATTCCATTTTGATGCACATCACAGAGAACTCAGACACCTCATCAGGTGGTATTGATCACAGCCAGTCGCCCTCACTGAACCGAGTGCCAATGACCTCCATCATTAGGCCCCACAGCTACCGGCTTATGCACTTCAGACAAGTGCCGCCGTCGACATCCCCCAACCCCGATCACCTGACTGCCCTCCTTCATCATTCAACTACCCCCCCTTTCATTTCCTCCACATCTACCTCTCCTCCTTTCACGTTCTTATTCTCCTCCCTTCCCTCCTTTCTTGTTTCTCTACAGTTTCCTTATTCATTCTTCCCTGTAATCAGATCATGGCGACCCCCTGCCGGTGTTAATGGAGGTGAGAATCAGCCCGGGGTGTCAGGAAAAATCTTATCTCTCAGGTGCGTTCCTGCCAGTAATGAGGACAGGCACTGTCAATGCCCAAACTCCCGCTGTGGCAGACACGGATGAGGGCGTAATGAGGAGTGTGTATAAATAAAAGAAAACTCACAAACAGAGAAAAAATCTGTTAAACTCTTGGCTTGTTCCACCACCTATACAGGTTGGAAGCTGTTTGAGGAGTTGTGCATGAGGTGGTGTTGACTAAGGCCGCTCAGCAGAGGCTTGAGGTAATTACAGCTGCAAGGTGCAAAGTTCATACAGACTGGATGTGGTTGAAACCAGACATTTACATATAAAGTATCAGAGGACATATGACCTTTTAATATCTTTCTGTCTGATGAAACATGTGCTGTTCTTGATCATTTTGAACTAGAATGGCCTCTATTTGCTGAAAGCTGGAGTAAAAAGACATTGTTTCATAACTTTTAGGGGAACAGGCTTTTATTTATTTAAAACTTTTTGTTTATTATCAAAGAACACAAATATATACCACAGACCTCAATCCAATCTAGTTTACTATTTAGTCACTCAATTTAAAATGAATATGCATACATTTTTAGTTCCAGATCTGGCACTATTCCTCTGAGAACTGAATATATCAGAGTTCACGGATTAGTGGACCGCGGTCCGGACCAACCTGCTGGCTAAACTGGACCTAACCTGATTTAAAACATTTATAAATTACTGCATGTTGTCCGACGACAGTGTCTAACTTCACCTGCACCGCTTCTCCTGTTAATATGGTAAAGCCTTCTCCGGAGCCCGGGACCAGGCTGCATGTGATCCAAATGAGCCAATGAGCTGTCAGTCTGGGTTGCTGCTGCTGCTACTTTTAGACACAGCAGGCAGAACCTGTGGCAAGCGAGGCGATGGGAAAGAAGGAGAAGATGATGAGAAAAAGAGAGCAGAGAAGTGTGGACTGCTGGAAGAAGCGCCAGTGAACTGGTGACAGAAAAAGGTGGATAAAACGTGCTCAAAGATGACCCTGCACATTTTAATATATGTTGGGCTCAACCTGCTGCTGTGAAGCGGTGATTCTCCACCAAGAACAGCATCAAAAAATAAATATTGGATCCAGGCTCACGAATGGCCTGGATCAAGGTGTAGGGTTCAAAAATGTAGGTTTGTAAAAGAAGAACTCCAGCTTCCTGCAGGAGGAGAGACAGTTGCACCCAAGACTCAAACACTCTGTGTCCCGCCGGACCTCCTCTGCAGAGCGCTTTATTAACAGAAACATAACACATGGTTTACAAACAGAGTATTGTTCTGACAGAACAATTGATCAGTTCATAAAGACAGGATGCTCTACTGGCTGTAATCGCAAGGCAGAGCTCTCCTCTTGATTGAATCACAAGATAGAGTGGTCTCCTGATTAAATCATAAGACAGAGTGAAGCATCTTATTTCTACAATGTTCTCATAGGAACACACATTAATTTTATAATCATCATTGAATAAACCTAACACCAGGCTATACTCATTTACCCCTATTAAGAAAAGGTTATCTTAGGTAACCAAGGCTACATTCACACTGCAGGCTTTTTTCCGTTGCCCTTCATATTTCTAAATACATGCAACTTGTATTTGATCTCCCTTGTGGACTGCATTCATACAGCTTAACTGTTCCACATGCACAGTATGTAAACATGGATGGTAGTGCTGGAGCACATCTAACAATCTTTAATTTTGTTTTCAAGTGGAGCCAGCAGGATAACAAAGGAATTTTTTTTTAAGGAAGATCAAAAAGAAAGACTGCTCTCCACATTATTGTTATTTTTCTTCCTGGTTCTGCATTGCAAGGTACAGAATAGGTAGTTTTGTTGACTATTAATGACATTCAGGTCAGATTAATGTGACCTCAGACACAGGTCGCATTTGAGAGATCAGATTCGTATCGGAGTCAGGACCACAAAGCCAAGTGGCCTGGGTCCCATTTGAAAATCTGTTGTTCAGACCTTCATAAAAAGTTTAGATACGGGTTGTATATGGACAAAAAAAAAATCGAATTTGGGGCACTTCAGGCTGCAGTGTGACCACAGCCCAATTTATTGGACAACCTTACTGTAAGCCTCATCGGTGTCAGCATTCCATTATATATCTTTTTAGTTTCTTATTTGCATTACATGTCTCCGTCCGCAGAAGTAAAAAGAGAATTTTAAACTGATTTGTATCAATTGTTGTTGGTTGAGATTTATACAGTAATTCACTGGGGTTAGCTTCCAGCCATATATAATTTAGTCCTGGAACTCATTCCAAAGAACTTACACAAGCACACTCATAATGATTCCAAAGGCTAAACAAAAACCATGCAGAACAACAGCCTCCAACAGCCCAAGAGAATGGGGGTCTTTGATTTGCATCTGACTTGAAATTTGCTTAGATGGACTTGTTCTGCTGGCTTGGAAGGAGCAAGGAGGCAGCGGTTGCTTGGCTCCTGCAGTTGCGATAGGCCTAGCGGTGCTAAACTGCGAGGGCCGCCAATACTGCTTGCGGTGTTAATAGTTATTATTATTATTCTCCCAAATAAATCGCTTATTAATAGAATTTTAAATGCTGCTTAAAAGCATCAGTAGTTTGATTACAGACAAGCTACTTACAACTACTTACGAGCGATGCGCAGGCTTCTTCTTCACATCATACTTTTGTTGTGCCATAAGCAATTATATACATTTTGAACATTGGTGGACCAAAATACTTTGCTCTTCAAATTAGGATGCAACTCCTTTCCAAAGATACTTCCAAAGCAGAAGCATTGAGCACTCACAGGGACATGTGATGCAGTCCTGCTATTTGATACAAAAGCCTAGAAATTCTCCATACAATTTCTCTTTGACTGAACGCCAGGACAGCCAACATTATTGAGAACCGTATGAATGAGCAGGTTCTGGACCAGAGACTAAATGGCTAAATAGACTTCATTCTTCATCCCCTTCTCAAGTTTAATATACTAGTAAGCTAGTTCCAGTTTGCTCTAAGATAGACTGTGTAAAACATTTTCTCTTCCTTGTTGAATCAGGAGACC
Organism: Cyprinodon brontotheroides; assembly: GCA_018398635.1. Classification (NCBI taxonomy): domain Eukaryota; kingdom Metazoa; phylum Chordata; class Actinopteri; order Cyprinodontiformes; family Cyprinodontidae; genus Cyprinodon; species Cyprinodon brontotheroides. Next base: position 36,423,559 of record JAGKQL010000009.1, read on the forward strand.
AACAAAGGACAGCGAGGCCATCTAAACACAGACCCACCAAGAGCACAGCCTTGGTTAAGCTTTCCTGAGCTTTGGAGATACCTCATCTTTCCAAAATAAAGAGTTCTGGCAAAGTTAGCGAAAAGAGTCCCCAGTTTGGTTTTTGATGACTTCTGATCATGTCATGTGTTATACTGTTGAGTAGAGCGAGCCAAAAGCTAAGAACAAACGCTTAGTAGCTCACCTTACGCTAACGTGTTTTAAGCTGATGTTTATAAAGATTAACTTTATTTCTTACAATAAGGGTTTAAACACTAATATGTTAACAATATTGTGTTTCCTGCAATTATATTAACCATTGTCCTAATTAAAATACAAATAGCTAAAGAAGCTAAAAGGGTCCCTACCCATAATTCTATCAGGAACATCAAGAAAATCAAGAATCAATTATTTAATTGGTTATTGGTGATTTATGCTAATCATTTCATGAATTATTTTTAAAAAATTATGTTTAATTTACCTCTAAGATTTACAATATAAATTGGTTTAAACACATTCCACAACCTAATTTGACCTAATTCCAAAGAAACAAAAATTATTAAAACCATGTAGTCTTCTGGTCGAAATACTAAAGTCTAAAGTGAAACCAGTTCTTCAGGATTGTCTGTTCTTGTTTCCCCAAAACTTTCAAACTTTTTCAGACTTCAACAAATGTTAAGGCCTCATCTCTACAAAAAAAAACAGGTTCTCCCCTGTGACTTGCACTCGTACTTCTTTACCTTTCCTGCTTTCGCTTCAAACCTTGAACAGATTTAAAATTTAACGGGTCCAACCAAAAAAGATTGGACCATGACTTTCAGCTGAGCTCTAAAATGTATGCTCAGCTTTAAAACAGTGAGGTGTTTACTGAAGTGTAGCTGACAGCTCCTGCAGGAAAAATCTTTTTTTTTTCTCATTCTATGATTCCTTTAACCGAGGCTTACTTTTCTATGTAGTTCCATAATTACAACTACGAAAGACTCTCTGTTTAAATTGATGTCCCTAACATGGAGAGGAGCAAAGCGCAGGGCAGTGGTGGTCAATATAAACACACAGATCAATATGTGAACGTTCCTTTTATTATTCTAGTAATGCATGTTTGTTTAATGTGCCTGGCTGAAAGCAAAGGAGAAGGAAGATCATTTCATCCTTATATGTTTCCTTATTAATTCACACAACTCTCATAACAACTCTGTTCAACCTTAACCACAAAACCCTTCTGGAAAAACAACCCTATGTGATAAAAGGTTGATATAGAACCTGCATGTTTTGATGTTCCCTACAGTCATTCTAAAATCATTTAAATCCGGCTTTGTTTTTTTTTTCCTGCAACATTTAAAGCACTAGCCAATACTTAAGGGCTGCTCTACACAGCTGCCAGAAATTTGATTTATTTTCCACTCTTGGATTTTGACCCTTTGCAGTAAAAACCATACTGTGCTTTAAGCTTGTTGATGTGTGAAAACTTTCAACAAAAAGCTTCATGAGACCTCTTTAGTTTGCATCGCATCCACCTTTGATGGGAACTCCATAAATTATGCATGGGCTGAGCATTAGGGCTGAATTTAAACCCCAGTGTTACACACCAGTGCCTCAAGATATCTGAACACACAATCAATAATTCTCCATCAGCCGGGGAGGCTTCCGAGAGGCCCACACAGTCTTCTTTGAAGCTGCCTGACAAGTTAAAACCCGTCCAGTTTCTTTCCTGCTAATGGCCAGCCTCTTAGGACAATATGACATGTGCTGCTGTAAAATCTTTTGGCCTGCTTGTATGATTTAGGGGGTTTAAGAGGGATCAGTTTTAAACTTGGTTTTAATGGTAGAAGTTATGGCTGGTGAGCAGTTGTGAGCGAGAATCCTCTAAAAAACACGACCAGCAAAAGTGAGGAAATGAAATCAATTTCAGTTGTGGGCTTTAAACTGATTGCTAAAAGTAGCGGTAAAATTCACATTAAATCCTTTAATGTTTCAATCATTTCTTCATCTTTGCTGTGTTTCACAGTTTCTGGGTTTGAGCTATGCCCTTAAGCGATGTTCTCAGAACACAGCTAAAGTTGGAGATTAAGACTGTGTGCTAATGAGGGAAGACTTCTGTTTTTAATTCCTGGAACAAGGCATTGATCATTTAGCAACATGGCTGTGTTTGCATCCCTTTGTGTCTCATTTAGGCCTTGCTTTGATGGGTACACTGATTCTACCTCCAACAAAAGGCTCTTCCCACGAGAAGCCAGTCAAACTCTTGCAGCAGCCTTTGCATGAAAAGAACTTTCCTTCACTTTTTTTGCAACTGTTCTATGTCAGGCTGTCTTAGTTAGTAGCCTTTTAGATGTAAAGTCGCTGTCACATCTGTGAAGGCTTGTTCATATGGTGCAACTTTAAGGCAATCTATGGAGAGACATTTGAAGATTTCCATGTGAAAATAGTTCATATTTTAAAGAAGGAGCTTAGGCAGCTTCCAGAATTATTCTGTTGCAACGTCTTTTTGGGTAACATATTCCACATGTGATTAAGAAAAAATAATTATCTTCTAAAAAAAGAAATAAAAAGAAGACAACACTAAACTTTGTAATCATGAAGCATAAAAGAGATATCATATTTATCTTGTGAGCGAGAATCAGAGCACTTCACTCTCCATCTGCAGGTTTATTAGTGGTTTCTAGAATTTCTAAAAGTAGAATGGAGAGGCAGATCTTTTAGTTATCAGAGCTCCTCTCCTCTCCTGTTGTGTTAGTCCGTGGGGCAGACACCCTGTCTATTTTAAGGCTAGGCTTAAAACTCTCCTTGTTTAAAAAGCTTATAGTAAGAATGGCTCAGGTTATCCTGAGCTATTGCTATAGTTATGCTGATATAGGAGAGTGCTTGAGGACATAGGCACCTCTTTTCATTCTATTTCTATTCTCTCTTTCTGTAGTATTTGTTAGTTTAATCTCTAACATTCTGCTCTCTCTGCTTTTTCTTTGTAATAGTAGCTTCATCTGGTCTGTTCCTGTTTGGCTGTAAAACCATCTTGAAGAGAAATATCAGCTGGGCTGCTGCCAACAACACCTCATGTAATAGATGTTGGAGTTGGGCCAGCTTTTCAGTGCTTAGTCCTGTTTCTCTCTCGGATACAGGAGACAACACTATCACGTTTTCTAACCGAAGGTATTTATGAACCAGTGCTTCTGTGTTTCTTTTTGCATGTCTGGTTATGTCTCCTTGAACCCCAGTTGGTTCTGGCAGATTGCTGCTCACACTGAGTCTGCTTCAGCTGGAGGTCTATTCCATGCCCTAAAGGGCATTCTGTAAAATACTTTGTAATTAAAAATTTCAAGAGCATTACTGGAGAATGAAGCCAGACTTTGTAACTTTTGTAACGTTTCATTTCAAAGTGTTTTCATGGTGTGGTCGGAAAATTTAGATTTTTCTTATTTCATATATTGATTTATGCTATTTATTTTTTTTCAGTGAAAAAACTGTTTCACTCAGTCGATTTCACCTGCAAGGCCACACAATGCCTGAGTGAGGGGTATTTGTAGACAAGACCTACTTATTCCCATAAAAGCCCAGATTATCAAGGTTTATTCACATGTTACTATTTAATCAAAGTGTTGACTACTTTCCATAATTGTAAGTAAGGGGAAACAAATGCTTTCCAGGTCAGAACAGGGCTGATTACCATTCAATAAGGGCCATATGATGAACTGTTCTCTCTTTGCAAAGATAAGATAAAGTGCCGACTGAGTGAAATCCATCAATCTCTGTTTATTCAACTGGAGTAAATAGTTGAATACTTTTTCCCCCACTACTATCAAGGTCAGTGTAATTAGAAAAAAATGTAATTTGCCCTAATTTAATGTAAAATAAGCCATGGAGTCCTTATTTAAGAAACTTGTGGAAAAACACATACTGACAAAAATACATTTTTACACATACAAATCAACCATTGATGCTTATGTGAAGCATTATATCACTATGTGTTTAGGAAACCATTGGCTGTATTAAACAGGAAGTAGTTGTAGTAAGCTACTGCTAGCTATCAGTAACAGATCAAGGTTTTAATGAATGTTTCACAATGAGGAAGATTGAACTTGCTTTAGCATGTCAACTAGTAGGTAGATACAGGTAGCGGAAAGAGCTGATCAGTCATGTGAGGTAAATGTTCACTATGTCAGGACTTCTACAAATGTCTTTCCCTTCAGCTCTTCATTAGCTCATGTATTCTTTTTTGGGAAAAATGGAAAACCATCTCAACTGAGGGTAAAAAGCTTTTAGAGAAATTTAGTTGGCCTATTAAAATTTTGCAGTTTTCATTCAAGATCTTTTAATGAAATACTTCAAAATGTGCATAATGAGAAACTGATTGAAACTTTTATCAGAAATTTCAAGCAATAAAGCTTTTTTGACAATCATTATACTACTAAGTAATTACATATATATATATATATATATATATATATATATATATATATATATATATATATATATATATATATATATATATATATATATATATATATATATATATACACTTTATATACAACAATATGATGGATTTAATTAAGTACTTAGTTGTCCAATGCTTAAAGAATGTCAACAAAAAAGAAATATTTAATTTTTGGGATTCATAACATTTTGAAAGAGTCTCAACTTTTAACTTAAATCAACCAAAAAAAACAAAATTATTTTGCATGTCAATCTTAATTTCGATGTGTATTTTTTTCATATAGTACAATTAAAAGGCCCATGTGCTTCGCTATGAGACCAACAACTAAAAAAGTAGCAAGTAGAATAAAACTGTTATAACAAAGATAAACACACACCAGAGTGAAGAACTGTTTAGAGTCTCATGCTCAGTCAGAAGCCAGAGATGAATTTTAAATGAGAAACTGTCTCATGTGACCAAAGTGCTCTCGAAGGTGTGCGGATGTTGAGGAGATCATGTATACAGGATGGGGCTACACTTTTAAAACTTTCAAAGCAAGCAATAAAATTTTAAAAAATCAATTCAATGACAGACAGGAAGCCAATGAACAGATTTTAAGACTGTAGCTATGTGTTCATGCTTCTTAGTACATGTTAAAAGACAAGCTGCAGCCCTCTGAACCATTTGTAAATGCTATTTATTTATAACCTTTCATAACATTTCAGACAAGAGGCACTAAGAGCATGACCAACTTTCTTCTGATTTTTGAAAGAGACAAAAAGGATTTGCTTCTGCAATGAGTCGTAGCAGGAAATAGCTTGACTTAACAGCTCTGATCTTTATGTCTAACTGAGAGGGGGACAAACTGTTGAAAAAAAATAACAAACCCAGAATCCTCAAGGAGGGGTCACTTGGCCAGAGGTAAGGGGTCTGGGGATCCTGGTCTGGGTTGTGGTCTGCCATTTGTGCTTAGCGACTTGCTCTCCTGGCATAGGGTGGAGAACGGGTTGCCTGATTCGGTCAGTAGGGTAGCTGACTCCTTGAGAGAACCCTGTATCCCAGCTCTTTGCTTCCCATCTCCGATGCTTCCCCTCACCTGCTCTGTCACACAGAATCTTGGGGAAGAGATCATCACCAGGGTGGGTCCTCCTATGCTGGTGGTGGCCTATGCACAAATTTTAATCAACACCTTAATCTTTTCTCATGTAGGGCATCAGGGTGGGCATATTCAAGCCAAAGCCTTCTGGGTTTGCCTTGCTCACGCCTACTTGTGCTTGCTTAAATGCATTTAGACAGTGTTCAGGATGGTTCCCATCCTATGGCTTCGATGTCTTGTTCGTCCACTTGGATGGGGGATGCCATTTCCTAGCATTGGCAGGGGGTCTGGGACAATGGAGGGATGCATCTTAGCCTTTGATGTGGGTCTGGATGAGTATGCATGATGAGTATAAGAATATGTTTAGTGTCTGCCCTGTGTGCATATCAGTTAAGTGCTTGTATATGTCCGTGGGGGTGGGATTGAGTGAATGTCACTGGATGAATGTGAATTTGTCTTTGTCTACTTGTTGAGTGTTTGTCTTCGCCCACCTACTGGAACATTCTAGGCTGCAAGTATGAGCAGGGCCTGTCTCCTTCCCATTATTATGCTCCCTGCAATATGAGGTGCATGTGTCTGCTGGCATGCTGATATTTCTTCAGGTGTGGGGTTGGGTACTTCGCTGGGCGCTGTCTCAGAACTGGTGGCGTCCAGACCGGCGCTAGGCCTCCTGGCTCTTTGGGGTCCCCACTAGAGGGTGGGGCGCCCCCAGGCCTAAAACCCCTAGGCACTTACCAGGTCCACCTTGGGTGTGAAAAGCTGCCAGTGGACCCCATGTATCTAGGGCAGAGGTGTCAAACTGGTTTTATTTCTTTGTCTGTGTCTTCAGGTTTTGCTGTTGTTATGTTCTCTGTTTTTCCATACGTCACTGTTGGGATGCGAGGTTTTCTTTCCCACCAGAGGGCAGCGATTCCTTCCTCGAGGTCTTGTGCTCACCTGCCACCACCTGTTGCTCATTTGCTCATCAGGAGACCAGTATATAAGGAGGCAGAGGACATCACTGGAGGGCCAGAGTGTTTGCCAGTTATAGTTAGCAAGCCTGAGCCAACCTGCCTGTCTGAATCTTTGACTCCCTGAAAACCAGAACTAGAACCTGACCTGTTTTGTCTTCTCTGCTTCCCAGGTTGAACCTGTTTGAAACCAGAAACCCTGAAGAGTTTCTCTGTTGGAAATCTGTCTGTCTGCTCTCTGAAGAAGTCTTCAAACCTGGTGTCTGCAAGACTTAAACCAAGCTCTGCCTCCACCATTACTTGGACCCTCCTGGTTTCCCCCCCTCTGCCGCTCTGCTCAGTGAAGTCTTCAGGTTCAGACCTGCACTCTGCTGTTATGTTCTCTGTTTTCCATACTCGTCGTCACATTCTTTCTCTTGTTTACCATCCCCAAATGTCATTTATGAAGGTTGATCTTTATGTACTTACTTTTAAAAGTATTTTGCTCAAGCAGAGCACTTGCTTGACAAGGCTAAATGCTGTTTTCCAATTTTAGATGTTTCGGTACCAGGCTAGATTCCTTTAAACATGAGGTTATTCCAACAAATGCTTTGGTTTGTGAGAAATTATGTGAGAAACTGTCTATTTTGTGAGAATATTTCCCATTTTTTACCCTGTCTATACTCCATCTCTGCACCAGTGGCTTGGTTTTTATGCACCTGTACAGGTCAACGTTTGTCGCTTTGAGGATAGAAACAACATAAGAATGTAAACCCTCTTTGAACAGCTTCTTTTTAAGAATCCTGCCATCCTCATGCACATGAGATTCATACAAGTATTTCTTTTATAGGCTCATTAAAAATGCTTTGGATTAATATCCTGTCTTTAAAATGCCATCAGAACACTTATTGTATAGTGTGTGTCTTGGAATGCCTTCTTCAGTCTCTACTGTATTTGATCCGTAAGGTTTATGGTGCATGTGCAGAAAGCATCCAGGAAGACGACACTAAAACATATAAAACCAAATGGGAAAAGAGGCAAGAAAAGAAGAGAAAACTTTTTTCATGGGAAGAGAAGGAAGAAGGACGAAAGCAAAAAGCTGCCCTCAAAGTTAACGAAAGCGACTAGCTTCTTCACTGCTGTGGTATCTAGCAACCCCGGCTGGCAGCAAGCTAAATGATGGTGACATCTGTTGGGGAGGGTTCATCGTGCGGAGAACACCAGAGCATCAAAACTGTGGAACGGGAGATTTTTTTCCTCCATATTGATTAGTAGTCCTGTTTGTTTATCACATTGTAGATGAAACAGCTTTTGTGTCATTTTTAATTAAGCCTTGAATTTAATTTGTTTTGTTAACAGAGGATGAAATATAAATCATTTAGGTTTTTTTTTCTTTTTTTTTTTTTCTTTTTTTTTTGTAGTGTTTTTTTGAAATTCCAGGTAAAATTCCAGGCTTTAGGGATTCTTTCTGGGGAGGCGTTTAAATCAGTGAATATCAATCTCCTCATTGCGAGATTTGCTGAGGCCAAGGCGATCAAGCTTTTAGGGAGAAAAGGGAGAAATTGTTGGGATCTGGAGTTGTTCCACCTTTCCCCAGCAGAGTGCGCCGTGGGTTCTCTGGGCTGGAGCTCACCAGCACACCTGGAGCTCGTCAGCCCATTAGAGGACCCTCTACTTAAGCAGATGCCAGACCTTTCTTCGACTCTCCAGTGTTAGCTAAGTTTGGTTAGCGAACCTGAGCCTCCTTGTCTTTGATTTTTGTCCCCTAGAGAAAACTGAATTCTAACCAGCCTTTGTCTTGTCGCTCCTAGGAAAACCTGTCTCTAAGTCTGTGAAGCTCTGGGGAGAGCTTAACCTGAATCTGCCTGCCTGCCCTAGAGAAGACAAACCTGAAGATCCTCACTTTGGAATCCACCTGTACTGCTCTCGGAAGGAGAGCTGACCCCTCAATCCAAGGTCTGATCCAACAGTCAGGAAGTTAGACGCTGCACCTGCTGAGCACTCTGTCAAACCAACAGTCTCTGGACCCAAGCGGTTCCCCCCCTCTCAGAAGAAAGCCTGAAATTCTCCAAGGTATAGTCTGGAAAAATGGGAGAGAAAACCCTGTTTAGAAAATCTATGATCATCAAAGAAGATGCATCTCTGCAGGCCTGAGAATCCAGCCGGACCTGTTTCCCTGAAACGCCCAGTCTTATTTTGTGCAAACATTTAATAAACTCTGTTAAACTTTTCATCTGTCTCCTGGTGACATCTGTTGGGGAGGGTTCATCGTGCGGAGAACACCAGAGCATCAAAACTGTGGAACGGGAGATTTTTTTCCTCCATATTGATTAGTAGTCCTGTCACTTGTTTATCAAACATGCAACAGTGGTTGATGATTACAGATGTTTGTGTCAGGCTTTTCACTGTTAGCCTTGAAGACCAATCTGTTTGTGATTCAATCAGAGGAGCATGAAATATGAAATCAATTGCCTTGTTTTTTTCTTTTTTTTTTTTTCTTTTTTTTTTGTAGTGTTTTTTTGAAATTCCAGGTAAAATTCCAGGCTTTAGGGATTCTTTCTGGGGAGGCGTTTAAATCAGTGAATATCAATCTCCTCATTGCGAGATTTGCTGAGGCCAAGGCGATCAAGCTTTTAGGGAGAAAAGGGAGAAATTGTTGGGATCTGGAGTTGTTCCACCTTTCCCCAGCAGAGTGCGCCGTGGAAAAAATAAAGAATGGAGAAATATGAGTAAAAGGGAAAGAAGAAGAAAAAAAAAGGACAAGGGGAAGAGAGATGCAATGACTGAGAAAAAGGAGAATAAAGCAGCATAAAAAGTGAAACAATTGCATGTGCATTCTGTTAAAATGTCTGTATCTGTAAAATTGATGTCTTCTTATTTCAGAGGGGCCACATGCTTGCTTTTTGTGTTGGGCCCCAAATTTCTTTAATCCGCCGCAGCTTTGGGATGCGGTTCAATAGATATTCCCATGATGGTCATGTTTATGTGACAAACCCATTCTGTGAGGTCATCATGTCATGTTTCTACTACTGTACCTTTTTCTATTTCTGCCACAGAGGAATTGATACAGTTTAAAGGTGTGAGGGGGGCATCTCTGTGCCAGGATGCTGTACCTGATAAAGTGACAGGTGGTTACAAGTATTACATGAGTTTGTTTTCATAGCAAAGTTTGGCCAGCAAGTTTGAATCCTCGCCTTTCTGAATGTTTACCTTAAAAACTACTCAGACTTTTTAAATGTTTTGCAGGAGTTAAACTGAGTTTCTTGCTCTTTCTTGCCCTCTCCTCTGGATTCAAAATGTTTATGTGCATCTATGTGGTGCTGACTACGAGAGCGTCCTGCTGACAAACATTACAGTGAACAGTGGTCAAAAGGGATAGGCGGCAAGTCTGGATTTCCTCCCATAACCAAACATCGCCGCGGTGAGCATGAAGTGAAACAGTCAACTTGCTGTCAGACGAGACAGTGGAGCGAGAAGGGAGGCAGCAGGAGGAAAGGAGGAGAAAGCAGAGGGAAATCGGAGTATATAAACAGACTCCCTGTAACAAGTTTGTTTTTTCAAGGTGTCAGCTTCCACGGCCAAGTTTACAGTTATCTGTGCTGTTGCAATAAATTTCACCGAATGCTATGAACCGTTAATTAGGCTGGCAAATGGAGCTTGTAATTTGGCAGAAGCAAAACCCAAAGCACTTTGAAATGGAGATACAGGAGCTGAGGAAATCTGCAACTGCTTTGACGAGGCTCCTTTTCAGCTTTCTCTGTTTCTCTGAGTTTTTTCTTCTTTTTTTGATAAAGTCTAGAACTTGTAACTTGGAATTCATTGTGTGTTTGTGTATGTCTGCTTATTTTAGCAGAAATAGTGAGTTTCTGGCAGCTTGTGAATTTGATGCCCAAGTAGGAGGGGGCAGGGGATGTTCAGGCAGCTGTTTCTCTTTCACCAAAGTCTACCCATTTCACTTGGCAGCTTCCTCTTTCAGTTTTTTCTCTAATGTTGGATAAAACTAAAATGGGCACTTTGAGACTTTCGAATGGTAACAAAATTAAGCATGTCAAAGCAATGAATGAGCTTAGAGGGGCTGGGATTTACTCATTTTACAGAAAATCAGGAGCTGTGTGATCACCAGGAAAGCTAATGTAACGCCCTGAGACTGGAGATATGTTATTAGAATATCAAATATAAGTTAAAACGTAAGGATAAGATGAGAGAAGATGTATGTCTGAAAAAAGTTAAAGGTGAAGCTCAATTAACTTTTAAATGAAAAGTTACATATCACAATAATTCAAATTGAAGTGTGACATTCACATATTCTTTTGATACATTGGACATTTAATCACACAAAAATTACATATTTAGTTTATATCTGTGGTTTGCAGCTTAAAACCCAATAGAATCTACCCAGTGATTACATCAGACCAAATGAAAGGTCTATTAAACACAGGGGTGGACCATTCTCCTGCAGACGGTCACCAATACTTTCCACAATAAAGGTATGAGTTTCTTCACTTCTGAAGCTGGATGTTGATAGAGTACTGCATTTAAGAAGAGGGGCTATATTAAAGAGAATTGGTTCTAGCACTGATCTTTGTGGTACTCCACATGTAACCCTGGAGTATAACGAAGATTTATTCATTAACGTAAAACTAGAAGCAGAAGGTCGCAAACTGAGATCTAACAGGACAAGTACAGATACAAAAAGTCCATTATCTGAGGCCATGAGAATATCATTAGTGTCTTTCAGAGCTGTTTCCAGTTATGATTCTAAAAGACAAAATATTCAAGTCTTTCTTGTTAGGCAACTACTTTTTCAAGAAATTTTATTAAAAGAAGGTGTTGGGGCTGGAGGGAAGTACCACCTTCCTCAGGACTGGATCCTCAAGGCCTCCTGCACAGCTGCAGCCCATTCCTGAGGATCACTACTTAAGCTGTCTTCAGACATTTGCCTCCAGCTTTGCGGCCCTGTTGATCCCGTTGAGCACCTAAGCCTAGTGGCTCTGTGAACAACTTCTGGATCCAGTCAGTTCTAACCTTTCAATCTGGTTTTCCAGAAACCAGTTTTTTTCCCCTAGAGGCTCAGGATGAGCAACCTGCCGAGCCTGCCCTCTGAGCCAAACCTGCCTCTCTCTGGACTTCCATGCAGCTCTGGACCAGGAAGAAGCAGGCTTTCATGGCAAGGTCTGCTCTCATTCTTGAGGGCAGCTGAAAAGCGGCTTACCAGGACTCCTGCTGATCAAATCACTCTCTCCAGATCCCTACTCTTTCAAGGGAAAACAAAGTAACAGGGCTGAGCTCATTATCCAGGGTGGACTGTTTTCTCCGCCGCAGACTCCGGTGAACCCGGTTTCCAGGCCAGAACCAGAACTTCGTGCCATAATCTCGGTGCTTGTTGGAAATATAAACTCTGAAAACTTTTACTCCTGTTTCCGTCTCAGTGGTGTTCTGCAGAATTGGGTCACACACCAGTGAACCCATCATGACAAAAGGAAGATTGGATATAGGTCTGCGTCATGGTTTTAAAAGGTGTTTGGCCCACATGCAGACACAGATGGAGAACAAGGAGCAGTTTAAAATGTTTATTTAGGCTATACACAAATAAGATTAGCTTACAATAAGATCTGCTGGTGAGGTTCGGAATCAGCTTTAGGAGCACTGCGGGAAGAAAGAGTAAAAACTGATTAACACTAAGATAGTAAGGGAGATCTGCGCTGATGCTGCACAACGGAATACCGCGGAGTACGGACAACCTGTCCGGCGAGGGTGAGTGGAAGTGTTCCGCAACTCTCTGCTTTCCAATCGGAGGAGATGGCTGGGCGACAGGTGAGCTAGCGGATGGAAGTTAGGCGGGAGCCCAAGCAGCACCACAGCGGAGACGGGTTCGAGGAACAGCTGAAGGAACCAGAATGAATCCAAGAAGGGGGGTCTCTTGTCCAGCTCGGTAACATCGAGGGGGCTAGAGGGGAATGCCAGAGCAGAGTCTGAGCAGCAGGGATTCGGGAACCAGTCTTCAGCGCAAAGAGATAAGATGGGTAAGTAATCCAGAGTACAACAAGCTGAGGGAGACAGGAGACAAAGTTAGAACTAGGAATCCAAAACATCAAACTCTCAGGAAGGAAGATCTGTCGACAGGACAGAGGCCTAGGCGTACGACAACGCTTTAACACTCTGGTGTCCTTCAGAACACCCATGAGCAGGGCCAAGCTGCCTGGCAGCACAACCACATGTGTGGAAGTACAAACATGAGCCTGATCTGTTTTCCTTAGATAGAAAACTTTTGGATCAATTTGACTGGATGATCTGGTTGGATAGATAAACTAAACTGGCCACCAAGGTATATGATAGAAAGTTTGAGGTGGAGGGGAAAGCGCGCACAAAACAACAAAAATACAAATGGGAATTCCAAGAGTTTGTGCGGAAAAAAAGAAGAGGTACAGCGTATATATATTTATTGCGAAACTTCTTCAGTCAGAAGGTGTGATGTCATTATCTGCCATTGTTGATCCCCCATCTCTCTTTTCAGTTAGGTCTTTGATTTTAACGCTTTCAATGCTTCTCTTGCTTATAAGCTTTATGCTGATTTAATTTCATAGCAGGAAGTCGTACCGTTCCAAAAGTACCAGAACAGATACCCATGTTTCTGTTAACTTCACAGCGACATCAGAACTCTTCCTAACTTTAGCTCCAACTTCCGTGGACTCCAACGGTAAGACTGCTTCCCAGTGCAACGCTACTTTCATCCCTCTTGGAATGAAATTTTTTTTTTGCGCCTTTTAACACTTGACCCTGGATTTGTTTGGTTTTTTGCCGCAGTCGCTCGCTTCCATTGCTTTAGCTTGTTAACTAATAGCATTCACAGTGATGTAAACGCATGATGTTGTCATGGTAAATATGCAAAAAAGGATATATTTACTAACAACCTATGCAAGCAGGACACTGTGATTTGTTTTAAAAATGTATCGAACCAGAGTAACTGGCGTGTAAATTTAATGTCAAATAATGTACCTTAAAAGGTATTGTTATACTAATAATAATAACTAGGAAAAGGTCACAGCCATTGCATCTATTTTTATTTCTTTCAAAAAAGATAATTTTGTATGATATTGTGAGTTTGAAAAATAAAAGGCTGAAATCTATCCTTCTGTTTATAGTTAACTTTTACTTTCTGTGCTGAATGACTCAAATACATTAACTAATCATTTCTAATCATATTGTTTGGATGCACCTGGCCTATACAGGCTTTTTCTTTTACCGCTTTTTGAGAAATATTCAGAAAGCTATAGAGAGGTTGGTCAAATGGGGTCCTGCTGGCTGGAGTCCAGTTAAAACATATAGAACACAGACGCATGCAGAGTCTCAGAGCCTTGGGAGTCTAGAGCGGTGCTGCAGGATCAATTACTTCTTTGGTTGCTGGAGGGGTCAAGCTGCATCAAGTGTCAGGGGAGGGAAGTAGATCAATGCAGACTGCAGAGGGTCCAACATACCAAACATACACTCTATACATGGTGGGATGTGGTCTTCACCACCTACAATCGTTCTATCTATATGTCACAAAGTCAACCGCTGATAATTACTGTGTTATATTGCTACACTAATTATGACTGTTCAAAGCAGAACCATATAATCTGTCAAATTATATATTAAACCTATAAACTAAGCAGGTAATTATCAACATTGCTGCTAAAATAATCAGTTACTGAAAACTTGGTCAGATTTGTAAAAACTGTGGTCTGGAAACATGGTTTCAGACCAATTAGGTTGGTCATAAATCCTTCACTCGTTTATTCAGTTATTGGATAGATGGTAGAAAACAGTTTGTGACTGATGAATGATTTGGTGAATCCACATTTTCAGGTTTGAATCTGTGTTTTAGGTAAAATGTTGGGAAATCTCTTTAGACAAATTGATTCGGAATTGCAAGTCATGTATGGATCCATCAGAAGAAAAGCCAATGAAGGTAAAGGGAAGGTCTATGGATCGATTTGATACCATAAATGTTATGTTCTTAACAGAGGAAAATGTTTTAACCACAATGATGAGTTATTTTGTTTCCTCTATATTATTATATCTTAATTGTATAACATTATCTTAACTTCAATTATTATTAATATATTATCTTAACTTTAATAAAAGTTGGTATTCAAATACATTTACTGTGTATACTAAGATGAAAAGTGAGAAAAAGAAACAACGCTTCTGTCTTTACAATATATCCTAGTTTTGAATAATAATATGTAGATGACAACGTGCAAAACCCTTAGGATAAAATAAAGAACTACAGCTTTTTATGTTTTTTTTTATACTTAACTGACTTTTTGCCTTCAAATATTTATTGCAATCCTTACCATAACCCTAACTCAACCAGTAGTTGTTTTTTTTCCCGTCTCGGTATGTAACTGGAGCATCTGCAGAACTGGATCTGACTTTTTTAGAGTACCCAACTGGGTTCAGTCTTATTCAAGGTACAGGCAATTCTTTATGACTATATCTGGATCTGCTTTTCTTTATTTAACTAAAAACAAAACAAGTCATTATTTTTGGACTACAGAAAAACTTAGATAATGGAGTTTATTAATTTATTTAGAAAGCACTTATAAAACATGGAATCTGGGTGTAGAGATGAACTCAGACATGAACCTTCAGATGGATGTAAAGACAAGAACAATGTCAGCCTACAATCACCTAAAGACCATCTCCAGGGTTAAAAGACTAATGTTTAAAAAAGAAAAAAACTTATATACTAACTCGTCTTTATGTTTTGTAGAATTGTTTACCACAAAGGTGAATCATTTGATCCAGAATGTGTCGTCACTAAAACTAAGGAAGTTGCTCCCTGAATCTCAGAGATTAGACTTTACAATATTTCTGTCAGTCTATATATTACTAAATGGCTTTGCACCAAAATACATTACAAATGTTTTGTCAGTTTATTGATGTTTATATCAGTTTATTTCTATAGCGCCAATTCGCAACACATGTCATCTTAAGGCTCTTTACAATTCACAGTTTCTAGGTTTTCTATCTAAGGAAAACCAGTTGATTACATTGACTTATTGACTCGAAGGCAATCTGTCACACTAGGCATGCTTGTGGCGACGGTAGAGAGGAAAAACTCCTTTTAACGGGAAGAAACCTCCAGGAGAACCAGGCTCAGTGTGAGCGACCATCTGCTGAGGAAATAAAAGACTGGGGTTCAAGGAGACAGAAGCAGTTGATTGACTTTATTGATCTCACAGTGCAGAAATGCATAAAGTGATCTCATCAAATGTCCAAACCTCTCAGGTCCTCTGCATACTCAGAACCAGAACCAAGCATTTAGAATCAGCTTTTAGTTCTTATGCTGCTTTAATCTAAAATAATAACAGAAATACTGTAATGCCAAAACCCGGAGTTTCCTTAAATCAAGGTTAAAAAACCTATTTGTCTAGATGTGTTTTGACTGTTCTTTTCAAACTAAAAACTGAAGCATCATTAGTTCATTTTTTAGTCTTACTTTGCTTCCGTTTCCTTTATATTGTCTCTTCCATGCACTTATGTTTTTATCATGCAAAGCACTTTGAATCTAGTTGCTGAAATGTGCTTTACAAATAAACTTGATTTGCCTTGCCTAACAACCCCTGCAGTTCATGTAAAAAAACACTTTGAGGCTCTTCTTGACAGTAGAAACTGTTGTTCAGAAGCACTAATGAGGATTCTTTACATTAAACTAACATCAAGAACCCAAACACAGTCCTCCCTGCTGCGTCTTCAAGTCATCAGCCTCTGAAAAATATACAAAGAGCAAAAAAGGCTTCCATATGTCAACCCCATCATGCAGTTTGCGGCTGCTCCAAAAGACATAATTTTCTAAAGGAAAACAGAATGAATCTATATTTTATTAATATTTGATTTTTCAGTTTTTAAAAAGAACTTAACTACATAAAGCAACGTCTAGCTGCATTCAGAGTGCGAAAGTAGGCAAAAGAAAAAAAATTATTGCGCTGACAGTCTCAGTCAGCCCATCGCACTCAGTATATCAGCTGTATTTGTTCGTAAATAATGCTTATTTGTCTCTTCTAACACTTATATAATATGTTTTGACAGTTAATTTCAACAGAGGCTTCAGGTCACATCTAGAATCAAAGGGAAACAAACATGGAAGTAAAATTCTTCCCAATGTTTTTCCTCAATGAAATTATTTTTACAATGAAAAACTGTTCATTTTAGTTGAGCCTTTGGTTTTTAGAGCAGATTACCAAGAGCTCATGCTGAACTGTTTTGCAGACATGAGTTCACGTAAATTTTGAAATGAAATAAAACTAGTATCCGATGATGTTTCACCAATAGGCAGGACACGGGAGCAGTGGGAGAGAGGAAAAAAGCATTGACTCAAAATGCCCTGAACACAGTCAGCTGCACCCGACCCCAGTTACTGTTGGCTGAATTACATGAACTAAAAAGGCAGGAAAAAAAGTGAAAATTATTGATGGCGGCACGTCCTCACCGGTCCTTCAAAAGTTACTCCTGTGCATTAAAGTACGAAAAAACTAACCTATTACACAGTGACAAACCTTCCTGGGTGTTTTTTTTAGATGGCAAATAAAATTAAATGTGGTGGACCCAGCTTTATGTATTTTTTTTCCTACTTAACCTGCTTCGTGTAGCTTTATTAAGTGACGGTCTAACAGCCCCTCTGCTGTCATTGTGCCTCTACTGTGTTTAGGTAAGAAAAGAGGCCGAGCAGCAATCAGACAGTAAAACAAAACAAAAAAAACATTTAAAAATAAAAGATTGTTCACAAGTCTGAAATCCTGAGTCCAAGTCAAGTCTGAAGTCCTTCAAATTCCAGTCTAAGTAGAGTCTGAAGTCATTCGTCAAGATAAGTGGTACTCCTAATTGTCAATCTTTGTGGTGATATGTTTATATAAGGCCGTCCTTCGTGCTCATCAGCATTTTCACTTACCGGTGGTGAGTCTGACATAGTGGGAAAATTGCAAATCTTTTGGAAAGTAAGCTTGTATGAGCAATGCAAACAGCAACTTTTTAACACAGCGTGCATGAGAAAGAATGGGCTTGTGCACGCTCTTGCTCACATTTTATAGGTGTTTTATCTCGTGTGCAGATACAGGGTTGTGCATGTGCATTTTTTTGTGTCATGTGTCCTGTTTGGCAATGTGGCAATAAGAATAATTGTCTTGATGCCAAAAAGAGCCCAACAGGTTTTACTTTCACAAGTGGACCAGTACGGCTTTCGCCATAGTGTTCAGCTCGAATTATGCATATGAATAGCTTTATTATAATTCATGCAGGGAGTATTTCAGATATTTATATGGACACTGCAATGGGAAAGTAGAACAGGAAAGGAAAAACAAGAAAAAGATGAAAAGATGAATGAAAGAGGAGATATAAGGGAGATAACAATAAAACGTCTTCAGTCTGCTTCACCACTTGCAAAGCGCTGTAAAAAGAGCAGCACAACCAACAGATATGAAATACAATAAAGTAGCACCTTGATACTGTCTCTGAAGTATATGTAGTATAATTTAATCTGACATGTATATACTGTGGTAGCTGAAGGTAAGAATATGGACTTTCTGTATGGATGTGAATCTCTAAGTACCTGGAGCCAACCTGTAGTTGTTTGTGAAAGTGCACTTGTGCATGTAAATTTTATCCAAATGGAAAATGCACAATAGTGGTTGTAAAGAGCCAAAGACCCGCCCCCCGCCAGAGCACCGAGGCAGGCTCCGGGTGACCCAAAGCCCCAGACAGACAAAGGGACCCCAAAAGCAAAGGCGCCCATGAGGGGCCAATACAATACCGAAGCCCCCAAGAGCTGCAGGGACAAGCTTGCGGCCTCCGCGGGCTCCGCTGGCAGCCAGCCACCCTCAAGTGGAACAGACCATGAGCCCCAGGGACCCGAGGCCCCAGGGGCACCCCACTCCCCAGCGGGAGCCGGGGCCACACTTAGCGGAGACTTGAGATGTTCTTGGGAGAGGGAGGAGTACAGACCCCAACCTGACAAGTAGAGAGAAAAAAACATACATTGTCTCAATCACACCTTTCCACCCTTATTTCCCCCACTCTAAACACACACTATTAAAAAAACGGTATACACCGTGTAAGAAAGACCCCGATCCTCCCTATGTCCACTCAAATGTTGTGTTGTTGCGTTTGTTCTTGAGTGTGATTAAAACTGGGAATACCAAAGGGGGTACGCAGCATAGTCCAGCCCCCCTCCAGAAAGTAGCTGGTCCTGGAGCAACCCCCCCAATCAACCACCCAGAACCCTCAATGTGAGAGGGCCTGAGGGAGCCATCTGGGGTGAGGCCCACACAATAAGCCACCCAGAACCCTCAATGTGAGAGGGGTTGAGGGAGCCATCCAAGGGCAAGAATCAATACAAATCAGAGGCACACAAATCTAGCTTTTAATTCTTTTTTCTCCAGTTTTGCACCCGATGAAATGGTTTCCATTGGTTGGCATAGTTCAACTTTTACCATTTTTTTGTGCTGCGCTTGTCCTTTGCTTTGCACAGCGCTTTTTCTTGTACATTGTATGCTGTTGAGAATAAATAAGGTTTAACTTTTAGCAGTGCGCACACCCTGACCTGTATGAAAGGCCAATTAGTTTTTCTTAAAGCTCATTTAACAACATATAGCCAAGATGTGCTAAATGCACATATTGGCTTTTGGCACTACAAACAGATACATTGCATTTTGAATGCAATAATGTTTCAGCTGCAAAAACTAACAATGAATATTGTAGACATATTACAACAACTAAAATGTAATACCTTTAGTCTAAAGTGTTTTAATGTTCTAGGTTTGTCAATTACTGAGGCCTCTGAGCCAGTGATGAAAGTCGAGCATATGAAGCATGAGGGAATAATTGGACAGTCTAATTGCTATGAGCTTGAAGTGATCAGTTTGTTGTTTTTTTGTATGCAATTAATTTTTTTAATCTATTTTAATTGCAAATGTTACCAGAGTAACACTGCTTCATTCAAAAATTACTGGTTGATTCAACTTGTGCAATCAATATTTATTTTAATAGCATGATTTTACTTTTTTATTTAAAACATTATTTTAAAAGTATGCCTTTTTTAGGACTCTGTAGATGGTGTTTCAATAATTTCAATAATATATCTTACTATAACACATAATTGAATACTTTTATTTTCATTTTATTGAATTTATTTAATAAAAAAAGAGTTGGACGCCAGTTGGCTACCCTACCTAACACTCCGCTTAACCAGTTTTCTGGGGAAAATCCTGTTGTATAATTTATTTGCTATTGCTCTGGACTGTCTTAAACACTTAAACAATTACAAAATAATGGCTATAATTCCAAAAAATATATATGTTTTTAATAACAATTATGTCTAATTCTACATGTAAATGGCGGTATATGTTACTTGATGACACGGCCTCTTAGGCTCAGGAATTAGATTCAGATCAGGAATTTTTCCATTATTTTTAAAATATGACCAGTGTGAAACTCTGTAGATGGTGTTTCAATATTCTCAATAATATATCTTACTATAACACATAATTGAATACTTTTATTTTCATTTTATTGAATTTATTTAATAAAAAAAGAGTTGGACGCCAGTTGGCTACCCTACCTAACACTCCGCTTAACCAGTTTTCTGGGGGAAATCCTGTTGTATAATTTATTTGCTATTGCTCTGGACTGTCTTAAACACTTAAACAATTACAAAATAATGGCTATAATTCCAAAAAATATATATGTTTTTAATAACAATTATGTCTATTTCTACATGTAAATGGCGGTATATGTTACTTGATGACACGGCCTCTTAGGAATTAGATTTAGATCAGGAATTTTTCCATTATTTTTAAAATATGACCAGTGTGAAATGTTTGCAGGTCCAAAGTAATCCATATTCAGATAAGAAAAAATAGAAGTTTAGGGGCACAGCAGGAGCCATTTATTGTGTCAGCGAGTGCTGTGTGCAAAAACTTAGCAGTAAAATGAGAGAGAAACTTTATTGTGGCGTTTTTAGGAAGATATGACTGCTAACAGACTCTTCAGATGCCACCAATGATGGGCCAGGGATGTTAGCAACATCACAGAGCTCAGTCTTATTCAGGACTTTATTGCGTTGAAGGCAACTTTTAATTATAAATGCAACCATGTCTCTTCTAAACTCCAAAAGCAGAAGACTTGTAATCCAGTGTATCTGACTGCAGCAGAGACAGATCATCACATGCTCACTATCCTTGATAACATTTTAAACTTCTCACTTAAAAGAGTTGTATACAAATGTTACAGTGCAAACTACATCTCACTTGCATCCAGCAGTTTTATGAATCAATTCGGTTTATATAAAAATAGGTTTTTGTTTATTAACAGACTGACATCTTGCTTTCTCTCCATTGTACGGTACTTTTTTAGCCCCACGTCTGCTTTGCAAACTGCTACCATCTCCCTGTTAGGATGGAAAGTGATGTCAAAGTCACATCTAATCCGCCTTGGTCATTCCCCCTGGAGTCACATCCCAAAATGTCTCACTTCAAGATCACATTGGAATGGGAATCAAATGAGAATAGAAAAAGTCAGATACGGCTCAGATCTGATAACTTGACCCCCCCAAAAAAATACAATTTAGGCCATATTTGCATGCAGTGGGTACGGTGCCTTAGTCTAAATAAGTATATAAAATAGGATAAACATCTTCAAAATGCCTAACTAAAAAAGTTTTGTCCTTCACGAAAAACTCAAAAGTTACATTAAATGCTATTTTTGCTTCTCATGTGAACTGTCTGCGATTTTTTTTCCATAGAAGCCTCAGCAATGATCCTATCACTGACATGAAATATAAGAATATCAAAAATTTATCAAACATATCTGAAAGAAAAAAAATCTTTTACTCGTATTTGTCTGTATTTTTTCATAAAGAGAACTGAAAGATAAACTAAAAATTAGATTTAAGGATCATAATGAAAGAAAATCTAACAGTTACTCTGAATCAATGATCAAAACCATGAAGTCTACTCCCTATTGATTATCTAAGACTAGAGAAATAGGACAGAATATAAATAAGTTTCAGACTACTTATCAATGCAGGGGTGATAAATCATTAAAACAGCACTCAAACTCTGGTAATTAAAGCTGATTAAGAACCTAGAAGTTATCAAATGACTATCAGTGACTGAAAAGCAGCAAAGAAAGGGATTTAAAGCTCAGTTCTGTATTCTGATCTAAGGGATGAGGAGATGGAGGGGAAATAGGAAAGAGATGAAGTCAGGGTTTTCAGAACCACTTGGATCAGATCACTAGAAACATCCTGCAAAGAAAAAAAGAATAAATACTGGCTCAGTGTGAGCAGACAGGTTTGTCGGCCTCCTTGCATTGCCTCAGTCAGCTCTCTGGGAACAACAAGGTTCTGCTCCAAGCCACCTGGTCTGCCAAAGGTCATGTTGATGCTGTCTGGTAATTGCTCTCTTTTGGCAAAGGACTTCAGAGGTCTGCAATCAACTTAGCGCTGTCTTAGTAAGGCTGAGCTCCCCTCTGTAGGGGCAGCGGAGCAGCAATGAATTCTTCACAAGTCTACCGTATGTGGGTGAATTAAGGTTTCAGGCAGGAGGGAGAGACACTTGTAACTGTATTAAAAGTTTGATAAAGCTTTTATAATTTATTGGTCAAGTAGCAGCCATTCAAAATGGCCCTTCCCAGTCAAAGTTTTGCATGTTTTTACTCTGACTCCACCCTTTCAATGAATTACAAGATCTGACCAGGAGATGATGCTTCTCTTTAGATCTTAATATCCATAAATCATGACAGAAATAATATAATAGTACAAAGATTGATATTTAAAAAGGACCAAGGACCAGCCAAGGGCCCATTTTGAATGGCTACTACTGTAAAAAAACATGTCAGTTTTTCCTCCATTCACTAAAATCAGATTTTGGAGTAATACCATCAAATGACAAGGGGCGGGAATATTGAAGGAGTTTCTTGTTTGTTTGTTTTTTCAGTAAGACATTACAGATGCAGCTTCCAACGTGAGATAAATATTCCTCACCCAGGATAGTTATGTGAAAAATGCTTCTAAAACAGCTAAACTAAAGTTTCATTTCAGCTTAAGTGGAATTAATCAACCAAGCCAGCCGATGTGGGCAGGAGAGCATACAGTCTTAAAGGAATAGTACACCCAAAACATGATTAGCCTTCATTTTCTACTCACCCCATGCTGAACAACACTCTGGAGTACTTTTTGATATCTCCAAATGCATCTGGAGATCTGGGAGGCTTGCTTGCTGTCTGCTGACATTCAAATAATGGAGGTCTCAGATGAGGTGCCTGAGAGACAGAAAGGTCCATAAAAGTCCACAAAAACGCTGTGTCAATATTCCTCCATACTGCTCGTCCAATGTATTCCAAGTGTCCTGAGTGGGTAGCATCCATAATTTACTCGAACAAAAGTCATTTAGAATGTTTTTAGAGCATAAGCAGTAGTGTATAGGATTTCTTGAAAGCGCGTTCACGAGTCTACGGAAATGGGGGCGGCAGACCAAACCAGATGAAAAGTGCGCATTCAGCTCGGCAAAAACTCCATGCTCTTCCTCAACACTGAAGTCCTCAGACATTTTTCTTCGTTGTTTCTTTCTTTGCACAGGTAAACAGCACATTTCTTCTTCGGCTACGCTTGCATTATTGGCAGAGCAGGCGCTGAATCGCGCGACTTTCATCTGGTTTGGTCTGCGGCTTCGTGTAGCGACCGTGAATGCGTGCAGGCGCCAAGCTTTCAAGAAAATCCTATACACTAACTGTTTATGCTCACTACTGTTAAGTAAATTCTGGGCCTACCCAGGACTCAGGACACTTGGAATACAAATGCCCTTCCCTGAGCAACGGGAGGAATATTGACACGCTTTTGTGGACTTTATGGACCTTTCTTGTCTCGGCACAATAGACCTCCATTATTTGAATGTCAGCATGGGGCAGCAAGAAGCCTTCCAGATCTCCAGATGCATTTGAGATATCAAAAATACTCTAAACCAGAGTGTTGTTCAGCATAGGGGTGATTAGAAAATGAAGGCTAATCATGTTTTGGGTGTACTATTCCTTTAAAGGTCAAAAATCCAAAGATTGTTTCTTGATACACTTTCAAACCAAGACTTATTGTTTAATGAAGAGGTAAACTACTTGTATGCCTTTTTTATTATTTTGAATTAGGTCGATAGATGTAGGTGATCAAGTAGTTTTATTATGGATCCGCTTTAGCTGTTGCCATGGCAAACAACTAGTCCTCCTGGGGTCATAATTAAAACATATAATAAATATAACAGTAACAAATGCAAAAACTCCAAAAGTAATTTCTTAGCACACTTTGGTTAATAATTATAAGAAATGCACAAAAGATTAATTATGATACAATAAAAGACAAACAAATAAACACTTCAAGACGTCAGATTGAGTCTCTTTTTAAAGATAATTTAGTGTGATTGCAGCAAAGGTTTCAAAGCAAGTTATTCAAAACAGTCAATGATTTATGTATAAAAAATCTCTTTAGAGCATTGGTTCTTGAACCTGGTAAAACAAACTGTTCATTTCTGGAACCTCTAGTGTTGTAACTGTAAACGGAATTACTAAAACAAATTTCTGAATGTATAAAAGCTGTGACATTACTGCTCATAACGGACCTAAACAGCATGGACGTATTAAAAAGCAACTTATTCTGAACTGTAAGTAAGAAAAGGCCGAATTAGTTTTAACAGGGCAGCCTAATTCCAGCCCCATTCTGGACAACCTGGAGCTTCATGAGTTAACCCATGACAGCATTCAGTTCTCTGCTCTTAACTTAATTTATTAGACTGTGCAAAGGTGCAGCATTATACAAAGGGGCATCATCTCCATATATGACACTTATATATAGCCCAGGATTGATCATTAGTAAAACCTGTGAAAAGTCGAGGTTTCAAGGTTGGGTGGAGGTTTTTGTGGACCCAAATGCAGAGATCAGGAGGCAGAGGTGAATCTTGAAGATTTAATGACAGAACTGAGGCAAAATACAAAATACAAGAACCAAAAGATCAGAAAACATCAGGAAAAACTCATGTGGGAAGCCAGAGATGAGGAAGCAACTAAACAACAAGGAACCAGCACTGAGTGACTGCAGAGGTGGTGTATATAAGGGGAACCGAACAAAGGCTGGGCTAATGAGCTGAATATGAAGCAGGTGGGTGTGGATGGAACTAAGGGAAGCCAAGGGGAAAGGAAACAAGCACAAGGGGGCAACAGAGAGTAACTAACAACTGATAACAGAACAACTGATAACTAAAAACTACAAACTCAGTCCCCAAAGGGGAGAATCATGAAAAAAAGGGTCCTAAGCTGCTGCCCTGTGAAACTCCACACTCCCAACCTCTGCTACATTACATGCTGCCATTAAATGTAACCTTTTCAATGTGAAAGACAAACAGCTTTCAATCCACATCAATGCAGAAGAAATAAAGCCATAAAATTAAAGTTCTCAGTTAATGAGGCCTGGTTAAGAATATTCAAAGCAGTACTAAAATTCAGGTACAGAACACCTACCGTGATAGAATTAACAGAATCGCCTTAAGCCAGTCTTCAGTCATTTGAATCTTTGCACTAAATGCTGAGTTGCCACTTCAAGAGGCATGTTGAACTTGTGTATTTACCAACTTTTCCAGAATTTGTCAGGGGAGGTATGGCAGTAGGGTAACCCCTATGAGGAGGAGATCAATTTGATTCAGTTCAGTTTTTTCATATAGCACCAATTCATAACACATTTTACATTAAGGGATGATTCCATATTTTCATTGAGTTTCAATCCCCTGGATGAAAGCTTTTTGAAGCCACCTCCAAACCCCTTAAAATATGTCCTACTTCATCCATTGTCAACATTAATTTCTCTTTTCTATATTTAATCAGCATGTTATATATATTAATATATTATTTTATATATATATTCTATATTTAATATTTCTCCATTGTGCTCTTTCACCCAGCATCACAGCCACATCTACCCTCTGATTGGTTGTTGCAACACTGCAATTATTGCTTCAGATCAGGTCTGGAGAAGGATTAACTTTAGCTAGAATTACGTCCTTTTGCTTCGCTGTGCTCCTGAGACCCCACCGGCACCACTTAGGTCATTTGGGTGCAGAAAACTCTATTCAGTCTGAATGCACCATTATTCTCCTTAAATGTAAAGCAACCACAAATTGTGCCTCAACCGTGTAGAAATATCAATTTGGAAAATTGTGATTGCATTTTAAATAAAAGTAATTGTCCTGCCCTAGTTTTAAATAAAAGTGATATTCAGTAACTTAAAGCTTTAAAAGAAAACCATCTAAAATATTCCATAGAGAAAACATGATTAAAGCCACATCCTCTCAAAGTAGCAAAGTACGCAGGATTAAATCCAGTAGAACTGTTATGGTATTAGTGGGAAACCAACTCTGAAATTCACTTCAGCAATTTGTTACAAACTCTGAAGCCTTTTTCTTTTTACACGATTACCCAGCATCACCTTCTCTACAGGATATCCCTTTCATTTCTCATCCCTCCCACTCACCCTGTTTTAAATGGCCTTTCTTCACTAGGTTTAATTGGAGAGTGTGAAGTTTGTCACCATCTCATTAATGTCTAAGTCTGCACGCTCCAGCAGTTCTGCTCCAGTGGGCACATCTGCCCATGCTCATGCAAGCAGCCACTGAGGTGTCAGACACAGAATGAGGCACACACATTTACCCATATGCACGAGCAAGGTATTGTCACTTGGGCTATTAAAAGTAAAGCTGGACCGATTATGATCCCATTCAGAGAGAGAATCGCTCTCCTGACGTGAATGATGGCACATCATATGGTGCCGGGTGGAGAGGGAGTTACACTGGTGATAGAGGGGAAAGAGAAATGACAAGAGAAGATAGAAGGAGATATGCAAGAGCAGAACGTTATAAAAAGAAAAAAAAAATAAGAAAAAGCAAGTAATGAATAATGATGGGACCTACAGTATATGGCT
The DNA here is from genome assembly GCA_018398635.1 of Cyprinodon brontotheroides. Lineage (NCBI taxonomy): Eukaryota > Metazoa > Chordata > Actinopteri > Cyprinodontiformes > Cyprinodontidae > Cyprinodon > Cyprinodon brontotheroides. Next base: position 36,450,000 of record JAGKQL010000009.1, read on the forward strand.
GGGCACACTAATAAGAGATGTGAAAATTAGAAGATGCTTGAAAGCCAGTGAATACATTTACAGCATCGCCATTAAAATGACAGTTGTTGAAGTAAAGTGACTGATATAGGGCACATTTTTCACAAGCTGGTTTTAGACTCAAAAGATAATATAAAAAAAAAAACAAATGAGAGAGTGGGTTTACTGGAAATGGATTTCTACATTAGCTCTATTTTAATGATCAAACACTTGATTAGCTTGCATGTATGGGGGGAAATTTGTCCCATATTAGTTGGAAGCAGAGAAAACGTTTGGTAAAATCGAAATTTAAACAAATTGCAATATAGAACTGTAACTCTGAAAAACGTCTTAGTCAAAAAGAGGTTTTGAGAGTAACTGTAGTGTTTTCTCAGCCTTATTTTAAAAAATGTCTTTAAAGGAAAAGTCTGGTCAGCAAGAAATAATCAATGGATCATTATTTATACTTAAATATTAATAAGTTAGCGGTGATTTAATGAATTTAGAGTTAATACAAATAAAAACAATAGTATTTATCACAATCACTGTGTCCACCAGCTGTGGTGACCACAGACGCCTCAGCGACCCGCCCCTCAATTTTTAGTCAGCTAGCACATCGCCGTTCTACTTTTTATGGAATTTTATGATTGGCAGATCAAAGATAGGAATAATACAAGGCTGGCCACTCCAGACTAAACAGTCTAGGCCCATGCCGCCCTTGCCGCCATGATTGCATTTTATATCCTCATCTGTAATAAAACAAAACACAAACAAACCCATTGTTTTTACCTGGGGACAAACCAAACATTTATCATATATTTAAGGATCACAGTTAAGCTGCAGCCTAATACAAATTGGTGTCATCTGCATACAGGATAGTATCAGCTGCACCCAGTTGTGAAAACAAACGTTTTGCTGTTTTAAAAGAGATGTGCTTGGTTCCTCATGTTTACAGCAGTGCAACAAGCTACCAAAATATCTGTTTCTGCGCGCAGCATGCTCACACGCTCTCTCTACGATAGTAAAAATCTACACAAGCATGCTTAGTGTGAGGGATTGCCTTTAAGTCAATTGGTTATTGCAATCAACTGGTTTTCCTTAGATAGAAAACTTTGAATCAATTTGACTGGATGATCTGGTGAACTGTAAATTGCCTTGGAGATGACATGTGTTGTGAATTAGCGCTATAGAAATAAACTGAATTGAACTGAACATGCAACATTTCCCCCCCTTATTCATCAAACAGTAAAAATCTGGGACATTTCCGGGGACGGCTTTACTTGGGGACGCAGTGATGAGATGTATTTCTTTTTATCTACGAGCAGAAAATGTCCCCTGAGTTAAATTCAGAAATCTGGTCATCTTACTGCTAGCAAATTCCAAAACACAGAGAGAGAATTTCATTTTGCAACAGTGCAGATCTCTGATAAAAGGGGGAGCTTTGTCATTTAGAGATTTATACATCAGAATTAGGATTTTAAATTCTATTCTGAATTTAAAAGGAAGCCAATAAAGAGAAGCCTTGATAGGAAAAATATGGTCTCTCTTCAATTTTCATCACAAGCTAATCCCATTTGTTTCTGTCAACAGATATCTCATTTATAACGGCTCATAAAGACTTAATATCAGCAGCACATTATGGCGTTGCTTACATTTTAACCAGTCAAACACAATTGGATTTTAAAAAGACTGGGGTAAAGCTAAACAATATCAATGTCATGATTTTATTCAAAGATCTGACCCACATGCAGAAAACCAAACAGAGAGACCAGGGGAAAGGTTTAACAGGTTTATTGAGAACAGGTAGAGATGGGTCCAGTGCTGCTCTGAACACTGGCGGACCGGGACTGAAAAGTTCCTGTGGTTAGTTCAGGCTCAGTGGGAAATTTGAGGCAACAAGCAACTCAAGTTTCCAGTAAAGGTGTCTGTCTCTGAATCCAGTCGGTGTGGGATGTTCCAGTAATTGAGTTGCTTGTTGGAGGGTGGACAGGGTTTACCCAGGTTGAGGTGTTTCCTTGAGGAGCGGAGGAGCTGACTGCCACTTAGATTTCCTATATGGTACTTGAACGGTTCCTTGTGGAGATGAATCCCCTGCTCAGTTTGAAGCTCAAACAATCCTTTGGGGAAAAGTTGGTCCAAACCTCCAGTTTGAATCCCCAGCTCAGTTTGAAACTCAGTCGATCCTTCCAGGGGAAAGGTCCAAACACATCCAGTTTGTAGGATGATTTCCTGCCGAGAGGCAAAGAGACAAAAGATAACAAGGTTAAGACTCAGGTTGACAAAAACTCAGTTTGACTCCAGCAAAACTCAGCTGGAGGAGTACCCAAAACTGTGCAAACACTCTGGCGCCGGAGATAGTGGGCAGTCAGCAGCTTAAGAGTCCTCCGGTAATGAGGAAACCTTCCGCAGGTGTGTGAGAGGGCCAATGAGAACCAGGCGCCACCTGGTGGTGGAGCGAAAACACACAAAAAACACAACCCACACAAACTGGATTCCTAAAAATCAAATGTGCATTTTATAATTTTTTAAAAATAATTATTTGTTTTTATTGTATCACAAACGGAAAGTGCTAAGTACATTGGAAATTACACAGCATATTTAGGCCAACATGTTAGATTACTCATGGATCCCTAAAACCATTTTTCAAACTGCACTAAAGAAAGTGAAATAAAACTAAAGTAATTTAAATGCCACAGAGCTCTGATGAAGGTTAGCAGGGTTACTTTAACCTACTAGAATAAAAGGTAAAGGGATTACATAAAAGGTACTAATATTAACTTGAAAGGCCAATATATAGGCTTCATAAGAACAGCAAGAGCAAGACTTTAACCTTTAAAGAAGAGCAAGAGAATCATAGTTTTATTGACAAGCGCTGTTCCCCCCATAACTGTAGAGCTAAAATTGTAAAATAAGCCCTCCTCGTCACAACAGCAGTTACTTACCCCACAGTAATGCCAGCCTGTATTGACGACTCATCAACAAGTAGCCCAGTGAAATGCATTTGTGCTCATTAATGTCAACATATTTCACTGCGGCTCATACTTGTTTCACACTCTGCAGAGCAGAGGATTCACATATTAAAACCGCCCTTCAAGACTTTGGGACAGCTCGTGTAATAAAGGATCCAAATAAAGCATTCCTGGAGGAAATCACAAGCATAGGGAGGGTGGAGTTGGGAGGGGGGAAATGTATGTGGAAAGGCAGAGTAGGACTTTGAATATGTCAGCTGTTTTATTTATTTTTTCCTCAGTGGAAAGGTTTATTTAAGTGGTTTATTGCCTGGCTGAATCATTGGGGTGGGAGGGGTGAGGGACAGAGGAAAGGAGACACAGGGCAGTTATGAGATTAATACAAAGTAAACTTGTTCTTTAGATGGTTGCCCCGAAAGACGACTTGTGGAGTCAGCAAGACAAACACAATAGGGAGAGCGGGGTGGGGTGCTGGGTTCACAATCAGTTCAGGAATCAGGGAGAAAAATGCCAAAATGCTGTCGAGTAATCTAACCAGGACAGATTAAGTGGTTTCAGGAAAAATGAGGAGAAAGAGCAAGCGAGGAGCAGAAGGTCTCATGTCTCCATTATCTTAAGTGCACAATGACACTAGAGAGCATAGCGTCCGACATCCATGTCACATGTATGTATGACTCCATGCATGATGCTGGCTCTTGATAATTTACTTTATAGTACAAGTGTATCTGGGTGTAGTTTTTCAAGGTTATATCAAGGGGTAAAAAGCACAAGACAGAATTCACAGACTAATCACTGACATGTAACGTTGGTCTTATGGGCTGTCACCATCATTTTATTACATTATATGACAGAAAACAAAGTCAAAATACAGACATTATGCTTTTACTTATTAGTTTCAGAAATATTCCAGACAGAATTCCATCTCCAGCCTTTATAAAGCTTGGAACGTCCAATAATCCTGCTAGTCAATTCTAGTTTGTCTATAATGGAAGTCCTCTTGCAGTAATTATAGTCAGTCTTTAAATATTTATATAGGGGTGGAGATGACATCATACCATCTGTAGAAGACCAGATGCTTTAAAGAGGGAATTAAAGGTACTATTTAGAGCTCCACAACTTGTACAATGACAAATACAGATAGCATTACCAAATAGCTGCAATTCAATTCAATTCAAGGGATGAGCAGGTGATTAAGTGGTGGTGTAATCAAGGGGAAGCGATAAATATCCTAAGTATCTAAAACATGACGCTGTACTGATTAATAATAAAATTCTGCTAGCTATCAATGCTTGCAATTCCAACTGCTGGCTTGCCATAGTTGAATGTGCCACTGTGTCGCTGAGTGCGATAGTTTCATAAGGAAGGGGGCTCAGTTTTTACTCTGATGTGACACAAAGAAGTGTTTTTGTAATAGTGGCTGTAGTTGAAATATGTACAAACAACAGATAAAATATGCATCCACAAGCATGAAACCGGAACATAATCATCTCAGTGAATATAACTTTCCAACCTCTCAGCTTCCTCTTTTAAGATAACTCAAACAATAATATCCGAATGCAGGGTTGTGGTAGAGAGATGTACCAAGCTGTACTAAGTCAACAAGGGACGCTACTTTAATGTGTTAATTTTGATCCATTAATCTACATTTGCATGTAAAAATGCATCAAAAAACACAGTTAATTATTTTTTTTATACACACTAAAGTCTCAAGGGGGAACCTCTATATTTGCTTTTCATGCACACGCATAAGACTGACGCACAAGCAGCATCAAAAGTGTTGGTCCACTGGGGGTATTCAAGCTTTAAAAACAACTCAGTGCAACAGTATTTACACTGTAGCTGTAAATTCCCAAAATACTGTCACAGTTTCACTCAGAACTGCTCAACGAGAGGAGCCTAGGAGACAAAATATCGTTATTTTTGGAAATAACCCTCAGGTAGTCTACATCCAGTATGTGACTTTGTTTAGATCAGAACCTCGACTTGTGTGGAGCACAGTCAGGAATGAACGGATAGGACAAATGTTGCGGCAGCACAGGCGTTCGCAGCGATTGTGTCAGCACTAGTATCTGCAACCAGCCCACATCGAACCAGATGATGAGCTTCAGAGCCAACATATGTAAGTTGATGTCTGAAAAAGTGAGCTACTCCATATAAAGTAGATGTTTTAGTAACTGGCTTAAGGAGAGAAAAGTAGCCTCAGTAGTATATATCAAGTGGGAAAAATAAGTATTGAATACTCCACCATTTTTCTCAGTAAATATATTTCTAAAGGGGTTATTGAAATGACATTTTCACCAGTTGTCGGTAACAACCCATGCAATCCACACATACAAAGAAATATAACCCTAGTGTGATAGCCGCATGTGCAACCACACAACAAATGGTCTGGTAATTCTTTAATTAAATCTTCTATTTTATTGTACTGTATTTCTTTTTTTTTTTGGTTTTCTGTGCATTAATATATTTTTAATTTGAGTTGCCAGTTCCTGGGAGGCTGTCATGAGTAAAGCCAGTAAAGGAAAGGAGACCCCAGCTGCAAAGTATCTCCTCATTGACATGGAGGCCTAGTTGGACTCTTCCACTTGCATTTAGATGGGGTGTAGAAAGGGTTTAGGTTTCTGTATTTGGTTTTGTTTTCTATAGTAACACTTAGAAAATTTAATATTTAAGTCTTCTTCTTCATAGGTTGCTAATTTAGTATGATGTTGATTAGTTTTGTCTTTTGTTGTAGTTTTGTTTAGGAAAATGTATTTTATGTTTCCCTCTTGTTTCAAAATGGTCTGTTCAACCAGTATATATATATATATATATATATATATATATGTTTCCCTTGTGTGTCAGTTAGGTAGGTCTTTTCCTGTGTCAGGTTTGGATTATGCTGATTTTTGTCATTTGTTTTCCTTGATGGGCCCAGTGTTGTTTGAACTTTTGAACTTTATTTTTTTGCAAAATAAATTTGTTACCATTTTTTCATCAAGACTTCCCTGTGCTTCTCTGAGTCTCACACCTAGATGTCCAGAAATTAAGTTATGTGTAATAATGTGAAATGGCACAGTGAAAAAATATTGAACACACTTACTTAAATTTATTTAATACTTTATACAACAGCCTTTGGTAGCAATCACAGCTTCAAGACATCTCCTGTATGGTGAAATAAGTTGCATGCAATGCTCAGGTGTGATTTTGGCCCATTCTTCCACACAGTCTTCAAATCTTGAAGGTTTTTTAGGCCTCTTCTATGAACTCTGATTTTTAGTTATTTCCATAGATTTTCTATTGGATTCCAGTCAAGTGGTTTGGCTCGGTCATTCTAGCAGCTTTATTTTCTTTCTATGAAACCAATGAGGTTCTCCTTGGCTGTGGGTTTGGGGTCATTGTCTTTCTGGAATCTACACCCATGTTTCATCTTCATCATTCTGGTAAATGACAGCAAATTTTTTTTAAGAATACCTCTGTACATTTTTCCATTCATCCTTCCTTCTATTATTTGAAGTTATGGTTGGGTTAGTAGGGTGCAAGTTCCAAATACTGAAAAAACAGTCCCACGCCATGATGTTCCCACCTCCAAACTTCACTGCTGCTATGGCGTTTTTGGGGTGATGTGCAATGCCATTTGACCTCCAAACAAGATGTGTATTACTGCATAATTTCAGAGCTAATCTGATGGTTTAATGACATAAATAATGGATTACAAAACAATAAACATTTGTGCTGCTATGCTAAAAATTGCATCTATTAAATATATTAGGAGCAAAAAGAGGTTTTGAATTAATAAAGGTTATTTATTTTGTAGATATTTGTTTTGATCAAAATGCAATTAATTGTGATTGATTAATTAAAGGGTCTGTGATTATTTCCACTGAAATTTTCAATTGAGTCTCACTACTAGTTCTAACCAATAGGAAAATGCATTGTAGCCACCCTTTTAACCCATAGAGGGCAGCATTAAGGTTGTTTCAAGCCACATACAGTATTGTAGCATTAAATAGGTTTTAACAAAAAATTTAAAGTTCGCATGATAAAATATTTCCACTGTTAAAAAAATCTAATTTTTGTTATAATCTCAACACTCAGCCTACGTTTAGGCTGCAAGCAGAAGGTCTGTGGATTTCAATCACCAGCTGATTTCTTTGTAGATCTCAGGAAGTTAGTATGAAAACCAAACTTTTTGTCCTCAAAATTGTCTGCACATTTTTAAAGAGTTAATTGCAAATATACTGTCAAACATTTTTTACTAGGAAACTTTCCCAAGGCTTTTGAGGATCAGCAAAATGTTTTTATGCTAAATGTAAGAAAACCCTTTGTGTTGTTTTGGTCAGCAATGGTTTTAACCCCAAAAATCAACCATGGATGTCATTTTTCCTTTTTGTTTTTTCCTTTTCAATCACTTGTTGTTGAACTTAATCCATTTGTCCATCTATCCATCCAAAGCAAGAAAACTCTATTAAATAAATCGTCCCAGATGTAAAAAATCCATTGTCTTAAATAGTTCTTAGGAGACAGGAGAGACGCATGAATCCATGAATCAAACATGTGACAGAGATAAAGAATCAGGTGGGAAAAGGCACTTCATCACTCAGAGGGAGACAAACTCATTCTGCCACTTTAGATCAAGCGCTTTGTGAGAGTACTAAGCTGGAGGTGCTGAAGTACCCAAAGAAAGAGTTCCAGCCTTTCTGCAGTTTGCCATGCAAAGCAACAGTTGGTTACTGTCATTTATTTATTTAGTTATTAAAGACAGAACTAAGGCTTTAGAGACAAAATGCTTCCCCTGTGGACTGACCTGGTTTTTCTGAGATTTCAATGTTTTAAAACAAATCACCATCGCCACCATCCTAAGATGGCGACGATCGTTGCTGATGTCACTGCAATGCTATCTAATTTGTTTGTGAGCCTCAAGTTTAGATCGTTGTTTACTTTTTAAGATCTTCGCTGTTTTTTTTCCCTTTAGGGTTAAAGTTCTACTTTAAAGAATTCACAATTTTGTCTTTTCTCAAGCTTGTTAATCATTTTGTTAGGCCTGTTTAGGTCTTGCTATATTGCCTTTATTTTTGCTCCAAATTAGTTAGGTGTTTTCTGTTGCTCTTTCATTTTTTTCTTTAGTTTATTTTCTCTGATTGATCCTAGTTCTTTAATGTCTGGTTTAATTTGTTGGATTTTTCCAGTTTTAGTCTAGCTCTCTTTATGGTTTTGCTTATTTGCAATCGGTCTAACTGTATGCGGCTGTTGCGCTTTCTTGTTGGCCACAGATCAGTCAGTTCCCCTGTGTTTTGGTCTTTGTTTAGCTAATGTTCCACCATTAAATATTTTTTCAGGTTTTTCATCCTTGACAGGTGAACACGTGGTTCCAGCCATGAGTGAAGCACCACTTTGCAAATTTTGGTTTTAGCCAAATGCAGGAAAAAAGGAAATAGCTGCCGAGGCCACGAGAAGCCACAACAACTTCTGCTTTTCTTTACCTGTTTGATATAACCAATGTTATAGCAGTAGCTACGTGTACCTCCTACTATGCCAACATGTTTATTTTGGTTTTGCTGTTTACAGTTCAGCTCTGGCTTCCTCAATGCTTTATATCCCATCTTAAATCATAATACTCATTTGCTTATCTATTTTCATTTAGATCTCAAATAGATAACACAAGACAGATGGATTATCATGTGTTTGTGAATAGACAAATACCAGGTTAACATCTGTTTAACAACACTGTTTATTGGCAAAGAAGTCATGATTCGATTCGAATCATGATTCACATGCCACGATGCGATCTCTATCACGATGCATCATGATACTCTGAAATATTGCGATGCATCGCGATGCATTGCAATATTTTCACTGAACACTGTAAGAAAAAGATACAGCCATTACCAGTGGCTGACTGGCTGGGTATAATCTGGATAGTATCTTCAATCGAATTGATACATAACTGAAAGCAACTGAATTATTACATAATGACTTTTTGGAGGTGTTGCCATGAAAACAAATACTGGACAAAAATATTACTATTACTGGCGTGGACACACTGACAAAAGATCTTAGAATTCATAAAACTTAAAATAACAAAAATAAGGATAATCAGTGCCGCTTACATGGCCTCAGTGGTCCTTTAAACCAATGCAAAATGAAAACATTCAAATGCAGTGGGGCGCCAACACATTCACGCAGCGACATATCTGCTAAACTGGAAGTTGTATTACACTTGGTTTGGCTGATGTGCGCCAACCATTGATGTATTTTATTTGTTCATTTTTTAAATTAAGAATCGATACTTGGCGCCAAGAATCGGTGCAGTAGACTCTAAAAATTAGAATCCTGATGCTAGCCTCATTGAGACCATCCTGATCTCGCGAAGCTTTCAGGATTTCACTCGCAGATCAGCTCCGGGAGACTCTCCGTTGAAGCCAGGTAATTTGGAGCCGCTCACCACCGAACGAACGTCCAATCAGCGTTGGCTTTGGAGGCGGGTTGAGGTGTGACCTTAACGAGAAGCGCGACAGTTCAGCCCTAAGAACATGGCGTGGCTTCCAGCCGATGAAACTAGCGCGAAGCGCGGGCTATCGAAAGCAAGTTTGCATCGGAATTACAGAGTATTTCTTCACTGAAAGAAGAGCAAAACACTGCTCTGGAGGCTTTTTCTCAGAAGATGTTTTGCTCTTTCTCAGCTAGTTTGAAGCAACTTGTAGCCTGTAACTTGTGGTTGTGTTTTCGTTGTCGCTCTGTTAGTGCGTCATATGCTTCGTTGATCTGATTGGTTTATTTGGCCCGCCTATCACCAACATAGCCCAATCAGCTGACCAGTATTTCTACCCCTTCCCAAAATTATTGAAACTAGAGTGATATAACTGGTATTATCATGTGTTTGTGAACTCAAACATACAATGAGACTTCAGCTTGTTGGAGAGGTTGTGACCCACCAGTTATAACCAGAGCATAACATTCACCGGTCAGGAGTCATCATTTTATGCATGATCCGTGTCAGTACACTGCTGTAACCATTTTGCACCTCTTCTCTGTGATTTTTGCTTTTTTTCATCAGCGGAATGCAAAATTCATCCTCGCCTGATTGCTCAGCTGTTTGATCCAGACCAGCCGGCCGTTATGCAAATGTAATTTCTACTGATGTCATTAGTCAGGAGAAGAAAAGCCTAAACTGCTTCAGGGCCTCTTTTGGGTGAGGGAGTCCTTTTGCTTTGGACATACTGAAGGTTACAGAAAAATGCAAATTTACCTTTATTTTATGAATAAATCAACTCTTAAAGAACACATGTTAAGTTTGAGCTTCCTGTAATGAAACAGTCAGTATCTATTGCTGTAGCACCACCTATAGACCAGAAACACACACAGATCCTAACTGGGCGGCTCCTTCCTCCCAGGCTGCTTCCTAACGCTCTCAGGAACACACAGACATGCAAACTGCTGATGTTGGCACTTTGTGCTCTGTGATTTCACTCACAGCACTTCTAATCTGTTTTATCTCAGGTGCTGTCAATAGGAGCTCCTAATTAATGAGAGGATATTCTTAATGTAATTTAGTCAGCAGAGGATTATGAAATGACACATCACACTGCAGCCTGTAAGGCAATGAGTGGGAGATAGAGAGGAAAAAAAAACAGGCTTGGAAAAGCAGTCTTATTGGCTAAAAATATTACATCTAAAAATGTGTTTTTTACTGACTCTGTGTGTGTTTCCCTGTTTGTATATTAGCGTAACACATTTGATTTTATATTTTCATGTATCAGCAACTTTAATTTGTCTGGGTTTATCCACACAGGGACCCCCAGTGCTAATTAACTCACACCAATTAGAAAAGCCAATCATCTAAATGATTTATAGTGTCCCTCCCATATTCACCTGAGACCAGGAAGCAACAGGCAGAAAGGTGGGAGACATTTATCTTTTCAGAAGGGCCCTCATAACGGAAGGGACAAAAGTGATTCTGAATGCTTTAAGGCACTTTAACAATGACTTGACTAATGAACTAATCCTCCTGAAATACAATAGCTTTAGGTGATATCTGGACATAAATATTTCTTCTTTTTAGATTTTCTCTTAATTGTTTTTTTATATTTTTATTTCCGATTTAATATTTAAACGCTTTCTTTATTTCTCTATTTTATTTCATAAAAAATATATATTATTTGAGTTTTATGAATAGTATTCTTTTCAATTTGTTTTTATTAGATCACATCTTTCACTTCTGGGGGCGGGGTTTCCTCTAGTGAGGAGGGAAGACATATTGAAATACTTATTTGTTTCCTTTTACTGTGGCATGTAAACAATGTTTGTTTGTTTGTGGCAATCTTGCTCTGCCTTCATTTTTCCTCAATTATTTTATCATTATTTTAATTTTATACAAACATAATTTTAATAATACATTTTTATTCTCTTTAATTGCCTTTATGCCATTGCAGTTTACTTTTCCTGTTATATGTCTCCTTTTTTAAATCTAGAGCACTTTGAATGGGTTTGCTATTGAAATGTGCTAAATACCTAGATAAACCTGCCTTGCTTTGGTTTGTCCCAAGAGAAAATCCAATGTTGAAAGTAATCCTTAAGAAATCCAATTGTAGTTTAGCAAAAAAGCCCTCCAGAGTTTTCTGACCTATATTCAAAAATTAGATGTGGTGCAAAAAATGTTAATGGATAATTTCCCCACTAAAACATAGTGGTGGTTTTATGGCAGGCCATTTTGACATGTATTAGAACCATCTTCTTTCCGTTCTTCCATTTTTAGATCACAAAAATAGGATTCTTCCTGGTCAAACCTACATTCTTAAAGTCATAGGGAAGTCATATTTCAATGTCAAATCATTCTGGCTTAAACATGTATCTAAATGTAGTCTTTATCTTTACAAGAAAATCCTGTCTTAAAATCTGTGGGGGTTTTTTCCGTTATTTTATGCAGGCCAATTAGTTATACGTCAGCTTGCTAAATTCGGCCAATCAGATATCAATGGTCATCTGTCAATCAAATGTTTTCAGTCATAGCATGACCTCCGACACTAAACTCTCCCTCCTCTTGCATGTTTCCTCTGTCACATAGCGTTCCTCTTGACAGCTGCCAAGCTTCTAAGTCAATAATTTAGTGCTACTTGGTCCCAATGGAATTTCCATTGGGGAAACCTACTAGCACTAAGTTGCTAACTGGTTAGCAAGATGCTTCCAAGACACCGGCCACAACCAAACTTGCTTGCGAACCCGCCCCCTTGATTATCGACCAATCACTTTCACTTTATTCACTCGGGTAAAGTTGGGAAGCCACTAGGGAGAATTCGGAAATGCAACCCGTTGGAACAGCGAGCTTCCCTACGACTTTAATAATACCATGTCAATGCCTACTACATCCATATATGCACTTTGACTTTGGACTTAAGGTTTTGACGTTTTCGCGGATCCTTCATAAAGCTCGCACCCAAGCCAATCTTTTTTATCCTTCCTTTCTCAAAAAAACGATAGTTGGTTTATCTACTGCATCCATAAGCAAGACTAAACTTTAGTAGGACAAATTTTACAGTTGGCCTATTTATATACAGTCTGAACTAGTTGACATTATGCAGTTGTTTACCCCTTCTTTAATGGCGCTGTACAGTCGTCGCATGTGATATTTTATTATATATATATATATATATATATATATATATATATATATATATATATATACTATATATATATATATATATATATATATATATATACATGCATATAAAGAAGTTAATTAAAGACTCAAAGTACCCTAAATCAAGACAACTTTTGTGTTCTGGACTTACTCTTTAGTTCATTTAGTTAGTTCTGATTATGATGGAAAACTGATTTGTTTTAAAATATTAAAACCTCAGAAAAACCAGGTCAGTCCACAGGGGAAGCATTTTGTCTCTAAAGCCTTAGTTCTATCTTCAATAACTAAATAAATGAATGACAGTAACCAACTGTTGCTTTGCATGCCAAACTGCAGAGAGGCTGGAACTCTTTCTTTGGTTACTTCAGCACCTCCAGCCCAGTACTCTCCCAAAGCGCTTGATCTAAAGTGGCAGAATGAGTTTGTCTCCCTCTGAGTGATGAAGTGCCTTTTCCCACCTCATTCTTTATCACTGTGTCACATGTTTGATTCATGGATTCATGCGTCTCTCCTGTCTCCTAAGAACTATTTGAGACAAAGGATTTTTAAATCTAGGACGATTTATTTAATAGAGTTTTCTTGCTTTGGATGGATAGACGGACAAATGGATTAAGTTCAACAACAAGTGATCGAAAAGTTAAAAGAAAAAGGGAAAAAATTACATCTAAACCATTGCTGACCAATGGTAAATGCTAAATGGTGGCCTGTACTTAGTGCGTAAAGTCAGGAGACTTCACGCACACACTCTCACACTGATGAGGTGGCAAAAGCTATTTTACAGCTGCCCTGGGGCTCACTGGCAGAAACAGGGCTGCCATACACTCGCGCCACCGGGCCCTCTGACCACCATCAGTAGACAATGCAGGTGAGGAAACAACAACACTGAAAGTCAGAGCCGGGGCTTGAACTGTCAATCCTTCAATTTAAGGGCAAACTCCTACATCCAACGCCACTGTGGCCCCCAAAACAACACAAAGGGCTTTCTCACATTATGCATAAAAACATATTGGTGATTCTCAAAAACCTTGAAAAAGCTTCCTAGTTTATAAAGTTTGATAGTATATTTGAGGACAATAAGTATAGTTTTCATACTAACTTCCTTAGATCTACCAAGAAATCAGCTGGTGATTGGAATCCACAGAGCTTCTGCTTGCAGCCTGAATGTAGACTAAACGTTTAGATTACAACATATGTTTTTTTTAACTGTGGAAATATTTTATCATGCAAACTTTTGCATGTTTGTTAAAACCTATTTAATTCTATAATATGTGGCCTAAAACAGCCTTAAAGCTGCCCTCTATGGGTTAAAGGGTGGCTACTATGCCTTTTCCTCTTGATTATAACTAGTGGTGAGACTAAACTGAAAATTTTAATTAAATAAATAAACAGACCCAGTAGTTAATTAATTGCAGTTAATTGTATGTTTATCAAAACAAATATCAACAAAATAAATAATCTTTATTAATTCAAAACCTCTTTTGGCTCCCAATTTATTGTATCTGTATCTAAAATAAAATACAATGGATGTCTAAAACTGAATCCTGATGAGGATGAACTCAGATCTGTAATGTAATTACCACTAGTCATAATAATGATTTCAGATATCAAAAATGGATATAACATTTTGGAAAAAAATATATTTCTACTAGTAGAAATGTCATTCAGACACGAAGCTGATGGTTTGGGTCATGACATGAAGAATACAAGAAAGAGGAAAGGTCAGGAGGTCAGGGCACTTGCAAGGCACTGTAGCGTTTGGCGTCATTTAAAAATTAGAAAATAAATGTTTGAAGTTAACAGTGACTAAAGTCCATAGATTTATCCAAAGTCCAAAGTTAGGACTTGGTTTTAATATCCTAAACATGGTAACATTTACCCCGTTAAAGCTAAAGAAGGCTCACTCTGGTAGGCAACTCAGAGTTAAGCTCACTGGTTTAAACGTTGTGTTTATGTTCTCTGACAAATCGATGATAGCCTTCCTGCTCCCTCTGAAGCAACAGCCATGAACAATGGCTGACGATCAGTGATGGCTCACTGTGCTTTGCTGCAGGCAAAGTCAGTGACCTTTAAAAAAATCCCAGCCATGCTCAGCCTGCATGGATGTCACTCCATCTCATTTCATGCTATAACTCCAGGAACTGGTTTGATATGTTCCAACTGTGTCATGGAGCAAGACAATGACCCCGAGCACGCCTATAGGCTGAGCAATAACTACTGAGAGAGAAATGCATGAGAACAAAGGAAGTCTGGTGTGACGAAGTCTTGTCATCTGATGATATATCTCATACAGGGAGAGCATATATATTTTTCATGTACCAAAATACATTATCATGGTAATAAATACCCAATAAATCCATGCCCTTCATTCTAACACATCACGCCGAGATACAGCTGATAGTTCTGATAAGGAAGCCTAATTAGTGGCCTAATTCACTCATTAGCTGTGTTTCCATCCAAATACTGTGTGAATTTTGGCCAGACTTTAAAAATGTTGAATGGAAGGAAATGTGAATTAGATGCACGATTCTTATTGATGTCAGCTGCAGAAGCAGCTGATCAGTCATGTCGGGTATATATTTGCTACATCAGACTTTATTTAACAAATGTCATCTCATCTGTTTCCTTTTTTAAAGTCCAAACCACCTCCACTGAGCAGAAATATTTGTTTTTAATTTAACCAGTTCATTCGAAATGTCTTATTTCCATCGAGCTGTTCTCAAGCAATGATTCTGCAGAAAAAGATGTTGCAGTAAACGTGTCTACTGACTTTGCAGTTATTCTTCCCTGAGGCAAGTATGAGGCAACAGTGGAAAGAAACCCCCATACCAACAGAAATAAACCCCAGGCTCAGTATTTAAAGCCATTGCTGTGAGATGCTGTAGGATTTAGAGGATATAAAGTTAATACAGAAAGCACATAAACACTGTACCAGAAGTACTTTCTAGAAATGGCACTAAGACGTATTTGCTGGGTATCAGCAATACCCCATTCAGTTAAAAAACAAGGATTAGATTGTTGCTTAAACATACTCTATATTGAAACAGTAAGGATAAGTATATGTTACCTTTTTTAAAATAAAAAATATAGGAATGTTACATGATTGCATAACACTAATTAGATAATTAAAACAAATTTAGAGTAATTGCTTTTTTTAAGCTTGCTAAATTTCTTTTTTTTTTTTTTGAAGCGTGGGCTAAGCTAAATTTCAGTATGGAGGACTCTTTATCAGCCTCATCTGGACCACCTGTTGACATGCGTGGCTCGTTATTTACAACAAAAGGTTCTGCTACGCCTTCAGCACATCAGCTGAACGTTCAGCCAAGCTCACGTCAACTCACAGCATCATGTCTTCAGCCGGGGTCCGGTCGCCAAAGAATCTATTTCATTCTTTCTACAAAAAATCTTTCTAGCTACTTTTTTCTCTGTGTGAGTCTCTTTAGGTTCAATTGATTTAAACCCAATTATAAATTTTGGTCACATCAAAATGATTAGTGTAGAGTAAATGTTGATCTATTATTGTAAATTGAAATGAAAACAACTGGTGAATTGGAATTAGACATAAACAGAATCCAAAAATAAAACTTTAAAAACCAATCTGAAAAACTTGGTCATTTTCTCAAAAAAATATTTCTTTCTTTTTAATTCTATTTTTAATGAAAAATAGAAATATATACTATTATATGTTGAAAATACATAAATTTGAAAAAAACTATCAAAACATTTTAAATACAAACATTTATTTAGAAAAATGTAATTACATTAAAATAAAAAATTTGCTATGTGAAAAAAAAGAAATGATTTGAAAAAACAGAATCTGTGAAAACAGCTGTTTTAAGTTACGCCAAAAAAACTTTTCTTTAAACATATTGTAGAGGACCCGCCTATTTTTTTTTTAAAATGCGCATGCAAGAGCATGCACAAGCCTATTTCTCCTTGTGCACTCTGTGTTTAAAATGTGCTTTTCTCATAGCTCGTACAAGCTTACTGTGTCCACAAACATTGGGGACTATATAGTGGACTTCATAGCAAACTCAATTAACTGACCGTTCGGACAGATGATCACTGCTCTTTGCTGCACCGTGCGGTGCCTGCGCCATCTTTGTTATTGGTCGCCCCTGTCAGGTAGCAGCAGCCTATGGCGACATCAGGCCGCTTTGATAGCAAATCCCAGAATGCTTTGCGAGGAGAGCTCTCATAGTTTCTTCTCATACACTTCATGGACGCTTTTCTCTTACGAGCCCACTCATTTTCAAAGAACCGTGGTGAAAAAGGTGAGCTTCAATGACTGTCTGAAACCGTAGCTCACCACAGATAATACAGCCTGAAAGTGCACATGAGCTAACGGAACGAGCACGTAGGACAGCCTTACGTAACCATATCATACAAGAATGATTGACAATTAGGAGAACCACTTATTGAGATGATCCATGTGGAAATACAAGATGAAGTTCCTCTATACCAAGGGGTCTACAACATTTTCCAGGCCAAGGACCCCCAAACTGATGGCGAGATGGAGCGGGGACCTAATTATATATATTGTATGAAATTGTTTGCTATATCGAACTGGTCCTATAGTAACTAAAGTAATTTCTTCCTGGGATTATTAAAGTCATTCTTATTCCTGGTTGATGGGACAGGTGCTGTGAATGAGAAACAGGTGCCCAGCTTGAAAGAGCTCCTGTGTGTCGCTGAATGTGAGCATTGATGACTGAAAGACATCTTCTTCCTCCATTTATCTGTTTGCTACAGTCTGTTAAATTTATGTTAACGTGGATTTAAAGACATTCCAATTAGTGGAAAAATTTGGAGAGGGGAATATAAAAAAAAGTAGTCAACCAAAACTTTCGCAACCCCTATGCAGTACCTCCGTCAACCCCCTAGGGGTCATGGATCGCCTGTTGAAGACCTCCGCTCTATACCTTTAAAACATCTTTCAAACTTTCCTATCTAGATTGCTTTTATTTCATTTTAATTTAAAAAATGCTCGAAACAAGAATGAGTGAACAATATTAACTTCATAGTTTACTTGTTTTTATTTTAAAGCTATGCGCTAATATCTGTCAGCTATCGTATTTACATCTCATTAAACGCAGCTAACAGGTTCGCACACCTGCTGCTATAGTTGCTTGTTTTTTTTGCAGTATTATTCAAACTGTTGCTTTTAATTAAGTTGATACTGAGATGAGGATTGGGTTAAAGGTGAACTACTGCCTGAAACCTTTCACTCTGTGGCTATAATCAGGATGAAGTCTGATTTAACCTGAACAGAGCGAAGAAAACTGATTGCAAACATAAAAGCAAAATACCACAAAGATTTCAAACCACAGACAGATGACAAAGGCACACCACAGGAAGGGAAACAGGCCAAAATAACATATCAATTTTACAAGGTTTCAGACTTTCATTTAGAAAGTAATAGGTGCTGCAGTGTGGCGAGCAGAATTTAAACATTTTGATATGAGACTCAGTTGCACATGGCAGTTTTGTGGGGTGACTCCGTCTCAAGCACTGTGAAAAATCTCATTCAACAGAACTTGATTATTTTTCCAGATGACTTGTAATAGCTGCGCCACATTCATTTCAAGCCACTTAAACATTAAAGGCTATAAAATGCCGCACACATTTGGAACATCAACTGAAGAATTTGGAGCAGCAGAGAATTTAGTAATTGGCAAGATTAATAATATTTACAGCACTGAGATGCAAATCTCCCTTCGCTGAGGCTCCATGAATAATTGAGTGCGAACAATCATTTTGAATAATTCATTCCTAAATATACTTCAGTGTGTTTTTTTTGTGTTTTTTTTTTATGACCACAGGGTAAACTGAGTTTTGTGACAGCAGCAATGTGTGGCGGTAATTACGCCAAGCGTCTGCGGCCCCTTCTTAATTGAAGCAAAAAAAAGTTCCTTTGTGCCAGTGGTCTCCTTCAAAAAGATAAGACAGAGATGGAAAGCAGGGAAAGAGTAAACAATGCTTCACTCACTCATATCCCCATCACTGAGACTTCCTGCGCCTGTTCTCTCCGCCTGTGCTTCCCACTTATGACTAGAATATTGATGCTAATGGAATTAATTGCTTATACTGTTATTTTTTCTTTACCATGTGTATCGTAACAGCTTGGTCTGCTGGGGGGAAGAGAGAGGCAGGAGGGGTAGGAGCAGAGGGGCAAGCAGAGCAGAACTTGACTGAGTTGGGAAATTAAAAAAGAGAGCAATAAGTTGATGTGTGCACTGAGGCCTCCAGACCTCCAGGACCTACGAGGAATACCGTGCTCCTGATTAAACTCACAGCTATCATTAAAGCAGCGCCTGACTTGGTGCTTTTAATTGAGGAGCTTTAAACAGACACTGTGACTAGACTGCAAAAACGTGGAGAGGAAAGAATGATGCTGAAGGCTCCCTCTCTGTGCTTTTTTCCACCACAGGCCACTGCTGCTAATGATGGATCTTCCTGCTTTGAAGGCCACTGCTGTTAAAGAGGTAACCCAATTATTAATAGCATTTTTTTATTTCTTTGCAAGACAAATGCATGAGAATTATGCACAAGCAAGTCATGGACGTTGTTTTTTATAAACATGCCTATCTCAGGAAATTAACCAAAAGGTTTTTTCATATAGAATAGAATAGATCAATTCTGGTGTTTACAGCAGCAAAAACATAATAGAAAGAAATTTTCAAATAAATGTGGACCTTAGAAGAATGTATAAGAATAAAATAATACTGAAGAATTAAAAGATAAACAATAAATACTGTACTGTAAAGTGTTTTTGTTTAAATCAAAAACATCAAAATATTATAGTGCATTAGATCCATTAGGTACAGACTGATATATAATGTATATTTTTGGTGCTCATTTCTATTGCTTTGTTTCTATAATGACACTACAAGAAAACCCAAAGTTAGTCGGACAGTTAAGCTATTAATTATGATGACTGAAAATAGATTTTAATCCAAAAAGTTTACGTTACGCAAACAGTGCCTTGCGAAAGTTTTCGCCCCCCTTGAACTTTTTGACCTTTTGCCACATTTCATGCTTCAAACATAAAGAGATCACTTTTTTTTTTTTTTTTGTAAAACATCTGCACCTTTACTTTCAGTGCAGCAAACTCTCCATAAATTTTTATTATTATTTTTCCTTTATTTAACCAGGAAAAGTCCCATTGAGATTAACAATCTCTTAAGGAGTCTACAGGGAGTCCCTTGGCCAAGACAGCGGCAAAAGATTACATTACAGTTTACAATTACAGAATTAGAAATTCATAAAACAAAGTTACAAAACCATAGATCTCATTTGGCATCTTTGAGCAATCATTTAAAACGTCCCATTGAAATCAAATCCTTCAACTTCCAGTCTTTCTGAAGATTGTTCCATGCTGTGGGGCAGAGTACCGAAAAGCTGTCAATGAAGCCTTCCAGCCCAAATGCTTTGCCTGAAGGTTCATTCATTGCTTCTATCTGATGCTTCATTCATTGCTAACTATTGAGCAGCAAACGCACCTACATTACAGCCCCTCATAATAAAAAAAAATCAGAAAACAGTAGCAAATGAGTGCAATATTGTCAAAATAAAAGTTTTTGTTATACACATGAGTCATTACTTTTAAGTAGTGATGGTGAGATGAGGCTTCATGAGGCATTTGAACTGATTTGGCCAAATTGCTTCTACGCGTCCCCAACACAATATGAGGCTTCATGTGATACCCTTTCGCCACCTACTAAGGTTGTCAAAAGTATCGATACACTCAAAAGGTATTGATACTGAAAAGTTGTATCCGGATACAATACTCATTTTCAAAAGTATCGATACAGCCATCTAAAGTGCAGAATTAGTGAAAAATGCACTTTCTGAACTTACTGTGTGATTGAATAAGTCTGTGCATTTTCAGTTTCAGACTTTTTTTAACAGGTGTAGCTGCTGAGAATTATATTTTATCAAGCTTGCTTAATATTGGGCCAAAAATGGCAACCTCAAAACACTATTCTTGTTGTTTTTTATTTTATTTTGTAGTCATTAGTAATGAAAATATTTCACTGGATTTAAATGTTCTTAGTGGGGTTAAGAGTAGTGAGATGAGGCATTCGAACCGTTTGGCCAAAGTTGCTTCATCACGTCCCCACGGTTCATGAAGCTTCATGTGAACACTATGTCACCACCTACTGGTGGAGTGCAGAACTATTGTTAGTAATAAAATCTGTGTATTTGATTTTTTGTTTTTGCAATTGTTTTTCTTGTTTTTTTTTAAGCATTTAAGTTCACTTTAAAATAGTTAATAGGTATAAAATCTTTAGTAAGTTTTTTTGTGTAAAATGTCTTTAAAAGAGAAAAAATCATTTAAGGTACACTGCTTTTCTGATATTTTAGCTAAATAAGCTCAAGCAGACAGTAAGAGTGCAAATTGGGAAATGATGAAAAGGTGTCATTTTATTCAAGGATGCATTTAATCATGCTTCTCTCTGAAAACAAGATCATGGCTACTTTTCCAATGTAGCTAAACAAAACCCAATCTTTTCTTCCTCACATCTGAGTTTTTCATGGCTTTCAGAACAGCAATATTTGAATGTTTTACCTTCAAAGTTGCTGTTTTTAAAGCGTCTGGGGCCTGAAAGTTAATTTTACATTTCATCTGACTCCTATGTTATCCTTCAGACTCCCCTCCAGCAAGGTGGTCACCAAACCACAAAAACACATCTGACGTAATTCTGCTCTCTTGTTTTTTACCAGTATTCATGTTATGATGCTATCACATTGTTTGCTCAAATTCCTCAACAACTTATAGTAACAAACCCATCTCCAAACATGTTCTCCCTATGAACATGAGAGTTTCAATTAAATTCAATTATATTATTTATATAGTGCCAATTCACAACACGCCATCTCAAGGCATCTTTACAATTCAACCAGATCATACAGTCAAATTAAATCAGCTCATTGACTCAAAGGCAACCCCTCACACCAAGCATGCTTGTAGTGACAGTGGAGTAGAAGACTCCCTTTAAACAGGAAAAAACCTCCAGCAGAACAAGCTATTAATCAGATTGCTGCTGTAGAGTTACTAATAAATGTAGGATATTTGTGTTAAAAATTTGCCTGTTTTTATCCTAATAACTCAGAAGGAACTGGTATGTCCTGCTGCATAATTTAATACAAAATTACATGAAATCAATATCATCAACATTTTAATTAATCATTTTATATGTTATTTAACATTTAATGACAAATTGAACTATCTAGTCGCGGGTAATTTATAATTTATTGAATATATTTACTTTTTTAATCACATTAAATAAGATATATATAAAAAAAACAATACATACAGTACTACATTCGCATTTTATGGTGCATTTATCTATTTCAAAGGAAATAATTATTAATGGCATGGATTTTTTTATATTGGCTGCATCAAAAACTGAATCAAAATGTCTCAAAATGTCAAGAAACACGTTTTTTCTGTTATTTTCTCGGAGGAAACGGCATGCACCGGTTCTGGTTCTGACCATAAACCAGGCGTTGAAGCTTCATCGTTCGTCTCTTTTGACAGGATATGCATAGCACTTAACTCAAATCCCCATTGAGGATTTTATGTAATCAAATTATTCCCGTAAAAACAGATTTTGAATTATAGGAAAACCTTCCCCTGCCTGTAAAACCCATTCCCATTATGCTCACCAACAGCACAGCTATACTTTGCCTCAGACACATGATGCTGTCCTGGCTTCTCTCATCATCTTGTCCCATCTTTCTCCTCCTTTAAACGCCTCCTCCACACTTCTGCAGTGTAGCCAGAAACTTAACCGGAGGTCTTTGCTGCCCACCATCGATCTGCGTGTCGTAATGATGCTTGAGAGATTGCCTGCGCCGGGGAGCTGGAGCAGGATTAAGGAAGGCATGGATTGTCATTGATTTCTATCTGATACAATCATTTCATTTGGGCCCCGATCTTTTTCCTGCAGCACTGCGAGCCAATCCGCAGCAGAGGTTTTAAATTCCCCCTGTTGGCCTCCACACTTTAGGAGAGCTTTATGCTACAACATGCCACTGCACTAATAGGGTTCAAACCTCCTGTTGTCCTTGAAATTCCAACTAAACCTAATAATTAAGACCAAACTCACAACTAGGAACCCAAGAGGCCTTAAATAAATAGAGGTCTGATGGAGGATCTCATCTGAACAAGCAGAGAGGTCTGTTGGATATTATAGAAAGCAACCATTTATTTGGAGATATTTATTAGTGTAGCAAATATCCCTTTTTTGCCCTTTGAGAGGCTTTTCTAAGAGAGAAAGTTCAAAGGTTAAAGTTCTTCTAACTACAATGTTTTCATTAAATTAATATTTTTTTCAAAAATAATACATGCAGAGAATGCCTCGAGTGGAGCAGAAATGTATAAATAATTTAGTATAAATATAGTATCTTAATAATTGTTTTATAAAATTTTACTGGTTCAGAATATATTAATACTTCTGGATACAATGCCAGCATTGACATGAGAAGATTCTGCACCAATAGGAAGTGCAGGTTCAAGTCGCTTCAGACGGAGCTCAGGTGTTTCGCAATCCTCGGAGCTCAGATTGTTGTTCCTACTGTGTTTCATGTTCCTAACGCCTCTTCCTTCAGCTTTTGCAGGGTCAACAGTAGGAACACTATCCAGGGCAGGAAAGGAGCTCCAGACTGCTGTTCCAGATGCAGGCAGCCTTACAGATCTCACTATACAACGGACACACACATGAATGGCGCTGGTCAAATTGGAACTACAGCCTGCCAGAAAAAAACTACAAAAAACAAAGGTAGCAAACGACTGAAGCTGTTATAACATAAAACATATGAAGGTGTGTAGATTAGCATGTTTGACACACCACATGTGTAGAAATAATGTACATTTATTGAACCCTGTAAGGTGCGTTGTCCCTGTGTGTCCTGTTAAAGGACTTAGGGTAACCATATAGAACCTATTAGCACCTACGGAGTCAGGGTGTCTATGTGCTCACTGCACTAGCGCCAGGAAGCAGGTGGCTTCCTGGTCTTAGCTCGTTTCTAACTTTCGGTTCTTAATGTTGTGAATGCGCTTCTTGTGTCCTTACCAGTTTTTGTGATTTTCGGATTAAGCATTTCAGGCCAAAACAGAACAAAAAACTAAGCTAATTTAGGGTGAACCTTGGTTGACTGCTGTACCTGATTCTGAGTTTTTGATTCTCGAGCAAGGAAAATAGTTTAGTTTGATCGTTAAGCCCCGCCTCTAACCTTTTCCCGTTGAGAAACGTTCCTCCCACTCTGCATACAAGTGAAAACGCGCCCATATTTTAATAAAGGTAATGAAAAGATACCTCTGTAGGAAGACTTTAATGTTAGTTAAACCTCAATAACCATAAAATAACTATTTTCATTAATTTCTGATTGAACTATTCAGATAATTGTATCATATTAAACCTCACTTACAATATTCACCACTGTTCGGAGTTTGCTATTTATACTTTTTTCACTCCTCTGAGCAAGGAGCAGTTGTTAGAGTCTCAATGAATCACACGGGATACCCAAGGCTACGTGTGGATATACCGGACCGCCGCATAACAAAGAGTCTTCCAATCCAAACAGGCTTTGGCACTGCGCTAAACATGGTCCTTCAAATGATGTGCACAGCCTTCCAGAGGAAAACAACAGCCACTCATTTCACATGAAGTGATTTTCATACAGAGTAAATCTCTAGTATTAACAGCAATAAGTTTCACGTAGCTATAAACTTTGTTAAAAGCCGCTGAATTTGAACTTGGTACGTTTAAAACGAGAGTGTTCAAGTGTGCCACCTACAGGCCAAGAGGAGGTAAACTTGTAGCTCTCACCTTAATGTCTGGTTTTTATTAAGCCTAGGCAAAAATTTACACTAGAAGACTAAATTCAGATGCACTTTTCATCCAATCACAAAGCTGGTAAAAATAAATATTTTCAGAATATAACCATTGTTTTTTTTGTTTTTTTTTTAGAGAAGGAAACAACTTTCTGAGCCAAAAGACTCTCTGCTTGACACTTTCAGCCTGCGTGACAAAAATGTTGGACACCACTGGCCAAGAGGCAAAACCAGATGTTTGGCAATAGATTAAAACATCCAGGTGGTTTTCCCAGCACTTACTTACCTCAGCAAGAACTGGGAAGCTGTTCAGATATGGTGGAAAACCCATTGAGAAATCCCTCACCCTCTGCTGGAGGCTTCAAAAGTCTGGAATAGATTTTCCCATTTCTAGCAGGACAACAACACTAAACATGCAGCCAGAGCTACTGCCATATTAGTCTGTAA
This sequence comes from Cyprinodon brontotheroides, assembly GCA_018398635.1. Classification (NCBI taxonomy): domain Eukaryota; kingdom Metazoa; phylum Chordata; class Actinopteri; order Cyprinodontiformes; family Cyprinodontidae; genus Cyprinodon; species Cyprinodon brontotheroides. Next base: position 36,474,868 of record JAGKQL010000009.1, read on the forward strand.
GATCCTCTTCTGTACAAATGAGAATCTGTGGCAAGGCTTGAAGATTTCTTTTCTTCATTGGCCTTTCTTTAGCAAAGAAAATAGGTGAAAATATCAGTCTCTTAATGTGCAAAGCTCATAAGCTGATAGACATACTTTAACCCCACTGACTCATAACTGCTATGCTATATATGTATATGCTGCAGTAGTAGGCGGTTCCACAAAGTGTTGACTTTGTCAGCTGAACAGAAATACTTTTTAGATTTTTATTTGCACCAAAAACAAATAAAAAACATTGCTTTGTTTTCCCTCCTGTCGACTATTAAATGCTTCTCTGTGTTCTCTCATATAAAACCCTTCATAAGACACCATTAAACACCATTAAATTTGAAGAACCTCAAGGCATCACTGTCAGGAAATGTATTTCATCAGCTCAGTATGCAATGCAGCCTTCTCATGCATTTATTGTACAGGGATTCTTTCACACCTTGAAAATGAAATATGATCTAATATTGAATGATCTAATATGTTTTTGATCCTTTCTGTTTTTCTCCTTCTGCTGCCTGATTTAATATCCCAGAGTTCTGCACTTCTGAGATGATGAATTTCGAATGCAGGTAAGATGCTGACACAGACATGCCTTGGAAAGGGCTTGTTTCCTAGCATGCTCTTCAATTAGTCAATTTACGTAGGAAGGCCTGGATTCACCTTCAAAGCAGGGGAGCACACATCCAGGCTGTTATTGATTCGGTCCTGCTTTTCCTCTTGGCCATTGATTAAATCTCCACCGTCGTTTACAATACAGGCCAGGAGGTGGGCGAAACTGCTCGGCTATGCCGTCAGTTTTCCAGCCCTGCCACATGGAGAAATAAGGCCAGTAAAGGTGAAGTAGAGAGGATTGGGATGAGAGACATCCCCCATCCCCAGTTTCTAACTTCAGGAAGAGATTTGTTCCTTAATGAAAGTCTCACTGAGGTAAAGAGAATGGTCACGGGGGTAAACGGGATTTCAGGAGACGTGCTCTCATCACCAGGCCTGCTTACTCTCCCAGCCACTGTAGATCACAGTGGCCTAATCAAAGTATTTGACCTCCCAGATTGATTTATTGTTATCAACTGTGAGCCAGGAAGACTTCAGAGGAGGCCTGTGTTGTAGGGAAAGGCACCTTGGGACCGAGACCCTCCATCACTTTAAACATGACAGAATCTAAAGGTACAGAGAATGAGCCTGGTGCCGGTTGGACAGGATGAGCGAGTAGCTGCGCTGGTAACAGTTTGCTATGGAATAGTGGGTCCCAAGGGTCAACAAAGCTAATTGGCTTGATGAGAAAACAGGCTGCTTTAACAAGGAAAACAAACTTATTAGACTATGATTCTCTCTGTTTTATAAGGGTTCCACCAATTCGTTTGAGAAACAGCTTTTCTTCCCTTCTGTTTTACAACCATTTGTTTTTTTTGTTTTTTTTTTTCTTAAACAGCCCTTATGTGAAACATCTAGGTTGGTTATTAAACATGAAACCAGCAGGACAGCCAGATCCTTAAAAAACAGCTCCACCTCCACCCTTTCTCACGTTCTCCAGGCATGACTGCACTGCTAGCTTTATGTCAGGGGTGTACGGGGTGAGGTGGCGATAAAAAAGAGCAAGGCACATAAAGCAGCATCTGCCTACACAATCTGCACCACATCAAGTGGCCAATCTGTGACGGCCACAGGAAGCACAAACACACTCCCTGCGACTAAACGCTTCGGCGGGTTAAACAGTAACTTACATAAACTGTGAAAGAAGTAATGGAGCTCCATGTTTCACTGCTTGTCCTGTGAATTAAAACAGAATCCTCTCACATGTAGAAACAACATGTAAATGAACTCAATAGGACTTTCTTTCAAAGGTGCCACTCCTCTTGATCAAAGGTAAAATAATTGTTAGTCTGGTCAGCTAGGCTAACATACGCCGTATATATGGCATACTAGTCTGGAAAGTAGCCTGATTTTAAATGGTGGTTAGAACAAGTTAGAATTAATCAGGTAAATACAAATGTGAGTTCGATTCCCGGCCCAGGGTCTTTCTGCATGGAGTGTGCATGTCATGCGATGGACTGGCGAACTGTCCAGGGTGTACCCCGCCTCTCGCCCATTGACTGCGGGAGATAGGCACCAGCACCCCTTGTGAAACCACTCGGGATAAGCGTGCTAGAAAATGGATGGATGGATGGATGGAGAGATGTAATGCAAAAGTCCCAAGCCCCACTCCCACAGACAGACACTCTGGGTCCCTGAGCAAAGACTCTTAACCCCACACTGCTCCCAAGGCACCGCAAAATGGCAGCCCACTGCTCCCCAAGGCGCTAACCATGCAGAGATCGCATTTCGTTGAACTTGTGACAGTGTAATGACAATTTTAAAAAAAGCTGGGGGGAAATATAACACAAATCATTGAATAAAAATCAGTGTATAAATTATTTTTGAAGTATAACGTTTAATAAATTTATTTTGGCTTTTGACGATATATGGGGACAAATTTCTAAATTTGATTTTACTGCTTGTGAAATAGGACAATCACGGATGCAGCTTAAAGTCGTAGGGAAGCGGCTTGTTCCAATGGTTGCATTTCCGAAATCTCCCGAATGGTGCACAACACTTGGCCACAAGTTGGTAGCACTGAATTGGTGACTTAGAAATGACACTGTCAAGGAACGCCATGGACAGTGGAAACATGCAAGAGGAGAGGAGAGTTTAGTGTCGGAGGTCTTGGTCATCCATTTTTATTTAGAGGAGGAAAAAGCGGGATCGAGCGATGTTGTGGGAAGAGGACGCCAGGGCGGCAGAAGCTTGGTTTGGTGTAGAAGGCTTCCAGCCGCATATGTTTGAGCCCTTGCCTCTCGCAACGCTGCCAGTTCTCTGTTAGCTCCCCACGCTTCGCCGGTTAAGATTGCAGACGCCCATCCCCGCGAACACTGGGACGAAACTCAATGGGAAAGGAAAGGATTCTGGTTTCTTATTTCAACCGCTGTGTATATTAGCTGCCACATATGAATCAAGATGCTAAGTGACCAAAAAAATTTGATTGACAGGATGACCGCTGATATGATTGGCTCAATTTAGGTGTTCAGGCTGATGTAGAACTAACTGGCCTGCAGAAGATAACGAAAAAGAACACAGATTTTAAGACATGATTTTATTTTAACCTCTTTAAACCCACCGGGTCGCCGGCGACCTTAAGTGAGGGTAATAATTCAGAATTCATAAAATTCCACCGGTAAATTTTTTACCAGCAGGTGGAGCCATTGTGCGAAGCTCCAAAATGACACCAAAAGTTCCAAACCCCACAACTCTGGAACTGTTGTAGCTAGAGGTCCTGCCTTTTCTCAAGAACAAATATGATACAATAAAACCTGCCTTTTCTCAAGAATGTCTTCTATTACTGCTGTTCAAAAAAGACCTATCATTTCCAAGAATAAAAAAAACAACAACTTTGAGTCATGTTTGAACTGATGTGGAATAGTCTGTCTTCTAGTCGCCTAATTTTAATTTATATATTAGGAAACTAGAGGCGTATTAGCTTTTAAATAATGTATTGCACATGTAATTTGGGCTTACAGTTCCTAAGTTATTTTGCTTTTCCTTTCTTTGGGTATGCAAAATAGACGAGGATTACCCAAAAATTAGGTGGATGTTAAGAGGTGAAACAACATTTTTTTACTTTTTGGACAATATGGTCTGATAAAGAGTACATTTATATACATGTTTAAGCCAAAATGATTTGAAATTTAAATATGACATCCCTGCGACTTTACATACAGACATATATCTCTACATACATACATACATACATACATACATACATACATACATACATACATACATACACATACATACATACATACAGATTTTCCTGATGGAATTGAAATTAAGGCCAATACTAGGAAGCAAATATATTTTGCTGTTGGCATTGGGTACCGCTGATAATATTGATATATTAATTATATAAATATATTTCAGTCTAATTGTGAAAACTTTGTAGTATGTACACATTAACAAGTAAACTTTGTTGCTTGACCGCTATGGTTACAGAAGAGTTCTAAACCTTTTCATCAAAAATGCAGTTTTTTCCAAAGCTGGCATGTTTCCATTAGATCCTCTTTCCTTTGAAATATAATTTCTGCAAATTGACAGTCAATGGAAACATAAGAACTGACGTCAGTCCCTCCTCTCTGTACATGAAATACTTCTTTCTATAAGATCTCAAATCCATAACTGTTGTTAATATTTTGACCCGACTCAGAAAGATTTGAATGGTTATGAATAAGTTTCCAAGGCATTGCTAATGTATTAACTGAGGTTTTCCTATTTCAACAGTCATAAAACTTTGTTGCGTTTATTCAGAGATGAACTTTGTAAAGTTTACATTCCCTGAGGAAGAGTGCAGGCCTGTTCTGGAGTGCAACTGGCATATGGGCACATGAGACGATATGTCACGTCGAACATAAAGGGGCCAGGTTATAGAGTGAGAGCAGATGCAGTCCTCCAGGGGTGTTGCTGGCACCAGGCTGCTTTACTTGGCCCCTGTCCATGTTCTCCCACCACTGAAGGACTATAGGAGATGCCTTTAATATGGCTTTAAGTCCCAGAGAACAGCGGGGAACCAAGGGATCCAATTTAATTCCAGCCAGCTGCCCAACTCGCCTGCTTGCAGGCCGCCATATGTAGTTCTTACTGTGGGCGAGCAATTTGTGTGCTTGTGTGCATGAGAGTTTCCATGTATTAATGATTCTTGCATAAGCAAAGAGCCAAGACAAGCCAACATGTCTTTATGTATTTGTCTGTTTTCTAAAACTAGTTGAAGTTTCAGCCAAAAACAAAAAGATGATGTAACCTCTAAACAAAACTATCAGTTTCCAGGGGGGAAAAAATTGTAACTTGAAGCATAAAATAAAATTAAATGTATTTTTGAAACAAATATTTTTTTTCCAGACATTTTTCTTATGGATGGGGGGGCATGAAAATCTACCGAGCTGATAGGGCAAAGCATTTTTGTGAATGCACAAATACAAGATAATTCAGTTTGCAGAGAAGGTTACAGTAGGAGGACACATTTATAAACAATCTGACTTTAATCAATTTTGGGGTTTATCAGCAAAAAAGACAAATTAATAAATAGTAATTTCATAGCATTTTAGTATCTTCCTTTTTTTTTGTTTTTTGTTAAGGTTGGAGATTATATGTCTAGAGCATCATTCTGTAGTGTCTGTCAGCACTGTGGAACACTGAGACGGGACATCGTCAACAACTGTAGTCAGAGTCATTAACAATCTGTGAACAACATAAAGTATGCTGTTAGAGATGCGCTAACAGTGGACCTTGTACATTAGGGAAGAAAAAAAATCCAGCTTTTGGACAGATGAAATACACTCTTTACATTGACACCATGTTGTTTCTTTGCAGTAAAATTGTCCTGATATTACTGACTTTGATTAAATCTGGAGCCTAAAAAAGATGATCTATCACTTGACATGTAAACTGTTGACAACAATTCATATGTTGGATTGAGATGTTCAGCATAAACAATTACATATTAAAATTTAGTAATACTATTGTTCCAATCTGAATGAATTGATTATACATACGGTAAATAAATTTTGATAAACAAATATTGTTGATTTCTCTCAAATGTACAATTTCCGATGTTTGTTTCAGCTGTACCTCATTGGCTACGTCATTTGTACCTTTTTAATGGGTCAAGTCTTGTATCTGTAAATAAAAATTATTAATATTTTTCACTAAAGATACACAAATGTTCTTTAAAGGTACTGTAGCGATAATAAGGTTCATTGGTACAATGCTGTACTCCCCTAGGGTACAGCTGCCTTAGTTCTTTTGTAGGTCGATTTTTGGCCCTTTATTTCTTATGCTACGTTCAGACTGCACGCGCTAGAGGCACCAGAAGCAGCGAGTTTACATACAAAGTCAATGGTTGACACACATCAAGGCACAGCAAAAGGTCCTGCAGCGCGTCTCGAACTTCTGAACCAGTGCCTCATGAGCTTCTAAGCATCTGACTCGCTTCAGAAGCAGCAGCTGTTGGAGTTGGAAAAATTTAACTTTTGCTGCTCGATGCGCCACATCAACCAATCAGAGAAGCTGATCTAGGAGCTGGCAGGGAGAGAAGATAGCACTGCTGATGCAGAGTGCTATGATCATTCCTCTGAAACAGTTTATTAAAGCCTAAATTAACTGAAAATATCGAAACCTGCCAGCAAAATATGTTCGATTTTATTATCCTGGTGCCTGCAGTTTGGATTACGAATGTAAAAATGCCTTCCAGCCGCTGCAAATAGTAGTGGAAAACCGCAAAGGGGCGACCGGGCTTGAGGAAGCTGGAGTTGAACCAACAACATACAAAATTTATCAATAATCACTTTTTTATTACTGTTAAAAAGCTGAGCAGAAAATAAGCAACAGAAAAAAGTATCAAATCAATTTCAAACTAGGTTTTCTTTAACTAAAACTAAAATCTTCTTTCTCATTTTGACATTCCAAAAACAGAAGGTCTCAACACTCCTCGCACTTCGCTGAAAACCAAACCCAGTAGCACAGCTTCTATCTCCAAGAGCAGCAAAAGGCTGTGAAGCTGAGGTTTGACATTGGGCCTCTGGAGTGCTCACACCCTAACCTCAGGAGTGACCCCCAAACCGCTGCAGACTTCTGAGGCCAACCTCTCTCAGAACAACTGCATGACATTTACTGCACACAGGAACTCACAGCTCCATCTATACAGCCTCATAAACTCTCAATGTGTGAAGACAAGTGTGTGATTGTATTAGTGTGTGAATCACAGGTCACTGTGTCCTGCCAAAGTCCCTGTTAACCTGAGATTTGCTTCTATTAAAACCAGTGTTCGAGTTTGGGAAGGAATTCCTCCTGTAGACATAAACTGAAGGCAGCCAATAGTCGGAAAGATATCCTTTTCTTCATGTTGCATGAAAAGCATCTGAGCAGCATGCAGCTTTCAGATCCCATTAACTCTTTAAAGGTTGGCAAAGTGTCACCATAATCTCTCTGCCATATCAGATGACAGATTGGTTTCATTCCCAGGGTTGTCTCTCTGCACGCATCTGAATGGTGGATAAATGAGGAATGAGAGTGTTTTTTCACAGATTTTGTCTAATCCTCCTTTTTAGTGAAAACTCGAACTTTTATAAGATGAAAAAATATAGAAAGAACTTAAAATTGTTCTGTGTTAACATAAAGTAAGAAAATAGATTCTTATGGAGTGAATTTTGTTTCATTAATGTTGCTGACAGCTTTTTTTTTTCATGTAATCCACAAATAAAAGTTTGAAAAACCCCACAGTAAAAAAAAAAAAAAAATCAGAATAATATTACTGTTTTCCTAGATTAAAAAAAAATATCTAATGTTTTATTTTTTCAAATTTCCATTTTTTGATTATTGGCCAAGAGCGAGTGTGCTGGAAGAGAATGTGATTTATGTAACGCCATTTGAAAATGTATATCGTAAAATTGAAATTGAAGAAAAAAAATATGAAAAATAAAAATTTGAAAATAGCTCATCTTTAAAGAAAATTTTAAATAAATAAGGTTTAAATAACTTTAATTTTAAAGAATCAAAATATGAAAAGAATTTTGCTGGGTAAGATTTTTCGTCGTCCAGGTCATAACCATTCCAACTCAATCCACTGGACTTGGTTTCAGACTTTGATGATGTTTTGCTTCCCATCCAGGAAGCTTTTTCAATTCAAAATGTTATTTTTGAGTTTTAAAGCTTTTTATAGTAGCCCAACAACTTGTTTCAGCTTAGAAAACATGCAAGTTGAACCAGAAGAAAGGCTCCGCCCCTTAGGAAGGGGGAGTCGTTTTTGGTCTTTTTTTAGCCTGCAATAGCCGATACCATGCTAACCAAGAACGCAAAATGACACCCGATTTTCTAAGCCGAAGCAAGTTTGTGGGCTACTATGTGAAAGTTGGAATTCAACGTTTATTCTGACATTTTGAATTGAAAAAGCTTCCTGGCTGGGAATCCAGTAAATTGTTTTCTTTTTTGAAATGAAAAGAAATAATAAAAAAAAAGGTGAAAAACTGCAACCTGAGAAAACAGTAAAGTTACTCTTAAAACAGTTTGATAAAGTTGCAAAACTTTACTTTTTAGATTTTATATTTGCATTAACAAAACATGTTTTTATTTACACAAAAAATGGGACAAAATTCACTCCATATGTTGTTTTATTATAATTTTTCTATTTCCTTAATTGACATACGACATGTATTAAGTATCCATGCAAATGCATCAACAAATACTACTCAGATCTATTGCTGAACTTGGTCATAACGTATGTGTGTGTATATTTATATGCACTATTGCCAACAAGCATTGGCTAATTTACTGCCTGAGAGTCCTCTGCATGGACGAAGCGCTCCATCCAGGGATGCATAAATCTCTGCAGCATACAGCTTATTGGACTTTTTATGCTGAAATTCTGCTTGCCTTTCAGTGTTACAAACAATGTTTCCTTTAACAGCACAATCTGTTCTACACAACTGCCGTTTGTTTTATGGACTATATGCTTTGCAGGGTAACATTCACCAGGAACAGACACAGAGAGCTGAGCATAATGAACGATTTTTCCTCTGCAATCATCTTAAAACATCATATTAAAAGGGAAAAATGTGAATTATGTACCGTGTCAGGCAGTATTTTACATCTTGTATTGCTCTGGTAAATCACCGAAAAGTCATTAAGCTTCCTGCAACAAAAAATGTTATAAATGTCATCATTCCAACATCTGTGCACCTCTCTTTGTGTCAGTTTCTATAGAGCCTCACGTAAGTTTTCACACCTCTTATTATTCACATGGTTTCAGAAACACAAATCTTTATCTACTTGATCTGTATCTAGTTTAATATCTTTGTCTGGCTCACATAACATCTTCATCTGTGTTATCCTGCAAAGCAAAAGCATGCATAAGGATGAGGATTGTCATTGTAATTCAGACATTGAAGGCGGTGCGATTATTTTGGAAACCCAATGTGACATTTTGGAAAATTGTTGCTGTATTTAGTCTCACATACTTCTTAACTTTTTCCTTGTTTAAATGAATGTACTATTTGGCTTCTATAATGTATTTTCTTCTGCAAAAAGAACTTTTATATGATCAATATTTTATAAATTTTATCTATAAATACAAATTTTCTGTTAAGAAACCTATTTTTACTCTTTTTGAGTAGTCCATAGAGCCACCGTTGAATCCCATAGCTGTTAAGACAAAAAAATTCTATATTCATTAACTCATTACCTATTAACTGTTTTCATTTCATGTTTTTATTCCTGTGAACTTTTCCTGTATTTGAGTCTGCTTCTTTTGTTCTATTTGCTTTTGTAATATGAAAACTGTTTAAAAAAAAATCATGGTCCCTTCCCATGATTATCCTTCTTGGGGGAGGATTACCCTGAAAGCAGGATTAAACAGTCCTTCTAAGGACTTAATTAAAATATCTTCTTTTAAAAGCCATTGAAGAGCATTCTGTACTTTCTCCTCTTTTACACATAAATTTTTCTTCTGTCCTTTTGATTAAGAAAAAGCTTTGTCTTCACCGCACTTCTTCCTGTTAGGTTTCTGTTTCTGCTGCTGTTTTTTCTTTTTAAGCTCCCTGGATTTCTAGTGCGTTTAGTTTTCTTTTCACCATTATCCTAGTTATTATTTGATTGGCTATTTCTTGTTGTTGCCTTTTCTGGTGGTAGTTAGGGCCTGTGCTTCCAGGTTTTCCATTTGTTGTCCTCTGCTGCCCTCTTGTGCCTTTCTCTTGCTCTGTTCTCTATTCAGCCCTCACCTGTTTTCTATTTCCTCTATTAGCCCTCTCCCTGTCTCTGTCCCCTCCAAAAAGCTCTTTCCCTCTTCTCAGTTCCTGTTTGCTGGATCCTTTCGTCTAACCTTTCGCCATCGGCTCGTCTGCCTTCCTCGCTTCTCCCTGGTTCCTAGGATTTTGGTTTTCCCCGATGTCACCTTGGTTCTGGCTTCTGTTAGTTATTTTATTGGATTTTTTGATTCCTGCCCCTGTCAGTGCCTGAGAACCTTATTAAACCACTTAAATTCACCTCTCTGCCAACTCGCCTCTGCATTTGGGTCCTCCTCAACAAAATAACACCTTTTCCTGACACTTCCCTCTACATCAAGATAACATCCAGTCATACATTTTGGATAACTCGCTCCGTTTGGTGAGAATTCATCTGCACTGATGATCACTGCAACATTACTCAGTTACTTTAATCAACATTTTTCCTTTTCCTCTTTACCAGATATTCTCAAAATTATCATTTTTTTAGCTCAATGTATCTTCCAATCAGCTTTTAGCAGTTTCCCTTTTAGCAGTTTCATCAGGGAGATGGATTCATGGTTCTGTGTGCAAAGATCCAGAACTCAGGAGAAAGAATCTTTAATTGTTATACATTTCATGTATTCATGGGCGTCAGAGTAAAGGGGATTGAATGTTCCCATCATATAATAAGATTTTTATTTAAAAAAAAAAAAAGGAACAGCACATATTTTCTTTTCACTTCACTATTGTTCTGTACCTCATGTCAGTTTATGAAAGTTAATAAAATAAAACACTAATATGTGCCGCATGAAGGTAGTGTGCGCATCACAAATGCAACCATTATTACTCTTATAGAATTTGATGAAACAACCTTAAAATATATTTGTTAAACTGTAGAAAAGTAGTTTGCATTTTTTTGAAGTAGTTAAGGAATAAGATTGAAACAACATACCGTAGTAACATTGATGCTCAGCCAAGTTTTTGCGCTTCCAGTCAGAAGTCATCACCCAGAAATCAGACTTTTTAATGTTAACATTGAGCCTAGGCAGAGGTTCAACTGAACAAACTGATTGCTCGCTTTCATCCGCCTCCGACACAAACTAATCAGCTTTGAACCACGCCTCCATGAAAGCCCAATCAGCATCATCTTAAAAGGCCTCCAATCCAAAACTCCGTCTGCTACCCAAAGTGGAGGCAGTGTGTGCGCTATGTCAGACTTCAATTCAGATGACCTCGATTCAACCCAACTCAATCCCCTCCTCCATCATCGTAGCTAGAGCTTCTTCAATGTCATTCCTCCCGGACTCTTACTGTGTTCCCCATCTCATCTCAAACGGTCTGGCAGAAAAACCGGCATATTGACTCTGGTTCCCCTTTGGCAGAGGTTTCTTCCCAGGTTTCTTTATATAGTGCCAATTCACAACACATGTCATCTCAAGGCACTCTACAGTTCACCAGATAACACAGTCCAGTACAATTGATTCAAAGTTTTCTATCTAAGGAAAACCAGTTGATTGCATCGACTATTGACTCACATACAACTCCTCACACTAAGCATGCTTTATAGCAACAGTGGAGAGGAAAAACTCCCTTTGAACAGGAAGAAACTTCCAGCAGAATCAGGCTAAGTGTGAGCAGCCATCTGCTGAGTACCCACTGGGGTTCAAGGAGACAGAAGCAGAGATACAAAAAAGGCAACTGTAAAAGGCGGCCAAGTCCAGGTGAAACACACAGCAAGGCAGTCAATCTCTGTTTGTACTGAAACTGAAATCTCGGTTACAATGTAAATTCTAGTTGACAATAAAGATATTGAGTGATTCAAATGTTAAATCTCGATCTTAAAACTGACTTTTATAGAACAACAGCAACAGAAAAGAGAACTTTTAACTTAATACTCTGAGCTCTGTGAGCTTAACCTGGAAGCTGCTGCAGCAGTGCATGCTGGGAAAGCTGTCAATTTCTGGAGAAAGGGAAGTCTGCTCTGATGCATGCTGGGTAGAGAGGTGGGAGGGCCGAACATCCAGGACTTTGTTCGCTCAGTACTAGGCTGAGGCTGATGATCGCTTTCACAGCAAGCACGATGCAGAACCATATCAAATCCCACATATTACATATCACTTGCTGCTGACTCCATCCTGGAGAGAGAAATATCAGCCGTGCTGCTGCCATCAACACCTTTTTCTTATAGATATTAGAGATCGGGCCTGTTTTTCAGTGTAGTCCTGTTTTTCTTGACTGTGACTAACTGGATGTGCTCTCTCTTCATCCTCTGACATGGGAGCTGGATCAGGGAGCTCCTCTACCTGGCTGTGTGTTTCCTGGACTTGGCCGCTTTTAGTTGTTGCCTTTTATATCTGCTTCTGTCTCCTTCAACCCCAGTCGGCCTCAGCAGATGGCCGCTCGATGATCCAACTGAGTCTGGTTCTCTGCTGGAGGTTTGCTTCTTGTTCAAAGGGAGTTTTTCCTTTCCACTATCGCCACAAGCATGCTTAGTGAGGGATTGCTGAAGAGTCAATGAATCAATGCAATCAACTGGTTTCCCTTTAATAGGAAAACTTTGAATCACTTGTGCTGGATTTTATGATCTGGTGATCTGTAAAGGGCCTTGGAGATGACATGTGTTGTGAATTGGCGCTATATAAAAGAAACTGGATTGAAAAAAATGAAAATATCGAGAAACGGCCCATAAAGTTTCTGTTCGCCCTCTAGTGGATGACAGTGGATGACAGTAACACTACAGCACAAAATGAAAACAATTTCTAACCGGATGTTATTAATTAATCTGACTAAAATAGATTTAATCTAATAAACCATTAATCATTAGTAAAGCATTTATTTACATCCATAGAGTTAAAATATATCTAATTTAATGCAGAATCCTTTTACTTAAGTATCCTTATAGTTACAGAACATAAGAAGAAGAAAACCTTTGATTGAATATCCTAATTTAGAATAGTTGAATTTGCTTTCCCGGTGTGTGAAAATGTGACAGAACCTCCAGAAAAAAAGAAGAGATCTCTAAGAGGGTAATTATTTTTGACAGCAATTCAACAGACGTTAGCCTGTCTTAAAAGTGCACTTTGTTCACATCAACTCATCTGAGCCGACGGATCCTTTGACGTGTGAGTTTGGGTGTTTTGCTTGTAGAACAGCAGAACAGAATAAAGGGTGTTTGGAGGGGAAAAAAACAGAGATGAGGGATTTTAAGGACAGGGAAGGGAGGGAGAGGTGGCGGTCAGTAATGGGGTCAGCCTCAAAGACGAGGACTATAATCCATCAGCAACCTTTACTCCCACACACCCACCTTCGCTCCACAGGGGGGGAGGATACCTCTGGATGTGGAAGCACACTCACACCGAAAGGGCTTGTCTAACCCCCGCATCAAACTCCAGCCAAACGTCTGTTGTTTGATGAAAGCCAGAATGCCCCACCAGATCGCCCAAATCCCCCTTTAACTTTCCAACAACTTTAGCATTACAGACCGATCTGTGTCTGTGTGGACAATATTTAATGCTCAGGGATTATCCTCGGGGTCCGACAAAGATTTTAGACCGCCGCTGTCTCACTGTGGGTTTACACAAGCTTTTGATGGATATCCCTGATTCTGTCAGGCAGCTGTGAGCTGTAGGTGTAGTTCTACCCTTTGGAGTGTTGAATCGCCTTTTATTGCAGTGTAGTTGCGTGTTAATTGTAGACCCCGATTAGGTGCCAGCTGGAAAACCAAGGAATATCCCAAGCTGTCATCAGCAGCTTGTGCCGAAGCCACAAAGACCCAGAGTTTTCACAGTCATCTGGCCTTTTTTTCCCTTTTTTTGTGAAGCTGAACGTGTTTGCCTCTCTTCTCTTCAGTCACCAGATGAGACGTTCAACAGCTACACCCTACTGAGATCAATAAAGCAGCAACGAGGAAAACAGAGACAGTGGAAAACCACAAGCTTACAGCTCGGATTCATTTTTAGTGCAGAAACGGAGCAAATCCTTCTTTCCTTTTAGCAGCGAATTAAGGGGATTGTAGGACGATGTTGGAATAATTCATTTTTTTTTTGTGTGTGTGTGTTTGCTACATTGCTTAAAGGGTGTACAGGCATTGAAAAACTTGGCTGGCCTAACAAGTGAGTGGAATGAGAGCTTTAAACCTCCGGCCAGGTTTTTCTTGGAACAAGGCAATCTCCTTCGCTCACAGAGCCTGCATTTTTAATGAGAACATCTGCTCCGGTGGCCCTCTGGTGGAACCGAGGCTAGCTTAATCACACAGTTGAGCCCCCTATCTCTCTCACAGTGGGATCTGCTCAGTCCAATGATCAGACAGGGCTCGCCACTTTGCACTGAAGCAAAGCACTTGCTGCTAGAGAGAGCAGAAAAGGCAAAGAGAGCTCAAAGAAGATACTGGGATGGAAACTTTCCCACATCTAGTGGAAG
>JAGKQL010000009.1:36494092-36575511 GCA_018398635.1 Cyprinodon brontotheroides
TTTGGTCGGCCCGATTTTGTCCAATTTTAGGCCAAAAAGAGTGATTGAAAATAGGGTTGTGTTTAGCCGTCTGAACTGTCGTTTAGCGTCTTTTCGACCATCTGAAGATTGCAGCTCTTTATCTTTCAGTTTTGGATGATGTTTGGATGCATAACATGATGTATTTTCAAACAATTTTTGCTCTTTAGGGGGATAAATTGCTAAAAACAACACTTTTATTTTCATAATATATATTTTTTTAATCATATATACTATATGCTACAGTAATATCTTATCTTAACAGAAATAAAATTCATGGGGAAATTTGAAACCGAACTTTGGATCTCTTCCTCTGGATAAGTATCTAAGAAACGACTATCCCCCCCTAGGGTGACAGGTCAGTGAAATGTTGTCTAACTTTTGCAATAATATATTTGTGTGTAACCACAAAACAGAGTTAAATCAGAGGTAGCAAGACTTTTGCTTAGTTTTTCTGAAGATATTTCTTCACCTACCCAGGAGTCTTTGTCAGTTCCCTCGGCTCACACTAGAGCAACCTGTAGTTCTGATGTTTTTAAGCCATATGGAGGTCCATTCCCCTTAGCACACTCCAAGTCAGATGCAAATAAAAGACCCATCTGTTTTTCTCATGGGACAATTAGGACTTTTGTTGTGTAGATAAATCGTGTAAAGATCATAATGATTGTGTCTTTGTAATTTTTTTTAATGAGTTTAATAACAACTTTTTAGTTGTCAAAAGTGTGTTTTTTGATGTTGAGTTGCTAGCGTACGCCTGATCTTGCCCAGAGCGACTGAATCTTCTGTGTTGCTCCATGTGTTTTTGTATTTTTTTGGTTTTCCCAGTATAGGAGTCCTAGCAGGCCTCGGTACGCACTGGGATGATTTCCTTTTTGTCCGAGTTTTTGGGTTTTAAATGCACCGGTATATAATGTTAGGGGAAAATCTTCCTGAGTTTTGTGAAAACTCCAGACAAATAATAGCGTCTCCAAAGTCTGGGAAGGTGGTAAAAGGTTTTCAGAAAAATTAACGACAGTCCAGTTAGCGTTGGTTTTAGCATGTTTTGTGGTCGCCATGACTCATATCCCTGAGAATTAACACTTCTGCGTACTTTTTAACTTTGAAGGTACTGAAAACAAAACGTGCACATCTACATCTGACAGAGACATGCCAGACAATAAGCATAATCTTTTGGAAGATTTTCTTTTTTTTCCTGCTCTCATTATCAACAGTTTGTTGAAAGTTGTTTCATTTGAACTATAGTCAAAAGTTTAAATACGTTGCTTAATTTTCTTATGAACAACAAACGTAATTTTAATTTAAAAGGACTTATAGTTAAAGTAATTCTAAAAGTTGTTTTCTCTCAACATATTTTTTGCATTTTCTCTTAGTTTGCAGTTTTGCATGGCACAGAAAAATTTGAGAACCCCTTTTTGTTCTACATGAAGAGATTAACTATTTTCACTTTTAAATATGATCAGCATTATGTGTTCGGTCTGCAGGTGTCACAATAACAGGAAGCAAAATAAAAATGTTGCTTTGGGACAATACATTGATGACAGGAAGAAGAGATCTGAGCACTGTGGGCTACATGTAGCATATAACCTGGGCACGCACATCTAAAGACTACCTAAAGAGCCATTTGTCTTTCCTTTTGAGAGGAGAAACCAACATCACTGCATCCGTCCCCAGTGAAATGTTTGGGCTAAAACATCTTCTTATTGAAGAAATGGTGGATGCTATGTTGTAGCTGCTAGCTAATTTGCTTGTAGGTACTGTTTGATACGACCAACCATTCATTTTTTGTCTATTTTAAAAAAAAAACAAGTTTATGCTCAGTCATATTAGATCAAAGATGTCTAGGAACTAATTTATTTTCATCAGTGCCCTGAAATGAAGAAATGCAACAAGAAGAAGCCTTAAAGATTTACTGTAAAAGTGGAGCATCACGGCATTCACAAAGAGGAGATCGGGGCTCCTGATCCGTAGGCCCTGAGAACACAGGAGCCTGAGGAGGACCCTGGAGGGGCCTGACAGAGCCAGGGGGTTCAAGCCCCTATCACCTATTGAACAGAATCATTCCCACAGCATGATGCCGCCACCACAAGAGAGTATGCTTAGCGAAGGAGGCAGATCTTTTTTCCTGTGGAACCATCTACCAGTTTCAGTCGGTGAGACAGACACCCTGTCTACTATTAAGCTCAGGCTTAAAACCTTCCTTTTCTAATAAAGCTTAGTTAGAGTGGCTCAGTTTATCCTGAGCTATCTCTATAGTTTTGCTGCTATAGGATTAGACTGCTGGAGAGACATAGGGACCCCTTTTTCATCATTCCCCATCATTCTATTTCCATACTCCCATTCTGCAGTGTTTGTTAATTCCAATCTCTAACGTTCTGCGAAGTATTTCTCTCTGCTTTTCTGATAGTAGCTTCATCTGGTCTGTTGCCTGTTTGGCTGTGAACTCCATCCTGGAGAGAAATCATCAGCTGTGCTGCTGCCATCAACAGCTTGGTTTATAGATGTTGGAGATCATCCTGTTTTTCAGTGTAGCCCTGTTTCTCTGACCGTGACTGACTGAATATGCTCTCTTCATTCCTCTGACATGGGAGCTGGCTCGGAGCTCGTCTGCCTGGCTGTTTGTTTCCTGGGCAGGGCCGCCAGTGGAGCTGGTTGAAAGTTGCCTTTTATATCTCTGCTTCTTTCTGTATGTCTCTGCAGGAGGTTTCTTCCTGTTAAAAGGGAGTGTTCCTCTCCACTGTCACTACAAGCATGCTTGGTGTGATGGATTGCTGAAGAGTCAATGAGTCGATGCAATGACCTGGTTTTCCTAAGATAGAAAACTTTGAATGAATCTGACTCTATGAATTGGTTGAATTGTTTCTGTAAAGTGCCTTGAGATGACATGTTGTTGATGACAATTCGAGTTATATAAATAAACCGAATTGAATTGATTTAGTGTTTTTGCCACACATAGCATGTTTGTTGAAAGCCATCACTTTCTGTTGTTCCATGATATAAAATCCAATCAAATATGTTTTTGGTTGTAACAAAGCGAACACAGTTGTAGATACAATTGGAAGGTTGAACAGTTCCCCGTATAATCAGGAGCTATGCTTAAATGCTCTTTATCCTTTCAGACCAAAGAAACTTTTCAGAGCTCTGAACCATAAAGTTGTAGTGAAACTTTAGCCTGCCACCTCTAAATAGCCCCGTGAAAAAGTGCTTTCATGGTCTGGTTTTAATGGGGACGGGGCTGAGACTGGTATGAACATTGAAGCCAGAACAAACCCTCTGGTTATCCGTTCTACACAGCGAGAACAGGTGTGACCCCTGCCTTCTGTGCTTTTCAAAAGAAAAAGAGACAACAAGCTTAAAATTCAGCTACAGGCTGCGGCAACACGTTGATCTCTGAATAAACCAACTGCAGCTCTCTTTGCATGCCTGTGGCTGACACGCTCACATACATCAAGGCATAGCATTTCATTGCGTCAGGCGTGGTGTAAAGTGGAGGAGTTAAGTTTAAATGGGCCATCGTGTTTCACCGATCCATCATTCTGAGAGCAGTCTGACTTGCTTGAGGTCGGAGGAAAGAGAAGATCAGTCGCTTAGAAGGGGGCAGAAAATTGAGGTCAGAATGAGAGAAGTGTGGATTGACAGGAGTAAAAGTGATGGAAAGACAGTTTTATATACACAAAAAACCTTCGGTGGCGGTTCACAAGCAGAATCTGACTCCTTTATTTAGGTCTCATACACTGGTTGTGTAAAAATACTTGAAAAATTTAACCAAAAGGATTTAAAGAATACCCTACTGTCATTCAAAAATATTTATTTTTACCTACAGCCCAGTAAACCCAAACAAAATAAGCCATTATTGATTTACAGGCTCATTTTTTTTTTTTTTTGATTCCAAGAAAGTTTTTTAGTTAAAGAGCAAAGTGTTCCCCCTCTGAATCAGCAGGAAAACCTATTATATCCACTAAAGGTCAGGTGAGACTATCAGTTCTGTTCTGCTCAGTTTGTTTATATAAAACTAGATCAAAAGAAAAACAAAAACACTTCCAGTCCAGTTAAAGTGTACAAAAAAAAAATAAAAATAATAATAAGTTTAAGTGACTTTAAATATCCCAAAGTGAGAAACAATAATTGGTTTTGTTTTATGTATTTCTTTATCGTGGATAAATGTTGTACAATCAGAGGAGATTTCAACAGGTAAGGTTAAAGTAGAAGTCTGGTCAGCAAGGAATAATCAATGGATCATTATTTATACTTAAAACTAACACATTTGCGCTGATTTGATTAATTAAAATAATAATTTTTAATTTCGCGATCACTGAGTCTGGGAGCTGGCCATTTTGCCCAAATGTAGTAACACCCCTCCTCCTGCCATCTTCCAGCAGTGGCGATCACGGTTCTTGCGGTAAGCCCTAAGCGCCATTCTCCCGGCTTTACAAGCTAAATCCAATGGGAACTACTAGACACATTATGCAATCAACAACAATTATTGAAGATTTCCAGAGAACTTCACCATTGAAATTCACCAGAGCTTTATAGATGAAACTGACAATACCCGCGTGCATGGCGGCTTCGGATGTTGGGAATACATAGGGTAAAAGTGGAAAGAGGGGGATTTTGCCAAAACTGAACTTCTGGCCAGAGAAAAAACCGTAATATGTAACCAACATTGGAAGAAGAATGTTTTCAAGATGACTTGGATAATGGCGGCGTTGTGACAAACACCGGAGATACAGCACTGGGACTTGATCAACAGCGCGATACCGCACTGTGACGTCACTAACCAGTAGGTGGCGGTAGTGTTCTTTGACAAACATATGGTTGATGCCTCCAGTAAAGCGCATTCAAATGAAAATTACTCTTAATTAAAAACACTGATCATTTATTGAACAGCATGTAATAATTTCATATTTAAAAGAGTATTTTTAGGGGTTTGAATTCTCAATACGACCAGACTTTTCTTTCAATACAAAGCAAATTACCCAAAGAAACAACCATAACTTAATTGATACATGGTGGAGGCAGCATTATACTCTGGGCTTGAACTGAATTGGACAAAAAGGCTCACGCTTCATTCAAATGGCAATGAGATTAAATGTAGACTTTTTACATATGATCATTTTAAGACAAAAGGGAAAGAAATTAACAGAAAAGAGGAAAACAATCAGATAAAGGTAGGAGAAACATAAATGAAGGTAAAGATGTACAAATTAATTAAAGTCTAACAGGTTTATATCCTTTAGAAAGACTGTGGTTTCCTCGTTATGATTTAACTCTGAGTCTTAAACTTTGCAAGAAACAGATTTAGGTAAATAAGAGACTATTTTTGATAGAGAACACAGCCATTTTTTGTGTATGTGAACCCCATCTTCTCCATCTTACCTCTACATTGATCCTGTGGTGTACAGCCCACTGTGTTTTTGGAGAATACACAGTGGGCTGAAGCATAACAATAACTCAGCCTTCATTCATATAATTTATATTATTGGTTATTTTTTAAAACTCATTGAGATATTAAGGGGGAAAAAAAGTGATTTATTTTAAAATTAGGGGGATATTCCAGTAGATTCAGATGGGTAGTTTCTGGACCGACTGAACATTATCAGGTAATCCAATGGACCAGTGGCTCTACAAATGAAAACTCTCTGTTGGTGAATACCCATTAGCTTTGCATGTGTAGGAGTGCTGATTAAAAATCGTTTGGGTTTATATCCGTCCCTAAAAGCAGATTTGTGCTCCTGTGTTTTCCACCTCGGCCTGGACTGGCTGTCACAGAGACTCCCTCCCTCGTTGTTAATGTGAGGCCATATTAGTTTTGGTGTGCCTGTGTGTGGAGTTCACTGCGTCTGCAAGATAGATCTGACCTCATGATGGTATCTCTGTCTTTTGTTGCTTGACATCCCTCAGGGTAACTGGGAGGTCACTCTGCCAGCTGGTTTGGAGATTTACCAGTTGCGTTTGCTCCTCTGTGAAGATGCCTCAATGGTTTCTGGTCCAAAGCCAGGCAGCGCTTTTCTGGAACAAGGCTGCAATCAGACAGGATATCAGTTTCATTTGTTTTAAAAGTCAGTGCTAAGGTTTATATCTTTTAAAATGACTACAAAATCCTCACATGTGTAAATAAAAAATCCATTCTGGACATCATGTCAGAACTTTTTGAGGGAGATTCTGGAGTTTACAAAGCAGGAAAATCTAAAGGTTTTTTTTTTTTCTCTCTATCATAGATGTCTTAATATTTCCTGAAGTGTAAAATGAGTTTATTATTCACTGCAGTTGCCTCTAAAGGCTCCATTAGTCACTTAGTTGGAGTGTGATTCTGTTCGTATGCTCTAAACGTACACATAGGTTTGGATCAGCACAAGTGCAGTTTAAAACCTGTTGCATATTCCAAACAATAATAAGAAACTAAAAAATGTGTCTAGCCTGACAGAAAAGGTTTGAAATGCCCTAATAAAAAAAGACAAGAGTAGATTTTGGAGGAGCCTTCGTGAAATAGAGGAGCTCAGATCTGCCCTGGGAATGAAATATCCTATGGTGCCGTTCAAAATAACTTCAACATGTATAACTCTCAGTGTGTAATAATTACAGGGAGGTTAATGAGATTGCCAGTGTTCTGTCAAACCGGGACTGACTGAGGTCTGTTTCTGAGGAAGTCTAAAAGCCAATTGCAGAGGGGTGTATTGGTCCTGGTTCTGACATCAGTTATATATATTAATGTAATTATATATATATATATATATATATATATATATATATATATATATATATATATATATATATATATATATATATATATATATATATATATATATATTCTAACATGTTCTAACTGCCGTTAAGCTCTCAATCTGCAGGTTTACTAGTGGTTCTAAAATTTCTAAAAGTAGAATGGGAGGCAGATCTTTTTAGTTATCAGGCTCCTCTCCTGTGGAGGCAACTACCAGTTTTTTAGTCCGTGAGGCAGAACAGGGCCCTGTCTACTTTTAAGGCTAGGCTTAAAACTTTCCTTTTTGATAAAGCTTATAGTTAGAGTGGCTCAGGTTATCCCTGAGCTATCTCTATCAGGTTATCACTGCTATAGGCTTAGACTTTTGGAGGACATAGGGACGGCCCCCATTTCATCATTCTGCTTCATTCTCTCTCTGTTCTCCTATTCTGCAGAATCTGTTGGTTCAATCTCTAACCTTCTGCTCTCTCTGCTTTTCACTCAGAGTAGCTTTGCCTCGTCTGTTCCTGTTTTGCTGTGGCGTCATCCTGGAAAGAAACATCAGCTGTGCTGCTTCTATCAACACCCTTGTTTATAGATGTTGGAGATCACGGCCTGTTTTCCAGTGTGAGGTCCTGTTTCTCTGACTGTGACTAGTGGATGTGCTCTCTTCGTCCTCTGGCATGGGAGCTGCCTTGGAGCTGCGTCTGCCTGGCTGTGTGTTTCCTGGGCGGGGCCGCCTTTTACAGCTGCTTTTTTGTATCTCTGCCTCTGTCTCCTTGAACCCCAGTCGTATGGTGTCCTCGGCAGATGGCAAGCTCACACTGAAGCCTGGTTCTGCTGGAGGTTTCTTCCTGTTAAAAGGGGTTTTCACTCTCCACTGTAAGCTACAAGCATGCTTAGTGTGAGGGATTGTATTTGAGTCAATGAGGTCAAATGCATAATCAACTGGTTTTCCTTAGATAGAAAAACTTTGTATCCAATTTGACTGTATATGATCTGGTTGAACTGTGTAAAGTGCCTTGAGATGACATGTGTTGTGAATTTGGTATATATATAGATAGCACTGAATTGAATTGAATTGATTTATATATATATATATATATATATATATATAATATATATATATATATATATATATGCTATATATATATATATATATATATATATATATATATATACATATACTATATACAACGAAACCATGGTAAGACATCATTAGCAGCAAAAAGAAAAGCTTAATGCTTGTCCAGAAAGATAGCTGAATTAAGCCAGTTTTGAAAATATAAGTGCTGAAATGCTTAGTAAATTAGCAGAATCAAGAAAAAAAAATGGAAAGAAAAACTTGAATCTTTTCTGGTTGAAGAAAGAAATGTTTGGTTAAAATGGCAAAGAATGTGGAATTGAATGAGCAGCTTAGTGCTACATAAGAAACGTGATTAAAGTGTTGAAAAGTTGAAGTAATCTAAAACATCGACAGAAAGTTAATACAGAAATAAGCTAAACTTGGAAACAAAAAAGGCCAAAGCAGCTGAACTTTTAGTGGAATATTTGAAGTTTTCCATTCATTTCTCTGGGCCAGAAAAAGCTTAATATTTCAAAAATTATAATATTTGAAATCACCAAAATACATAGCATAACCCTCCAGAAGAAGCTGAAGGTTTTGATACCAAAACTGTTGAAATCGGCTGAAGTATGCGGGACTAGTTAGAGATGGAAAAACGAAACAGGAAAACAATACATTAATGCATTCTCCCTTGATCACCAGTCCTTCAGAAAGTTATGCCTGTGATCCCAGCTGTTCCACTTTTCCTATCAGATGCTGTGGGATGATGGTGTTGAAAGCTGAACTGAAGCCCAGGAACAGCATCCGTACATGGATGTTCTTCTCCTCCAGATGTGCTAGGCTCAGGGGAAGAGCAGAGGAGATGGCGTCCTCAGTGGAGCGGTTCCATCGGTAGGCAATCTGGGACGGGTTGAATGTTTGAGGAGACACTGTGTTCTTTAACCAGCCTTTTGAAGCACTTCATCATGATGGGAGTGAGTGTGACAGGCTGGTAATCATTAAGTGAGGTGACCTGGGGCTTTTTTGAGACTGGAATGATGGTGTCAGACTTAAAGAATGCTCACACTATAGTTTGATCCAGCGAGGTCTGAAAGACATCTGTGAGGACACCAGCCAGCTGACCTGCACACTCCCTGTACACCCACCCATTTATGTTATCGGGGCCTTTCCTAGGTTGACTCAAGGGGCTTTGGGGTTCTGCTGTGATTCTCCCATGCATATTCAAAACAAAGATGTCATTCCAACTTGTTGCCAAAGGGGGCACACTTCTGCAAAATTTCTGGAACTGGTGCTGAATTCCATCCATCCATCCATCCATCCATCCATCCATCCATCCATCCATCCATCCATCCAACCATCCATCCATCCATCCATCCATCCATCCATCCATCCATCCATCCATCCATCCATCCATCACATCCATCCATCCATCTTCTTTCCGGCTTATCGATTGTCCAATTCGCGGGGGAGGGCAGCACCCAGCTTCTGTAGGGAGGCCCCAGGCGTCCCTCTCCTCAACCATTTGGGCCAGCTCACTCGAGGGAATCCCAAAGCGTTCCCCAGGCCAACCTAGACACATAGTCCCTCCAGCATGTCCTGGGTCTCCCCTGAGCCTCTTCCCGGTGGGACATTCCTGGAACACACCACCAGGGAGACGGCCAGGAGGCATCCTAACCAGATGCCCGAGCCACCTCAACTGGCCCCTCTCGCTGTGTAGGAGCAGCGGCTCTACTCTGAATCCTCCCCAGATGACTGAGCTCCTCACCCTATCTCTCAAGGAGAGCACAGTACACACTATGGAGAAAACTCATTTTAGCCGCTTGTATCCGGGATCTCGATTCTTTCAGTCATGACCCAAAAGCTCATGACCATAGATGAGGGTAGGAACGTAGATCGACCCGTAAATCGAGAGCTTTGCTTTTTGGCTCAGCTCTCTCTTTCACCACAACAGACCGGTACAGGTTAACACGCTTCACAGCAGACGCCGCACCAATCCACCTATCGATCTCCCGCTCCATCTTCCCCTCATTCGCGGTGAACAAGACCCCAAGATACTTAAGCTCCTCCACTAGGTGCAGTATATCCCTCCCCAACCTGGAGAAGACACTCTACCCTTTTCCGGCTCAAGACCATGAGTGGCCAGGTACGGATTTGGAGGCACTGATCCTCATCCCGGCCGCTTCACGGCTGCCAACCGCAGTGAGAGCTGTAGATCACGCCCTGATGAAGCCAACAGAACCACATCATCTGCGAATAACAGAGATGCAATCCTAAGGCCACCAAGACAGATCCCCTCAACACCTTGTCATGCAGTGCCTAAAAATTCTGTCCATAAAACTTCTATGAACAGAATCGGTGTACGCGGGCAGCTTGGCGAGGTCCAAACCCTCACTGAAACGAAGTCCCCTGTACCGCAACAATCCGGACCACGCTCTGACACCAGTCATACAGAGACCTAATAGCCCCTATTAAAGGGCTCGGTACTCCATACTCCCGAAGTAGCCCCCACAGGACATGGTTGAATGCCTTCTCTAGATCCACAAAATACATGTAGACTGGTTGGGCAAACTCCCATGCACCCTCCAGAATCCTGCTGAGGGTATAGAGCCCAGGGGCAGACCCCAAAATTCCTTTTATAAAAAAATTCAGATTTTATTATGTACCTAATGTTTTATTCTTAATCACCTAATTCCACCCTAGATACACAAAAAGTCTTTTTTTCAGTTTTCTAGATAAGTTCTTAAAGGAAAGATCAACCTCCTATATTGAAAGCAGCACCAAAAAGTTTCAGAAATGCAAACTGTCAGTGAAATGATTGAAAGCTGTTTCAGCTATCTAACTTTTTTTTATCATTATTATTTTTTTTTTTACACAACGACCAAATAAAAATGGAGCGTTCCACCACAAATACGCTGCTGCATCCGGCAGGCAGGATTAATCATCTCCCTGCAAGAGAGCTATAGTGAGCTGCTCTATCTTGGCCCGGAGGAGACATCAAAACGTACTCTCCATGCCCGCCTGCTTACTGTTTCCCCCGGAGAGACAGGGATGGGTTAGAGAGTAGAGACTGGCCTCTGGTAGTGCAACCCTCAGTGGAGTCCATATTGATTATACCTGCCACCGCCGGCTAGCTGGAGCTGTGTGCTCTGACAGCTGGCAGCGCCGGCTGAGATTGATAACGGCTCCCGCCCAGTTTTAGCCGGCTACCTTACCACTTCGCTCTATGTTGGTGTTAAAAAAGCAAACTTGTTTATTATTACTATGTTATTGCTATGTTTTGATTCCGTTTTAGATGTCTCTTTGTCCAAGTGGAGCTTTGTTTTCTGATGTTGTGGAGGAAAAAAGTATTCAACTCCATTTAATGATTTGATGGATTTCACTCAGTTGGCACTTTATTTTATCTTTGCAAAGAGAGAAGAGTTCATCATACGGCCCTTATTGCATGGTAATCAGCCCTGTTCTGACTGGGCAGCGTTCCTTCCTCATTAGTTACAACAATGGAAAGTAGTCAGATTTAAAACAAAATACAGACACTGAATAAACCTTGAGAAAGAATCTGGCTTGTTATGGGAATAAGTATGTCTTGTCTAGAAGCATAGAGAATGTGAGTGAAAGAGATTGAGAGAAAACTTTTTTTCAATGAGTAAATAGCATAAATAGATACATGAAATAAGAGAAATCTAAATTTTCCGACCACAGTTCAGAACTTCAGACTCCTTTTGCTTGAATGGAGCGCACCTTTTTGTAACCAGTTTTTCTTTTTAAGTTTTTCATTTTTGTTTGGGGTTTGTTTGTTTATTTAGAGTTTATGTTGAATTGATTAAAAATTTTAAACCATCATTTGCCTGGAAAAATCCTCTTAGGCTCGCAGAGTCGCGAGGGCCAGATGCCTATCTTTGGTGGTCTTTGGACAAGAGACAGGACACCATGGACAAACTGCCGCTACCTCACACAGCAAAACATCATCATGGTAAGTTTGTAGTCAAGCTGCCTCTCTTAGGCACCTGTTTTGCACTTTTCGGTGTTTTTCTTTTCCTACTCTGCATAAGTTTTGGCTCTAACCAAGTCTTACAATCTTACATCCAGCCAACAAGTATTTTTAATCTCGTTTTGATATTGATATATACTAAGCAACAGCAGATTATTTTAGATTATTAAACCTTTTTTGAGGAATTTTACTGAAAATAAAGAGCTCCCAGATCTGTTGCACTTGTCTTTCATGGTTTCAAGAAATCTTACCAAGTGCGTATATGTGTGTGTGTGCATTTATATATATGTATGTATGTGTGTATATGTATATATATATATGTGTGTGTGTATATGTATATATAAATGTGTGTGAGTATGTATGTATGTATATATATATGTGCTAAAAGTTGACAATTTTCCAAGCTTCAGAGAAAGGTCTGTAAAGCAAGCAAACACCTTGGCTCGCGCACAGGAGAACAAACTAAAAGGTTGTAAGGGGGGATTCAGGTGGCTTAATGGATAAGGCTCCGGCTTCTGCTGGGATCTTTTTCTTATTTGTTTCTCGGCCTCCCCCCTTTCCTTCTCGTTTTCTCTTTCTATTACTATTTGTTTTCACGCTCCGAAGGCTTCATTTGAAATCCTCTCCTTCCAACCATTCAGTTTGCGACATCAGCATCTGGTAGCTAAAAATTTAAACACAAGCTCGACCAAAGGCCTTATCTTTGTGATGTCTGCACACGCATTCAGCCTGTACAAGACACACTGACTTAACATTACAATTAAAAAGAAGAAGACAGACAGAATGGAGTAACAGGATGCGCTCCTTTAAGGCTGTCCGCATTAAGTTGAGAAAACATTTCAGCTGCTTCAGATGATTCCTTTTCCACACTATTATTCTCACTTTCTTTGTGAGTCTGTTTTCCCCTGGAAACAGCCACAGCATGTGTCTTTTGGTAGTGTTCATCAAAGAGCAGTGGTTCCCCAGACGCTGCTACAAGAAGCCTGTATCAGGTTGCTTCACTTTTATTTATATGTCATTGCGGGTTTTTTAAATATCTCCCTGCGATGGGAGAGCTTAGTCTGTTTTGACCCAGCTATTATTTTCACGGTAAAGACCACAGAAACAGACCTCTGATTCTCTAAGGAGTCAGAATCAAAGACCCTTAGACTGGAGAATGAGGAAGAGTCGGTCGGTTTAGGTATTTTCAGAGTCACTCATCCACTTAGCTGTCAAGCAAGCAGCCTCTCGACTGTCTGCTGATGCTTGATGAGGTGCGAGACATGCCTGAGCATTAATGGAAGTGAAACCAAAATAAACCATTTTCAAGTATAAAAAGAGATGCGTATGTGGGGCTTGGTTGTGTTGCCTTTGATTTATTTCTCCAGGGAGAAGTAGGACCGCATTTGTGCATTTTTGAAGAGGAGAGAATGTAAAAAAAAGAAAGAAAAACAGAAAAAAACAAAACAAAACAAGGAAGGTTCCAAGTTTGCCACCAGAAATCAATTTATTAGAGAGGGCAGCATGTCTAAAAATAGGGAACCCCCCAAACAACAGCGCTGGAATTAATTGTTCTTATTCTGAGGGAATGCAAGGAGACTCCAGAGATCCAAAGTTTCCTCTGTTGTCTTGTATTCGAGCGAAGAGGTACGGCAGCATTAGTCTGGTCTAGTTGTCAACTTCTTTTGTTTTTTGGTATATTTCTGCTTGTCTGCTGCTGTCAAACAGAACTGGATCTCAATCACACGCCATCTTACCACTCGTCAACAGCACCGCCAGCTGTCTCATTTGACAGTAGATGACGATTTATCACAAGTTCAGCTCGGTAAATACACAATAAATGTTTTGTCACACTACACCAAGTCCTTACTGTTTTGTTTTTTTGTATTTTGTGTGTGTGAGTGGGTGGGTGGGGGTGCTGACGGGTCCTTTTGGGGGCTGATGTGCTGTTTTTAATGAGATCTCTCAGCAGTGTTTAAATATTTAACCGTTCCCGGTGAAGCCTCCCTAACAGCCGCCAGGCAAACCCGGTGAGGCTTCGTGCAATCATGGCAGACAATACAGGACCCAACCCCTGAAAAAACATCGGAAAATACACCAAACCTGAATATATAATGGCTCTGTGAATGCAACTGCATGCTGAGCGTAATACCTTCACCTATCGACAGCAATCCTGTCTATGCCCTTGCAAATATGCACCCAGACACCGTGACAAAGGGTGAGCAAGAAGTTAAAAAGCTCCTGAATTATACATCTGCTTTTTAATGGGATATTTTCAAAACTTTTCTTTCCCCCCGTCGGAGGCTTTCTTCTGCTGTTTCTTCCTCATTTTGAGCTTTTGCTGTTCACTTTTGAGAAGCGTTTCACCAACGATCTGTTCAACTCCTACACCCTTCATGTTTTTCTATCCCACCACCCATCATTCACAGAGAGCGGAGCCAGGGTGTCTGCCACCACCTGCTGTGTTCAGAGGGATCTGATGCTGGTGTGTGTGTGAGTGCGCCTTTTTTTATGCTCTGAAAACTGAAGCAAGACGAGAGACTTAAACTCTGCATCTTCAGGCATAGAATGGATGTGATGTTTATCCCATGAATTTAAGTCTGAGGGAGTAGAAAAATAAACAGTTTATTCACAAAGGTTTTTTAAGGGATCCATCACTATACATCTTAGCCTAAATATGTTGCAATTATTCCATTAACCTTAAAAGGGAAAAACTACTGCTTATTATATGTGGTATGTAAAAGCATATATAGCAACTTATTATATATATATATTTTCGGTATATTATATTTTCCACTCATTGAGGTTGCTTTTATTTCATGTATACAATGCATGCTGGGTAGATGATGTCTGTCAATTTTACAGAAAGAACTACATTTCACCCTGATTTCATCCATAGCTTCCGTGTTTTCATCTGAGAAGAAGAAGAATTCCTTATTCTTGCCCACTGAGTGATTTGCCCGACGATGGTGTTATGAAAATCCGAAACATTTTCCCCATGCAGTTTATATATTCTCCTGACCTTCACGATTCCTGATGGGGGAGGTGGTCCATGAAGAGCTGATAGCCCGTGTTAGGTTTATTCAATGATGATTATAAAATGAATGTGTGCTTATAAAACATTTGTGCAAGGGGATGCTCCACTCCTGTCTCATGATTCAGTCAGTTGGACCATCCTGCCTTGTTCATTCTGATGGAGCATTCTGTCTTCATGAATTTGACTGGGTGTTGTTGGTGCACATGTCAAGAACACCAAGAAAAATATATATATATATATATATATATATGTCATTTGCGTTCACCATCAACACCAAGTCAAACTGTGCTGCTAATGTGAGGAGGTCCAAAGTGGGGAGAGAAACATTGTCCATTGTCACTTTTGGCTCTTGGCCTTGTTGATAAGGCCCGCTTGAACATGGGAAAACAGTTTTTTGCAGTGACGGGAGGTTGTGGTCCTGATGGACCGCAATTCCCGTTAGAGGGAAGCGACTGATTTCACCGGTTCTTCTGGGAAGCAGGGATCAGCCAGCCACCTTCCCTGCACGCCAGTGTCCTGGAGGCGCGTAACTCCTGGATAGATGGGATGCCTGCAGCCAAATTCACCTTCTGCAGACCTGACAGTCTGCAGTCTTCGTTCTTGTCCCCTTAGCTAAAAATCTCAGCTGCTACTTCCAGATGGTGATGGAGGAAGTGAGGATGGACTCAATGATGGAGGAGTAGAACTGCACAATCATTGTCCTGGGCAAGTTGAATTTCTTCCATCAGGGTCACAGAGGGGCCACTGTCTATCTCTTGCAGTGTATGGGCAATAGGCAGAGTACACCCTGGACAGGTCACCTGTTGGTAGACAGACAAAACCACACACAAACACACTCCTAAGAACAATAGTTGTGAAACCAATTAACCTAGTGCTACGCTCAGACTGCATGCGTGTGGCAGCAGAAGCAGCTACTTTACATGCAAAATCAATGGTTGACGCACATAAAAAGTTCTTGATATGCATTTTGAGCTGCAGGAGCAGCACATCTTGGTACGTTGAAGCTGCGCCTCATCAGCTCATGAGCATCTGAGGTGTGGGATGTGCTGCTCAAGCAGCATGCTGGAGTTGGAAAAATTTAACTTTTGCTGCTCGATGCACCATATCAACCAATCAGAGAAGCTGA
Source organism: Cyprinodon brontotheroides (assembly GCA_018398635.1). Lineage (NCBI taxonomy): Eukaryota > Metazoa > Chordata > Actinopteri > Cyprinodontiformes > Cyprinodontidae > Cyprinodon > Cyprinodon brontotheroides. The sequence continues at coordinate 36,510,004 of JAGKQL010000009.1, forward strand.
TCTGGGAGCTGGGAAGGAGACAGACACAGCACTGCTGCAGAGCCATGACCACCTCCGGCGCTTATTAGCACCTAAATCAACTTCTAAAATGTCGGGAAGCCTCGTCAACGCTAAACATTAAACTTCTGAAGAGGCTTAATCGCTCAGTGCTGCCAACTCCCCTCAGTAAGGAAAGTAGCGCTATTGGTTAAAGCAAAAAGTCGCTAGAAGTTGCCAAAATGACGCTATCGCCTAATTTGTGCTAATCTGCTTTCAGGAAGTGATGTGCATGTTATTGATGCTGGGAGAAATAATGTTGTTACAGAAAGACAAAAAGTAAAACACTATATAATAGTGTTTTTACTCACTTTACTAAACAATATAGAGCTACTTTTTTCAGGGTTTGATTCCCACCTTTTGTATTTTTTGACTGTACAGTTTAGACTGAGATATAATGATTCTCACCAGCAGATCAATGTTAATCTTAGAGAGGAAAACACAATGGACAAGGTGATTAAGTGACTGACTGTGGCTGTTGAATCAAATGCTGTTATTTATTTCAGATAAAATATTTCAAATTCAGTTATTTATTTTAGACCAAATAACATTTTACATTTCTACATTCCTCGCGCTTCGTCCTCACGAATGTAAATCCGGTGGGAAACATCCCAAGCGCTCCTGGACTGCAGCGCGCGCTGAGAGTAATTCCGCGGGAGTGTGCGGAACGGAGTTGGAGATGGGAGGCTGCGCCGGCAGCAGCCGCCGCTGGAGGACAAGAGTAGGTACGATACATGCTTTCATCTGAAGAGTCTCCAAAAGCCGCCAGCAACATCAAGCAAAAGTCGGCCAGATATCGAAAATAGTCGCTGGGAGGGGTCTGAAAGTCGCTAAATAGATAGCATAAAGTCGCCTGGAAAGCTGGCAAAACACACTGCTACCATTGGAGTGTATTCCCAGCTCGGCTGGTGCATGAGTGGTTCCTGACCGTGGCTCACGTACCCCGACTGTCTGCCCGCCCGCGGGTAGCGGTGGGTGCGGCGCTCTTATGACTTCCAAGTCATTAAAAGACGTGAACCTCTCTCTCACCCTGCTGCTGCTTGTCCGCTTGCGGTTAGCTGGGCCGGGATTACACTCCGGGCGCTGTAGAAAAAGTGTCTAGCAAGAAGCTTTCCTCCCGCGCGGCCTTGTCCCTCAAAAAATCCCTTTGCACGATCGTGTTGGCCGCGGGAACCCTAAGTGAACTTCTGTTAAATTTCTTGACTCCAGCTGCCGGTTTCCGCACCGCGACCGTAGGGGTCAAAAAGCTGGCGGTGTGAGAGGTGTAGTGCAAGCGGAGTTGTGGTCTCCCGCCGTGCCTCGGGTAACCGCACCCTGGTGTATTTAAAAAGTGAGCATTAGTAGGCCATGAAAGTACAAAATACAAAATAACATTTGAAGCACACAACGGTAATCTCCATGAACTGACTGAAGCAGATGAAGCTTGTCGTGTGGACGCTCTCACTTAAAAACACTGCAGTGCAGCAGAAGCTTTATCAGACGCATTTGGATTTAGACTTTACTGGACGCGACTTTCAGGAGTCAGCCGTAAAGATGCACTTGAGGCACATCTGACCTTAATGTGATTAAGCATCAAAAATAAAGCCGCAGAAGCTTTTTTGTTGCTTCATTTTTACTTCTACAGCTATTACTATAAATGTAATAAAGTGAGAAGATGGAGGCAACTGATTTGCAATGGACCTAAATTGCCTAAATTGGATAGAAACACGTCATTTTCTTTTCTTTTTCTGTATTTTCAAAGTTCACTCACAATTTGCAGCAGAATTGGATGGAAACACAGCTAAGCTGGTTTTCTCCCATACAGGAGTTGTTTTCAGGCAGCCAAGAAAAACAGCTTTTCACTAACTGCTGAATAAAGTTCCATTTATTTCTAGTGTCATTAAACCTAACTTGTGATATAGACCCATTTGTGTTGCCTGTCTGTGTGTGTTTGTGTTGTTATTGACATCTGGTGCAAATTTCCTGTCAGGGACCCCGTCGGAGACATGTTTACCAAGAAACGCATTGATGTGTTCAATGCATATTTTCCCAGCTGTGTTTTTAATCCACTTTTATTTATTATCTTCTCATTCTGCCACTGATGCTGTGATACAGAGTGATGTTTGTGAATATCTATGCGGGCGACTCGGGCTGAACGTTTGAAGGTTTGGTTATGGAAGGTGGCAGATGGAGGAGCGAGGACAGTCTAAGGAAACATGCATACCTGACAGCCAGAGGAATCTAGGGGGACCCGAGTTTGCAGATGACAACATATCCACAACACCCCCCGTCACTCTCACCACCCCCACTCTCATTTCCACCTACTTCCAGTCCTCCCCTTGGCTCTTATTTTTTTTCTGTTGTATGCTTCCCCTCCCCCCCAGATAACTCATCCCTGACTGTTCATCAGCTCTCCAAAATCCTCCATCTTTGCTTTTAGGCCTCCCTGATTGAAGCGAGCATTATTAGCCCCTGCTAACCTGCGCTGTCACTGTTTAAAACGTTGTTTATTTGACGTGGGATGTATATAGACGTTGCTGACGGGCTTCAGTTTTTGGCAGACACTCTGTGCCAAATCATATGCATGACTCCTCTTGCCGTGCCGCTTCATGTGGCTGCCAAGTGAGGTTCCGCCGAGACTTTTGCCAAGGGAGTACAATTCGAGCCCCCCCACCACCAACCGAATGCACATTAAAAAGACCTTGTACTTCCTCCGCGCCCTCCCTTCACCTCCTCCCAAACCTGTACCAGCCCTGTGCCCTTCCACTCTTCTCCCACCCCCTACGCCTTAAGTCTCCATACCACACTCATTATTAATGATCTGAGGGACAGCTTTCATTTGATCTATTAGTTAGGATGGGACGGCGGCTGCTGCGCTGCTGCATCCCCGCTGGATCTTTAATTATTTCATGGAGGGCTTTCCTCCTCCTACCGCAGCTCCCTCTCTGTTGTGCAGATGAAATATTGAAGTTGAGGACTGTAGTGCAAAGTGGCCTCATACAGGGTGAGTTTTTGGTGTGTGCAAATACACTCGCCAACCCCCCTTGGTCCCTTACTTCTCTGCTGCATGCAGTTTTTGCCCATATACAGCATCTTGGCCTTCAAAGGCGTGGCCACAACCACCCTAGCTAGTTTTTGGCAACCCTGAGCAGGTGAATTTGTCATTTCTGTGACTTAAACACCTTAATGGGCAGTTCCCTTCTAAACCAGAGGGTGGCAGCAGTACCACCCTTCAATCTTAGGTCATTTGATATTTTGACAGCTAGTATATCAACCGTAAACTCAGGGGTGGATTAAGGACATTTCAGTCCCTAGGCAGGCAGGGGGCCCTCTGAATTGAGAAGACAACACATAAAACAGACCCATTATACAGATACAGACATTTTAATAGAATAGACATACATTTTTTTTTCTACGTTCTTGTTCCTCTCTTCTTGTTTTCCTCTCTATGTTTTGTACCTCAGCTGACTTTTTCATGCTGTCTCTAAAGGAATTAAAGATTTTTTCCAAGCACTAAGCTCACTTAGCTGATTGCCTCTTCCTGTGTTTCCAAAAGGCCAAAGTAAATAACCCAGTCCTTCTCTTTCACTGTAGACAAGCCATGATCTGCTTTATTCGTTCTCCATTTTTCATTTGATGAAATAATAGCTGCATGAATCATGACAGCAGACAAGATAGAGGAGAGCAGTGAGGCGGGTTACCAATCTACTCGCCTCTGGAGAGCAGAGTTCGCTGCTTTTTAGATGTTGTCTCCAAAGTCTCCAGTAGCAGAAAAAGTCGCTAGATGTGGTTCTAGGGGCTTTATTGAAAAAAAAAGTGCTAGAGGGTCTGAAAAGTCGCTAAAAATATAACGACAAAAGCATTAAATGTGCAACACTCTTTGCGTTGTTTGTTTTAAACTGCCCCCACCCCATCCCCCCTACTAAGCTGACATCAAAAATAGAGTAATTCATTGTTAAAACCAACTTGCTAACATTAAACATGTTAGTTTATCGGAAAGAAGGCAAAGTTATTTACCTGAATCACCTAAGAGTCTTTAATTATAGATAAAGAATAACTGCTTAATCAATTAATGTGTATATTATACAGAAACATTAATGGTTATTTTAGAGAGGAAACATTAAGAAAATAATTGTTGAGATTTATTAGCAAGGGCGTCATTAAAATGTCTGATCTGTCCAGTGATTCAGTTTTTGTTTTTTTAAATATGGATGTTTTAATCAGTGTAGTGTTTATTCCTTAACCTTATATATATATATATATATAGCATATATATAGTATATATATATATATATATATATAGTATATGTTATATATATATATATATATATATATATGTTATATATATATATATATATATATATAATTTAATTTCTACTCCCAAGGGATAAATATATAAGGTTGAGTCTAATTATGCATGGTATGTGTCATATAATTATGTGCAAAAGTTTACCTTCATTTATTTAACTCCTGTTCTATAGATAATTTTAGCAGAAGTTTGAGATCTAGCACGCCTGTGGTATCTCTATGGTTTCAGGATGGACCTTCGTTTCTCACCACATCACTCCAGTAGTGATGTCAAAGATTGGAAACAGATCCGTTGGTTATGAACTTTCCCCTTAAACCACAGCTCTCCATTAAAACAAACAAATTCCAACGTTCAAGTCACTCCAGCGGCTCTAACCTCTGTGTTTATGTTGGCGATGCAAGAAAAACCCCTAGAAAGAAATTCCTGACGTTCCTAAAACAGAAAACTACTGTATGGTGAGAGATGTGAATTATTTTATTGTTAGTGCTTATGAGCCATCAGTGCCATATTACATTTGCGCTGGAGGGCAGTAATGGTGTGGTATCACCACACACTATTTGTTTCACAAAAAAAAAAAAACTGCATTTAACAGCATCTGACAGAAAAATATGGCTGACACCAGAGGCAAACACAACTTTGGAATAAGGTAAGCGCTCTGGCACACGGCCTAATCGCTTTGCTCAACAGTCTGTGTTAGTGGCACATCCAAGCTGAGTCATTAGGCAGCTGATAATGCTGCGCCGTACAATAAACTGGATTCGCTATACCTTAAATATAAAGATTCACACTCCATGAACATAATCACACCTTTTTTACTCTGTGTAGTGACATGTGTTGGTGACACTCGTTTCAAAGTGCGCCAGTAGAAAACATTGCTTTGCTGTTACCGGCGGTAAGAAGCCTTACACCTGTTTAGAGTGGAACCCCATAGAAAATACTACACAGTGATATACAGCGCACCATTAATTGGCCATATGAATAGGGTCTGCATTTGTTGGCGCGCCGCTGATGCATCACAGTAAAAGAGATGGGTCACTCTGTCTTCTCCAGCCCGCAGCATTGCCAAGCTCATAATTACTAAAACCCCCAATTAATCTTCCCATCACAAAGGCCAAATATAGGCTTCCTGCTTGTATAAATGAGTTACAGCATATACTCTTAGCTAATGTGCAAACTCATGCGTGTATTTAGTGCCTTGGTTCATAAAGACATCAAGTATAAACAGAATGAATTTTCCTGAGGGGTTAAAATGATGTACCACCCTGGTTATCATATGTTTAGCATCAGCTGGGTTAACTAGTGTAACATGGGCAGTTGCTGCCTTGAGGCATCCGTTTTTTTTACAAGGTAAATGTTTATCTCCAATAGATCCTGTTAACTGCTTTATAAAGTCAAGTTGCAGAGATGATCAAATTCCAGGAAGGGGAAACCCAGAGCTTCGTCTCATCCCAAACAGTCTCCAGCTCATCCGTCCCTTCCCAGGACGAGACTCCTAAACCTTCAAAAAGCTTCCTCAGCTTTCTCTTTTGGATAAGCAGTGGCTACACTCTAAATGTCAGGTGATAGCTAGGGTTGCCAACCCTCCCTAGCTATTACGTATTTAGTAATAGAAGTACCTGTCCTGTATTTAGTGGAAAAGGAACGCACTTTGTCCAGTCTTACTGTGAGAGTAAAAAATACTCTGTAAAAAGCTAATGGAATATGAAGAACAAGGGGACGTTAGATACAAAACTTACAGTAAGCTTGGTTCCGGGGCCTGTCCTGCTTTGTGACCAACGAGCCGACAACATATATGTAACGATCCAGAATACTGATTACTACTTCTCGCTCCCCGTTGGTCATGTAACTCCGCCTCCCTGTGTAGTGCCTGCACCATCTTTATTATCAGTGTGCGCCGGTGTAGGTACCAGATCTGCTCGGGGTGGTCGGACGATACGCTACAGTGACTCGTCCAACGCCACCAGAGATGATGTAAAACATTGTGGTTGCCCAGACAAATATAACATCACCTAGCATCAGTTTGCAGAGTCAGGAGCATCTGTAGCATTAGTTACTTTTAAATTCGTGTCAACAACCTTTTGTTTTCTTAAAGTAGAATAACCGTTTAATTTGCCTAAAATCTCTATGAAAGACATTTAAGATGTCCCATTTGTGGCCCCCTGCCCTCAGGTCTTACTTAATCTTAGAACACAGTATTTTACTTCCAGACTGACAGTGATTGTTTTCTACTTTCGGCTACTTTAGATCACCGATGAAATGTAAAATAGCTAATTGACCCTTAAGAAATAGGTGCAATACACTTTGTCCGAGTGGACTTGCCATATGTTGACGTCATAAGTGTCAGGGCGTCGAGCAGATCAGGTACCTAATCGGCATGACAGTTCCATGATGCTTTTGTAAGGACAGTTTTGCAAAGGCAATCTGAGATACACTGCTCATCTAGTGACCATTGAGGATCCCTTTACTTCTTTCAAGTTGCATTGTGGGAAATTTTTTAGGTCCACTACTATTTCAATCACTAGACATTCAGACACTCATCATCTAAAATGGCGAATCCACTATATAGTGCTCTGTATACCGATTGGGACAGATGTTCGGCGAGCTCTCTGATGTTAACACTTGGAAGTTTCAGCTTCAGAGAATATTCCTATTTATGTTTCCATGTCAGAACTTGCAGCAAAGGGCCAGATGTCTCAGTGGTGATCTGTGGTTTATTCATACACAGCTTAAATAAGGTAATGTCAGCAATAAAAGCAGTATGGTTATAGAAAGGAATGTATGTATATATGAAAGATCTATTAAGAAACAAACTAGAATGAACCATTATCTTTTAACTAAGGCCAGAATTTGATTAGAATCAATTATTTTTTTCCATTAAAACACCCTGTAGAGATAAATGCATTGTCCTTATTTTTGTGACAAACTCAACGAATACATTAAAGGTATAATAGAGGATGTTCTTTTTCTGGGTGGATCATCAAAATAAGTGGTCCTCCTAAATGTCAGTCATTCTGGTAATATGTTTACGTAAGGCCGCCCTACATGCTTATCCACATTTTCACTAACCCGTGGTGAGTCTGACATGGTATAAAAATTGGAAATCTTCTTTTGGAAAGTAAGCTTGTATGAGCAATGTAAACAGCAGCTTTTAAACAGCGTGCACGAGGAGAAATAGGCTTGTGCACGCTCTCGCATATGTTTAATGGCCGTTCCCTCTCGGGAGCGGGTACTGAGTTGTGCGTGTGCATTGCTTTTAAAGTGGAGAGGGAGGATTTTTTTTTCTTTGCAAAAGTCCTCCAGTATACCTTTAAGTCCGACCACTTTGTAAAAATACCCTGTATTCATGTTAGGTACTTGGAAAAGTTGGAACTACATAAGGTGTAGTTCGTACAAACATACTCCTGGTTCAGGAATCCCAACTTCTTGTACTCTTGTATTTCTTTTTCAACACTTTAAGGACAAGAGTGCATTTCATATTCCTATGTTGTTTAATTCCTCACTGTTGGGACAGGTGGGAAAGTCTGCAGAACATATAGTTGACTTTGAGTTTCTTTGACTGACATATTTGACTGCTAGGATCATACAACTGTTAAGACCTTAATGCACTTCACCTAAACTTCTTGTACAAAGTGAATAAAAGTAACATAAAAAAAAACAATGTTCACATGTGATTTCAACATTCCAGCTGAGAGCCTTTGGGTGTATAATACCAAAAAAAAAAGATAAGTTTTACCCATTCATTTTTCTGGAAAGTTGGTTTAAAGTAGGTTGAAAGTTGACTGTATCTTTTTCAATGTGTGTATAAAACAAAGTCTATGTATCAACATTTTATTTAAACTTGTTTCATGAATTTCATTTTACAACAACATTCAGAAGGGAAAAAGAATTTTAATGCAACATTAACAATCCGGCTAAGGTTCCTTTGGAGGCTGGGAGCGTTTTCTTTTCCTGTCATGAGATATGTTCAAATTTAACGTTTCTTTGTTAAGAATTAAAACAACTTAAGCGCCATGGTGGATGTCTGCATCTATTATTTACAGATAAAGTGTGATTCTGAAGGCTGCACAACAGCCTGCTTTGTAAAAGCAGAGTTAGAAATGAAATACAGACTTTTCTTTGACAATCCTCCTGTGAGAGTGTTTGTGTTCTCCATTAATATGTATTTTTTGTCTGCAGCATGCCGTTCTGGCTCCTGGCCATTCAACCTTTACTCATTGTGAGCAAAATCTCTTTTCCACACTCCAATCTGGCCACCTGCCCTCCTGCAGCCTCATTGACAGCACCTTACTGGCACCCAGTGGCAACACGCGGCCCTGCATGAGTTGGATTCTCGGCTGCCAGCTTGGGGGTTGGAGGAGAAGGAGAACTGTTTACAAGTGGCATTTGGCCCTAATTAAAAGCAGCACTTGTTGGAGCACTAGGTCTGCAGAGGGGCTTGCATCCACGGTGATGCAGGCTGGGCCGACGATCCTCCGATAAGCTTCCTCAACTCTGCACATAAGAACAAACACATCGACCAACAAGTGAGCAATATGAGAACATGACAGGAAAACCAGAGGCTGATTCATGCTTTAACTTTTTATAATAAATCCAGTTCAAGCAAAATAAACAACACAGATGGCTTAGAGTGCTGCTTTTGTCTTTTTTCCTATAAAACTCCTGCCTATGTTGGCGATTGGCAGTCTGCTGAATCTCTCTGTCTTCCTAACTCCTTCTGTTTTCTAATTCTGCTGGCCCAACATCTGGGCGTCCCATGTGGACAGGCCATTACGTCAGTGGAGAAGATGAATGAAAGTAGCTATCGACCTGTCTGAGTAGCGACTAACCGGGCTGTGAGTTTTGACCAGCGTAGTGGAGCACAGCAGCGCGGCAACTAATCACCTGCTTTTTCTCATCAGGCACTTTTCTCACGGGACGGTAATTGATTGTTAAGTGTTTGATGGATAAGACTGAGACTGAACTGGTCAGACTGTGAAAGTGCTGTGCAGTTTGCACCCATCTGTGACTCCACAGTCACACACAGCCTGTAACCAAAAGCAGTAAACATTTGTTCTCCTGTGACATCAGGCTGATGGGTTTCTGTTCTCTCACTTTTTTTGGCATTTTTAAACTTTGGGCACATCACAGTTTTCTACAGCAAAAATGGAAAAAGGAAAGTATTTCATCTCTGTCATACATGACACAATGAAATAAATATTTAACATTTTTGATTTCAAAAAGAGTGATTTTAGTAAACAAATATGTCTTTGCAGTGTTTTTTGCAGGTGCAAGTTAAGCTAATTAAAGAACCATTTGAATCACTCTATTTGCAATAAGTATCTAGCAAATATAAGATTTAAATTTACATTAGAGCCACAATTAGTTGCTAAAATATTCCCAGCTGGGCATAAACTGTGCAATATTTTCATGCTAGTTGCAAGCAGTTACATCCCGAACTGCACAATGAAACCGCAAGGTTTAAAACCTCGCAGATCACAGTGCATGTTCTCACACTAGTTGCAACCCGGCGCTCCGAGCAACCTGCCTGCAAACATTACACGATAAAAAATCACACGTCGGGCTCGGCGCAGAGAGATGGTTGAGGTGTGACTCGTCAATCTGGAAGAACGCCCTTGTTTGCGCAGTGCTCAAGGTTCTGGTAAATCGGCTTGTAGCTCACGACAGCTGACTGAACCTTCAAACATTTCTCCCGACCTTACGATTCCTGATCGGGAGGTGGTCATGAGAGGCTAATCGGCCCTTGTTACCCAGAGTACACTATTCGACGCATCGGGCTGAAAGTCGGCCTGATCGCAAAATTGACTGTACGAACCGGACAGTGTATGCCCGGCTTTAAAAGGGCATAGTGACATTATATGAGTGTTTTTTATTTATACGTCAGAAAATAACTGGTTAAAAACGTTTTTTTGTGTAAAATTCTTTTCTTGGTAAATTAAGCCATTCTACACTCGTCGGCGCACTGCTATTAGGTACCCCATGCTAGTAACGGGTTGGACCCCTTTTGCCTTGATTGGTACTGCCTCAATTTTGGTGGCATAGATTCAACAAGGTGCTGGAAGCATTCCTCAAGGAGTTTGGTCCATATTGACATGATGGCATCACACAGTTAACGCAGATTTGTCCTGCACATCCATGATGCGAATCTCCCGTCCCACCACATCCCAAAGATGCTCTATTGGATTGAGATATGCAGACCGTGGAATCCATCTGAGTACAGTGAACTCATTGTCAAGTACTGAAGAAACCAGTTTCAGATGATTCCAGCTTTGTGATTACGCGATATCCTGCTGAAAGTTGCCACCGTGAAGTTGGGTACAATGTGGTCATAAAGGATGGACATGGTCAGCAACAATACCAGGTAGGCTGTGGTGCTGTAAACGATGCTCAATTGGTCTGTAGGGGCCTAAAGACTGCCAAGAAAATATTCTCACACCATGACACCACCACTACCAGGCTGCCGAAATCCATTGATACAAGGCAGGATGGATCCATGCTTTCATGCGGTAGACGAGAAATTTCTGACCCTACCATCCTAATGTCGCAGCAGAAATCGACCTCATCAGACCAGGCAACGTTTGCAATGCTCTATTGTCCAATTTCATGAGCTGGTGATAATTGTAGCCTCAGTTATCATGTTCTTATGAAAAAACGTACACCCGGAATGGTCTTCGCAGCGAAAGCCCATGTGCGCCACAGTTCGAAGTAAAGAGCGTTCAAAGATGCTCTTCTGCCCAACCTTGGTAGACATGGTGATTTGCATCACTGTTGCCCTTCGTCTGCTAAGCTCAAAACAACCACGCCATTCTCCTCTGACCTCTGGCAGAAACCAGGGATTTCTCCGCCCACAGAACTGCCGCCACTGGATGTTTTTACGACAGTGCACCATTCTGTCGCCCCTCTAGAGATGCCTGTGCTGGAAAATCCCGCACATCAGCAGTTGCTTGAAATAGTCATACCAGCTTAAGCTTGGCATACACAATCAGTGATACGCTTCAAAGTCGCTGGTAACTCACCTTACTTCCCCATACTGATGCTCGGTTGAAACCTGCAGGAGATTGTCTTGACCGCTGTCTACATGCCTCATGCAGTGCATGTTGCCGCCATGTGACTGGCTGCTTAGAAATTGGCGTTAACGGCAGTTGGACATGCAACCTGCATAAAGTGGCCGGCGAGTGTACTATATAATTACAACAATTTGAGAGCCACCGAAGGGGACAGTGGCGCGGATGTAGAGTTTGACCTGAAAGCGGCCATTTACGTTTAAGCCCCGGTTCACTTTCAGTGTCGGCCAGGTCCTTTACGGCAGACACTTCCGCTGCATTGTCTACTGATGGTGCCCCAGGGCAGCCGTGGCTTACAATGTCCTCAGCCCCACGCATCACGCTGTGTGAATGGGTAAGGAATGGGTGAATGTAGGTGTAGTGTAAAGTATGGTCAAGTCTCCTGGACTTGAATAAAGGTGCTATAAGGCTAAGCTACAGGCCATTTACCATAGCACCTGATGCTGGAAATCTATTTAGACTCAAAAAGGCCTTATTTTAACACTATAAGGAAAGACACTTGGTGTATAAAACCATTTTTTATCAGGATCAAGTATATCTTCAATCATATTTTTGTAGCGGTGTAAAATGTGACCATGTCCCTTGTAGCAAGTCAGTAGCTACAACTCCTAAATCACAAATATTAATTAAAAAGGATAGTACACAGAAAGTTTAGAATGGTGAAAATTAAAATATGAGTATTACTGAAAATACCTGTTTTGTCAATTTTGACAGGTCTAAAAATATATTAATATCTGGTTAAAGCGCCAACATGGGATTCTGCCCCAATAGGAGCAGTAAGTTGAAGTCACATGAGAAATGGCTTTTGAGTTTCAAACATTTACCTTTGCTGTTCCTTCTGGACAGCTAAGGTTAATACTTAACAAGGGCCAGCACAAGAGCGCCACTAACTGGCCGGGAGGAGTTAAAATTAGGGCTGGGCTATTAATTGCATTTGCAATGTAATTGCAATTTAATAAAAAGCTATTTTAAAATTGCCGGGGCACTTCATTTTTAATCTACATTTAACAAGAATAAGACACAAAATTTCTCAACACAGCCCTTCAGGTGGTTAAACGCTTGAAGTGGGTTTATTTGCCTCACAAAAAGGTAGAGAGTAGCAGCTAGCAAGTAGAAGGTTAACACTTTTTCACACAGTGAGCTACAGCTTAAGTCCTGTGGACTTGGATGAGCACGCTTGTTAAAGGAATAGTACACCCAAAACATGATTAGCCTTTCATTTTCTACTCACCCATGCTGAACAACACTCTGAGTACTTTTTGATATCTCAAATGCATCTGGAGATCTGGGAGGCTTCGCTGTCTGCTGACACTAAATAATGGAGGTCTATGGTGCCTCGAGACCTGTGCTGCCTGCGAAGCGCGTTCACGAGACGCTACGGAAACCAAGGGCAGACCAAAACCAGATGAAAGTGCGCATTCAGCTCGGCAAAGAACTCATGCTCTTCCTCAACACTGAAGTCTCAGACATTTTTCTTTCATTGTTTCTTTCTTTGCACAGGTAAACAGCACATTTCTTCTTCTTACGTCTTGCATTATCGCAGAGCAGACGCTGAATGCGCACTTTCCCTCTGGTTTGGTCTGCGCTGTTTCTGTAGACTCGCGTGAATGCGCCTTTTAGGAAATCCTATACACTACTGTTTATGCTCTAAAAAACATTCTAAACGACTTCGTTTCTGGATGCTACCCACTCTAGACACTTGGAATACATTGGACGAAAGTGCGTGGATGAATATTGACACGCTTTTTGTGGACTTTTATAGATCTTTCTGCCTCGGGCCATAGACCTCCATTATTTGAATGTCAGCAGACAGCAAGAAGCCTCCCAGATTCCAGATGCATTTGAGATATCAAAAGTACCTAGAGTGTTGTTCAGTATGGGGTGAGTAGAAAATGAAGGCTAATCATGTTTTGGGTGTAATTATTCTCTTTTAAACCAAAAGCTTCAGGTGAAACATCTACAAGCTTTGGGTTAGTGCAAAGGAAGAAATCTAAATAAAATTGCAATCGCAATTTGGTTAAAAATGATGACAATTTAGATTTTGGCATGTAATGGTGCAGCCGTTTTTTAAAACAGATGTTTTCACCTTTAAGTCTTCTTATATTTTCTTATTCTACGACAACACACTTTATGCGATGAAGAAACACAAACACATAACTGAGAAGTGAGCAGAAAATTCTAATTAAGTCATTACAATTCAAATCTACCATAAATGCATCCTCTTTTACTCTAACGCCACAAATAAAATCCATTGCAGCCATTACTAATTATTCAGCAGAGAAATGGCTGCTGTAAGAGTTCCTTTTTTTTAAAAACACATTTTTGTGTCACAGCTGTAGTTTTCATGTTGTTTAGAACTTTTTAAAAGTATCCTGGATTTATGTTGGTTAAAGTCATGGAAACCAAAAACTGTGCAAAGACAAACTAAAGGTTTAAACATGATGGTGAATATTTTCAGTCATCCAGGTCACACTCATTCCAAACTTTGAAAATTTGTATCCGTGCATGATTTCACTTTTTGTTTGCCTCAGACTTCTTTAGAAAGCAACAACCATTTCTGCTGAACATCACACTTAAGCTGTACTTTGTTTTAAATTATGTCCCAAAATCCTGAGGATTTATACCAAATTGTGTGCATGTTGTGTCTAAAAATAATTAATCATTTTCAAAAGCATTGGAGTAGATTAATGCAAAAAAGTTCACCAAGAGTTTTTTTTCTATCAAATATGTGATTCAAAGATTTACTGGAATAAAAACAATGAGTTAGAGTGTCTCTCAGATGTAGAATACTAAGAACCTGAGTCTGAAGAGTCGGTTGTGATCCAGCTCCTGCTCCTCGTCAGTCTTCACCAAACCTCTGCTCCTCAGCCTCCTCTTCCTCTCCTCAGGGTCCAGGGTGAGTAAAACCACCAGGCTGGGCTGGAGGAGGTCACCGGGCCAACAGTACACCTCGGAGCCGTCAGGCGGGAGGTTACTAACCGGGCCGGTTACTGCAGTGGCGATGGCGTAAGCTGCTGTGCTGTGCCAGAATCTGGACAAACATAAAGAAATAAAATAAAACAGCCGAAGGAAGCTGGATAAGAACTTCCTGTATCATTTGACAACAAGGCTGAATTTGGCAGAGCTCCTGAGGAGGCTGAGGTCCCAGCAGGCCCCTCCTTAAAAAATTTGATGACTCTGTGGTGGCCTCAACCCTCCTCTACGCTGTCATCTGCTGGGCCCCTGGCAGCTCAGAGGGACAGAAAGAGACTGAACAAGCTGGTGAGGAAGGCCACTTCTGTCCTGGGCTGCCCTCTGGACTCAGTGGAGGAAGTGGCTAAGAGGAGGATGCTGTCCAAACTCACATCCATCGGTGGACAACACCTCTCACCCTCTGCACCAGACTGTAGAGGAGCTGAGCAGCCCTCCTTTAGTCAGAGACTTAGACACCCTGTCTGTAGGAAGGAGCGCTACCGCAGATCATTTATTCCTGCTGCCACCAGACTCTATAATAATGCACTATATAACCACAATAACTCCTGTAAAAACCACTGTGCAGCTATATTTTTTTTTTTTTTTTTATTGACCGTGCAATATCCTGTGCAATATGCTGAATGTGCAATATTTCTCCATCTGTATGGTAAAGTTTCCAACTAGATTGTACATATTTTTTATTATTTTTTATTTTTGTTTTTCATTGTGTGCGACATTATGTACACTTGCACTTTAATCCTATTTATCTTGATATAATTGTATATATATTGATATACTGTATATATAATGCTTATTTTAATGCAATCCTTTTTCCTCCCCTGTTTGCACCTTTTGTAAATTCCTATGCCAGTATGTGACGAGTAAACTTCTCCGCTGTGAGATCAATAAAGCTCATCTAATCTAATCTTAATCTAGTCTTATAGATGAGGATTTCAGTGGGATCCGCCAACTTCTGGTGTTAAAGCCCTTCACCTATAACATCTGAGGGGAGTGTTGGCCCAGTGAGTTAGAGCAGTGTACTTGTACTCTGAGGAGTTTGCAAGTACTTAACCCCACACTGCTTCCTGTGCATCGCGACAATGGCAGCCCACTGCTTCCGAAAGGGAAGTCGTTAAAGGCAGAGACTGAATTTTGTTGCTTTGTACTCTGACAATGTAATGAGAATAAAATGTATTCTTACTTCTTCTGTGCTGTATTGTATAAAGGCGCTAGATTCTCAGTCATCCAGGTCAAAGTAAATCCAAAAAAGTAAAAAAAACAATCTACTAGACTGGTTTCCAAGTTTGAAGACATTTCTCTTCCCATCCAGGAGCTTTTTCAATTCAAAATGTCAGAAATGGCGTTGAGATGGAGGCTTTTCATAGACAGGTATGGGGTATTGTAAGCGAAAAAAGAAGCCTAACGGTCCCAATTCCAAAGGAGAGGACCCTTCCTTCCGTTTCAAGTTGCATGTTCTCTAAACAAAGTCCAGTGGATTGTTTTTTTTTTTTTACTTTTTAAAAAATGTTATAAAGTCAGAATCCTGGCAAAACAGCAAACGGCAGATTTCAAGTACTCAGGCCTTTTCAGACAGTACTGTTTCCTTTTCCTGGTAATGGCTGTCGCTACTCAATCTGTACAACAATGCCAACCACCAGTTTATTTGCAGGTGTGCGACCAACACTTCATCCGGGCTGCAACGGATTGCATTTTATGAAAATAAGTCAACATCACTTATTTCTGTCACCAATTATAAAAAGAAACTACATTGTGTAAAAAGTTAATAACAGTTTTGGTGAGAGATTAAATGCGTTTACATCTTTCTGTTATATCAGTAGCAGAACTGTCTTGGAAATGTAATTCCTGCCCTACAAAAGGATGTTGATTTTTCAGCTTTAACCTTTTTTTATGTTTGAATTTCTTTGAATAGTACACAGTGTATAATTTAAACAGGAACACAGCTAAAATACAGATAAATATGGTGCACTATGTTTTCACCAGACAATGAGCATGTCCTATGACAACGTCAGACAAGCAATATAATGTAAAAGATGTAAATGCATCTCTTCTTTCAGTGAAGTCATTATTATTATTACTTTACACGAAGTAGTTTAGCATGCTTTAATGATTTAAAGAAGTTCCATAATGAAATTATTTAATGGCAACCTTAATTAATATCTGGTTGCAAAAAAAAACTAAGGGTAGAGATCATGCTTCAGGTATGGATCAGGTAGCGACAGTGGCTAGTATGTTAGCAAAGCATCTTCAGGTTAGATGCTCTCTTCAATAGTAGAATTCTGACTCAATATGCATCTGCCGTGTTATTAACTGAGAATTTGCAAACAATTTTGTAAACAATAAAGGACATTAAATAAAAAAATTATTTAGAGTAAATGGAAATGAATTAGAAATGTAAATGTCACTGTGAGTGAGAGTCCATTTAAGCCTCGCTTTCATCAATGTACAGCAAACAGCGAGGCTAATGTTAGCTTAGCTCATACAAAGTTCCAAATCGAACATCGGTTATTTTAGTGCATATTAATACTGCTTCCTATTAAACTGTTAGTTATTACACTCTTTTTTAGGGGTGTCTAGTGGATGAAAAAGTAGAGCAAAAAAACTTCCCATAATGCACACCTTTGAAAATAGTGCGTCGATGGTCACTAGACAGGCATATATATATATATATAGATATATATATATATATATATATCTATATATATATAGATATATATATATATATATATATATATATGATATATATATGTATATATATATATACTTAGTGCTGTCAATCTATTAAATTTTTTTAATCGCGGCATTAATCGCATCAATGCCTGAGTTAACTCGCCATTAATCGCATTTTTTTCCTGATTGAAAAATCATTTAAATAATTTCATGACATACAAAAAAATACATACAGGCTAGGTTTGTGCCAATGTTCTTTTAAAAATGAAAACAGGTCATGCCGATTTACGCCATAGAAACATATGGCAAGAAGATGGGAGGCATGTAGCAAAAACAACAAATATGTAGCCAAAAAGGCCCTAAAACAGGCTGGATGTAAAAAGACAAAGTCTTGCTGAGTTAATACAGTCTTTGAACAAAGACAAGCATTTTACCCTACCGCTATAAAATGCAGTAGAGTTAATATTGGATGTTAATTAACCAAGGTAATAATGAACAATTTTTCAATCAATACATCGAAATCAATAGGACCGACATCACTAGATGGAGGTAGTCTATGCTCTAGAAAGCTACTTTTCAGCCTCTTAACAAAAAATGAGAATCATACACACACCCACTCCGCCACACACAGACACACCCACCCACACACACACATCATCACTCCACACCACATTTACACGATACATAGACAGCAAGAGTGCCGTAGCAGATTCCGCTTTCACCTCAGTAATCTGTTTTCTGCAGCGTATTTCAGGTTGGGTAAGGTTACTAGTTACCAGACACTCAACTTGTTTGTTGGTGGTGGGCTTAAAAGAAAAGGCACTAGCCACCCAGTGTATGAGCGACCTTTTTTCCTTGAGGAGGTCCGCTCTCGCCTATGAGAAATGCATAGACTGGGGAAAATAGCCCCGCCTTCTTCCCGCAGGCTGCAGGGGGATGTACTTGGAAAATTGTACCATAAAACCACATAGCTGCTAATCTCATCGTTAAAAAAATTATCGCCGTTAAAATGGCCTCAAGGTGAACGCGATAATAACGCTTATAATTTTGACAGCACCAATATATATATATATATAATCTCATAATGCCTTGCAAGAGCACTCCTCAAAATGCATCAAGGGATATTTAGGGGGACTGAGAGAGATGGTACAGGTACAGCGTAGGGAGCCAGAGTCATGTGACCACAGGGTACCTTAAAGTATATATACACTGCAAAAACGATCTAGAAATAACTTAAAATTTCTTAAATTAAGTGTATTCACCCTTAATTTGAGTAGGTAAATGAGATAGTTTGCCAATGGAATGAGTAATTTTACTCTTAAAATAAGAAAATTACATAGTATGCACTTGGAAATAAGACAATGCAATTGTGTTTCTTCTTATTTTTAAGTGTAAATTGTTCAGTTCCATTGGCAAATGTCTCTTATACCTCCTCAATTCAAGAACAAATGCACTTATTTTAAGAAAAAAAAATGACTTATCTAGATTTAGATTTTTTGCAGTGTAGACCCCGCTCTTTATAGTGAATGAGGAGTTAAGGCTCACATTTGGACACAGCCCAGGAGGAAAACAGTGTTTACAAGAGGCGGGACTTGCCGAATAGTAGCCAATCACAGGCAGTTTACTTTCTCAGGGTGGTTTCACTCTCAAAGGCGCAAAAATGGACATGAGGACAGAAACGTATCCGCACTTTATTCGGATAATATACAGAATCTACATTGTGACATCATAGTATAGTACCTGTCAACGATAACAGGTGCCTTGCTGCCCTCTTGGCATATTTGCTCAGCAGTGATGTAGTTTCCCACTGCGTAGAAGGCCCTCCGAATGAGCGGAGGTTCTCGATCAAAGCGGGCTCTCCAGGATGACAAGCACTGGGGTGGAGACCGCAGTAGAGTGGCCCCCAGAGCGTCCTGAAGAGACTCAGTTAGAGTAGTCTTCCCTATATTGGCAACAAAATGACAGAAACACAAAGGAAGGCATATTTTAAGACAACTAAGCACAGACTGTTTTCCAAACACTCCTTCATGACCTGTAAGTGGGAGCCTTCACCAAGTTTATAAAGAGCATTAGACGAGAGACGGATTCAATAAACCTTTTTCCAAGTGATGTAGCTGTTCTGAGGTCATGATACATGATATTCCATTAGGCAGAGCCCACTGACAGATAATGTTCTTAGCAGAGAACAGCCACCCATCATGTTAGAACATCTATGCATCAAGCTGATCCAATATTTATTTATGAGGTAATGGCATTAACCTGTGGCATCCAGGCCCTCTATGACAATAACAGGGAAGTCTGGTTTTCTTCTGGCATCCACTCTGCTGGGAAGCATCTCCAGTACAGACAGGCTCTCTGGGATGATGTCACCACACTGCAGATGAAGAACAGGAGTCAGTTTGCTGCTGTTTAGGAGTCATTAAAAGGTGCTTCACCTTCTCCTCTTGGACTTAAAGTAGAACATTGAAGTAGTTATAGCATATTTTTTACAATTACAAACAGAAAAGATCATGTTCTTTTATTTTCTATTTAATTTTTCTCTTTTTTGATTCCTTTGTGGAACCGCCATAGCCTGCAGATGCGGCCGCATTTCTTGAGGAGGGGTATCTGTGACCATTTTCACTCCTTAAAACAGACTCTCAATTAGATTTTGTCTGAACTTTGACTATACTACTCCAACATATACGCACCTGTATATGTATCCCTCTATAATGAAAGAAAAACCCACAACGGCCCCAGAAGTTACTAAAATGTGACAAAAATAATAATAAAAAAAATGATAAGAAAATGAAAATCAGAGGTTGCCTTTCAACCTGCTTTAAAATAAAAATAAAATATAAACACATGAAAAAGGCCTGGACAAAATTATGGTTCTCACAGAAGAGACTGAAAATAATGTGACTAAAGAGACATTAAATCAAAGGTGTGGGGGGCACAAGTGACTAACTTCAGCTTGTTTGATCGTCAAATAACAGACCCAATAAAAGGCGCATCAGATGTTTGTAAAGTGAGCTTCTCAGGACTGACAGCGGTGACAGCCAATCGCACAAGAAAAGACAATGGGCCTATCAGGAGCTTTTGGGCGGGTCTAAACTCAGGGAAGCGGACTGCAGTTTGAGCTGCGGTTCTCCGCTTGGTCCTAGCGCTCAACAAATGTCTGTCTTCTGCAGTGTAACATTGCTTTTTGGACAGTAAAAAGTGCAGAGGACCAAAACGGACGTTGCACGGAACATGCACATGCAAAATTACATCCATGCTGTGCTGTTTGGTAACATGGTGTGTACCACACTCAACATGAAGCAGAGGATTTGAATCTCTGCAAGGTCAAATGAAATCTCCAGACTATCAAGGGATTGTAGAGAGAGAACTGCCGCTGCTGCCGGTGTCAGAAAGCTTGGCCTCAGTTGCAGCATCATGGGTCTTCAACAGGGTAATGATCGCTAAAAATCCCAGTTCAAAGCAATGGTCAAATGCTGAAAACATTGAACTGACTTCTGGAGTGGCCTTCTATGAGACCTGGTCCTAAATCCTAGTAAGCATCTTCGGAAGAAGCTCGAAATTCATGCTGTCTGGGGAAAAAAAAAAAATGATAAAACTGCAGCAGTTTGTTGATGACGCGAATGGGAAGAAATACCTGCTGAAGGGAGAAGAAGATTTATGGACAGGATTGTTTGATTGCATCCTAGAACTTCTAAAAAAGTAGAATGGGAGGCAGATGATCTTTAGTTCTCAGGCTCCTCCCTGTGGAACCAACTACCAGTTTTTAGTCCGGTGAGGCAAGACACCCTGTCTACTTTTAAGGGTAGGATTATAGTTAGAGTGGGCTCAGGTTCAATCCTGAGCGAGATCCCTATAGTTATGTTGCTCATAGGCTTAGACTGCTGGAGTGACATAGGGACCCCTTTTTTCATCATTCTTCTTCATTCTATCTCTATTCTCCTCTCTCCGCTTTGCAGAATCTGTTAGTTCAATCTCTAACGCTGGTGCTGCTCTCTGCTTTTTCTCATAGTAGCCAGACAGCATTGCAAAACAGTGATCCATGCATTTCTAGACCAGCCAACCGGCTGGATTACTGTAACTCACTTTATACAGAGGTCAGCGACTTCCCATATTTCTCATCATTCCAGAGTGGGTTCGTAGTCCTCAAGCTGCACGCTCTTTTTAACAGGCACACGAAAATCCGGTAATTGTCATTCTGTTCCCCTGTTTTAAGTCCTTACACTGGCTCCCAGTACATTTTAGGATTAATTTTAAAAATTATTATTTTATTTGTTTTTAAAACTCTTAATGGCCTTGCCCCTTCTTATCTGTCTGAGCTTTTACATTCTTATACACCCTCCCGTTCTCTCAGGTCAGCTGATCAGTTGCTTCTGAGGGTCCCAAAGACAAAATGCAAGCTCAGAGGAGACCGTGGTTTTTCTGTGGCAGCTCCTAAGCTGTGGAATGATCTGCCTCTGAGCATAAGATTAGGCCTCTTCTCTTGCTGTTTATAAGTCCCTTCTTAAGACTCATCTTTTTTCCTTGGCTTTTGGCACAATTTGAGAGGTTTTACTTTGTTTTATTCTTTTTGTATACTAATATGTATTTTACACTCGTTTTTTCTCTATTTTATAATTTTATTGTATTTTTATGATTGTGTCCTGTTCGGTGTATAAAGTGCTTCATAAATAAAGTTGGTATGGTATGGTATAGTAGCTTCATCTGGTCTGTTCCTGTTTGGCTGTGACTCCATCCTGAGAGAAATATCAGCTGTGCTGCTGCCATCAACTTACCTTTGTTTATAGATGTTCAAGATCTGCCTGTTTTTCAGTGTAGTCCTGTTTCTCTGACTGTGACTAACTGGATGTGCTCTCTTTATCCTCTGACATGGAAGCTGGCTCGGAGCTCGCCTGCCTGGCTGTGTGTTTCCCCTGGCCTTTTACAGTTGCCTTTTTGTATCTCTGCTTCTGTCTCCCTTGAACCCCAGTCTGCCTCAGCAGATGGCAGGCCACTGATCCTGGTTCTTCTGGAGGTTTCTTCCTGTTCAAAGTGGAGTGTTTTTCCTCTCCACTGTCGCTACAGGCATGCTTAGTGTGAGGGATTGTTGAAGAGTCAATGAGTCGATGGTAACTCAACCGTTTTTCCTTAGATAGAAAACTGATTTAATCTGACTCGGATGATCTGGTGTGAACTAGAAGGTGCCTTGAGATGACGCGTAAGTTGTGAATTGTCCTCTATAGAAATAAACTGAATTGAATTACCTGCCTTAAGCCTCTCCTTTGATCTTTTTTCATCATTTTTTGTTGAAGCATTGTTAAAAGCAATCATTTTCATATGATTTATATAGATTATTACTTTTGTCAAATTTAAATTTTTTGTGATCATAGTGGGTTTTTCTTTCATTTAATGTGGGGTATCAACAATTTTTGTCCAAGTGTGTAAAACTGTTTGCTTTAAAGTAGGGCTTTTGAGAGTGTGAGGCGTTCCTTCAACCCTATATTTATAAAGAGGGCAGCCATGCCTTCAGATTATGAGACGCACAATGCATCGCCACTCCCTCCATTAGCAATGTTTCCATTGATTTGCTCATAACAGTTTCATTTTTGTTTAACAGAGATCAAGAATCGGCCCCACCTTAAAAAAAACAACTGACAGCACATGCGGATCTGTTCAACTAGCGTGAAAAGAAAAGGTATTTGTATCAACTTTTAAAAAACCGGTATTGCTTTGAATAAATTGTTCCTAGTTTTGTCCAAAGCTGCTTAATTTATTAAAAAAATACATACATTGATTCACCAAATTATGTAATATGTTGTGTTTTTCTTCAAATATATAGAATAAAAATTTGCTACAATTATAAGCAGCTTTGAAAAAACTAGTAGTGGATTGTGTAAATGTACTAAACAATTTCTGGTTTCTCATGGTGATACATGGGCATAATATGGGGACTTATTTCTTTAAATCTTGATGCTTGCACATTTTAGATCATAAGGAAATAGACATTTTAAAAATGGGGACATTTCTATTTTTGGGGCAAAATAAATAAAAAAATCAGGAATGAAAAGCAAGAAAATGCTGACATTTCAGTACTGATTGAGAGACCAGGAGGGTCACAGATAAAGGAATCAGAGAGCAACAGCTGACAAAAAGAGTGAGGAGAAAAATTATGTTTCTATAAGTTATGCTTAAAATCAATCAACATGGCAATTATTCATATTTTTATCTAAAATCATCTTTTTTTGTTTTTTTGGATCATTTTTGTCAGGAAAATGACACAATTGAAGTTTTAAAGCGTTTTGTGTGTGTGTGTGTTTTCTTTTGTTGATTCCATAAACATATCAGATTTAATTTTTTTTATGAATCTGCATGAGCTGCTATACTAATCTGCTCCACCAGAGGGCGCAAATGTACCAAATAATGCATTCATCTGCATGAGCTGTTATACCAATCTGCTCCACCAGAGGGAGCAAATGTACCAAATAATGCATGAATCTGCATGAGCTGTTATACCAATCTGCTCCACCAGAGGGCGCAAATGTGCCAATTGTTAAACTTTAACTGTGAAAATGTCCAGCTTAAGGTGTACAAACCTTCTTCAGAACCTCACAGGCCTCATCCAAGCTGTAGAAAACATCAGAGTTGATCATGTTGAGAGCAGACGGGTGATGTTTGGGAGTCTCTGAAGGTACCACATAGAACTTGGTCAGGTTCTTCTCTGCAGGGACCCACAGACTCTGAGTCCACAGCTCATCGGCTTCACTTTGAGAATATGAACACACCAACACTGGATCAGTCTGCTCCAAATGGCTCAGCATCCCCTCTATGAGGGGGGAGTCCTCAGCCCGGCTTCTGAGGAAGAAGCCTTTGACCAGAGAGCCCTTCTCCTCCGGGAGGAAGGAGGACATGCTGGTCACATCAGAGCCTGCAGGCAGGTCCCTCAGCAGTTTGTCTCTGAGTTCCCAATGAAACCTCTCCCCTCTGATTCTGTCCGGGCTGCAGACAAGCAGAGAGTAGCATCTGTCCTCCTTCTGGAGTTTAGAGAAGACAGCAGGTAGAAGCGCTCCTCCTCGGAGCTTTTCTCTGATTCCGAAATAAACCGGCGCTCCATCCATCTCCACGGAGAAAACCCTGGAGGGCCACCGCTGGATGAGGGGCCTCAGGTGCCTGGCCATGTTCTGGCGTCTGCAGGGTTCTGGTCAGCTGCGCTCAGCTGAATGAAAAACGAAAACAGACCATTGGAGGGAAAAACGAAACTGCCGCTAGGGGGTAGCAGAGGGACATTTCTCAGGAATCCAAAACTTAAAGTGATCTGAGATAAAAGTTGTCCTGAGATGCCCCCTGCAAAAATACTGTAAACAGCGTTTCGTTATCCTTTAACTGCTGACCTGCTGAATTTCATGCATTTAAAGGGCAATTGTGATGTGTTGCTATGGTGACAATTGAAATTCAATTTCCATACATACCTTTTTAAGACTTTGGCTTTTACAAACACCCCCTAAAATGTGTTTTTCTCTCTTAAATGCAATAGATAATCATATTTTATTGGAAAGACCAGTTTCCACTGGATATTTGACAGTTTTTCCCAATTTATGACACAGAATTTCACATCTCTCAGAAAACAGAACTAAACATTGGACACATTTTATGACTTACAAACTGATGCACATCGTTAGAAATGATCTGCTCACATTTTTTGCTAATGTGAACAAACATAATTTTCAAAATAAGATTATTTGTAATTCAGTAATGAACATCCAGGGACTGTTTAGGTTCCCTCTGAATCAGCTGTGTTGCATCTGTGTTCTAGATAGCATTTTTGGACCCTTTTTTTTTTTAACTTAATGCGGAAGTACAGTGAGTGTTTTGCAATTTGCAGTGTCGTGCTGATTTTGATCAATGTGTGCAAATTTTGACTTGAGTTTTCTATTTTTGACACAAACGTGCAAAGCTTTGCAAATCATTTATTACATATAGTGTATAATATGTTGTGCAGTATTTTGGAGAAAGTGTGCTATTGTTATAGGAACAGTGTTTTATCAATTGAGAAAAAGACTGGAATTGTGCACTTGATTTAATTTCCATGCCATATTTGTTTTTATTGCAGCTCACAGTTTTTCTGCAAAGAACAGAATCCCTAAAATCATAATGCCACCAGTGCAGAGCTTACTCAACTTTGGCAGGAGAGACGTTAATACATCCGCAAAGGCTGAGAAAGAGTTTTAGCTAAGGTATAGATTTAGATTATTTAGGAAGTTCAAATGTAAATTGTCTCGTTCCATTGGCAAAGTGTCTCACTAACTCCTCAATTCAAGAAAAAATGCGTTGATTTTAAGAAAAAATGACAATTTTTTTGCAGTGCAGCTTGCTCCCGCTTACTCCACAGTAATAAAATGATACAATCACTTTTCCAGAAATCCAAACTGAACCTGCAGAGCCACATTGCTTCCATCCTCAGCTCATGGTCTAGTTTCGTTTTCGATGTATATAAACAGAAACTCAGCTGACCTGCTGCCTTTATAAAGAGCAGCTCAGCTGAACCAGTCAGTCTGCATTCACAGCTGTTCATCTCTGCCTGCATCATGCTTCTCTCCTCTCTCATGGACTCTCCCAGAGTCCTCCTGCAGCTCTGCCTCAGCACCATCCTCAGCATATTTACCACAGTCTTTTCCAACGTTGGCTCCTGGTATGGAGGAGCCTGCAGGGGCCCAAACCCGCCGCCCTCCGATGGAAACATCCAACCGCAGAATCCTGCAGGAGAAGCTGGGACGACCCCAACCAGCGTCAACTATCATTTTACCCGCAAATGCAATTATAAATGCGGCTTCTGTTTCCACACCGCAAAGACTTCCTTCGTGCTTCCTTTGGAGGGAGGCAAGGGGAGCTCGAACTGCTCAAGAAGCTGAGAGTACAAAAAGTTGACTTATTTATTTATTTTACAAATTACAACCGTGTGTTTACAAGAGAGACGGTTGGAATTACACTGGAAAAAAAGTTTACTGATTTTTAAATTGTATTTCAGTATAATATGAGAAAAAAAGTCACAATTCTGCCTTTTCTCAAATTCTTACTTTAATCTCAGAATCCTGACTTTAATATCAGAATTTTGACTTTTAATCTCAGAATTCGACTTTAATCTCAAATTCTAATTTTAATCTCAGAGTTCTTAATCTCAAAATTCTGACTTTAATCTCCAAATTCTGACTTTAGCCTCAATTTGAATTCAGACTTTAATCTCAGTCTGAGAATTTTCAAAATCTGACTTTAATCTCAGAATTCTGACTATAATCTCAAATTCTGACCTTTGTCTCTAGAATTCTGACTTTTTTCCAGAATTGACTAGTAACTCACGGGTAATCTCCAGAATCCTGACTTTAATCTCAAAATTCTGACTTTTAATCTCCAGGAGAATCCTGACTTTTAATCTCAGAATTCTGACTTTAATCTCAGAATCCCTGACTTTAATCTCAGAATCCCTGACTGAAATCTCAGAATTCTGACCTTAATCTCAAATTCTGACTTTAAAGCTACAGTGTGTAATAATAATCTACAGGGATATACAGTCAGAAATGTCAATATATTATGACCATAATCTCCTATTATTTATCATCATCTGATCTCGGCCTCTTAACCTTAATCTCAAATATTTTAACGTTATTCTCCAGAATTGGGTTATTTATAATTACACTTAGGAAGCGGTCTGCGTACTGGAGGCTCAGAATCTTTCTTCTGACGGCGCAGAGCCAACACCAAACTCAGCGTTCTGACTTTAATCTCCCAAATGTCACAACGATGTAGAAAAAAATAGCGGGTATATTATTTATCTCAGAAGTCTGACATGAAATCTATACCCTACACAGACTTTAATGAAATACTATCTGTAAAATTTATCTATGTAAACAAACCTCATCACTTATCCTGAAGGTAGGTGTCACGGGGCGTGGAGTGGATCTCAGAATTTTGTCTTTATGCTCAAATTCGCGTACTGTTGGGGGAAGCGTGGGGAGATGTTCATGTTACTGCAGTCTGACCGCTAGATGTCACTGAAAATTACACACTGTATCAATATCAGGAATCAGGCTTTATTCTCAGAATTCTGACTATAATCTCAGAATTCTGACTTTATCCAGAATTCAGACTTTAATATCCAAAATTCTGACTATATTCTGGGAATCCCTGACCCTTAATCTCAAATTCTGACCTTAATCTCTTTCAGAATCCCCATTTGACTTTAATCTCAAAGGAAATTCTGACTTTAATCTCAGAATTCTGACTTTTATTCTCAAGAATCCTGACTTTAATCTCAGAATCTGACTTTTTTTTTTTTCTCAAATTCAGAATTTTAAAAGCTACAGTGTGTAATAATCTCAGGGATATACAGTCAGAAATGGCACTTTATTCTACATAAGTATGTGACTTATCATCATCTCGAGCTCAACCTCTTGACCTTTATATCTCAGATGCCTTAGAATTAGTTATTTATAACTACATAGGGAGGCCGGGTCTCGCAGCCATGGAGGCAGGCATCTTTGCTCTACGGCGCCAGAGGCGCCAACTGACTAGCGATGCGAGATCTCCAGAATGTCACAACGATGTAGAAAAAAGGGGGTATATTTGTATTATCACCAAAGTCTACATGAAATCTATACCCTACACGAACTAATGAAATACTATCTGTAAAATTAGCTATCAAGCAGTCTTAGCATCTCTTGAAGGTAGGTGTCTTGGGGCGTCGTGGAAGGTATTTAATCCCGTAGCGCTTCTGCTCATTACTGTTGGGGCGGTGGGAAATGTTCATGTTGCTGCATCTGACGCTAGATATTAAGCGTAAAGAATTAAGCTAATTCTGTCCTTTCCATCCAATGTGTTAAAAATTCTAACCCTTTTTTTCCCAAAAAATTCACAAGAATTCTGACTCTGACTTTGTCAGTCAGAATTCTGAAGCTGAGTGCTCCACATCTATTCTTTCATGCTGCTTATCTACATTATGATCCAAAATTCTGAGATTAAAGTCAGAATTCTGACTTTTTGCCCATACCAAACTGAAAAAAAATTTAAAAATCAGTTAACTTTTTTTTATTCTTTTAATGGCCCTAATCCTCTTTCGTATGTGTGTTTTTTTTTTATAGATATCAAAATTACTACAGGTTTGGTTTCTCTGTGTTTTTATTTATTTTTAGGCATGGAAAAGATTAACTTCTCAGGAGGGGAACCATTTTTGCATGAAAGGGGAGATTTCCTGGGGAAAATGGTTCAGTTCTGCAAAGTGGAGCTGCAGCTCCCCAGTGTCAGCATAGTCAGCAACGGAAGCATGATCAGAGAAAACTGGTTTCAGAAATACGGTAAGAACCGATTTTTATTTATTTTTAAATAACTAAATGTTTGAGTAAATAAATCAAAGTACATTAGATCTTGAGTTTTAATGATTCTGGGCTTTTTTCATACATCCCGCCCGAACACAGCAACTCTTCATGTTCAGACTTTGCATTTCCTTTAAGCTACAGCCTGAACCAGAAGATAAAAGGAAATAAACACTTGTTCAATAAATGGAAATACATTTTCCACACCATGATCTACACATTATTCTATTTAACACATCTACCAATTGTTTTAAATTAACTAAAGATGCTTGATTTCCTTTTTTTAGTGTATCTGACAGCCAGTTGGATCTAAAACTGAATAGGAGTCTTTATTAACTAAGGCAGAAAAATCTAAATAGACATAAATAAACTACGGCAATGTATTTCTGTGAGTAGTAGGAATCTATTTCTGTTAGATTTATGTTTTTTTCTACTTGATTGCTGAAGCAAACCATGTTTTTAAAGACAGTCTAAGTTTTTAAAAGTTCCTCCGATAGCTTATTGGCTTCATTTATCGATGTCATGCACTAGGAATGTGGGAATAATATTGATTTTTGCAATATATTGTGATTTTAGGTCTGACCTAGTCGGTATAATATCGATCTTTCAGTTCCTGATATTGAGTTTTAAAAAGAAAACATCTTTACCTACAACAATGAGCGAAAAAGGGCTACCTCTGCACAGCCACTCTGGCAGATACAGTAGTAGTCGTTCAAAAGTTACTTTCCACACTTTTCTTGATGGGCCCTCAGCATGGTCCCCTTCAATTCCTTTTTAAACATCAATCTTTGTACTAAATTGTCATGAAACGAGGACAGATGGATCCAGTTTTCAGTGTATCTGACAGTCAGTAGGATCTAAAGTTCAAAATGTTTATTAAATAACAGAACAAAACTAAAAGTGGAGCTGTGGCAATCCATGGCCGGATGCACAGCTGGCTGAGGTGCCGGGCTTGATCCCTGAGTCATTGATGCAGATCAGGCAGGATTGCAGAAACAGGTGGCAGGATCGAGGACTTCTAAGGCAATAACAAACTCCCAGACGGGGTTCAGAGTCTGACAGAGTTCAGAAGCATGGCCAGACGGTCACGCACAGGAGCAGACAGGATCAGGTGCAGATGAACAGGCTCAGTGGCAGAGAATTAAAAAGAAGACAGGGCGTGGAACCCAGAACTTGATGCAGGACCTTTAAACTGGTCTCCTCCTTGGAGCCAGGCTTGCCTGGCAGAAACGCTGAACCTCCCCACATATAGAGCCAAAAACCAGAGGACTCCGCGGGGGAGGAACAGTAGGGCGTCAGAGACAAGGAACAACCACAAAACCCTCTTTCCACTGGCTGCTAGGATCAAGGACGAGAACCATGAAATCAAAAAACTGAACAGACAGGCCTGGCAGAAAACAAATAAACAGACTAACACAGAAAGGCAAATAATGATCTGGCCCCGAATGCTCCAGGCTGAACTGAATATACACCAGAGGAAACAGGTGAGAGGAATAAATGCATAGTTGAGGCAGGAGGGAAAAACAACAGGTGAAAGAAATAACCAATTAGGGACAGCAAACAGGGCCAGATCATGACAAAAAAATATTCTGTCATGATGGTTGGACGGACACTTAAGATCTAAAAGAGAGAAGCATCATCTCCCTGGTTGGACCCTGTAATTCGGTGAAAGGGTGGAATCAAGAGTAAAAATCATGCAAGAGGGGAGGGTCACTGCAGTGGCTTGGAGTTGATTTCGCTGGGATTTGGAGGAAGTGGGCTGCCATTTGGCTGGCGTTTGACTAGGAGGGCCATTTCAATGGCTGCTACTGTAAGCGCTGTGGATTCATTTTGCTCTGCAGCCGTGTATCTCTAGCTGAGGCAGCCACAGTGTGAAGGCGTGGAGACTGTCTCAAACCCCAAAACATGTATACCAAAATCAGAGTGATCAATATCTTCCGACACAGCACTTTGCTTTTCATGCTGTACATTTACTTTCATGGTTTAGAAAAAAAAAATGCAATTTATAGTGATATTGCAATATTGTGATAATATCATACTGTGACCCAAGTCCCCTATTATACATTGCATTTAATGAGCATATAAAATGTTAAACTATTATCTTTCGTAGGAGAGTTTCTGGACATCCTGGCCATCTCTTGTGACAGTTTTGATGAAGAAACCAACCAGATGATCGGCAGAACTCAAGGCAAGAAGAGTCACATCGAGAACCTGTACAAGATCCGCGGCTGGTGCCAGCAGTACAAGGTGGCCTTCAAAATCAATTCAGTTATCAACAGCTTCAACGTTCACGAGGACATGACTGAACACATCAACGAGCTCAACCCTGTGCGCTGGAAGGTAATAACACACCTGGAGCTGAAATAATTCATCCTGATTAATCCATTAAAGAGATAATCAACTCATTTAGTAATCGTTAAATGGAGTATAGAGGCTGTAAAACATGCCTTTAGCTGACAGAGTGACCCACTTAAAACAGTGATTATATCAACGTTGTAAAAAAATATATATATATAATCATTTTGCATTTAAGAAAAAAGTTTTATTTTACCCTAGTTTAAGTTTTCTTTACATTTGGCTATCTGATTAATTGACAGATTAATCAATTTGAGAAATAATCATTAGTTGCATCCCTAAATCAACCTGTGTGGTTTATGATGCATCTGCAGCTAAATGTGGTTCTTATCTCTGCTCAGGTTTTCCAGTGTCTGTTGATCGATGGAGAGAATGCTGGCGAGGCGGCCCTGAGGGAGGCGGAGAAGTTCGTCATCAGTGACCAGCAGTTCCAGGAGTTTCTAGACGCGCACCGCGCCGTCTCCTGCCTCGTACCAGAGTCCAACGAGAAGGTATATGGCGTTACAGAGGCAGTCCACTGACACGATTCAGGGCTCAGCTGGACATTTTTATCAACCTCTTCTTTTCTCATCAAATGAGACTGTAAACGGCCGATTAGACCTCTGCATCCGCACACATCAAATGTCGCTTGGGTCTGGTCGCGGACCAGTTTTGCTGGTATGCTAATGTACCGTCGCGTCGGTCTGGAATTTCTAGACACATCTTTGTCAGTGAAACTAAGTGCTCCCACATCTCTTCCTTCATGGTGCCCATCTACAATAAAATATCCAAAATTCTGAGATTAAAGTCAGAATTCTGAGATTAAAATCCGAATATTGAGACTAAAGTCAGAATTTTGAGATTAAATTCAAATTCTGAGAAAACTGAATTCTGAGACTAAAGTCAAAGAATTCTGAGATTAAAAGTCAGAGTTCTGAGATTAAAAATCAGAATATTGAGACTAAAAGTCAGTGATTTTGACAAAAATTCAGAATTTTCTGAGACTAAAAGTCAAAAATTCTGAGATTTAAGTCAGAATTTCTGAGAGTTAAAGTCAGAATAGAAAAAACAAGTCAGAATTTGAGACTAAAGTCAGAATCGAGATAAAGTCAGAATTCTTGAGATTAAAATCAGAATATTCTGACTAAAAGTCAGAATTCTGAGACCAAAATTCAGAATTCTTGAGATTCAAAGTCAGAAATCTGAGATTTAAGTCAGAGTTCTGAGATTTTCAAAGTCAGAGTCTCTTAGATTAAAATCAGAATTCTGAGATTAAAAGTCAGAATTACCTGAGATTAAAATCTGAATATTTGACACTAAAGTCAGAATTTTGAGATTAAATTCAGAATTCTGAGATTAAAGTCAGAATTCTGAGATTAAAGTCCAGAGTTCTGAGATTAAAATCAGAATATTGAGACTACTCCCGAGTTCAGAATTTGAGATTAAAGTCAGAATATTGAGATCCTAAAAGTCAGAATTTCTGAAAGATTAAATTCAAAAAATTCTGAGACTAAAAGTTAGAGAACATTCTGAGATTTAAGTCAGAATATTGAGGCTAAAATTAAAATTCTGAGATTAAAGTCAGATTTCTGAGAAAAATTCAAATTGCACTGAGATTAAAAGTCGTAAATTGAGATTTAAGTCAGAATTATTGAGAGATTAAAGTCAGAGTTCAGAACTTAGTCCATCCCACAAGGTTTTGAGAGTTGGGGAAGTCAGGTCTGGCTCGCTACAGATGCGCGGTATTAAGAATAAGCCCACTGTCAGGCGATCAAAGTCAGAATTGTCAGGGAGAAAAAATATCACGATGATGGACAGATTATCAGTCAGTAACGTAATCGAGACCAAAGACCAGAGTTCTGAGATTGACAACAATAATGAATGCAGCTGGAGACTAAAAGTCAGTAGATTCTCTGACTATAAAATCTGATTCTAGAAGATATAGACAGTCAGAATTAATTGAGATTAAATTCAGAATTTTGAGAAGCTAAAGTGCAAAACGTTTTTGAGATTTAAGTCAGAATTATGGAGTAAACAACATAGAATATAGAGACTCAAAGTCAGCTTATTTCTTTGGCAAGGTCTATTCCAAATTTGGTGAGACTAGAGTCAAAAATTTTTTTTTTTTTCCAGAGTTCTGAGATAAAGTCAGAATTTTGAGTTTGCCCCATAATTCTGAGAACAGCTCTGAATTCTGAGCAGTATCGAATACTATTCTGAGATTAAAGTCAAAATTTGGACTACTTTTCGAGCTACATATTGAACTGAAATCAAATTAAAAATCAAAAATCGGTTTTTTTTCTTTTTCAGTGGCCCCTAATCCTCTTCCGTACTTTCTTATAAAACACACACACAAAAAAAAGGTGGATTATTAAAAAAAGAAATAAATTAAAAATAGAAGAAAATATAAATAGAGTAGCAGATACTCTTACAAGAATATTAGTGCACTAAAATTACTCCTAAAAGTAAATGTAAGGGAACAAAGGTAACCGGTTACTACCCACCTCTGAGGAAGGTTTGTTGGAGAAAAACGTCTTCATGGATTTTTGTTTTAACTCTCAGTTGTAATTTAGATTTTTTTTTCTCACACCTGCATCAACACAAAGTAATATTTAACACCTTTTAACGCGGAATTTGTTCCAACAGATGAGGAACTCGTACCTGATCCTGGACGAGTATGTAAGTTCTTTACATTTCCTGTAATCCGACAGTGATGCTTTATTAGCCTTCACCGTGGTGCGTTCAGATCATCGCCCTAAACCTCTTCCCTCCCTCCTGCTTCTGCAGATGCGTTTCCTGGACTGTCGAGAGGGAAGGAAGGACCCTTCCAGATCCATCCTCGATGTTGGTGTGAAGGACGCCATCAGCTTCAGCGGCTTTGATGAGAAGATGTTTCTGAAGCGAGGAGGGAAATACGTGTGGAGCAAAGCGGACATGAAGCTGGAGTGGTGAAACTGAGCTGATCACTTATCCAATGCTTCTGTTTGCCTCTTGTTACACTTTGGATAAGATTATTGTAAATAATTCATGTAAAGCTTTCAGTGTGTTTTTATTTTTTCTATATATAATGTTTTAAATTAAATGTAAATAAAGTTTATTTTTGCCAACTGAAGCCATAGTTTTTTATGGTTATTTTTTTTCTGTTACTCAGTGGGGCCTAAAAGTATTTAATCAGCCCCTGATTGTCCAAGAGTTACTATTGAGGTGAAAGGTCAGCCGTTTTCATCATAGGTTCCCATTAACAACGAGAAAGTTATTATTCGTAAACACATTTTATTATTCCTAAAGAATTTATCTGAACATCACGTCAGTTATAAACGAAAAAGATGTCTGACCCTCACAGACCTGTAACTCCTTTAAGAAGCTCCTCTTTCCTCCGTTCATTACCTGTATTAATTGTTTTTAACTCATTATCTGTGTAATAGACACCTGTACACGGCTTTAAACAGTGAGAATCGAAACTCAATTAGCTTAGTGAAAGGATTAGAACTGAAGAAGCACTGAAATACAAGTAACCCCTTAAACATTTCTTCTGTCCTCCCAACCCTGCTTTAAGGAAATAAAAACACTTTGCATTTTTTTTAAGCTTTCACTTCATTTCTGTCACCTGTTTCCATCCCAAAACCAGTTAACAGCTTCCACAGCACTCACAGGGTGGGGCTTCTTCAGAAAAAATAATAAATACTGTAATAATATAATATTAATAATATGAATTCTTCATTTTAGCAGGTAAATAAGCTGAACTGCCAACTTAATATATGTAATTCGGACTCAGATTACATATTTATTGACAATTTTGACATTGACAATGTTATTACTTTTTTTTTTTTTAGATCTGTAAATATATTTATATATATTATATTTTTTATTTTTAGTGTGGACAGTTTTATTGCATTTCTGCATTTTATTGTATTTCTTTAGATGATGATTGTGTGCAATATGTTGTTTATATACCTGGAGTGTGTAATTTCCCCCCTGGGATCATTAAAGTATTTCTGATTCTATCTCTTGGTCAATTATAGACCGATATCATATCTTCCATCCTTTCTCACCTAAAATTCTTCAGAAAGAAGTTGTTGCCAAACAAATTTGCAACCACTTACTTCTGCTATTAAAATAAGATAATTAGCATTTCGAAATATAATAATATTCGATTTATTATTATTTTAAACATAAATTGTCTCATTCCATCTACAAAATGGTCTTACCTTCTTAAATCAAGGAAAATACACTTCAAGAAAAATTGACTTACTTCTACTTTAATTTTTGCTCTGTGTTTTTTCAGTACATGGGCCATAACAGCATTCTGCAGGGGCACTGGCCCCTGTTGGCCCCTGTCTAGAACCGCCCATGCTATCTGGACAGACGCTTAAGTTTTTAAACTTCTTCCAGAAATCATTAAGAATGGTTATTATCAATACAATTGTAAATATTAACATAGTTTTGGAAGAAGAATCTGAAGAGATAAACCTTAAGCTCACTTCTTTTAA
This sequence comes from Cyprinodon brontotheroides, assembly GCA_018398635.1. Lineage (NCBI taxonomy): Eukaryota > Metazoa > Chordata > Actinopteri > Cyprinodontiformes > Cyprinodontidae > Cyprinodon > Cyprinodon brontotheroides. The sequence continues at coordinate 36,545,189 of JAGKQL010000009.1, forward strand.
GTAGGATGAATTGTCTATGCTTGACTTTTCGGCTGAAGGAAGCCAAGAATGAGGTCACTGACCTTTGCTTCCAAGCTGTAACAGTATGAACTCTGCCCATCTTAGCACGAGGTAAACATGCTAACACATTAACTTGCAAAATATTGATTAAAACAACTATGATTACTCTGATGTGTGGGAGTTTTTTAATAAATGAAATACATTACTATCTACTCCTATTTGCAGTAATATATTATTGCAAGGTGATTTGTTATTTTTTTTTTAACCATTTTTTAGAGCAATGCAAAAAAAACGTTTCCAGTTCAAAATGCACTCAAAATTAATAATCTAATATTCTAAAACTTTATCAAATTTTATTGATAGCTATAGTGAAAATATATGTTCATACATCTAAACACCTCAAACCAAAAACCAGGCTATGCAACTGCATTACAAATTAATGTAGGGGACAAAATGAGTTACTGAACATAGAGGCTGTATATGTGAGGATTTCTGTCTATAAGGTCTGCAAAAGTCTGTTCCTGGCAGACAATTATTTGAGTGAAAGGTGGATATTACATACATTTTAAATGCTTGAAGTCCTACTGTGAGATTTGTAGTATTTGCATAAAACCTTCTCATTGTTCCTCTTTAATTATGCATTTTAATTGCAATGCAATGCAATTCAGTGACTCTTTAGGTCCTCCATACTAAAGTGGGTCATGCTAATATTGCTATCTATACAGCATGTCATGAAGTAATTTTAACAGTCAATATAGTTTATCACACATACATCAGAAGATCAACCTTGTCTTTATTGGACTGAAGTCCAGTATATCACATCATCACATCACTCAGGATGTGCTCTCTTATAGATCCTCTAGATTTGAGGCTGGCTTTCGACTCGTCTGCCTGGCTGTGTGTTTCCTGGGACGGGTTGCTTTTCGTATCTCTGCTTCATTTTCAGCAGACCCCAGTCGGCCTCAGCAGATGATTGCGCTCACACTGAGCCTGGTTCTAAGCTGGAGGTTTCTTCCTGTTGAAAGGGAGGTTTCCTCTCCACTCTGCGCTACAAGCATGCTTGGTGTGAGGGATTGTATTTGAGGTCTATGCAATCAACTGGTTTTCCGTGAGAATAAATTTGACTGGATGATTTGGTGATTTGTAAAGTGCCTGGAGATGAGATGTGTTGTGGAATTGATTGCTATAGAAATAAACTGAATTGAATGTGATGAATAAAAATGTTAAAAATATTTCCAGCGTTTTTTATTTTTTTTTTAATTATATAAGTAAATAAATAATAAAAGTATGCACATTTTAATTTTATTATTTTTTATTGCGTTCAATAATCTAATCATATCCAGTTTCAATCATGATGTGCCTTTGGGTACTATAGTAATTCAGAGATTTGGCCAGCAGATGGAGCTCTCGGTCGTGTACCGTGGTGCAGTGAGCACCTTGTCCTCTGGGGGGCAGTGTTTCACAGTTTACCGCCTGAAAGCCTTTTCTCCTTCACAAATGGCGTCTGTTCAACGAAAGGCAGCTGATTCCCCACTGAGCAAAGTAGCAGGAGCGGAGGAGAAGTAAACACACCGCCCCCGGATTTCCTTGCAGCAGGATAGTCTGTTGTTTTCTTTTGAATCTGCGTCGCTTCCTAACGGTCGGACGTTGCTTCCTCCCCGGAAATCAAGAGTTAAAGCAGCGCCGCCGTTCCGGTGTGAAAACAACCCCCTCCCTGATAAAGAGGAGAGGGTCAGCTGCAGCCCGGTCCTCCCGCTGCTTCTGCTTGTTTTCTTGGAGGTCGTTGGTGTCCTTGCTTCGCTTCAGGGCCGGACTCAGGCGCTTTGTGGCCACAGTAGCGGGTCAAATGTTTCCTCTAGGATCCATGAAGATGGGCAACCTCCCCCTCCGCCTAACTGACTGACTGACTGCTCGGCAGCGTTAATCCAATTCAGGAGATCATCTTTGCAACCCTCTCCTGGTCACACCATTGAACGGCGTTATCCCAGCAGGCCAGGTAAGGTGGGAGCCCTCCAGCTGCTGATCTGATGCTATTTATAGAAACCCTCCAGCTGCTGTTTAGCTGTATTAATACCGTCTACTGGCTGCTGCTCCAGGATGGTCTGTTTTGATGTTAAAGGATCATCTTCAGGGAGAGTGAATGTTTGATGGTTCCTCTGAGGTCATTCAGCTCCCTGACATTTCCATTTCACACAGCAGATTCAGATATCCTCTGGAAGAGGATTAGGGCGACTGAAAAAAAAAGTTAACAGATTTTTTAAAATAATTCTGACATTAATCTGAGAATTCCGACTTTAATCTCTGATTTCTGACTTTAATCTTAAAATTCTGACTTTAATCTGAAAATTCAGACTTTTTCTCTTAATATTACGACTTTAATCTCATAATTCAGACTTTAATCTCCAGATCTGACTTTAATCTTTAAAATTCACGACTTTTAATCTGAGAATTCCGACTTTTAATCTCCAAATTTAGGTTCTTAAAATCTCAGATTTCCGACTTTAATCTCAGAATTTACGACTTTAATCTCAGAATTTGCGAACTTTAATCTGAGAGATTTCTGACTTCTAATCTCTGATTTTCTGACTTTTAATCTTAAAATTCTGATTTTTAATCTGAGAATTCAGACTTTAATCTGAAATTCTAACTTTAATCTCAGAATTCGGCCTTTAATCTCCAGAATTCCGGCCGATTAATCTGAGAATTCAGACTTTTAATCTGAGAATTCCGACTTTAATCTCAAAATTCTGACTTTGATCTGAGAATTTCGACTTATCTCCAAATTTCAGCACTTTAATCTGAGATTTCCGACTTTAATCTCAGAATTTCGACTTTAATCGCCAGAATTTTAGACTTTTAATCTGAGATTTTTGAGCTTTAATCTCTCTGATTCTGGCTTTTAATCTTAAAATTCTGACTTTAATCTGACAGAATTCAGACTTTAATCTGAGAATTACGAATTTTAACTTCGTGGAAGTCCAAATCGTTAATCTCAGAATTCGGCGTTAATCTTAGGAGTCGAAATTTAATCTGAGATTTCCGACTTGTTAAATCTGAGTAATTCAGAATTCTGACTTTAATCTGAGAATTCCGACTTTAATCTCAAAATTCTGACTTTTAATCTGAGAATTCTGACTTAAATCTCAGAATTCTGACTTTAATCTCAGAATTTTGACTTTAATCTGAGATTTCTGACTTTAATCTCAAATTCTGACTTTGATCTGAGAATTCCGACTTTAATCTGAGAATTTCGACTTTAATCTCAAAATTCTGACTTTTGATCTGAAATTCCGACTTTAATCTGAATTTCCTTCTTTAATCTCAAATTCTGACTTTTGATCACAATAGCATCGACATCTGCAATTCACGACTGAATTTCGTAATTTTCCAGCCATAGCAATGTGTTAAACTTACTTGCCCTCCAAAACATCTTTGTAATTTTTTCGAGTGAAGACTGAGTGCTCACATCTCTTCCTTCATGGTGCCCATCTACTTTAAGATCCACAATTCTGAGATTAAAAGTCAGAATTCTGACTTTTTTCTCATATTATACTGAAATAAAATTAAAAAATCAGTTCACTTTTTAAATTTTTTCAGTGGCCTCTAATCCTCCTCCATATTCATGTATTAGATGCTTTGCAAAGGTATTCACTACGGAGGCCGAGGGCTTCAAACGTCACATAAATACATGATTTTGCAGCATTTTGCAGGAGTAAAGTGAGAAACCTCTTATTTATTTTTTTACAGTTGTTGTATGGTTACGTCTGTTTGGGAGAATATTTATGATTGATTATAGATGAAAAATAATTTAGAATTTTAATTGGCATTACTTTTTAAGACGAAAATGTGGAAATTTTTATGTAATATTTTTTTTATTATTCACAAGTGCAAATTCTTTCAAGTTTCTTAAAATCTCCAAACATTCCAAAATGATACGTTTTCATACCTCGATTAAGTTACAAAAAAATAACAAAGTCTTAAACTTTTCAGATTTAATAGCAGTCTACTTAAGCTCAAACCCTATGTTGTTTGTTTTATTTTCCTGTTATTTTATTCTTCTGTTCTTTTTTCTTTTGAGTCTTTTAATTTTACTCTCTGTTTAATTTTATTTTTTGGAATTTTTTTTTTTTTTTTAACAAAAACACACATATGTTCAGTTTTACTTTTTGTTGTTTTGGAGTTGTATTTTGAATTTGAATTTTAGTAAAAATATTAGAAAAAAAAGTGAGAAAGCGCTTCAATTGTTTAGCGTTTTGTCAGTCTCCTCCTGCAAACTCCAGTGTCTGTTAGAGGGAATAATGTGATCGACACAAAGTAGAGTATAAAAAAACAATGAGACCACATGTGGAAGGCCGTTAACAATGAATAAAATCAACTTTGAGTGCAGAAATCACCAGGTTTGTAAATAGAGAGCAGATAAACAACCAGCATCATGAGGTTCAGGGAGGAAACTGTTGTGTATCTGAAATAAAACTTTAATATTAAACTACAGTACATGTTGTTATACATTTTTATCCATCCTCACTACTAATATCTAAATTTACCGTAATCAGAGACACACTCATTCAAACTGTCTGTTATTCAGGTCATTATTTTACTGCAGCAGTTTTAGAGAAAAAAGACTAGATTTAAAAACTACATTTACGTTATCTGTTCATCCTGCTTTGTAATCCAGGGCAGAATAACTGGGAGCTTTTAGAGAGAAAAGTCACCTACTTAGTCAGTATTTTCTTTCTTATTTTTGATTATTATAATTTTTTTTTTTATTTAAGAAAAAAAGTTTCTAGATTTAGAAATTCTCAAAATATAGCAACGAAGTTGCTAATATGGCAACACTAGACTGTCTTCTCCATTATTCCTCTTATTTCTGCGTTCCAGGGTTTTTCACGATACACAAATTCCAAACTCAATATGGATAACCTGATGAATATTTAATAACAGCTTTGATACTTTGAAAAGTGTTAAATGCTTAAAAAAAAAAAAACCATATTAATATAAAAACTGAACTTTTTCTAGCTCAACATGGAGATTGCTTTCTCAACAGTGTGAAATAGAAACACTGCAATTTTGGAGAAAAAAAAAATCCTGAGTGGTGATAAAGTGAATGTGATTGGTTGATTATCAAGGGGGCGGGATTGTTGTGGCTGAAGATTCAGAAGCATTTGGTTGTGGCCGTAAGTCTTCGAAGTATCTTGTTAACCAGTTAGCAACTTATCAGCTAGTAGGTTCCCAATGGGAAGTTCCATTTGTACACAAGTAGCACTAAATTGGTGACTTTAGAAACCACACTGTCAAGGAACGCTATGGACAGAGGAAACATGCAAGAGGAGGAGAGTTTAGTGTCGGAGGTCGTGGATGAGTCTTTTTTTTCTTTTATCCGAAATAGGAGTCGGACAAAACGGTCAAAATGTTTGGACAATATGGTCTTCGATAAAAGAGTACATTTATATCAGGGATGGAACGTTTATGAAAACCGGCCCCAACCGCTCACTCGTTCAACTACAATGTTCCGTTCTAATCGCGGTGTGTTATGCGCCGATTCATGCGCGCAAGTTCCTTTTCTCATAGGTTAAGCCGCTACACTCCAGAGCAGAAGGTGGCGGTACTGGGCGCACTTCAAAGCCAACCACCAGTAGTGAACAAGAAGAAGAAGCAGCTGTGCTAGCAGCGTAGCCGGGTGTAGCAGAAAAAAAAAATCAGTTGTTGTGGAGAAATTGTGTGGGTATGGCTTAAGTGGGAAAGAACAGGGAGTTGAAGACGCCAGCCAGCAGCACTACCCTTATAGGTCTGCTCGTATGGGACCACTTTGCATTTAGAGTGACCTACGCATGACGCAGCGGAAGAAAGTTGGGGATAAAAACAGTGTGCATGCATTGCGTATAAATTATGTGTTGTGCTATACAAGTATATGTACATAGATTTTCCTAAATAACAATCAACATATACCCCTAACCTAAATCCCAGAACCGTGGATTTTGTGAACCGCTCCACCCCTAATTTATATATACATGTTTAAGCCAGAATTATTTGACATTTAAATATGACTTCCGTATGACTTTAAGTCATATTACCACCACTTAAAGGGCTGGAGTGAAAGATGTAATGTCTTATTTTAGTTAATTGTAATGTGACAAAAACTGAGTGCATCTGCGATTTGAATATTGCATGTTGTTAAAGTGCGAATATATTCCAAATGTAATTAATTGCCCATCCCTAATATAAATGAGCAGCGTCCGCCCTGAGTCACTGTCCTCTCTGGATTCACTGAAAGTATTTCTGGAAAATGACAAGTTCAGTTTTCAGACCTCTGATGCCGTCTAGCATTAAAGGAGATCAGTTGGAATAGACTGGAGCTGTCATTGGGACCTAATTGCTCTCATTTCATGGCCTGAAAAGGTAAAGTGGCAGTAATGAACTGATGCAGAGATCTCAGGACTCCGCAGGACTAAATATGAGATGCTCCTGGTTAGGTAACTCCGCTAACACCTCCTGTCTTATACAGCAAACACATTCACACATTGTTCCGTGGCTTCTTTATTTCACCGACCTTTCTGCTTCCAGGAGACGTCATTTAGGTGTAATCTATCTTCAGGGTCTGTGTGTCTGCTGTCGCAGCGCCAACGCTTATGCAACGGCTTAAATGCCATTTGAGTGTGTTGTAGTGAGTGAATGTTGAGGGTGGGGGCGGTTTCCAGGTGAACGTGGTGTGTGTTTGGGGAGAACACTCGGCTCTTCTTATCAGCCCAGTCCTGCTAAAAGAGACGCTGGGCTGCAGCGCCGATGATGCTTGCCCACTTTTTTGTTTCACCAGCAGCAGCAGCTGAGTGGCGTTTTGAGCCGCTCTCAAAGGCTCCTTTCTGTCAGACAGGTATGGCATGTAAAGTGAGACACCCGTTATGCAACGCGCCGGGGAATCTGCTGACCAGCTGACACTTTCAAAGATTTAGCGTTTGGGTAATGTGTGCTTTGCTGAAACACTGCAGCTCAGTGAGTCACTCACAGACGGACAGCAATAACAAGTCAACACAGAAGCCTTTCAGCTGCCCTGAGATGCTTTTAAGGGACTAAGAAGAACTTTTTAAGTCGAATCGTGGTGTATTCTTGAGTATCGAAAATAATCAAATCTTTGGGTCAGGAAATCGATACTGAATGGAATCGCCATCATGGATGTGATTCACACCACTACCAATTACTATATGCGACTCCAAACTGAGTCTTTCTCCGTGTCATTAACAGATTTTATTTAGTATTTCCCCCCAAAGCAGATGTGTTTTACTTTGTAACCACGTCTCTCTTCCTGTCAGACGCATGATTTTGCTGCTGAATTGCTGCGTAGCCTGACTGAAGTTGGTTCTATCTCAGTCGGACCTACCCTGCCTCCTGATTAAAAAGCAGCGATTTGCCGCGACCTCGTTAGACACCATTTTCTGTGGGATCAGATGCAAAATCAAATTTGATATGCTCAGGACTTAACCATAATACAGAAAGTATAGGCATTTTATTTTTATCTGTAAAAACAATAAAAGCTGATGGATGTGTCTTTGTATTTACTTACATTTGCATAGAGGGATTGTTTAACTTTTAGCTCACCCTCTAGTCGAGTCTCTGTCAGGTCTTTGTTCTGAATTTGGCTCCAACTAGCGCTGCAGGGTTTATTGCTCAATATATTGTAAATGCTGTATCAGTTTGTTGCAAAATTCACATTGCAAAATACCTTTTGTAAGGCAATAGTTGTTGGCTAACATATTCAAAGTGATATGAACTTGCATTTTTCATGTCAACATGATTAATGTTAATGAAATTAATCAGAAAACATAAAGATTCCAGAGTGAAAGAGGTTAAAATGAGAGGAAGGAACTAGGGATGCATCTATATAATCGGCCCCCTATCGGTATCGGCCTTAAAACTGAATATCGGACATCGCCACCCCACCGATATTTAACCTGATATTTGATCAGCTTCTGAGTTTCTAAAGTCTCTAAAAAAAAAAAAAAACTACTACTACTACTTCTTCCTCAAAAACTTCTCTTTTACAGACTTAAAAACTTCTAAAGACTAGGAAAAAAAAATATTGATACATTAAAAATATCCCAATATCTTCTTCATATGCTGATATATTGCCATTTTAAAAACACCATATCAATCTCTTTACTAATGAAATATTGCTATATGTCATCGTTATTAGGGGTGGGTATCGCCAAAGAAGTCACGATTCAATTGAATCACTATTCACAGGCAATGATATGCGATTCTATCACTTCATGCATCACGATACTTGAATTATTGCGCATGCATTGCAATATTTTCTCCCTCCATGTTTTGTTTTTGAATGACTCAGCACAGTATCCCGTGGCCGGAAATGCTTGTGACACAAGGCAGCGCGCGTCAACACATTTGCAGCTTACATCTACTGGACTGGAAGTGGTATTACACTTGTTTTTGGCTGATGTTTCGCCAACCATTCATGTAATTTTATTTATTCATTTTTAAATTAATAATCGATTCTTGGCATCAAGAATCGATGCAGTAGATCACCTAAAATTAGAATCAATGATGCATCATCATCACGCATTATTTTGCACACCCCCAATCGTTATATGCTACCTAAATCTCCCCGAAAATTCAATGCAATTTTGCCATATTTTTATATGTTGATATATTGACTTGCTATTTCGATCTATTTTACTAACAAAATCTCACAAGAATTTGCAAAATATCACCTAGAGTTTGTAACAGAACGATGAAATTTCACCTAGATTTTGAAAGTAAAATAGATCGATACCGCGTTTTTAAAAATCTCTTTGATATCAGCATATGAAAATATATTTGAGTATATTAATTTTTCAAAGTGTCAGAAATGGATAACAAAACTGCTATTTTCAATGACTACTTATTTTTGTCCAGCTTTAACATCAGTATCGATATCGGTTATCGGCTACATGAGTTTTAAAATATCGGCATATCGGATATCGGTCAAAATCCCAATATCGTGCATCCCTAGAAGGAACTAAAAGTAAACTACCTGATATTAGCAGTGAAAGTTATCATTTAATAAATTAATCTAAAGTTGGTTCAGCTTATTAATCTACCAGTGATTAATTGATAAGGAGCCATTCTATTTAAAACATATTTTTCTTTTATATCAAGAGGATCTTTCCATTAAAAGGAGGGATCTTTTTTAAAATGTGTTAAATTAAAAGAGTCCATTGTAGTTTAACTGTTTATTGTGTGTTAAATACTGACTCGATAAACAAAAAATGTTTTCTAACACATTAGCTCTGCAAAGAACAGTGAGGCTTCATTTAAGACGGAACAGCAGCGCCACCTAGTGAACGGTGTTAACATTACAACACTGAAAGAAACTTTTTAGCAGGTGTTTTTGATGAATTGGATTGAGCAAATTTTTATCTAATAAGCCACTGATCAACATTTAATCATAAATTTAATATTTTTTTACACCACTACCTGATAAGTTATATAAATATGTTGCTATTCACTAACAAAGAAAAAAAACAACCAGTTGTCAGTGTTGCTGTAGTACTTTAAACATTCCCTGATCCTGTTTTGCATAACTATTGCAATCAAATGATCAAATTAGGGCTGAAACTATTAATCAGGATTAATCGATTATTTAAATAATTGTCAACTAATTTAGTAATCCAATTGTCCAAATTTAAATTGGCCAATATCATGACTAAGTATGGCATTGTTTGGATTTGAACGAATCATCAATCCGGTTCCTATGGATTTTCAATTCTTATTCTTTTAAAGTCGTAGGGAAATCATAAATCATAAATGTCAAGTCATCTTGGCTTAAACATGTATATAACATCTTCGTCCCAGCTTTATCAGACAATATTGTCCAAAACGTTACAAATCCCGCTCCTCTAACATATTTAATTTCTATTGTCTTAAAATCTGCGTTTTTTTTTCCTTCGTTATCTTATGCAGGCCAGTTAGTTCTAACGTCAACTTGTAAGTACATAAATTATGTTAATAAAATATATAATCAGAAATCAGATTAATTTCCTTTCCCATTGAGTTGAAGGCCCCAGTGTTCACAGGGATGGGACGCCTTTGTCTTCAGCAGCGCAAGTAGAGCTAACAGAACTGGCAGCGCTTATTTAGGCAAGGGCTCAAACATGTACGTCTTCTGGAAGCCTCTACACCAAACCAAGCTTCTTGCCGCCCTGGCGTCCTCTTCCACAACATCTTCGTCCAGCTCACTCCTCCTCTAAATAAATAATGGATGACTTTGTATGACCTCAGACTCATCCACTGACGTCTACCATTAACTAAACTCTCCTCCTCTTCATGTCTTTTGGTGGCTTTCCTGTGTGCGTCTGTGGCAAACTTGACAGAAGTCGAACCCTTTCCTAGCTTGGTCCCAATGGAATCCTCCTCATTGGGATTTCCCAAGCACTGAGAGAATGGGGTTTTCTGGTTAGCATGATGCTTTTCACTGAACCAGCTAATGTGAAACATGCTTGAGCGTAAGCTACCCTGCCACAATGTCAGGGTTAGTCAGCAAAATGACTGCAGCCTTGTATTTGCTTGATGCAAATTCCTAATTAGCTATTTCGGGCAACAGTTAAGGTTGAGAGAGAGATGGTGCTCCACAGTCTAACAGCCGCCTCTCTGTTACCTTAAAGGCTCTATACTGATACTAACTGTTAGGACATCTATTGTCCAGAAGAATAACACTCCTTGTTGTGCAGCAAACATACTCCTGTTTACCTGTTGTTACTAATACTAACGTGATTTAGCAAAGGAAGAAGTTTTGGGCCCTTGTTTCAGCCAGCCTGCCAGCAGTAGCAGGTAACTGCTCACAGAAAGGTTGGGCTTATTTACTCACTGGACACCAGTTTGTTTGTCTTCTGCTAAATGACCGTAGTGATTTGGAACAAAGGCCAGAAAGCCTTTACCGGTTTCTTACAGCAGACAGTCGCAGCTCACTGCTCTTAGATTACTGTGTTTTCATTTCTTTGTATGACCTCAGAGCTCTCACTGACGTCTACCTTTTGAAAGGGTTTCCTTTCCTGTCTTTTGGTGGTCCATTTCCTGTGTGCGTCTGTGGCAAACCTAACAGGAAGTCGAACCCTTTCCTAGCTTAGTTTAAGGCTTCCTCCTCATGTCATTTCCCAACGACTGAGAGAATGGGGTTTTCTTTTCATGATGCTGCCTCACTGGCCGCAGGGAATGTGAAGCTTGAAGAGCGGAGCTACCCTGGAAATGTCAGGGTTAGTCAGCAAAATGACTGCAGCCTTGTATTTGCTCTGCAAATTCCTAATTAGCTATTTCTGCAATAGTTAAGGTTGAGAGAGAGATGGTGCTCCACAGACTACGAGTGCCTCTCTGTTAGAGTGGCGCTCTCCCCTCCTCTAACTGTTAAGACTCTATTGTCCAGAAGAATAACACTCCTTGTTGTGCAGCAAACACACTGGTGTTTTTGTGTTGTTTCTAATACTAACGTGATTTCAGCAAATGAAGAATTCCTTAAAGTCCGTCAGGTGTTTTTGTTGGTTCTGTCCAGATGCTTTAAATATAAGGGAGGCTGTTTAATCTGATGACCACTGGTCTGTCGGTTTTATAAAGACACATCTTATAATACATGGAAAGGAGTCCACTGAACTCCTGATTGCTTCTGTTTGCATTAGTTATGAGGAAAAAAAACTGATGTTTATCACCAGAAAATGCATTCAATAAAACTTTTAATGATTCCACTGTTTTTTGATACAGAACCAGATGGTATTCCTCTCAACTTCTCACAGATAAACTAAACCCGGGCATAAACTTTACCATTTTTATCCCTTTCGGGCTGATTCCTACACTCCGTCTATACAGGTGGTAACAAGGGGCGATTAGCCTCTCTCATTGTATTTAAATCCACATGAACATGAATTCATCAGACTGTAGTAAACAGATAAATGGAGGCAGAAGATGTCTTTCAGTCACAATACCAGTGGTGGCTCTAGACCAAATGTACCAGGGGCTAACAGAGGGGGCCAGTGTAATTTCATGGGGGCACAGAAAAGCATGAAATAAAACAAAAGAGATTTAAATATATTATTTAAGAAAGCTGCAAGAAGTGGAATTTATATTTAATTAGGTTTAATTAAAATTCTATTTCTTATTAGATAAATAAACAGTCATAAATTAGGAATGTTACATATTTTTGACTTAATTTACTCTAAATTTGAATTAGAACTCAAGAAAAACTGTAAAAGTCAGCTGTAAAAGTTCGAGCAATTTGTATAGAAAAAACATTTAGCAGATAGAAACCAGGATCCTATCTCAATACCACTGAATCTATCACCTTATTGTTTTAAATAATTAGTAAAACATAATTTGTAAAAAAAAAAAAAAAAAAAAAATGAGATGTATCCAAAGGAGCTATCAGTAACCATGTCTGTTCAAGCGCATATCATCATTAGAACTTTGAGTATTATGGCTTCAGAACAGGGGCCAGCACATGATATACAGGGGCACTGGACCCCTTTGGCCCCTGTCTAGAACCACCCATGATCAATGCACGCATTCAGTGACACACAGGAGCTCTTTCAAGCTGGGCACCATTTCATTCACACCACCTGTCCCATCAAAGAGGAATCAGAATCAGAAATACTTAAAATAATCCCAGGGAGAAATTACTTTCACTACATTTTTCCATCTGTATTAGAGTGACTATACGACCAGTTTGATAGAACACAATTTCATATATAATTAGGGGGTCCCTGCTCCATCCCGCCATCAGTTTGGGGGTCCTTGGCCTGGAAAACGTTGAAGGTATTAAAATATTGTTTGTATTAGTAACAATAAATACGCTCCTCTAACATATCAGGTTATCGTGGATGAAACCAGATGAGTCTGAAACAAAGACGCTAAATGTCACCAATAGAAATTACACACAGATTAAATCGGTGCTTAGAAAGAGAAAATGATAATGGAGCTGCTGTACTTGAGTCATTTTGTCATTTCTTAGACATCAGTAATACCTTACAGACGCCACCATTGAGGCGAGTCAGAAGGTCTTTTGTATCCAGCTGCAGTGAGTGAAGACAACTGAAGCTGTAACGTGTAACGACAGGCTGCCAGCAAAGTGGAGCCTTTACCCGGTCCTCTGTGTCTGTCAGGAGAAATAATGTGGAACACATGTCGTCTTTACTTAGCTTAGGGGACAATTACAAAAGCAGAGGCGCCTTTCTGAGGGGTAGAAAGCTTTTTCTGAACTTCCTGATGAGATGGTGACTTTGAACTTCTTGTTCCCCCAGAAAGATGACCGTTACGTAACATTTCTGTGTTTCGAAATACTTATTTTTTGTGTGTGTGTGTTGTATGTAATCTTAAATTTTAAATGAATTTTCAATTTTATTTAGCTTTAAGCCAAAACGATAAAAACTGACATTAAGAAAATGTATCATGCTGTTTGTAATGAATTTATATAGCTTCACTTTTTTGTTTTAAATTAGTAGTGGGAAAAACCAAGTAATAAAAATAGTACTAAATGTTTAACTTCTTTAATTGAATTATTATTAATATTTTTGTTTTAAGTGGCCTCTCTGTGTCTTTAAAATGCTTTTTAAACAAAAAATCATTGCTTTTTTGAATCGCTTATTAGGAAAAACGACATTTAAAGCAAACAAGATGACTTGAAAGGTGATTCTCAGAGAGCTTTTTGTGAGGTCTGCTGAAATTAATCTTTATTAAGATAAGCTGCATGTGTCCTGCATTGCTCCTCTTAAGCAACCTTGTTGTTCCCCATTTGTTTTTTCGAAGCTGCAAGAGGATTACTGTTTCACTTTATCCATTTTTTGGTAATGGTAAGAGCTCCGATTGTGAGTTTCTACCACTGGTAAAATGTTCACTAAAATATCTTATCGATTGATGATTGATTTTACTTTCTATTTTCCCCATCAACGCTGTGTTTTACTTTCCACCGTGTCTTACTCCCTGTGGAATTTATGACATTACCACTAAATTGCTGCATAGCTCCGCTAGCGCAGCTGCAGAGAATCGTGTGCCATCTTACCAGCTCCATTTATTTTCAGAATCATATGATACAATTTTCTTTTTGATTTTTTGGTTATTTTGTCTGATTGGATGCTAAATCGTGTCCAAAGTGTTCAGTTCTTCATTTTGTTTAGAGCTAAAGTTGGGAAAATATAAGCAGCATTCATTTAAAGCACCAAGCAAATAATCAGACTAACAAACCAGCTTTGATCGACTACTATCTCTGCTCAGATAAATAAAATAAAGAAATATATATATATATGTCAAATAACAGATTGAGCAATAATTACATCTCATAAGTTTTTCCAGAGGTATTTCATTTAAAAATCATAACATTTGATCTTTTTCACTTTATCACAATATCTTTGGGTACAATTGTATCGCCAAATTCACACCCCTACTAGTTAGAAACAGCCGTATGTTTGAGCTGTGGCTTTGAATGGGGAGGAGAAAAGTTTTTATTCTTCATGTTATTTTAAAATGGCAAATAAAAAGTGATAAGTGTGCAGGCTGCTGGCTGCTTTTCAGTCAATGTTATCATATATACCTCATCTCATGTCACTTTATTATTTCATGTGAGCACCCCTAGAGCCAGATTGACTAGGATCTTGGTTTGTTTCTACACAGCAACCAAAGTGTGAACGTTGACAGGCTGCCAATGTATTAACTGCAGAACAGTTTTTGACATGCCAAAGCAGTGATTCACAGACCCAGCTTCTCCACCCAGCGTACAATACCAAAATATATTTAGATGATTGTGTAACTCCTCCAGGGAAGGGGCAAAAACAGCCCCTCTCCTTTCTGAGCTGCCCTCCTGATACTCTCCTTCGTGTGATGGACAGCTTATGTCTGAATACCGGAGCTTTCTGACATTAAAGGAACAACGCAGTACTTTAAGAGCAGCCTATCCTCCCAGAGGAAACATTCCTGTTTGATCAGAACAAGTAGTTCCATCCTGACTTTGTGAAACCACGCTTAGCTCTGAGGTCTGAGGTCTTTTTAAGAATGTATGAAGTGAATAATCCCAGACACAAGCGACCTAAATCTGGCTCAGAATAATAAAAATGAAAACAATGCTGTTATTTCTATTGATGATATCAGTCATCCAGTGTGTTTCTATCACTTATATTTAAATGATAAACAGTAACAACTTACTTTCACAATATCATCTTTACATAACAAAAACGAAAATGTTGAACCATTTATAATCTCATTTAGGGGTGCATTATGAGAAGACTCTGGGGACTATGGAAGCTTCGATACTCACATTCTGAGCTAACAGCCACACACCTAGTAGCTGAGTTTTTGAACTTTCACAAATAGCAGCAGATTTCCCAGTTAGAGGGCCAGGAGATCCAACAAAGTTGGAAGCTATGTCAACGGGAAGCAAAAGTACAAGGTCAGAAGAGGGAGTCACCATCAACCCCCCTGTGATTGGGTAACAAGCCCCAATGATTCAAGAAAAACTGAATGGGAGAACTTTTGACTTCAGAAATAAAATCATGGCTCAGATTAGAACCTGAACCCTGGCAAAAGTTAGCTAACTTAAGTAGGGGGCTACCAGATGATCTCCTGGCTGATTAGAATACAGCACTGACTATGATCCCTACTGTGACCATCACAGAAACAAATGAGCTGATATACAGTAGAGCATTAGTGATCCTTGAGTTGATTGACCAAGATAAAGTCAAGGACTGCCATAAAGGTATATATCTACCATGGTAGAGAAGGTTTGAAGCTAAAATCAAGGCAACATGGAAATAAGTGAGCTAACACTCAAATCTCTAGAGGGGATCATCCTGCAGAGGAATGCTGCAGAAATAAATACAGACACACAGACTGAGGCCCTGGAAACTGCCCAACAAAGACTCCCAAGCCTTGGTAGCCCAACTGAAAAGGTACACCAAAGAGATGGAAGCCAGGCGAATAAACTGGCTGTCCTCCACTGAACCAGCTAAGATGCACTCCCAATGGCAGGGTAACAACACACGAGCCAACCCGCCTAGATTTGAGATTTACCAATGCCGTAAAAGTGTCTGGAAGAAGACAATGATGCACAGTGGCCTAAGAGCTTACCTTGCAAACGTCCCTGAACAAGGTCCTGTGAACGTCACAAAGGCAGACTTCCAACCAAGACTCTCAGGCATGAAAAACTGGACAGCAACGGGCCCAGACTTGATCCACACCTACTGGCTGAATAAACTTCTCTCCATGAATGCCTAGCAGCACAATGACCTGGCTGTTGAAGGGCGGGACCATTTATTTCAATATGTTATATGCATGTTATATGCCTTTACCTTTCAATGTTTTGATTAGTTTAATTCAGTAATAAAGCACATAAAAGGTTGACTGTTCAAAGAAACTGTTGGAGAAAGACAAACAATTAGAGAAGAAACAAAAGAAAACAAAATTTTGTGGGTATCACTGCTGCCTTGCAGTAAGAAGGTTCTGGGTTTTGTTCCCGGCCCGGGGTCTTTCCACATGGAGTTTGCATGTTCTCCCTGAGCATGCGTGGGTTCTCTCCCGGTACCCCGGCTTCCTCCCATAGTCCAAAAACATGACTGCTAGGTTAATTGGCTTCTCTAGATTCTCCTTAGGTGTGAGTGCGTGAATGGTTGTTTGTCCTGTTTGTCTCTGTGTTGTCCTGCAATGGACTGGCGACCTGTCCAGGGTGTACCCCGCCTCTCGCTCGTAGACAGCTGGAGATAGACACCAGCACCCCTCACGACCCCAATTGGGACAAGCGTGTCAGATAATGGAGGGATGGATGGATAATAAATGTTGTCTAAAACTAAAATTTTGGAGAGAGTTAAAGTACACTTTTTATCTTTAAAGCATTTTTTCATCATACAGATATATATCTAAATGCTATATTCATACCATATAAAAGCAGGAATTGGTGAAACTGAACGGACCGTGCACTAAAACAGGTTTCTGGTGAAATATCTGTTTTATAGAACTAAAAATGATAATTGGGCTAATTGGAGCTGATCTCGTAATTACTGAAACAGCTGCTTGTCCGACCCAGCATTCTGACCCTGGTGTCTTCATATGTTGTGGTGAGTCATACATCATGAGTCACTTGACTGCTGATCTCTATCTCTAGATCTATGGTCTTAACAGTCCCCCTTTTTTTCCCAGAGTGAGGGTTCGGATTGTTGCTGATGGAAAAGCAGGAAGGAAGGGAAGCATTTATTATTATTTACATCTGGGAACCGATCAATAACCAGGAACCAATTCAGGGTCCATCTACACTAATCACACTTTACCAAAATAAAAATAAAAATGTAAAAATGAAGAACATTATCCGTATTTACAGTCACTTCATAGAAGGTTTCCATGAAGCTCTTGCTAATAAATCTAAGCTCATATTCAAACACCTCTGCTGCTGTTAGCTCTGCCCCTGCTCCTGATGCTCCTCACACAGCTAATGGTTTTATTAACCTTGCTTAACCAGAGGTAACGCCAGCTGCTTTCAGGTGTTCCATCATCTGTAATGTCAATCTTCATTACATCATATTTTTTTATTATATACAGATTTTCATTGAAGTTTAAACAGATTTTTGTACTGAGATAAAAAATGTGGATCATTTATTGAGCTGGGGATCCCATAACATCCGTTGTTATTAACTTCATATTGATTATTTTCAGAAATGCTTTCTTATCTAAAGGCTGCTCAGAGAGCATCCCCTCCCCCCCCAACCACTGCTGAGCCCTAGCCAGGCTGTCTTTGACCTGTCCAACAAGGCTGAGAGCTGATTCTTAAAGGAATAGTACACCCAAATTTTCATTAGATTAGCCTTCAGTGCTTTTGGTCACCAGTCATGAGCCTACAACACTCTGGAGCCTGTGACATCAATATCGGAGTTTGGTGCTCAAATGCATCATGGAGATCTGGTTAAGGCTAATCTTGCTTTTTCATGGTTGACATTCAATGTATTCCAAGTGTCCTGAGTGGGTAGCATCCGTGAATTTACTCCAAACTAAGTCATTTAAAATGTGTCAATATTCCTAAACAGTACTGCTTTCGATTTCGAAAGCTGTACACATTCCAAGTAGTGTCACGTAGCTCCACGGAAACCCATCAGACCAAACCAGATGAAAAGTGCGCATTCAGCTAGAAAGAACCTATGCGCTCTTCATCAACACTGAAGTCCTAGAGTTTTCTTTTCTTTCGTTGTTTCTGACTTTGCACAGGTAAACAGCAGCACATTTCTTCAAACCAGATGCATTATTGGCAGAGCAGACGCCGGAAAAAGACTTTCATCTGGTTTGGTTCCTCGTACACGTGAAATCTCGCAAGTGAGACATTTTCAGGAAATTCTATTCACCACTGTTTAAGCCTAAAACATTTCTAAATGACTTCAAGCTTGCATTAAATTCAGATGCTAGGCGCTGAATGCGCACTTTCATCTACATTGACTCTGCAGTATGGAGGTTTATTGACATCGCTTTTTGTGCGACTTTCCGAAATCGGACCTTACTGTTTATGCTCTAAAACATTCTCCATTACCGTTTGAATGTCAGCAGACAAAATTCTGCCTCCTGTAGATCAGGACATGTGATGCATTTGAGCAGTATGGAAAAAGTACTGACAGTTTTTGTGTTCTTTTATGGACCTTTCTGAGTCGAAAAATGAAGGCTAATCATGTTTTTGGGTGTACTATTCCTGTTATAAATGAAAACCAGCAGAGCAACATCTGTGATGTGGAGCTTGAGAGCCAGCATCCTCTCTCTGAATGATGCCCCTTCCATATAGACTGGAGGTAAGGTGTATATAAAGGGTCTTACACAACACTGGGATAGAACATTATATAATTGCTCTCTGGAAACTGTCAACACAGCTGAAATTGTTGCTCAGGTTCTTGTTATTTCCATTTTCTCTCAGTCCCTCTAATTATTTTTTTCACACTTTAGCTTTAGGGTGTTTTTTTTTTTTTCTTAAATAAGGTTCTCATTTCTCCCTGGTATGTTGAGGTGCTTAACTTGAAAATTAAGTTTGAATTCTTTCAATGACATCTTTATTCACAATTTGAATTCCCTTAACAATTGCTATATATATCAAACTAGGGGTGGAACGGTTCACAAAATCCTCACCGGTTTGGTTCGACATGTTGATTGTTAACACCGACATCCCATAAAAATTAATGAAATTTAATGAAAAATCCCTTAAAAAATTAATGAATTGTAATTATTTTAATGATCCACGGAAACCCTGGATCATTTCATGCATGTTTTGCTGCTTTTGAGGTTTTAATCATCTGGCATGCCTCTACCATCTCCCAAGGAACTCAGAGCGGAGCCGGACGGGAGCCACAGTGGAGGCTGTAGGTATGCTTTTCTTGCCAGACTATCTGCCCCGCAGCGGGGAGCGCTTGATGGAGTATGAGGGATTTCGGAGTTAGTATGACATGTTGGTCGTGGTTGCTGTTAGCACCAAACAGCGTGTTGCACAATGCTGCACACTGTTGTGTGATATTTGCACTGGCATTTTTCTTCTTCTTGTTTACTACTGGTGACTTGCTTTGGTCGCAGTACCGCCACCTTCTGCTCTGGATTGTAAACGCTTCTCGCCTATGAGAAAAGGTGCAGCGCATGAACTCAAACGAAACACACCGCCCAACCACCGAGACAGTCAGTATTTTATCACTGCTTAATGCATATGAACCTGGAAAAAGTTTACAAATCATATTTTTTTAACAAGCTTTTATAGCTTTTTTGAACAGAGCTTAAAACTGACTTAAATGACTTCGCTCCAAATGGCTTTGTTTTTAGTAGAAATAGACCAATACAGGTTGTTTAAGGCTGATACAGACACTTTGACGTCTGTCCAACTGACCTTTGATTATTCTGAAACCAGTCCTTTAGACAGAAATTGATTTCTATTCCTCTGTTTACATGATAAGAGATAAGATTACATAATGAAAATGTTACACAAATCTAAGTAAAAAAAAAAAAAAAAAAAAAGAAATGTATTAACAAATTAACAAAATCATTCCAATCCAACATTAATGGATGGGAACCTTGAAGAAGTGGGAAACCCACATAGACCTCATGTGATCATAATGCCAAAGCTCCTGAATGCACCATGAAGTATTGCACTATGTATTCAATAGCTAATATGAGGATAATATTTTAAAATAGCTGCATATTGACGTATCCGTCCCAGTGGCTTGACCTAAAGGACGGGCAAGTGACTTTCACATTTCATTTGCCCAGAAACAATTTTTACTTGCCCAGTGATGTTTGATAAATAGGGTTCCTAATATTAATTTTTGTATATTTATATCAATGAATCATGTTTGTTTTTTAAATGTTTTTTGGTAATTCAGTAAGTTTCCAGGTTCCTGGTGTGTATATGCATGAATCAGATAATGAACTCAAGCCTACATTACCGCAGTTAACATGCTTTTCTAATCCTTCCTGCACATTCTTTTCAAACTTAACTTTTGCTTTAAACTGTTGTAAAAGCTTGGCGAAAATATAAAATTGTAATGTGTTAAAACTTGACAGGTTAAAAAGACTTACACTACTACTACTCACCAATTTAACATGTTTTGGCTCTATAATATTTAAATGCACCACTCCAAGAGTCATTCCATGAGAATGGGTAAAATTGGACTTGGACATTTTCAATTTTTTTTACCCAATAGTATTGTTTCTATGTATATCCCACATATTTAGGGATATATTTAACTATCCGAAAAACATATTTTCCCATCTCAGGCATTAATTTTTTTTTAGTATTGATCAGTACTTCAAGATGTGTTCACCTTAATTCCTCAACCCCGTTACGGACACTTTGAGGCCTTTCTGAATGTTAATATAAAATGAATTTAGAAAGAAATAAACATTTTCACATTAATCAGAAGTCCCCCATCCTAATTCAATCATTTCAAAAAGAAAAATTACATAAAATAACACTTTATGCTTTCTTATATGCTGAAATGTGACAAATTGGTGAAAGCACTCACTCATTTTTCTTCAGAAATTCAGTTTAACTCAAGAATTGTAACCAAAATCAATTTCAAATGATAGCTCTTTATATTTGAAACAAAAGTCAATAGACATTAAATTATTTTATCAACATTTTAAAAAATAATATGTGAAAATATAGGTGTGACGGGGTTGAGACTAACATAACAGGGTTGAAGATGGTAACAGGGTTGAAGGGACAAAAACGATTTTCTTTGTTTATTTCAGTGTTTAGGACTTTCTGTTGGCATTTCATTTTTTAACCATAGCAAAGACACCAGCTAAAATTGCTATTGAATTGAGCTTTAATATAAACCCAAAAAAACAACAACAAAACAAAACGGCATAATAACAACAATAGGTATGAAGTGAGGTGACATTCCATCGTCCCCAGGAGCCAGTTTTGGCCCCAGCGGATCAGGTCGCCGGGGTCTCCCGCTTCTGGCTGCAGCCCAATCCCCTTTGCACCGGGTCCCTCATGGTTCCCCTGCAGGTGGGCCTGAACACTGGGGGATGGCCTTCAGCGTGCAAGCCCTTCCGGCTGGGCCCCACGCGGTCCCGGGCTTTAGGAAGAACCCCGACCACCAGGCGCCGACCAACGCCAACCCCAGGCCTGGCTCCCAGGGTGGGAGTCCCGGCTCCGCCGTATCGCAGGCCACGCCACGTGCGGCCTCGCTTTTAGTCCGATCGCATAAGGGTTTTTGAACCGCTTCTTTCATCTGACCCATCACCCAGAGCGCCGGGAGACCCTTCCAGGGGCATTTAGCCCCGACAACATATAGCCTGGGATAACTGCACCCAGCACTGAAACCCATCCACCACGCCTAAGGTGGGCTAATCGCGGAAGGCATTGACCACCGCGGCCCTCAAATGCTGCCCTGTGGGGTGCTCCAGGAGTATGGGAGTCGGGGCTTGCCTTTATTAGGGCCATCCGTTCTGTGTACAGGCCGAGCAGGAGCTGGGAGCCCGCATTGCCGGGCATTAAAGTCTGACCTGTTCATAACTTTTTATGGACCTTGGGATTTCTAGGCGCAGCTTTTAAGGACCAGAAGGGGGTCTGGTTCGGGGAACAGCGGATCTTGTCCCTGCTGCGGATGCCAGTAGTTCTGCTGGCTCCCTCCCGCCAAGACCTACAGCGGCGCTGGGGCGTCTCCGCCACAGTAGCCGAGCGGCCGCGGCAGCGATGAGAATCAAATCCTACGGGGCAACCTGAAGGCCATGGTTCTCGACCGGAAAAGGTGGCTTGTCCCCTTCAGGTAGGAGGAGAGTCCTTGCCCTCAAGTGAAGGAGGAGTTCGCTATCTTGGGGTCCTGGGTTCACGAAAGTGAGGGAAGAATGGAGCGGGAAAATCAATAATAGTGGGATCGGTGCGGCTAACCTGCAATAATGCGGACGCTGCACGGGTCTGTCTGTGGTGAAGCAGAGAGCTGAGCTTAAAAGCAAAGCTCAATTTATTTCCGATCGGTCTACCCACTCTACCCTCACCTATGGTCATGAAATCTGAACATGACCGAACTTCCATCACGAGCCATCAGTTCTCCTGGAGCCAGAGTAATGCACCTGATGAATTCTCATTGTTGCGGGAACAGCTGGTATCTGCTTTGGCAGTTTCTCCATTGCTTCTTCAACATCTTCACTTTTCACAAAGAACAACTTGACACTTGTGTTTGTTTCAGACAAGGCTCTGAATAACTCTTCTGCATCTGGGATGTCCCGGCCCTTTGCCACCATCTTGTCAGCTGCTCTTTTTAAGGCCCCCACAACACCATCTGGCGCTCCTTTTCCGTGACTAGCCTCAAAAAAATTCCAAGACCCAGCCTTGAATCCTCTTTTGTCAAGTTCTGTGGAGAAAAGGTAGAAGTTGCCTCGTTGTTTGTACTGGGTACAAGGTCCATCACTTAAAAAGTGCAGCACAGACACATGTGGAGGTTGGGCTTGAGGTAATCCAGCACAGGATTTAAATGCTGCCATATTGCTGGAGGGCCTTTATGCCTGCTGGGGGAGATGGTGCTGAAGCACACAGGCTCTGGGTGTCCACCAACATACAACACACCCGTATGAAGGGTGGCCTCTTGATGTGAAGCTCCAAAGTGAACGTTCTTGATCACTTCTTTCCTCTCCTTGCTCCTGTGGTAAGCTGCTCTCCACATTTTTCTTTTCTTACGCTGTTTTCTTTCACTCAGTTCTTGAATTGGTTTCTTCTTCCCTGGCTCTACATTCTTTCTCCATCTCTCACGCTCACTCTGCAGGTATCTCTCCCTCCTTTCAGGATCAGCTTCAAGGCGTTCCCAATATTTCCTCTGCCTTTCTGCTGCTATTGTTGGTGCCACCTTACTCACAGCTTAACATGGAACATAAATCACATTCAGCATGCTAACAGTATAAAAATATTGATTGAATATAATAATAATCAATCTAAGTAATTGAATAACTTAACAACCAAAGTATTAAAATCTCAACCCCATCACACTATCACAACCCCGTTACAATCAAACACATAACGGTGTTGAGTGTGACGGGGTTGAGATTTTTGCACAAAATGGCTTCTTCTCAATGTAGTGAATACAAGAAAGAGAGCACATGGCATGCATGAAATTCAGAATTTGCATATATTTTTGAAATAAAAAAGTTTTTTGTAAGAAGTAGATTTTTTTTAATAATTTTTTAATGTTACGGTGTTGAGTCATTTAGTTTGACGACCACAGTATCACAAGATAAATGACCAAATTAGAGGAAAATAGGGGAGCACCTTGCCTGCCTCTGTGGTCCAGTTGTTCAAAAGACTTCAGTGATGTCACGTCCTGATGTATATGCAGCTGTGGATCATACCATTCTTTTTATGGGGGTGAGATCATTTGTATAACGGGGTTGAGCGGTTGCTCAGGGACAGAAGTAATGTCATTTTAAATTAATATTTAATGATTAATTTAGAAAAAAAGAAACATCAACAACTAAAGAGCACAAAAATATGTTTACATTGATGTAAAAATTTATTGACTTTTTAAATAGTTTATTTAGGTATTTTCAAAGGAAACTTTCATCATTGCCATGAGGGACATGACAAAATAGGGGGGTCAAATGAAAAAACTGCATTATTTCTCATAAAAAAGATAGAATTTAAAATATTTTTTCATACTGTATTAAATGGTATATTTCAGTCTAAATGTAAAGCTGTTAAAATATAAAGTTTAGTGATCCAATAGATGAAATACCCCTTAAGAGGTGAGAGGGACTCAAAATGTGCCATTTCTATGGAAGTTTTCAGGTGGCCTTTCTCACTTAAAACATATTAAAACACTTTACTCCCACCTGATCACAGCAAATATGGCTGCAAGATTTGGAATTATTTAGATGAAAAAAATCAAAATAATGCGGCTTTGCGAGAAAGCAGACAACAGAGCCAGCAGACCGTTAGTCCAAGCATCAACAATCCATCCTGAAACTGTGGTCTCCGTCGGTCATCCATCGCTCCCACGCCGCCTGCAGCCTTACTTTGAACGGCCGGTTCACACCGATGTCGAGCGGTTGAAGTTCCTTTGTCAGATCTCCCGGGATAACATCGTTCATTTGATTCACCTTTTTTTTCACATCGGCTGTGAGATGGGCACGCAGTCACAGATTAACAGCGATGGTGATGCGTGGAAAAAACCACCTGATCTCCTCACATACACCTGCCTCAGCCACGCTTTCATCATCTCCTCATCCATCCAGCCCTTCTCATTTGCGTTAATATCATATGTCATCCGAGCGATGTGTCTGTCTCGCTGTCAGCTCCCAGATCAGCTTCTCCGATTGGTTAATGCGGCGCGTCCAGCAGCAAAACTTAAATTTTCCGTCTCGAGCAGCAGCAGCGCGTTGGCGGATGCTTAAACGCTCCCGACGCGCAGCGCCTGCTGCTCAAAACGCGCTGCGGGACCTTTTGCTGCGCCTATACGCACGTTAACCATTGACTTTGCATGTAAACACGCTGCTTCTGCTGCACCTGCTGGGTCCGGTTCACACCGATGTCGAGCGGTTGAACAGCGAGCACTGCGTTAAATTGTTTCACCATGTTTTTCACATCAGCTGTGAGATGGGCACGCATGGAGTCACAGATTACCAGAGATGGTAATGAGTGGAAAAAAAACACCTGGTCTCCTTACATTCAGCCACTCTTTCGTCATCTCCTCAATGAGGTGGTCTCAAAAGTCGCAGTTACAACACACATAGGGCGCACCGCACATTTTGAGGGAAAAAAAAGACGTTTAAGTGAGCCTTATAGTCGTGAAAATATGGTAGTTTATTAAGCAGTGGGGGCTGTCATACTGCTGAGAGCGAACCATCAGTGTGGAGTGTGAAGCGCAGACTCTGAGCTTAGCGCATGCAAAGACGGATTTCTGCACAAGCACAGCAGGAAGAGGAGTTTGTCAGAGTTCAGCGTGCAGTACCGGACCTTTCTGGATTATTTTCTTTCCTGCCGCTGCAGCCATGATCCATGTGTGGTCATGCAGAATCACCACTGCTGCACAACAGGTGGGCGCAACAGGTGGGAGCTGGAGAAGTACCACCTTCCTCCAGCAGAGTCCGCCGTGGATCCTCCTGAGCCAAGCCTTCGACGCACCTGTGGCTCGTTCCATCATCAGAGGATCCACAGTATAAAAGCTGTCTTCAGNGGACAGAAGTAATGTCATTTTAAATTAATATTTAATGATTAATTTAGAAAAAAAGAAACATCAACAACTAAAGAGCACAAAAATATGTTTACATTGATGTAAAAATTTATTGACTTTTTAAATAGTTTATTTAGGTATTTTCAAAGGAAACTTTCATCATTGCCATGAGGGACATGACAAAATAGGGGGGTCAAATGAAAAAACTGCATTATTTCTCATAAAAAAGATAGAATTTAAAATATTTTTTCATACTGTATTAAATGGTATATTTCAGTCTAAATGTAAAGCTGTTAAAATATAAAGTTTAGTGATCCAATAGATGAAATACCCCTTAAGAGGTGAGAGGGACTCAAAATGTGCCATTTCTATGGAATGACTCCCAATGTCTAAGAGAAAAAAATGTAATGAACATTTTTTTAATGTATGACCTGCATCACTGTACAGAAGACTGCCATATGATAGAAATATTTACACTGTGCGCATACAGTTATTATTATTCCTAATCACTGACTGATCATTTTTAATCTAGCGTGTTTTATAGTATAGATTAAATTCATCATCCAGCTGCTGCTCTGCAGAAATCTCTCCCAAAGAGCTCAATCACGCCATCTAGCCGAAAATCACGCGGCTTTTTCAAATCACGCAAGAATGTGTACAAAACAACAAAAATTGCGCCTGCAACGCTTCGGGGTAGTTTTCAGCGAATGTTGGTGATTTTAAAGTAATTTTGAGTGAGAATTTTTTTTGCCCGGCGGGAAAATGCAATGAAATTTGTACTCTACCGACAATAAAAACTACTTGCCCCGGGCGATGGTTAACATCCAGCCCTGCCGTCTATGTTGGTCTTTGTTTTGGTGCACCAAACAAAATGATAGAAATGGAAATAATAAACTGTTGAAATCCTTATTGTGATTTGAAAAAAATAATAATTTTATTAATTTATTTTTACCAAAACTGCAGTTCAAACTTTTATTTCAGTTTTCCTCTACACTAAACAGAAGTATGTGTCTTTGGCTTCTTGGTTTTACGGGTTTCTTTGTCTGGATTCTGTTGTCGCAGGACTTTCCAGTTGCATTGAAAAGTGCTTACTTCTAGCTCGCATGCGCGGATCTGCGTGGCTGCAAACTAGGGGTGGAACGGTTCACATAATCCACGGTTCGGTTCACGGTTTCGTGGTCACGGTTTTCGGTTCGGTTCGGTATATGTTGATTGTTACCCTGACATGTTGGTCATGTTGCTGTTAGCATAAACAAAACGTGTTGCACAATGCTTGCACACTGGTTTTATCCACAACTTTCTTTCTGCCGTCATCGTAGGTCACTCTAAATGCAAAGTGGTCCCATACAGCAGACCTATAAAGTGCTGCTGGCGCGTCTTCCAACTCCTGTTCTTTCCCACTCGCCATACCCACACAATTCTCCACAACAACTGATTTTTTTCTGCTACACCCGGCTAAGCTGCTTCGCTTCTTCTTCTTCTTCTTGTTTACTACTGGTGGTTGGCTTTGGTCGCAGTACCGCCACCTTCTGCTCTGGAGTGTAAACGCTTCACCTATGAGAAAAAGAAGCAGCGCATGAACCGAACGAAACACACGCGAATCGAACCGAGACAGTCGAACCGAACGGTTTGGACGGTCTTCATAAACCGTTCCATCCCTACTGCAAACCAACGGTGTAACTTTGTGAAGAAAATTGGTGGGGACGCTTTAAGGGTGGAGGCTGATGGACCTACAGTTACTCCGTCCGAACGCTTTCATTATGTTTTTGTATTTTCCATTAAATAGTTAGAGGTGCCTTTTAGTGCATCATATATATCGACCTCCAAAAACATTAACGGAAAAAGAAAAAAAAAAAACAGCTGATTCCGATGCCAAAATCGATATATCATGCATCCCTAGAATTTACAATTTCAATTCCATCCATCATCCAGAAAAATATGAATTTGCTGCATTTTAAATATAGAATAGCATATTTTTTTTCTTGTAAACTTTGTGGTAATCATGGAGATATATTTTATTACATGTTGCATATCCCAGCAAATCTGTTTCACTTTAAATCTGCAGCTCTCCCTACTTCTCTCTGTGCTCTGATAAAAAGATTTATGAACCTTTTTACTAATATGATGATGCCAGAATCTAAATTTCAAGATATGTAGAAGCTCTGCAGTCTGATTCTGTCTCCACAATAAGAAAACATGTTAATTTTAACCTGTAACTGTGCTGCAAACCCATTTTAAGCATAAGGGCTGGAGGGAGAAGGTTACAGTCATAAGCTTGTTGCATGGAAACAAAGACATTTGTTTTTCTTATCAAGCTAACAAGAACCAGGAAGAAGTGTGGTGTGAAATATATCTAAGCTTAAGAATGAGTTCGCTTTGAGGCTAGAGACCCCAATGTTATCCCTGCTAAGCAGACTGCATTAATTAATTAGAGTGTAATAATGAAATGTGTATATATAAGTGAATTATTAAATGTCATAATTCAAAAGATGTATTTAATTATGTAAAGGCACATAAGTATTTCATCTTACATTTCATAATTTATGGTAAAGTTTTTATTATGTATTTATAACTTAATATTACATTGATTTATTGGGAGATGTATTTATTTTCATTTAAATGTCATTATTTCCTTGGTTATTTGACTCTTTTTTTTTTTTTTTTGGGCCCCCCATAGAAATGTGGCTACAGCTGTTTGAATGGGAGCGGATCTACAGCAGCACAATCCCAGCTGTTATAAGCAGGGCTGCATGATTACATTTTGATATCAAATTATCAACGTTTCTTCACTACTTGGACAAGTTTTAATATCGGCCAATTACCATCTACTGGTGCTCTCTTTGCTGAAGATATACTCAAAAACGTTACTAATCTGATTTCAATAAATAGAAGCTGAAGCTGCTGTAAAGTCTCATAGAAGCGAAATTCTTTCTTCAGCCTAAAACTTCTTTTCCTATAAAATATTGAATGATATTGTGTTTCATAGTAGCTGTATAGACTCCTCATTCTCTTCTGGAAAATTTTAATACAATTTACTTGTCTTTTATGTATGTAATTGCAACATTCACCACCGTTCCCATATATCAACTTTTCCTAATAATGAGTAATAATATTAGACTTAAACTCTGGCAAATTCTGTTTCCAGTAGCTTATATAGAGTGCAAAGAGTTAAAGCAAGATTTCGTTAAAGATAAAAATACGACAGACAATATAAAAAGAGTGTATATAGTACCAAAAAAAAAAAAAAGCTGTAATATCCGAGAATATGATATAAAAATATCTGCACAGTAGAGAGCTAAGGGAAGACTTGGGTTATTGCACTTGCAGAACTGTACTGACCATATAAATAAGTGCAATTATACAGACCAAACAGTAGTTGGCATGTTTTATTGCACAGTGAGAGAGAAGAATATTGCACAGGAGTGACAATAGGTAATCTTTTGCATAAGATGTCCAAATAGGGGGATGCTGACCCGAGTTTATAGGTTTAACTTGATTTATTTCAATCTAAATTTTTTCAGTTCTTTTAGTTTCCTGGAAACATCTTGAATTAGCTGATTTGTAAAAAAAAACAACAAAGAATTGCTTTACTGTTATAAAAAAAATTAAAAAGCTTCCCTTTCTACTAGCTGAGAGATTAATTCATAATTTTTGTGCTATAAATATAAAGGAAACAATCAAACCTATCCTAAAACCTACTAAAGATGTAGCTTTTACTGATTGGTAATAAAACATTCTTGGATTTTCCATTTGCCTTATGCCCCCAGGGAAATCTGCCCCTTCTTCCAGAACCATTTGGACCCCCGCTAATGCGTGTTTCTCTCTGGGACATAACTTCATTAGGCCATGAATAATTCTGTAGCCTGTTAATATCAGAGCAGCCCTTTCAGAGTGATGGCCGACTCCAGGGGGCCGTCATTTAGGACAGGGTTTGACTTCTGACTCCTACCTCATGGTTTTTTTTTTATTTTATTTTACCCCACCTGCCCGTTCACACTGCAGCGTTACAGAGGCTCAGACGCTTCACCCAAATCGCATCTGGTGAATGAGGTCAAATAAATGAGCGTCTAACATTTCTGCTCCTCACCAAATGATCTGCAGATTCTGAGCACAGAAATTAGGGATGCACGATATAATCGGCCCCCTATCGGTATCGTTCTGTATCGGCCTTAAAACTGAATATCGGACATCGGCCGCCCCACCGATATTTAACCCGATATTTGATCAGCTTCTGAGTTTCTAAAGTCTAAAAAAAAAAACTACTTCTTCTTCTTCTTCAAAAACTTCTTTTTTACAGACTTAAAAACTTCTAAAGACGAGGGAAAAAATATTGATCCATTAAAATATCCCAATATCTTCATATGCTGATATATTGCCATTTAAAAACACCATATCAATCTCTTTTACTAATGAAATATTGCTATATGTCATCGTTATGCTACGAAATCCCCTGAAAATTCACGAAATTTTGCCATATTTTATATGTTGATATATTGACGCGGTATCGATCTATTTTACTAACAAAATCTCACAAGAATTTGCAAAATATCACGAGAGTTTGTAACAGAACGATGAAATTTCACGAGATTTTGAAAGTAAAATAGATCGATACGGCGTTTTTAAAAATCAATTTAATATCAGGATATGAAAATATATTTGAGTATATTATTTTTCAAAGTGTCAGAAATG
>JAGKQL010000009.1:36607413-36645269 GCA_018398635.1 Cyprinodon brontotheroides
AGAGTTTATATCCTGAGTCATGTTAACCTCAGCTCCACTCAGACAGACGTGAAAGTATAAAAGTTTGATCTATGAGGACGGAGAAAAGCAATTTTACACTCTGTCGTCCAGTTCATGGGTTTTTTTATGACATGAATAGCAAATTAAATAACATAAACAACAAATAAAATTCTAAAAAAGGTAAAAAAAAAAAACAATCCACTGGACTTTTTTTAACCAAGTTTGAAGACATGCATGTTTTCTAAGCCAAAAAACAAGGCTTTGTTTTTTGGTCCACTCTATGAAACCTCAACGCTATTTCTGACATTTTGAATTAAAAACTCCCTGGATGGGAAGTGAAACGTCTTCAAACTTTGAAACAAAGTCCAATGGATTGCTTTTTAATTTTTGGAATGACTATGACCTTGATCATTGAGAATCTTCACCAGCACAACAAATAAAAATCTGCTTGAAATTGTTCATACATCTTGCACACCTAGATTTAAGTGATTTTTTTATTTATTTATTTATTTTATTTTTTTGTCTGATGAACACGTTTGAAATGAGGGACGTATGCTAAAATGTAAAAGGGGGTAAAAAGAGCTATGCCTTCCCTGTGGGAGATGCACTACGATTGCAGGGGCTGCAAGTTCCCTCGGGAACCTTTCTTAGTACGACAGCGGCACAGTGGATGAAAGACGAGGCTCTGATCCTGAGTCCGGATTTAATCATGTTTGCCGTACTTTGCAGAACTCCTCTTTACTCCTTTTGGGAAGCTTATTCCACTAGTTCCAATTGATTCGGGGTGCTTAACCTTCTAAACAAAACTGAGGTAATAGTTTTTGGACCAAAGGAGGAGAGATCCAGAGTTGGCTCACAGCTTCAGCTACTGCAGCAAGAAAAACACTGGTTATGGATGAAATCATGATGTCATGATGGACCTGAACCTTCAGAGGCTCATAAAGGCAGTTACTAAGTCAGCCTTTTATCACCTGAAGAACATCTCTGGGATTAAAGGACTAATGTCCAAGCAGGATCTAGAAAAAAAAAACTTATTCATGCATTTATTTACTGTACTTTAGTAGAATTGATCACTGCAGCAGCATCTTCACAGGTTTGCCTAAAAAGTCCATCAGACAGATGCAGATGTTCCAAAATGCTGCTGCCTGTGTTCTCACTAGAACTAAGAAAGTAGAGCACATCAGCCCGTTTCTGAAGTTCTTCACTGGTTCCCTGGAGCTCGGAAAATAGACTTTAAATTCATTCTGATAGTCTAGAAAACACTGAATAGATCAGCACCTCAATAGATAACAGATCTGTTGTCCGTGGATCATCCTCCCAGATCACTCAGGTCTTCTAGCTCCAGCCTACTCAGTCCACCCAGAACTAGAACCAAACACAGAGAAGCAGCATTTAGTTCCTATGCTCCATTGATCTGGAACAAACTCCCAGAAAACTGGAAACTGAAACTGAAAACTATCTTTTTACTACCTGCTTTTGTCATGTTTCTTTGCTTTTATTAACATGGGTTGCTTAGTTTAGAGTGTATCACCTGTTTATTTATAACAGTTTTACCTGATTCTATATGCATACATTGTTTTTAAATGGCAGCCATGTTGAATGTTGAGCTCTGAACTTCTATGAGGATTTTAAAGCCTTAAATTGGGACAAACATTTTTTAAAACATAGCAATAATTCACAATCTGAATACATATTCTATATGACTAAGTTTGTCATTAATAACACTTTATTTTACTGTGTAAAATCCAAAAGGGATGAAGAATCCAATCATCTCTATGCCCACACCTAAACGTTCCCTCCTAAGGGAGCGTCCCCTCTGCTCGTTCCTCTCTGGTGATCGTCACGACTTTCAGAAGTGAATGAATGCATGGCTTTACGAGGTTTGAGATGGAGTCACAGCTGATGAGGGGAGTTTTGGCTTCTCCCTTTTCTCTGTAGTCCCTCCCACTGAGAACACCATGAAGGGATGTGGAGGAGGACGAGCTCATTATTAAATGAGATATCTTGCGGGAAGTCAAGTTTACCAAGAACTGACTCACTGCTTAGAAGTGACAGCTGAAAAGTTCAGTTTCCTAACAGAGAAGCGCCCAGTTATGCAGGAAATATTTACTATATTTTAACTCAACCAAAAGTTTTCTTCTCTATAAACATTTTTCACGATGGACCTGCGGCCATAAAATCCAGTCAACAGTCAATAAAAACCAAATTGATCCAAAAGTAGTAGTCCACAAAGGCAATCTCATAAAGTAAAAGAACACATTTACGTACTAATTTCAACACACTTAAAAGTAAGAAAATGACGCTACAAAATGATACTGGAAGACTAGAAAAAAGTTTAAATAGAGTCTGTAGTTCAGCACAGTATTGAGAAGGCAACATGTTTTAAAATTTGCCCAGAGTTAAAAAGTAGGGCTGGAAAAATAAACACAGGCTTTTAATAAGAAACAGAACAACAGAAGGTTTCGAGAACTTAAACACAGAGGGGGTGAAGAGAAAGCCTAACATGATTTAATTAGAAATAAGAATATTAAGCGAGACTTATTTGCAGAAGTTTGCCCTGCAACTGAAGAGCTGACGGTTCAAGCTCTGGCAACTACAGAAAAATGAAAGTAATAAACTCACCGTTGAGTTAGCGTTAGCTTGCATGACCGGCTCCGTCATGCTGATTTCAACACTTTCTTATGGCGCCGCCAGCGTCGATCCGCGTGACTAAAGCGTAGCGGGATTGGCTGGAGTGTTGGGCGCCTGACTCCATTGCTAATGTCAATAATGCTGAAGTAACGCACCGCTTTTAGACTGAATTTAGACGCCTGAATTGAAGACGGTGAAATAGAGCCAGTTGAATCTCAGGAGACTGAAAATATTGAGTTTGAATTTTGAAAGGTTGAATTTTTTTATATGCAGATTTTTTTAATACCGGTACTCAAAAATTTAACTGAAAAGTAAGTATTGAAAATGTAATCACTTTGAAATAGTAATGTGAATTTTTAGCTTGAAGAGAAAATAAGAAATTAAATTTCAACTGTGTAGAAATAATAACAATGAATTTTTTTTAGGTCAAAATGTGTTCTGAATATATTTTAACACTGAAACAGTAAGTAAAAACATAGAACATTTAAATTTCAGTGGCATTTTTAATTCAAATCCCAGCGACACAGATTTACTTCCATACACTTCACCCGTATTACCCACTGATAGTGGTCAGAGGACCTGGTGGTTCTTTACTGCAGCCTCGCTGTCAGTGAGCCCCAGGGCAGCTGTGGCTACAGCCTAGCTTCCCACCATCAGTGTGTGAGTGAAGTACTGAATATAGTTATAGAGCTTTGGTCAAGTCTCCTGACTTGAAAAAGTGTTATGCAAGTACAAGCTATTTAACATGATTAAAAGACATACAGAAACCTGTTTGGTTACTCGATAAAAATAAAAAAAGAAAGAAAGAAAAACATTTAATTTCCAATGTACAGGCAGGGTATGTCGCTCTGACATACTGTCAGACTATTTGCCCCGCCGTTTCAATGAAGGGAACCTTAACTGTGTTTAGTCTAATCTAGGGCTGCAAGTATTATTTGCAAATCGATTAGTGCTGCACCGATACCGATACTGCACTAAAATGGTGGTATCAAACAACAAATAGGGCGCCGATACCATTTTGAGAGCCAAAAGTTTCTTCAACTATTGTCACCCATTCCAGGTAGGCAATAAAAAGTTCTACTGGATTCACTTTGTTTTGGGTCTAACTTCCTGCTTCACAAAGGAGTAAGGGAAGCTTAGCTTGACATAAACCATGATGGCATTATTTTACATCCAGTTCTTCATAGATACACACACACATCAATTTCAAACAGATGGTACATTGGTATCAGCCAATACTTTACAGCCAGTATGTCGGGTGTCTGTATAGGGGGCCAAAAAATGGCATTGGGGCAACACAAAAATCGATTAATCTGTTGATTATTTTTTAGATTAATAATTGGATAGCCAAAGGTGCCCTTAAGTAGCACCAAATTTGAGACCATCCTGATCTCGCGCGAGGAAACTTTCAGAGTTTCACTCGCTAATCCAGTCTGGAGACTCTCCGTTAAAAGAAAATTTGGGCAGTTCACCAAGCGAGCGTCCAATCAGCGTTGTCAACGAAGTGCGACAGTTCAGTCTAAGGAACATGGCGGCTTCAGCGATGAAACTAAGCGATTAAGCGTGGATGTCGAGCAAGTTTTATTCGAATTACAGAGTATTTCTTCACTGAAGAGAAGAGCAAAACACTGCTCTGGAGGCTTTTCTCAAGAGGAAAAGATGTTTTTGCTCTTCCGACTGAGGAATTTCAGCAAGAGTTTGATCTATCAATTGGCTTGTGACTGGCTTGTGGTTTTGTTTCATCACTCTGTTAGTACGTCATATGTTTCATTGATCTGATTGGTTTATTTGGCCCGTCTATCACCAACATAGGCCAATCAGCTAGCTTGCGCTTACATAGTTTCGCCCCTTCCCAAAATATTACTTCTAGCGAGGAAGGTTTCCAGATGAATATCTTGGGCAAATCCATCTCGCGAGAGTCAGAATTAGCCCTTAAAAGATGATTTTTGTCCCGAAATTAAACCAGGTGAAACAAAAATGTTTCCACTTGATTTGTGTGGATATTGAGCGATAAAATATGTCTTTTTATTTTAAATGCAAAATGTTTACTTTTTTTTTTTTTTTTTTTTTACAATATTGATATAATTACTGCTCTAAGGTGGGTTTCTCTGTCTGCTAAAGGCACGTTTTATTGTCTCTATTCTCTATTTAACGATTAATTGATTACTAAATTAGTTGACGATTGTTTCAATAATTGATTAATCCGATTAATTGTTTCAGCCGCAGTCTGATCCAGTATTCAGTTCCGGGAGAGACTTTGCCGCTTCACTGCTCTAAAACTGTTTTTGCTCTCAGAGGAACGTTTAAATTTTCCTCCATAAAATTGCTTTAACTTACACAAGTCTTACCCATCTACGCTGTTAATTGCTCGCTTGTCTTTTTCTATCATGTTACAAACATCATTTCTTCCACTTAATTTCCAAAATTTTGCATTTCAATGCAGAATAGTTTATCCGGTTTTTATATTTACATACAGAAGCACATAAAGTTCTTTCTGGATCGGTGTCTCCATTAAACGCTGAAATAAAATCCAAGACTGGACTCTAGATCCATTCATGGTTCTGCTCTAGCATGGACCCACTCCTGCATTACTTCGCTTTTAATTAGTATGATGGAACAAATTTTAATCCAATTAAACGTTAATTGAAAATTAATTGTAAGTGGATTATTTCTAACATGCCTGTTGGAGGAGTTTGAGAGGTTTGTTGGGGGATCTGTCATGGGCATTCTTGACTGTGTAGGTACCAGATCTGCTCGGGCCCTGCGCAAACCAGTGACGCTACGCTACTAGATTGGCTGAACGTAAACATTGTTGTAAAACATTGTGGTTGCCCAGACAACGATAATAACATCACGCAGCATCCGTATGCCAAGTTTTACCTGAACGATAACTAAACTGAAAAAAATCTGTTTATGCTGAACAAAGTAACTGTTAGATCAGGATATGAAGCAGGTAGCGCTGTGGCTAGCTGCGCTCAGTAGCTAACAGGTTAGCTTCTTTTAGCTCGTTCAGTTAGCCATATAAAGCTAAACTACTTTTAAATTTGTGTCAACTGTTTGTTTTCTATAAGTAGAATAACTGTTTTATTTGTCTAAAATCTCTACGAAAGTCATTTTTTTAAGACGTTCCATTTGTCCTCCCCTGCCCTCAGATCTCAAAAATGGAATTAAAATAAGCTCAGACTTTTTTTTGTCACCTCGTTAAATGGCAGAGCTCAGTCTTAGAACGCAGTACTCTTCTTCTAGACTGACAATGATTGTTTTGTACTTTCGGCTACTTTAGATCGCTGATGAAATGTAAAATAATAGCATATACAGGTAATAATATGTTGAGCCCCAGAACAGATTTGATCCTTAAGAAATGGGTGCAATACAGTTTGACCGAGTGTAGTTGCCATATGTTGATTTCATAAGAAGGGGCGGGACTCCGAGAAGATCTGGTTTTATTATTTATCTGAAGCTTTAATGTTGTGTATATCCATATTATTAATGACGTCATATCAACCACAATATGGTAAATATATCATGATATAAGGTTTGTCCATATTTTCCAGCCCCATTTACTCATTTTTTTTATTCAAATCTAGTGTGAATTTTGTCAAGACTCTTCATGACAGGGAGAAATCATTGACTTTTTCACCTGTTCTGTTTGAAATCTTGACGAAGCCTCAATGTGATGAGTTTTTTTCAGGTATAAATGAACAGTAAGCTATCTTTGCATTAATGGTTTCCTTTATAGAGTCATCTGTTAGATGTTAAGGTCTAAGTGTGGTGGATCGTTGATGGATGCAACATCCTGCAGATTTCCTCCTGCCTGGAAGATTCCAGGGGCTAGGAAAAGTGATTTAAAGATAAAGGTCTGCAAAATCAAAACATAGCAA
The DNA here is from genome assembly GCA_018398635.1 of Cyprinodon brontotheroides. Classification (NCBI taxonomy): domain Eukaryota; kingdom Metazoa; phylum Chordata; class Actinopteri; order Cyprinodontiformes; family Cyprinodontidae; genus Cyprinodon; species Cyprinodon brontotheroides. The sequence goes on from JAGKQL010000009.1 coordinate 36,613,926, forward strand.
CTCCCCTCTGCCCTCCTTCCTTGCGGGTTTTCACATGGCTGCAGCACGAGTCCGCAGAGCGCTCACATTAACTCTTGAACCCAATTCTCCTTTTATTATTTGTCCTCCTCTGCCGACAGGCAAACTAAAGCAGAGTGATCAGCGATGATCAGACTCTTTCTTCCTTAACTGCTTCCTCCAGCTTAAAAATCCTCTTCCAGCGGGTTGCTAAGCAGCAAGGGGAGAGGTCGGCTGTGCTAACGCTGTGAGTGCCGAAGCACTTCCTGTAAACAGCAGAGTATGAGCTGTTTGCTCTCAGCTGCAGGGAGACAAGGCAGCCTAAAATAACCTCAGAAAAGAAACAGAAAGGCGTGCATGTTTTTTTTTTTTTTTTCTTGTGCAGAAACCATCTTACTTAATGCAGAAAACATTTTAATTGGAGGCTTAGAAGGCTGGTGTAGATGGCCAGACGATCTTCCAAAGCCTTTCTTCTTTAATGTCAAAAAGTGTGTTGTTAAAATGAAGCTGAACTGGGCTGATGTTGGGTGTTTATCCAAACAAACCGGTGTCATTCTGCATAGTAGAGGCCCGTGGTGTCCCTGCCTCCTCTTTTGACAGCATCATCACGGTGCATTTTTTAAGCCTGAGCTGCTGTGGTCAAGCTAATTGTGTCAAAGGAAGTCTTTATGTCTTGTAAAATGTGAGCCTGCATACCCTGTTTTTATTTCCTCAAGCATTTTGTGTTTGAATTAACTGTGGCTTTTGTTTTGTCTCAGCTCTGTGGCGGTAAAGATGACCACAGCGAGGTACCGCCCTACATGGGAGCTGGCCGTGGACCCCCTGGTCTCGTGTAAACTGTGCCTTGGAGAGTTCCCACTGGAGCAGATGACCACCATCACACAGTGTCAATGCGTCTTCTGCACGCTGGTGAGGTTTTTTTCAGCTTCTTACACCTCTTTCAACATTTAATGGGCTTCAAACAACCTTCAGGATTATTTTATCCTTCATTCCAACTACTAACATTAAAGTGTTTAGTTGGTATTTTATGACACAGACCAACATGAAGCAGTGAATAGTTAGGAATTGTTTCATTAACTGTACAAATAAAAACCTGAAAATGTATGAAGTTAACTTTGTTCCATTGCTGAATCAAAGTACATGTTTTGTAAATGAAAATTGGATTAATAAAAAATGTTTTGGAATAAAAGGTTGGAAACGTTTTAATAAAAAAAAAGGGTCATGAGAGGAACTTTGCTGTTTTGTTTTTTTAAGTTTTTTTATTTAGTGTTCATATTTTTTGTTTTTTTTTTATTATTTTTTTTTTAAGTTTTCGAAATTTTCATAGAAATTTTTTTTAAAGATTTTATATCCAGTATATATTTTTTCAAATTCAGATTAAGATGTATTAATTGTAGTCTTTACATTTTCCAGGCAGTGTCCGAATGTCTGCCCTAATCGCTATATAGGGGTTACACCATCTTTAAATAAGTGTCCATAGCGAACATCTAGTGGATAAAAATGTAGTGGACTACATTTCCAACAATGCGCCTTGAAAAGTAGTGATCACCTATGGTCACTAGACGAGCAGATATATCCTGGAATGCTTTAGTAGGAGAGAGAGCCCCTCTGTGTCTTCTGCAGGCGATTAGAGCTAACAGAACTGGCTTGGCGTTAAGTAGGCAGTGGCTCAAACATATACGGCTGGAAGCCTTCTCACACCAAAACCAAGCTTCTGCTCTTCGCCCTGGCGTCCTCTTCCACAACATCTTGTGTTTCCGCTTTCCTTCTCTAAATAAAAATGGATGACGGAGGAGACTCATCACCAGGCCGACCTCCGACACTAAACTCTCCTCCTCTTGCATGTTTCACTCTGTCCATAGCGTTCCTTGACAGCGATGTCGTTTCTAAGTCACCAATTTAGTGCTACTTGGTCCCAATGGAATTTCCCATTGGGAACCTGCTACCACTAAGTTGCTAACTGGTTAGCAAGATGCTTCCAGACAAACCGGCCACAACCAAACTTGCTTGCAAACCTTCCGCCACAACAATCCTCGCCCTCTTGATAAAAAACCAATCACATTCACTTTATTCACTTGTGTAAAGTCGTCCACCACTTGGGAGAATTCAGAAATGAAACGATTGGAACATCCGTTTCCCTACGACTTTAAATTCTAATAAAATACGATTTTGGGTTGGTTTTTTTTCTATACTATTTATAATTATTTTATTTTAATTCTAATTAAATAAAGAATAATTAAAACTTTTTTGTTGGGATCTTTAAATTGTGGGTTCCAAAATATTGACGTAGCGTTCAGAGAAGCAATGATGCATTTTCTTCCACAAAGAAAACCACAAAGTGTTTTCACTAAACTCTGGTTGATCATCTTAGCTTGAGTGAGTCTGAGAGAAAAAGGAGTCCGTCGGCTTTTAGAGTCGAACCGAAAAACCAGCTCTAAATATAGCTGCCATTTCCTGAAACCGGCTGGCTGGCGGTGGCGGTTACCAAAGTTCAGACTCACACTTTATCCCAGAGGCCAGACATGTAAACAGGCTTTTCATAGCTTCTAATTGATTTGCTTTTTTAACTTTCTAACTAAAAATAACTTGATTTAAATAAAGTTACTGAATGGTGTGAGTGTGTGTTTATTTACTTTTTTCATTTTATTGCAGTTATCTGGTTGTATTAGATGAGTTATAGAGGAAATCCTTCCATCCTTGCTTTGTCTATAACCAGGCTTCCTTCCAGGCTCCCAGTGGGGCCGGCCTCTACCTCCAGGGTTCTAGACTTTATAGATTTAAATGTGAGAAAAGTGTTCTGCCCACACAGGAACCCAGAACCAGTCAGCAAAATAAATAACCGTCCAGATTTAAGCGGTTTTCCATCCCTGCCTTGTGTAAACATTGTTATTTCTAAAGCTTTCACAACACCATAACTAAACAGAAAACTATCCACACATAAACAAGCTAAATTAAATGGAACATTTCAGCATCTCAGGTTTTCCTTGTCCTAACATGAAGATCCAACAGCAATAAACAACCAAAACTGCTTTATGTTTGTCAGGATGTTGTTTTACTAACAAACTACCTGAATTTGTCACCAATCTTTAGCTTTGATTTCAATGTATGGGTTGCAATTAATGGTTTTGAACATTTTGTTTTCTGTCTCGCTGGCTGGGTTCTGTAGTTGGTTAGTACGGTATGCAGCAGGGCTAACCAATTAAAAATCAGCAGAGTCCAAATAAAGAAAATCAACAACCAGTAAAGGTCTGGATACATTTTAATTATAATCTGTTACTTTAAAGTTGTAGGGAAATCATATTTAAATTTCAAATAATTCTGGCTTAAACATGTATATAAATGTACTCTTCATTGTCCCAAAAGTTAGAGCATTTTTATTTATTTTTTAAATCCTGTCTTAAAATCTGTAGGGTTTTTTTTGCATTATCTTCTGCAGGCCAGTTAGTTCTACGTCAGCCTGAAGACCTAAATTCAGCCAATGATATGTCAACGGTCAGCTATCAATCAAATTATTTCCGTCGTAGCCTCTTGATTTATACTGTATGTCGCAGCTAATATACGCAACGGTTAAAATCAGAATCCTTTCCTTTTCCATTGAGTTTAGTCCCAGTGTTCACCGGGGATGGACGTCTGTGTGCTTCAGCGAAGTAGAGCTAACAGAGACTGGCAAGCGTTGCTGAGGCAAGGGCTCAAACGGGTGTAGCGGCTGGAAGCCTTCTACGCAAACCAAGCCTGCGCCCTGGCGTCCTCTTCCACAACATCTTGATCCTCTAAACTTTTCACTCCTCTAAATAAAAATGGATGGCGGAGGAGACTCATCGACCGACCTGGGACACTAAACTCTTCTCCTCTTGCATGTTTCCTCTGTCCATAGCGTTCCTTGACAGTTTGTAAGTCACCAATTTAGTGCTGCACTTGGTCCCCATGGATTTCCCATTGTGGACCTACTAAGTTGCTAACTAGATAACTTGCTTGCTTGCCGAAGACACCCGGCCACAACCAAACTTGTTTGCGAACCTTCGAGCGCAGCTATCCTGCCCCTTGATATGCGATCAATCACATTCACTTTATTCAGTCGTGTAAAATCATTTAATCCCAGTGGATTACAGTGGATTACAGTGGATTCTGTGGCAGTAACATGAGGTGAAGATGTTGGAGGGGCATGAGTACCTTTAGTGACCCGTGGGTGTGTATTCCTCTTTCAGTGCCTGAAGCAGTACGTGGAGCTCCTGATTAAAGAAGGCCTGGAAACCGCAATCAGCTGTCCTGACTCCGCCTGTCCAAAAAGGGGACATTTGCAGGAAAACGAGGTAAAGACCAAAGCTGTGCAGCTTTACTTTTGCAGTTGATGTTGCTACTTTTTAAATGATTTTTTTGTTTCTATTCCTTGTAGAAGTTTAATGGAATAGTGAGCTCCGTTCATTATTTTAAATAGAATAACTTGCAGTAGGCATCCCCAAAGTCTGTCCTCGAAGGCCGCTGTCCTGCAGGTTTTAAAGGTTTACCTGCTTCTGATAAACCAGACAAAATGTGAGATTAAATGTGTAATTTAGTCTGGCCTCGAGGAATGAGACATCGGTAGATTGTTCATGAGAACAATCCGTTGTTTTTCAAACCGAGGTTTGTGACTATTGAACAACGCTCTGACCAATGAGCACAACTGACTGTGGTGTAGGAAGCGCGACAGAAAGATGGTGGGGGAGCGTAAACAAACAGCCTGTAATCCTTCTTAAAAATAAATGAGCATAGAGCCTCTTCCTGCTCACGTTTCAACCAAAACTCCAAGTCTAATCCTTCCAAAACTGATTCCAGAAGCTGAGTCAAACGAGAACTGTTCAATAGTTGTTGCCATCTTCCTTGTTGTGCTTCTCCAGCGTCGTGCAGCTTTGTCGTCGCGCCCTCAAAACCCCGCCCGGCTTTGCATCCAGAAATTCAAAACCCATTTCTGCATTGTGATTGGCGCCAGTTCTAAGGCCTGGGGAATTGATCGAGGCTAGATCACTCACAGGAAAAAAGGATTTTGGCCGCTTGCCAGTGGGGCTAGTTTATTAGGCTAGATTAACAGGCTTTTGCTGAACCGCAAGCATCAGAATCAGCTGTGCTAAAGCAGGGAAACCTCTTAAACCTGCAGGACAGCGGCCCTTGAGGACCAACTTTGGGGATGCCTAATAGGCTAAATGTACTTCCAACATCTTCACCCACCGACGATCTGAGATGGTTATTCCCAACCGTCACTCCCAGGATCCTCTCACCGCTTTTCACCGTGTTAAACGCAGTTTCACTCCGAGGAAAGCGGATTGTTAAATTCACGGATCTTACCTAAGTTGTGGGACTCGTTTGTTTTAGTGATAAATCATTAAAAGAAGCAGGAAGTGAAACAGTCAGAGGACTCCTGGTTAAAACCAGAGGAACCCCATCCTGGTCTCCTCCTTTTATTTACTCTTTCTTCATTTCAGAGCTGATCTGGCAGCTGTTATCAAACAATCCTGAAGCCTGATTGATTAGAAAAATCGTTTAATTATTATTAAAATAGATCAGTAACAGAAATCATCCTTGCATCCTGCTCCGTCATCCCCTCCTCCTCCTGTTTCTGTCGGATGGGTTCACTCTCTCCTTCACCGCCTTCTTAGTCCTGCTCACCACGGCGTTACATTACTGATCAATTAGCAACACTTGCTGTTAATGAAACCTGCCAGTGTTTCTATCCTGTCAGCAGGTCCCTCACTGTCTAATATGATTCCAGTCTGCAAGGCCTGAACATTCCATACATCAGCTGTTAAATGAGCATGCCCGGAAAGTTCTTCTTTATTCTCTCTCAAGGGGTTCTGTCTCCTCTGTCTACTACCCGATCCGTCCCAGAAGCACATTTGCACATCCAGTTAGACATCTGTGTAACCTGAGATTATATTTTGTTAAAAAAAACCTAAATGACATTTTTTCTCTCTGCCCAAAAATAGTGAAGGTACTAAAATGATGATGTGTGTTAAAGGTTATTAATATATTTCCTAAGAAAATAAATACCCTTAAAATCCTTCGCGCTTGTCTGTTTCATCACTCGTCTCTGCCCGATCTGCACCAGAAATGGGATCCTACGCTACTTCCAGTCGCTAACTTTTCCGCCTTTGGATTTAAAAATAGATCAAATCTTTTTTAGTTTTATGTTTTCCTTTCATTTTAACCTTATGCTATAATAGTGCATAATCAAAAGAAAGAAACAACTAAAATGCAGATAAACATGGTTTAATCTGATTTTGCCGGACTGCTCTAGAAGTCTCGTGCATCGCGATCAGTGTTGGGAAAGTTCTCTTTCTCGTGAACTAATGGATTCAAAGTTCAGTTCACACATTTTAAAATGAACTAGTTCAGTTCATAATTCAAAATTTTGAACTAAGTTTACATAAAAAATGAACTAGTTCATAGCTTCTTTTTTCATATATTGCTCAATTACACTATAGCCTACTGTAGAACCACAGACAGCAATTTGTGTTTAACTCTGAAACTGTCCTCGATTTCATCTTCCCGAATCCTTATCAACCAGGGAAATTGAGGGGACATCGCATTGTTGCTGTCCATTCACTTCACACAGTCGCTAGCAGCTTTTCTACAGTGAAGGTCTTTTTTTGATTTTAAAAAACATCAAATAGTCTTTTAGGGTTTTATGTTTTAATCATTTTTGCATTTGAATTCCATTTTCAGTTAAAAATGAAGTATACCAGGCAGGTTTTAACAAACAAGTTACATGAATGGTAAAAGAAACAACTAACACAAAAGGCATACATCCAAATGCTGGCTCGGCGTGGTAATCATGGTTTTTTGCCAGGCCTGACGGTGTGATTTGCGGGTTTTAAGCCTGGAGCTTTATGTCCTATTGAGCATGAATGAGACGCCAGAGACGTTCATCAGGGTTTAAATGCGAACGAGTCACGTTAAGCCCAAAATATGAGCGAGTTACCGCGTGAACTTTATCAAAAATTGTCTCACGGTTTAAAGTAAAAAGCATCAAAATAAAACATAAAACATTTTTAAATATGTGCAGTTGCATTCTTTAGTGAGTTAAGGATAGAAATAAGTCATTTTAGTACCATAATTACATTGTTATATGGACACCGGGATGTATATGTTTCTACCGTGCATACTTGGGATGATGCTTTAGGTGGTCGGGTAGCGACATCAGCAGACTTGTCGTCCTCAGCAGATGGCCACTGAGCCTGGTTCTGCTGGAGGTTTCTTCACTTTCCTCTCCACTGTCGCTACAAGCATGCTTGGTGTGAGGGATTGCCTTTGAATCAATGACTGTATGATCTGGTGAACTATAAAAGGGTGCCCTGATGGCGTGTGTGTTGTGAATTGGCGTCATAGAAATAAACTGAATCAAACTGAATTAAATTGAAGGATAGAGAAATACAATCCTGCTGATGTTAGATTTGCATGTTATGCTTTAACATGTTTTTTTTTCAGTATTGCTCTAAAGCTCTCCGCCGCCTTATTTCCCTCTGATCTCTCCCCTGTCTGCAGATCGAGTGCATGGTGGCTTCAGAGATGATGCAGAGGTATAAAAAGCTTCAGTTCGAGCGCGGTGAGTCAATCTAAAAGCAGCTGTGGTGCGTCAGCGATGGCTCCAGATTGCTTGAGTGGGCGATTCGTGGGCTGCTCAAGAAAACAGAGATGCCGTCTTTACTATAGCGCAGGACAGGGATGATGGGAGTCGGATCTTTCTGGAGGGATTTCATCCTGTTGCTTATTGGGGGAAGAGCTTTAAGTTCTGGTTATCCTTCTTTGCTCCCAAGTTTTCCTGAAACTTTTATTTAGACTTTTTTTTTGTGTAGTTTATTAACTGCAGGGGAAAAATATAAAAACTGTTCACTGTGGACTTTTTTCACATTTTCTCATGTTGCCAAAACAGATGTTGGTATATTTTCTTTGTTTATTGAGACAATATTGGATTTAATTATTGTTGCAGCAAAAAGGAAGTTTTGTAAAAGGAAAAAAGAAATGCAGAAATGAAAGTTTTACACTTTTTTATTCAAATAATAAAAACAGAATTCACTCCATAGAAGTTGTAGGGAAATCATATTTAATTGTCAAATCATTCTGCCTTAAACATGTAGGGGAGTAATGTTACTCTTGTCTATTAATTCTCCCTGGAGTCTTCAGTCAAATGAGGCTTTCCAACACACACTTCACTAGCACACTTGTTTGATCATCTCATTAAAAAGGTATATGCTCACCTGTGAGGGTGCTCACTGTATACTAGAGCAATGTTCATTAGCACAACTTTTTATTTCCATTTGGATAAGTCTCATCATTATAAAAATAACCTAGAATCCTGTCAAATGAAATATTCTATTTTGTTTTAAAAATTTGTGAGACCAAAGAAATCAACACTACTGTTCAACCTACATTTTAAAACTAAAATTAAACATCTGAATTCAGAGGAGTTAAAAAAGGAAACATTGACAATAATCTGGTATAATCCCGTTCTTTCAGAGGTTCTGCTGGACCCGTGCAGGACGTGGTGTCCCTCTTCGACCTGCCAGGCCGTATGCCAGCTGAAGGAGACGGATTCTCCAGCCCCGCCTCAGCTGGTTCAGTGCACCGTCTGTGCCCTGGAGTTCTGCTCCGCCTGTAAGGCCAACTGGCACCCCGGGCAGGCCTGCCAGGAGAGCAACCTGCCCATCGCCTCCTTCCTGCCAGGAGAAAACAGGTAAAACACATTAAATCCCAGATTAAGAAGTTGGTGGACGCTTTTAAAATGTTCGTAAATTGCTGTTGGTTTATTTAAAAGCTTTAAAGTTCGCTCTTAGCTGAAAACCTGAAGAATCTGCTTAAAAGCACCATCTTGTCCTTTTGGGTTTCAGCTCCTTTTATAAGAACGAAGAGGACGACGCCCCCATCAAGCGCTGTCCTAAGTGTAAGGTTTACATCGAGAGAGACGAAGGATGCGCACAGATGATGTGCAAGAACTGTAAACATGCCTTCTGCTGGTACTGTCTGGAGTCCTTGGACGTGAGTTGGTTGCATTTTATCTCACAATTGTTCACTTAAAAGTAAAATCATGATGCAGAATTGTTTAAAGATATGAAAGGTAGATCTTTTATTTCCGGATGGATCAATGTCTAAATAAATGGTCCTCCTAACTGTCAATCATTCTGGTGATATGTTTACGTAAGGCTGTCCTACGTGTTCGTCCCATTAGCTATCTTTTTCTGTGCATGCACACTTTCAGGCGTGTATCTGTGGTGAGCTACAGGTTCAGACAGAAGGTCACCTTTCAGCTCACCTTTCTTTGAAAATGGCAGAGGGTAAGTAAGAGAAAGTGTCTAAAAGTGTATATGAGAAAGAAAGGCCTCAGAAGAGGCAGATATATCCAAGAATGCTTTGTGTGAAGAGCTCTGCTCCTTAAACTGACTTTATTTCAACATATAGATGTTTTAACAATTTCTCAGTAGGTTTCAAGATGTTTGTCCCTTCCTGGCAGATGTCTTGTTGCCTCAGAGTTTCAACAGAATATTCTTGTCCAATCCCTACCATCTGTTCTGTGAAATGCGCTGCTGCCACCACTATACTTCACTTTTTTAATTTTTTAATTCCGTTTATTTCTATAGCTCCAATTCCCATCATGTCATCTCAGGTCTCTTTCCAGTTCACCAGGATCATCCAGTCAGATTGATTCAAAGTTTTCTATCTAAGGAAAACCAGCTGATTGCACGTTTTCCTTAGTTCTTCTCCAGAAGCTCACTGCTTTATTCATGAATTTCATGAGAATTCACTTTTTAGAGAGAATGTTTTTAGGCAAATGGTTTGACTTGATAACTGCACATTTTATAATGCATTGTGTTTTCAGTTCTAGGTGGAAGTACAGTCAAAGTATCTTTTAAAAGGGGCCCCCATCCAGGAAACACACAGCCAGGCAGACGAAGCTCTGAGACAGCTCCCATGTCAGAGGATGAAGAGAGCACACCTGTGTTAGTCAAAGTTAGAGAAACAGGACTACACTGAAAACAGGCTGATCTCTAACATCTATAGACAAAGGTGTTGATGGCAGCAGCACAGCTGATATTTCTCTCCAGGATTTAGGGGTTCGGGCCGACGTTCGGACAGTAAGACTGTATGAGCTATGAGAACAGCAACTATTAAACAGAGCGTGCACGAGGAGAAATGGGCTTGTGCACGCTCTCGCACTGAGAGTCGATCATTTAGCTTCAGTGAAGGCTGGAGGGCTGAGATTTTTTAACTCACTGCTTTTACATAATCCTAGGTTTCCATTTTGTCTGAACAGCCGGGCTGCTGATGGTCACTTTTAACACGGTGTGTTTTTGTGTGTCAGGATGACTTCCTGCTGATCCACTACGACAAAGGGCCGTGTCGGAACAAACTGGGCCACTCCAGGGCGTCTGTTATCTGGCACAGAACGCAGGTGAGAACACAGACTCCCTTCCCTGAGACGTGTGGCGCCTCCTTCGTCTTTTCTTAGCCTCGCTGCGGCACGCAGAGGCGCGTGTGCTCTCCTCTTCCTCTCGTTCTATCCCTTTGTGGTGTGGTTGTGTTATCCTGACAACGCAACAGGTGAAGCAGAGCGTTGTCCACGTGCAGCAGCAGCAGAGCGGCTGTTTCCATACAGACCATTACATGGAAACACCGCTATAAAATGGGTTTATGTAACAGCGCTGGTTTTAGATGCTTCAAATGGTGTTTTACACGTCTCTGATGTGAGAGTGCAAACATTTTAAAGGATCAGAGCTTTTCAATGCACTGCAAAAAATGTAAATCTAAATAAGTTGGTTTTTTTCTTAAAATAAGTGCATTTTGTCTTGAATTGAGGAAGTAAGTGGGAAACTTTGCCATTGGAACAAAATAATTTACATTTAACATAAGATAAAAACAATTGCAGTCTTCTTCAAGTGCATATGATCTAATTGTCTTATTTTAATAGTGAAAATATTCATTCTATTGGCAGTTTATCTTATTAACCTACTCAAATTAAGGGTAAATAACTTAATTTAAGAAATGTTTACCATCTAGATCGCTTCTGCAGTGTAGGAACCTTCTCCAGGGACCCAAGTTTTCTGTTTTCATTATTCATATTAACTCAACAGCATTGAAGGAGGTTATCAGCCTTAAATCAGAATTCTAACTGCTCTCATTTGAATTTTTTATGTTTTAACGGCCTCATGCTGTTCGATCTGCAGTTACGTCCTTCAGGCTTAACATTTTGAAGGACTGTTGTCGACATATCCCCACCAACTCTCCTCCTTTCCGCTCATTTACATATGTCAAAGGTAACAGAGGTTGGGTGCAGCTGACTGTGTTCAGGGTTGTTTTTTTTTGTCGCTTTAGGACAGATCCACAAATGAGACAGATCCGCAAATCAGACAGATCCGCAAATGAGACAGATCCGCAAATAAAAGAGATCCGAAAATGATGGAGATCCGTAAATTAAAGATACTTGCAAATGCGGAAACATTTCACTGCGTACCAAGTAGCTTTGTGGAGGAGGAGAGACACGCAGCAGCACTCAGTGAATATTAACCAAAAGCTACTTTGATTTTTAAGTAAAAGTTAGGAGACGGGTTGGTTAAAAAAATTAGAAGTCATACCACTGAAAAATCTGTTTGTTTGACATAAAGAGCTTTTTCAGCTAGAAATTGCATCACATTGTAAGCTTAAACAAGTCAGTATTATAATGCAAGAAGCTTGAGAAAACACAATTAGTTCTTTACTAGTTAAATAAAGCTTCTCAGAGGACCATGACTCCCAGTTACAGGTTAAAATTAACATGTTTTCTTATTTTACAGAGAGAATCAGACTGCAGGGCTTCTACATATAATGAAATTTAGTTTCTGGCTTCATTATATTAGTAAATATGTTCATAAATCTTTAAGCACAGAGAGAAGTAGGGAGATTTAAAGATGAAACAGAGTTGCTGGAATGTGCAACATGCAGTAAAATATATTTTACCGGAAAGTTTCCAACGAAAAAAATGCTATTCTATATTTAAAATGTAGCACATCCATATTTTTCTGGCTGCTGGATGGAATTGAAAAAGTAAATTTTAGGGATGGATGATATATTGATTTTGGCTTCGGAATCTGCTATCGGTTATTATTTTATTATACATGAATGTTTTGGGGCTCTATATATGTAATGCACCAAAAGGCATCTATCTAACATCTATAAATATAAATATCAGTGTATTATGGTTCTCTCTGTGTTCTCGCCAATAGGAGTTTTAATTCCAATAAATACATGTTTGAGCTCACTTTATTAGGGTACACCTGTCCAACTGCTCAAGTTATACACTTAATTTCTAAGCAGCCAATCACATGGCTGCAACTCAGTGCATTTAGGGTATTGTAGACATGGTCAAGATAATCTCTGCAGTTCAGTCTTTGTGCATCAGTATGGGAAAGTTATTTTGAGTGACTTTTGAACGTGGCATGATTGCTGGAAAGTAGAAGGGTTGGTCTTTGGGTATTTTGGATACTGCTGATCTACTGGGATTTACGCACAAACGTCTTTAGGTTTTAAATAGAGAATGGGTCCTCAAAAAAGAAAAATATCCAGTGAGCGGCAGTTCTGTGCAGAAATGCCTTGCCGATAGCAGAGGGTCAGGGAGTGAGAATGGCCAGCACTGGATCGGAGCTGGGAGAAGGGCAACAGTGACTTTCATAACTACCCGCTAAAACCAAGGTGAGCAAGTGAAATGCAACTCTGAACGCACACAGTACGTCCAACTTTTGAGTGCAGATGGCTACAGCCAGCAGAAGACCACACCTGGTGCCACTCCTTTCAGCTAAGTAAACAGGAAACTGAGGCTACAATTTGCACAAGCTCATGGAAATTGGATAAATAAAGATTGGAAAACGCTTGCCTCTGGTCTACGAAAATCCTCGGATTTCTAAGGCCACATATCTGGATGTAGTAGGGTCAGAATTTGGCGTCCTACAACATGAAAGCATAGATCCATCCCTTTTTTGCCTGCAACGGTTCACCTGCCCAGGCTGGTGGTGTCATGGTGTGGGGGAATATTTTCTTTTGGCACTCTTATGGCCGCCCTTTGGTACCAATTGAGTAGATCGCATTAAAACTGACTTAGCCTACCGGATTATTGTTGCTGAATGGCGTTCCATCCCTTTACGACGACTTTGTATGTACTCAACCTCTGATGGCTACTTTCAGCAGGATAATGCGCATATCAGTTAAGCTGGAATCATCTCAGATATGTTTCTTTGAATATGAGCAATTAGTCACTCTGTACTCCAAATGGCCTCCGGCAGTAAATCCAGATCTCAATCCAATAGAGCATCGTTTGGATGTGGAACGGGAGAGATTCGCGATCTTGGATGTGCAGTTGTACAAATCTGGCGCAACTGTGTGTGATGCCATTCTTGTCAATGGCGGGACTTATTCCTCTGAGGAATGCTTCCCAGCACCTTGTTGAATCTATGCCACCAAGAATTGAGGCAGTTCTTGAAAGCAAACTTTCATCCAACCCCAGTACACTACAGTATTGGGGTACCTAATAAAGTGGGTCGGTGAGTGTATATTGGATCTAAGGACAGTTTGTTCCAATCCTTCTCATTTATAAGCTGATTGAAGATTTTCTTTATTACAGCCCGTTTCAAATCACCTCCCAACAGTTTGGGCTTTGACTAGACTCTGGCTGCTCCATTCTCAGTCAGTACCTCGTGGGTTTACTGTTTTTTTTTTCCAGTCATGTTGAGTCCAACTGCTCTGTTGATTTTCTTTGTTTGTGTATCTTTGCAGATGCATCACTTTAGCATTAATGAATAAATATCAACTCATGTTGCAAACTTTCTCTGGCTTCCAACTGGTTTTATTTTCCGGGTGTAGAAGAAAATAAATTCAGGGAAAGATGTTTTGGCCTCTCAGTGGGAACAGAATTTATGATCTGCTCTTCATTCGCCACAGATGGTAATATTCATGAAGTTCAGCAGTGCATTCTATTCACGGTGCGGTGCATCACTGCGTCCAACGTACTTGCTATTTTCCCTGCATTAGCATACACATTGGCATCTGTTGTGAGTGGGGCAGGCTGAGTCATGTGATTACAGTTCATCTGCAGAAGCTTCGCTGCTCCGTCTCTCGCTGTCTCGCTCTCCTTGTTTCACCCTTGGTTGGCTGCTTTACATCCCAGACAGCCTTCCTTCTGCTGCCTCAGAAACACGCAATGTTCCAGGATGAAGATGTTTGCCAACATGTCCATGTCCGTATTCTAAACCAGAGAGCGCCATCTCTATCAGTTGGTAGAACTCGTGCGCCTCTGACAAAGTCTTCTTCTCTCCAGGAGAAAAAAAACAGGAAGAAGAGAATTAGACAAAAAATCTCAAATATGTCCTCTTCTCCACAAACAAAGAGAAAAACAAGTCATCCTTACATCTGATTCTGATTTCCTAATTTGTTAGCGTTGAGTTTGCAGGTGTTTGGCTCCCCCTCGTGGCGAATTAAATAAATTACACTTTTTTAAAATGTTTACTTTACATCTTTATTTTTCTCATATTTTTTTACCTTTTTTCATCTTTTCTCATCTTTTTTATATTTTTATAAATTTTAAAGATTTATTTAAACTATTATGTAAACAACTTTCTTTCTTTCTTTCCTTCTTTCTTTCACCTATATTTTAAATCAGAAATATAATAAATACTCATCTGACCTCAGCTACTGAATTATTGTTGTTTAGAGTTCATGACTAAAACTGGGAAGCTTAGTTTCTATAAAATTTTTTCGTAAAATTGTTTTTGCTGTAGGGAAAAGGGGGAAAAAAGGATTTTGGGTTGGAGGTATTTGCTGCCTCCTGTTGTCCAATATTGGCAATTGCAGTTTATTTGCTGAAGGCCAATAAATTAGAGTATCAATAAAGAATGTGTTTATTTTCATGATTAAATTAAAAATGTAAAACTATATAAACCTTTTCCACACAGAGAAACATATTTCAATGTTTTACTATTTGATTGTATATTTCTGCAGAAAAAAACAAACTGAAATAAGTTGTAAACACAGAATATTGCCAACTGATCAGTATCTGTCCTGTACATTCAGTGCATTCGGTGCATTCGGCTCCTTGTGGTTGAATTAATGCATCTATGCAGAGAAGCATGGAGGAGATCGGCCTGTGGTTCTGTTCAGGAAGCCCAGGTTGCTTGTCTGCATTTCACGGTCAGACTCCCTCCTACATCAGAGACTTGTTGTGTCCTTATGCCGCCTCTCGGAGGCTGAGGTCTCAGGACCAGAACCTGCTCATGGTCCCTTCTACTCGTTACAGGGGAGGTCGCTCCTATCAGGCGGTCGCACCGGCGCTCTGGAACGATCTCCGCTTTCCTTGCGCTTACCTGATTTTGTTGATGTTTTTAAGGGCAAACTGATGTTTTATGTCTTTTGTGACTTTAAATGTAAATATATTTTTATCTGTATTGGAATTTGTGAAGCACTTTGTGACCTCTGTGTGTGAACAGTGCTATATAAATAAACATAACTTACTTACATTGTTGGTTCGGTTTTCTGTCATCTTAAGAATTTTTTTGTCAATGATTTTTCCTAACAGGATATTAACATTTGAAGCTTCTGTTCTTATCAACTGGTCTTTAAAATTTAAACCAACCTGATTTCAGCCTTACAATGTCGTTACCCTGTTGCTATATTTTTACCACAGTTTGTCCTTCCGACTAATTTTCCATCCCTATTCTTGCAAACAGCTTCTCTGCTAGTTTATCCTCCATGTGACTGCTGGAACATTTTATTTTCTGAATGAAAGATGTTCTCATTAATTTATCGTTTTCCTCTCAGGTTGTGGGGATCTTCGCCGGCTTCGGCCTGCTCCTGCTGGTCGCCTCGCCCTTCCTCCTGCTGGCCACCCCCATCGTCCTCTGCTGCAAGTGCAAATGCAGCAAAGGCGACGACGACCCGCTGCCGACCTAAACGCCGCTCAGAGGGAGCCGGCGTCGACGAGGACGGGGTCCCATCGCATTTCTGTCCAGTTTCACCACTTTTCCATTCTTACTTTCCTTCCACCAGCTTTGAGGAGCTTCATATTTCCGAGCTCGGCCTGAAGGCGCCCCCTTGTGGGGGTCGCTCTGCTCTGCAGGAGGAGCCCAGGACAGAACACAGGTGTCCCTCTGAAGAGAGCTAAGCTGAGACACGGCGAGACGTTGCTTTAAAAGGACAAAAGCTGTCTGGAAAACTTTGGAATTTTGGGAATGTGAATAAAATCCACTCGTATTTTTGATGTCGTGATATTTGTGGGCGTTCCTAACGGAGGGGATTATCTCCAGATGAAGGAACGCCGTCGCCGCCTGCAGAAGGACTTCTACTTTATTTCTCTGTCCGTTGGTTTGCTGTAAACACTTAGAGCTTTTCCTTACCGCCACACTCGATGTAGCTCCACTGAATCAGCCGGTAGCAGAGGAGACTTACTCACTCGGTTTGCACACTCAGCATGGCTCCTTCGTCATGATTGTGACTGAGCAAGAGGCGGGAGGCAGGTGTCGCTCCCAGCTCTCTGTACAGCATGTCCTCTCGATGATGTCAGTGTTTTATAATCCTGCGCTTTTAGTAGAGATGTCCTGAGAGTTGTGTGTGGGTGTGTGTGTGTCTTGCACATTACAGTCTCTTTTTCCAAATGTTTGGCAGATGTTTTAAAGAGGATTGCCACTCAATTCTTACTTTTTGTGGATAAAAATGCTTTTTACCATCAGATTTCTGTTTTCGTATAATTATAGCAGCTTTGTCGTTTAGGTCGTCGCCTGAAACCCATCTAACTTTTACCAAACTGAGTGGCGCTCCCCTTTATGTTTAGCAGTAGCTTTTTCTCTCAGAGGACTTCGTATCCACGTTGTCGTGGAAAGATTTTAGGAGTTTATTCCAAATGTTCAGGCCTAAGATGAAGGTTCAGCCAAATAGAAATTGAAAAGCCTTAAATGGCCTAAACCAGGCGGCTCCCCTCGGTGCATTAAGAGTAAATCCTCAAATCTTAATCAGCACAGGGAGAGAGGCGTGTTCCTGACGAGCCCTTTACTGTATGTTGATTCTATGATGTCATCAGTGTGCCACTATGTCGATAGTCATTATGTAAAAGATAAAAGGTTCCTGAATAAAACTTTTTATGACCCAAGGCTTGCTTTTGTTTTGTTTTTTAACTTCCTAAAGCTTTTAAACAAGCTTTTGCTGCTCTGGCTGCGCGGTCAAAAAGTGGGTCTGATGCTTGTTGGGTGGAGCTACCTTATCCTTTCTTTTCCTGGAACAATGGCAGCTAGATTTGCTGTGATCAGTGGGTGAAAAGTAGTTTGAATCTATTTTGAAGTGAGAAAGTTCACCTAAAAACATGGTCATTGCAGTCAGTTCATCCATATTACCATCCTGCCTTTAAATATTATTTCTGTCGGAGCCGCTCAGACCCCCACATAGCGGCGGTGCGCCGTCATTGGGAATCCCATTCAACAGCAGCCTCTGCCTCGGTCACCTCTTGGCGGTTTGCCGCAGCGGCTGAAAGATGTTTTTCATGTACGAAAGCCAAACTGCAGGCACCAGGATAATAAAAGTGAACATGTCTTGCCTGCAGATTTCAGTATTTCAAGTAAATTTAGGCGTTAATAAACTTTCAGAGGAGTGATCATAGCGCTCTGCATCAGCAGTGCTGTGTCTGTCTCTCTGCCAGCTCCCAGATCAGCTTCTCTGATTGGTTGATGTGGCGCTTTGAGCGGCAAAAGTTCAATTTCTCCAAGTCCAGCAGCTGCTGCTTTTGCTGCAGGACGTTTTGCCTCATCTCGATGCACATCAACCATTGACCTTACATGTAAAGTTGCTGCTTGTAAGTAAAGAACATGTTTTGTAAATGTAAATTTAAAAAAAATTTAAATAAAAAAAACAATATTCAGGAATGAAACTGAAAAGTGTTTTAATTAAAAAAAAATGATTTTGAGATTAACTTTTCTGTTTTCTCACATTTTTTTTTCCAGATTTATATTTTACAGCTTTTGTATTTTGTATTTTTCTTTTTTTTTATTGAGTTTTACAAACTGCTAGTGGAGATTCTCAGTCATTCAGGGCATACACTGGAAAAAATCGCAATCCTAGATAAGTAATTTTTCTCTCTTAAAATAAGTGCATTTGTTCTAAAATTGAGGAAGTAAAACAGACATTTTGCCAGTGGAACAATTGCATTTTTCTTATTTCAAGTGCATTTTATCTAAATATCTTATTTTAAAAAGGTAAAAATACTCATTCCATTGGCAACCATCTCATTAACCTGCTCAAATTAAGTGTAAATGCACTATATTTACTTATTTCTAGATCGCTTTTTCCAGTGTAGTGATTCCATTCAAAAAAGTAAAAAAATTACATTGGACTTTGTTTCCAAGTTTGAAATTACTTTTTGCTTCCCATCCAGAAAAAAAAGAAGCTTCCTGGATGGGAAGCAGAACGTCTTAAAACTTGGAAACTTGTATTTCCCCTTTTACAATATTTTCAAATTGTATTTCACATATTACATTATCTTCACTTCAGGGTCCCAAAAGAAATTGCGGCTCACTGACCAATAAAATATTGTGGTCAGGAATAAAACATTTCTATTGGTCGAGCTGGTTGTTAGCAACCAGTCGACCAATAGAAATGCTCCTCACTCCAGAGGAATGCAATGAAGAGGATGCCTGTTTGATTCGTCCTCCAAGGACCCGGCCTACCTGGACTGGTTCCTCCAAAGGTCTACGAAAATAAGGAGGCTGGAAAGAGTTCAGTTAGTCGCCTAGCAACAGTTGACTCAAAAAGCAGGCAAAGAATGGATGCTGAACTTCTCAGCAGAACTTCTCACACATTTGTTCTGTGTGCTAATTTCATTTGGAGCTTCACACACTGCAAAAAATTCTAAAATCTAGATAAGTCTTTTTTCTTAAAATAAGTGCCATTTGTTCTTGGATTAAGGAGGTAAAAAGAGACATTTTGCCAATGGAACAAGACAACTTACACTTTAAATAAGAAAACACAACTGCATTCTCTTTATTTCAAGTGCATGTTATCTAATTATCTTATTTTTAAGAGTAAAAATACTCATTCCATTGGCAAACTATCTCTCATTTACCTACTCAGATTAAGGATAAATACACTTAATTTGAGAAATTTTTACTTATTTCTAGACCATTTTTCCAGTGCAGCAGCAGTACCATCATCATACACTGGAAAAACGATCTAGAAATAAGTAAACGAAGCTTCTTAAATTAAGTGTATTCCCCTTTACTCTTGAAATAAGATAATTAGATAACATGCACTTAAAATAAAAACAATGCTGTGTTTTCTTATTTTAAGTGTAAATTGTCTTGTTCCATTGACAAAATGTCTCTTTTACTTTCCTCAATCCAAGATCAAATGCACCTATTTTAAGAAAAGAATGACTTTTCGCTAGTTTTTTTCCAGTGTAGATATCAGATTTGTAATCGCCACATATTGGAATCTAAGCTAAACCCATTTGCACCAAAGTGACAAAGAAAATAAACCAAAAAATTACCCACAACATATCTGAGTTCGATAACCCATTTAAATCAACTATTTTCATTAAGCCTAAACTATTCATGTACTTGTATTGTATTAAAACTGTATTTCCAATATTCACCTGTTTGGACCCGTTTTGCCTCTTCCTCTGAGCATGGAGCAGTCGGCTTGCTTGAACTCACAATGAATCATGGGATATCCAAGGTTGTGTAGGAAACAGCGGACCCGTCCTTCAAGACGGGCAAAAAGAAGGACGCATTTGTCGGCCGCATAACGAGGTCTTCCAATCCAAACAGCCTCCAAACAGCTTATGACGTGAATCAGGCGATGAATCTAGCCTTCTGAGGACGCAGCCCGTGAATCTCTAAAAATTCAAAATCAAGAAAAACTCTATTTAAAACGCATTTTTTCAAACTATCAGACAGATAAAAATGAGAACAAATGAAATTCTATAAAAACATTTAAAAAAAATATTATACAAAAATGTACTTGGAAAAAAAATGTGAGAAAAAAAGAGTTTCTCTTAAAACCTTTTAAACTTCCAAAACAGTTTTTTAAAAGAGTTTAATTTATCAATTCAGTGTTTTTCTTTGCTTGCCACAATAATGGAGCAAATTTTTACCCCATACAGTTATTTTCTGAGGTGTTAATTCTACCCAGCTAACTAAATACCTTAAATATATTGTTTTAGTCTAAGGATTTTAAAATGACGTAGATGTTAAAGTCTGGTCTGTCAAACATGTTGATTTATCCTGTAGGAGTAACGCAAAACTGATCTTTGATGTTCCTCTCTACACAATAAATCAGGGGGAACCAATTAAAAAATCAGTGGGTTCCTAAATAAATGAAAATCATCAACTAGTAAAGGTCTCAGAGACATTTTCAAATTATAATTCTGTTACTTTAAACAGAATTTAACACTGAAATAAAATGAGGTGTTTATACATCCATTTTATACATTGAATTTTTAAATAATAAAATAACATTTTTCTATTTTAGAAAATTTATATAATTATAATTGAATTTCTATTGATTCCCATATTTTATAAAACACCTGAACTGGAAAAACTAATTTTACGAGACAATTTTTTCTGTCTTAAGTTGGCAGTGGGTTTTAGGTAGGCCCCTGCAAGGTAGAAGTAAACCTGGGTTTAACCATAAGACTGAAGCCATTCTCAAGCACATATCAAGGGATCATTTTGAGCCTGGATCCATATTTATTGTTGATTCTGTTCATGGTGGAGAGGAACCTCATGCTTCACAGCAGCAGGTTTGGCCTAACATCCTCACTGGAAAAACGATCTAGAAATAAGTAAACATTTTTAAATTAAGTGTATTTACCCTGATTTGAGTAGGTAAATGAGATAGTTTTCCAATGGAATCAGTATTTTTACTATAAAATAAGATAATTAGATAATATTCACTTGAAAGGAATTGAGACATTCTAATTTTAAATCTAAATGATCTTGTTCCATTGGCAAGATGTTCTGTTTATCTCCTCAATTCAAGAACAAATGCACTTATTTTTTAAGAAAAAAAAATGACTTCTTATCAAGATTTATAATTTAAATGTGCAGGGTCATCTTTTGCACTGGAAAAACGATCTAGAAATAAGTAAAAATTTCTCAAATTAAGTGAATTTTCCCTTAATTTAGTAGGTAAATCAGATGATTTGCCAATTGAATCAGTATTTCTACTCTTAAAATAAAGATTATTTAGATAAAATGCACTTGAAATAAGACAATGTAATTGTGTTTTCTTACTTTAAATGTAAATGTTGCTTGTTCCAGCTTGGCAAAATATGTCTTTTACCTTCTAAATTCAAGAACAAATGCAATTATTTTTTAAGAAATAATGACTTATCTAGATTTAGATTTTTCCAGTGTGAGTTTGATTGAAGGTTTTAGGGCTCATAATAAATAACACATCCCACAAAGTAGTTTATAAGAGAGAGAATTTATTTGATTTATATAATGGGTGTGACTTTGAAAAACATTTGGAAACAACTAAGCATTTCAAAGTATCCAGTTAAATATTTTATTGTCAAAAAAAATTATTTGGAATTCTTGGAAATTCATATGATTTTTTCAACAACATACATAAATGTAAAAAATTAGGTAAATTCTCTCCTTTTATCCTGCTCTCAAAGCTCAGCTGTGCTTGTTCAAGTGATTCTGAGAAAAAGACAAAACAATAGCAAAAAAAAAAAAAAAAAAAACTGAGCAAGAGATTTGAATGATTTCAGTTATTAATGCCTTAGGTTTTTCTTTATATACATATTTATGTAGTAATTATTTTTAGATTCATGTTTTTCCGCTCTTTCATTCTGTTCCTTTTTCTTTTTGTAAACTTTTTTTCTTACATGTTTTCTTATATTACAAAAGCTCTAGCTGATTCACTTGTAATTGTGTTTGTTCAATTAAAAATAACCTCTAATAGCAGCAGATAACTTCAGGTTTTCAAAATAAATGAAGACTCAAATTTTATTAAAAAAAATATGTTGTTCTTTCTAAGGAAAACCAGCTGATTTCATCGACTCATTGACTCTTCAGCAATCCCTCACACTAAGCATGCTTGTAGCGACAGTGGAGAGGAAAAACTCCCTTTGAACAGGAAGAAACCTCCAGCAGAACCAGGCTCAGTGTGAGCGGCCATCTGCTGAGTAATATTCCCACTGGGTTCAAGGAGACAGATTTGTGGACTTCCTGATAGTAAAGAATTACAATAGTCCAGCCTAGATCAAACAAATGCATGGACTAGTTTTCAGCATCAACCCTGGACAGGAGATTTCTGACATGCTGCCATAATGAGCAGAAACAAACCACATATTTAGATCAGTGCCATTGATTTTATTTTCAATCAAATCAATTCTACTTATAAAAGATCCCATAAAATAACTACTGTTAAGAGCAGAGGGAATGGACAGCTCAACAGAGCTGCAGACATGCAGCAGAGGGCAAAGGTCATGAACTGAAACCTGTAGCAGGATTGTCAAGGAGGTAGACCTGCACTTCCCCCCCCCATGGACCACCACCTTCATAAAGCTGAAGCTTTCATCAAAACGTGTAGACTACCACCTTCCACTGTAACCTGTGAAGGATGCATTAATCAGTTTCCTCCAATATTTGCTATTAGAATGCGAAATGGCTCCCTCTGGTGGTAGAAGTGTATACCTCCTCTCCCTAGACAAGCAAATCTAGTATCCGAAACAAATGATAGATGATAGAGTGGAAAATGTAAATATGAAGTATATAAGTTTCCAACATGGAAGAAAGTATTTATTTAAACTTTTGTGTGTTAAATATGTCTCCATTTACCTTATAAATATAATCAATGAAGAGCATAAAAGTACCTGAAATGACAATAATTTAGTATATATATATATATATAAAAAAAGAAAAACTGTTCTTTTGTTGTCTTTTGTACTTTCTGTTTTGTCTCCAGGTTATCCTCTCTGCTGAATGACCTTTGCAGACTGTTTTCACATCCTCTCATCTGCTCTTTAACTTGCATCAGGCGTCTTCTCTTCATCTTGGGCAGCTCTGTCTGTTCTGCTGCGGCTCTTTGTGCTCATCAGACATGTGTCAGCCTTTTGTTAAGGTCTGCCAAAGAACAGGTTGTTCTCTCCCTCTCCTCTCTGCCTTTGTGTCTATTTCCTGCCAGATGCTGGATTGGGAGCATTAACAAGACAACCCTGAAAATGAAAGTGCAAACGCTCTGCGATACATCATCCCCTCGCCAGCTGCTCTCTGCTTGGAAGTCTCTCCACCAATCGCTGGGCGAGACCACAGGAAGTTACCATCTGTGGGCGCCATAGTGACAGAGTTTGTGGATGTGCAGAGGAGCTGATGTGTTATCTGAAGGAGAAAAAAAATGGATTGCAGCAGGGAGAGGGTGGCAGGAGGTGCAGGGATAGATATGGAGAACTGGACTAAAGGTGTGAATCACCTGATAGAAGAAGAGATAAAAGCTCAGAGTATGCAGAAAGAGAAAGCAGGGCTGGCTGAGAGGAGTGGAGGCCTCTGCACCTGCTCTGCAGAGAAAATCAGACTATCACATGTGTGCTGGCTGGAGGCCCACCAGGCAGGCCTGCTCTGGCTTTACCTTCCAACACCCTGCTGCCAGAATATCCTCCTGCCCCCCCCATCAGAATCTGCTGCTCTTTACTCGCAAACGTCCGACTTTTTCCCTCTTTATATCGCAGCACTGCATGGCAGTTGCATAAGACACTCTCAGGTCATGATTTGACTTTTTTTTAGAGCATTTCTTGTGTTAAAAATTCATTGTTTCTGATTTTATGACACAATTACTGAATAGTAAGAACAGAGCAGCTTTAACCCTCATGAAAAACAGGTAACATCTCAACGAAAGCATGAGAAAATCTCCATTTGTATACGTTTTTTTTTAAGGTTTATCAATAAACTTTACATTTAAAGTATGCAGTAACATGTACAATCATGACACTGTCTACAATGTTCCAACATGAATCATTTTTTTTCTTTTACCCACCATTTTTCTACACGATAAAGGCCAGATTTGCACCTTTGAAGTCCAGTTTTCTCCATCCTGTGTGTTCAAAAGTAAAAAAAGGTCACAAGTGCTTTAATAATCATCCACCGTTACAAAGTGACGTTTAATAGTTGTGGTTATTGGCTGATCTTCTTGCCAGAAGAGGGAACTAGAGGGCCGTTACAGCAAAGGCTTTATGTCAACAACAACAACATGCTCTGGCTTTTCATCAGTCCAACTTTAACTGCTGCATTTTATGCCAGAAGATCAAGAAATGCGTCTCCTCCCACTTTTAATTTGCTGCCTTATAAAGGTTTTCACACCCCTTATTCTTTTTTCCATATAAACGTTCAATACTTTGTAGAACAATACTGAAAAAACTCAAATATTAGGTAAATATATCTTTAAAAAGGTGGTTTTGTCATTAATTTGAGTGAGTAAATAGACCAATCTTTCAATAGAATGATAATTTTTACCCTTGAAATATCATTGGATATTATGCACTTGAACTATTTTAAATAAAAATCATTCTTTTTAAAAAGTCACCCGTCTGTCTCCAGCTTCCTTTAGCAGATTTTTTAATGGATTTTCTGTGTTAAGCTTATGACAAATTTTTCCTCTACTGCAGAAAGGGAATCCCACAGCATTATTCCGTGCAATTAAACGTCATTTTGAAACATTGCATGATTATAAAAACGATTCTGACCATTTTTTACCATGTTTCACAGTGTTCTGCATGACGGCCAAAGCACTTGGTTTTGATCTATTCTGATCAAATCAGCTTCTTTATTTTGACGCGTCTCCTAAATAGCTTCAAAGGTCCTATATCCTGTTTTTCTTTCAAAGTCACCTATAAGAAAATGTCTGATGAAATAATGTCTGCAGCACTATGTGGGTCTAAATCATGAAACCTAGTTGTTTGCTTCCAGTATCAAAGAAAAGCATCAGCCTTAACTTGTCTGCCATCATGCTTGACAGCAGAACAAAGTCCAAACCTCCACACAAAAATGTATTTTTCACAACTTGGTCATTAGCTAAAATAGAGATTCTTCTGCCTGTATAGATTAGCTGCTAAAAAGCTACTTTATCCTAATTTTGAGCCGGAATAACGTCTCTCTGCCTTACATCACCCCTCCCTGATCGGAGTAGGTGGGTGTTTGTTTACAGTGCAGACGCAGCGCGGTTCAAGTAGATGCCTCCTGGAAAGTCCTGTAATTGGAAAATAAGTGCATGTTTAAGTTAGTAACTGAGTTACTCTAATAAAAGTAGCTTGAGTTACTAGTAAAATGGTATTGTGTTACTTTTCTTGAGGTGTATGAAGTAATAACTGGGGATGTCTAATTCAAAATCCTGTGTTTGGGTTGTTACAGATACTGCAACATGGCTACATCCATCCATCATCCATCCATATTTTCTCTCTTTTTCTCTATATATAGGCTAATGATCGTTCACGCCCATAGTTCTCCTGTGGCGCGAGCACAGGGCGGTTGTTACGCGACCTTTACGAAAGCATGTGCGTCGTCGCTAAGGTGAATCGCGGGCCGCTGTGCGGAGATGCAGGGAAAACCGTATCTGATGGGGAAACGCAGCTCGACGTCACACCAGTATTTCCATCTGAAAAACGCTGTTTTGCCGCTGGAGTCCTCCTCACTTCCATCCTCCCTTCTCTCATCCATCCACGCGCATCGCAGTCCTATCATGAAAAAGGTTAATTGTGCACCTGAGTAACGTGTGCAGTAACGGGGTAAGTCGGGTAACAAAATCGCGCGTGCCAAGCAGTAAGAGTAATCATTTTGATAAGTCGTTTAGGGCTGGACTTGGTTGTTAGTTTGGGATTCTTTCCTCTCCACTGTCACTGCATGTCTGCTCCCATGAATGTTTCCTTAGATGCAAAGATTTTAACCAATCTGACTGGGAGAGTTAATGGAATTGAATGCAAAGATCTTGTTTATATGCAAACTAATCAGATTAATCCAGTGTGACGTTGCGTTGATCCACCTGCATCTACGCCTACTCACGGGTCCAGCAGTGATGCAGCATTTTATTAGGTGGGAAAAAACAATGAACACTGGGAATCCCACAAACCTAAATACTTCACCCGTGCCTTTAAACCTCTTTGTCTGCTGCTGAAATTCGACGGACCTAATTTCAGTGTAACATGCGGTTGTGCTGAAATGTGCTGGACAGTCAAAGGGTCGATACGCTTAGAAATTACAACTGTGTCGGATTGAATTTCAGCATAATGGTAAAACATTTCAGCGAACCAACCTGCTACCCTTAAATACACTGCAGGAAATAACCCTGAGAAATATCATAAGAATTCAGCTTCTGACCCAAAAAGTGGTACCAGAGTCGACTCATGATCCAAACTATTACTCAGGGTTACAAGGTTTCCTACAAAACTAATTAACCACAGTCGAAATACTACTACAAACAACAACAATTGAATTAGTTTCATCCATTTTTAAGTGATGCTTTGACATATTTTAGTTTTTTAACATATGTTTATTCTTTAGCTCACTTCCTAAGTGGATCTCAAGAACCCATACTCGTTGTTTAAAGACCGTCACAACTGCAACTTTAGAATTAATGCTCTAAACAGCTCCTCTCTTTGCCGCCTTTGTCCTTAAAACAGGAACCAATTATAAAACACTTGTTTTTTTTCAAATTTTATGAAAAAAAATAAAAAATGAAGTGTATGTTTTCAGTTCTCTGCACTTCAAGCCCAGTATAAACGCTTGCTCTTGTCCAAAGAAGAGCCCGCCCCCAGAAGTGAACAGAATGGGATCTGGAAAACACAATTAGAAAAGAATGCAGTTTGTAGAACTCTATCTGAAAAAGAGAAAAAAAAATAAAAAGATAAACAATAATTAGATAAATTTTAATCTGATAAGGCAGCAAAGGTTCCCTTAAGACATTTTACAAAGTTTCATTTCTGAATTCCCTTCACAAAATCTTTAAAAAAGAAGAAAAAAAACACGTT
Organism: Cyprinodon brontotheroides; assembly: GCA_018398635.1. Taxonomy (NCBI): domain Eukaryota; kingdom Metazoa; phylum Chordata; class Actinopteri; order Cyprinodontiformes; family Cyprinodontidae; genus Cyprinodon; species Cyprinodon brontotheroides. The sequence goes on from JAGKQL010000009.1 coordinate 36,640,912, forward strand.
CTTTGCTTCGAACAAATAATGGAACAAAATTCTCTCCATAGAATAAGAGCAGTCTGTTATTTGAAGGCTGATCTTTAATTCCTGGTTCCGTTGCAGTGAATCAGAAGACCTCATGTGACCTTTGGATGCGTCCGTCTTATGTTACTCTTCTACACCTATGATCAGACATGAATCTGATTAAAAATGCTGCACGGCTCTTATCTTTAGACATCCATTGGCCTCAGTAGATTTACACATTGAGCTTTAACTTAATTAAACTGTCAGAAACGCTTTGCTTTCTTCACTGTTTTTACCACATTTTCACCTAATATTTTCTCCAGGGTTTTTTTTTTCTGACGATGCTTTTGCTTTTGCAGCCGTGATGCCTCCTGACTCCCTGAGTCCCATTTCTATGTGGGAGACGTTTGCCTAGAGTCATTCACCTGAGCGTTTCTTTTCTTTTAAAGGTGTGCATCACATCTCATCCACAGCTTGTGGGACTAATGGTTGCCGTAGGGCTGTGGGGGGAAAAAACTCTGCAAACCGGTTTTATGTCATCATGACATCGCTGTGAAAAGTGGAGACTTTTGGGAAAAGGTTCATCAAAGAATAAACAGTTATTGTTTTTAGACTTACTCTCATTTCTGCAGGGAAATCTTTAAAAAGTTTTGTTTTAAATCTGATTTGACGTTTGAATCTTTGTGCTGTTTTTTAATCATCCCAAGTTTTTTTTTTTTTTTTTTAGATGATTAAAAGAGCTGAATGAATTTCCAGCCCACTGCTCTTTATATAACGTCGGTCTCGCGTCTGTTTAGTCGATGGCAGCTGATGTGGGTTTGATTAGTGGGACTGAGATTGTCAGAGATGACGTTCTGCACCCTGTCGCTCCCTCCACCAGTACTGCTCCCAGCAACGCACCTGTTCCCTCAACCTGCTTCATCCTCACACACACACATGCAGTCACATCAGCGCCTCTGGTTTCAACTTGGCTCCTTCGCTCATTATAGACTCGGTAATATTTGACAGGTTTAGACAGTGAGCGTTTCCACCTGCCAAGGTGACAGACATCTGACAGCTTGTTGAAAACTGGTTCTTTATTGCACATCCACACAAACACAGGTGTCCCCTGTGGCTGATGACAATAGGAGGTTCAGAGTGATGGACAGGTTTTATGGAAAGGTGAAGAACAGGAAAGAGGAGGGAAGGAGTGCATGCTGGGACAAAAAATAAAGGGTTGAACTTGTGGCTCGATCTGAGGTCAAATGAAAAGTTCAAGTCTACTTTCTTAATCTATTCTCCTAGGTTATAAATAAGACATGATTGGATCGACATGATTAATGATTACTCATGTAAACACATAGTGTTTAAACGGTAATTTAAAACAGTTAATTTAATTTAAACTAAAAACTTGATTTCTTTACTGTTTAAAGGCCATAGCTGCAACCTTTTCATTATTGCTTCCACAGAACGTCTACAGTGCTTCAGAATAAACATATTGATTTGTCTGAGGGAAAATGTTTTTAGTATAAAGATAATTATTTTATTATTTCATCGGCCCAAATAGAAATAAATAAAATGATAGCATCAAAACGAAGGATTCTCTAATGCTGGAAAATGGCTTCTTCATAAAGAAGAGAAATGGGGGTGAAAATTGGTCAAACTTAGAGAGTTGTTGCTGGTTTAACGAAGCAAAGAAGTTTGGTTAAAGTTAGCATTAGCGCCTGGCAACTGGCGGGAAAACTGTACAGAAGGAGAGCAGGCGAGTGCAAAGGGTGCAGCTTATTAGGCTGGAGGATTTAAACTTCTTTATATAACAACTTTAATTGATTGATTGACTTTATTAATCTCCATCTATCCATCCATACATTTTCTTGCACTATATCTGGGCCGGGTCACAGAGGCAGCAGTCTAAGCAGAGATGCCCAGATTTCCCGATCCACACACACCTGCTCTAGCTGCTTTGGGGGAACCGGACCGGACCATGCATTCAAACCGGCTCGGTTCTGCTGCACTGTAGTCGACCAAATTCCCGGACGATTTTGAAATTCCCCCTTTTAAATTTTTTTTAGGTATGAAAAGTAGGACATGTCCTGGAAATAGAGGACGTCTGGTCACCCTAAGTGAACGCTCTCACTGTGTGGAATTCAACGGGTGCCGCTGGACCGCGCAGTTTAGGTTTTAATGCATTGATGAAATTATAGAAACACCATAAAGCGATCTTTTTATGGTGGACGTGTTTCTCTTGGGAGGAGCTGATTGAATCATGGAACCAAACAGGAACTGACATTCCAAAATCTCACATCCTCTGTCACCAGCGTTCTTTGGTGTTATTTTTATTTTGAGGATTTGGGGGGAAACAAATTGAAGAAAGCTCCCATCCCTGCATCAGAGCGCTACCTGTTCGATCTGTGGATGGTTTTCTATTCTTGCAACAGAACTATCAGCGCGTTCACGAGTCTACGGAAACCGCGGCAGACCAAACCAGATGAAAGTGCGCATTCAGCGTCTGCTCTGCCAATAATGCAAGCGTAGAAGAAGAAATGTGCTGTTTACCTGTGCAAAGAAAGAAACAACGAAAGAAAAGTGTCTGAGGACTTCAGTGTTGAGGAAGAGCATGAGTTCTTTTGCGGCACGAATCTTTTCGACGTCTGGTTTGGTCTACTAGCGGTTTCTACGTGTGAACTTCATTGAAGCAACGCTTTCTACACTACTGTTTATGCTCTAAAAACATTCGTAACCGTTTGGTAGAATTCTGGATCTACCACTCAGGTTACTTAGACCTACATTGAATGAAACGGTATGGAGGAACTCAATGACACGTTTTTGTGGACTTTATGGACCTTTTCTCTTTCTCGGGCGCCATGAACCTCCATTATTTGATCTCGGCTTGAGCGGCAAGCCTCCCAGTCTCCAGAATTGCATTTGTGAGATAGTAATATCAAAAATTGCCTCAGGGGTGTTGTTCAGCATGGGGGTGAGTAAGAAAATGAAGGCTAATCATGTTTTGGGTGTACTATTCGCTTTAAGCTTTCATGATGAGAGTCAGCTTTAGATCATTTTATAAACCTAAATTATTACGATTGACTCTTGTAGCAAGAAATAATTTGACTTGTAAGACATAAAAAACATATGTCATCTGCATAGATAAAAAAATCTGATGAAAACTGATCAATAATCAAACAAACATTAAATAATTCCTTTAATCAAATAAAAAAATACCCTCATTTATTTGATGCATGCATCTCTTTTTATTTTGCATGTAGTTTTTGGCTTTCCATACTTCTGCTGTCCAATTGTTGTAACATATAGGATTTTGCTTGTGTTGGCTTTTGATTTGAGCTTAAAATGTCTTCATTAGGTTCTTACTTTTCAGTTGAGGTTCTACGACAGGATCTATTTTTTTTTTTTCTTTTTTTTTTTGGGCTTCTGATCACCTCCGACCTCCCGCAGGTGGAGCGGTGATTGTGCTTCTAGAACAATACCTATTGGACCTATACAGCATTTTGCTCTGATTTCATTCTTTTATTTTGCTACAGAAAAAAAGTTAAGGAAATTAACCGATAAATGTAATGAATTTGTCATTAATATTATTAATGACAAAGACAAGGCTGAGTTCATTGAGTCAGACGAGACTGAGACCATAAAAAGATCAGTCTTGAGTGATACAATGTTAGGGTTGTTAAGTTTCCCCAACTTTAACCTATAAAAAATGAAACAAAGACAGTGTAAGATTTTTCCTGAAATGCTTTGCAAAGGGGAGACAGAGTTGAACTATCAATCTCTGCATCTCCGCTTGGCTCAACACTTGCCAGGCTTTTTATTGAGCAGTCAACACATTACAACAGCGGGCGTTCGTTTCGATTACACAGTCTATTAGACATAGCATGAACTTTAAGATAGGGGAACTTGCCTGTGGTTTCAGTATAAAGCTTTACACAAAATTAATGGGGTTATGACCTTTCATACTCTGCTTCTCAAAATGAAAAACAGGAAAACATTCTTGCAAAACATTTGACCGTCTTATGTGTTGGGATCTGGAGGTCTGTCCATTTTTCTCCACCAGAGGGCGTTCTAGGTCTCCTGGAGCTGGAGCTGACTTCACCACCTGCGGCTCGTTTGCTCATCAGGAGACCAGTACTTAAAGGAGAATTCCGGTTTTTTACACTTTAAGCCCATTTTCTGTAGTTTCCAGGATGAAATCGAATGATCGACACCAAAATTTTGGCAATTGGTCCTGTCTCTGCTTTTTGGCTCATGCAGAATCCACCCTGGCTGCTTCAGAACGGCTTCCATTGTGCATGTCCGATAATGTCCTTAAAACAACCTTAAACGTTCTTTTTTTAAAATATGCTACTCACCGGGTCGTCAGCGCTGTTCAA
>JAGKQL010000009.1:36645669-36664473 GCA_018398635.1 Cyprinodon brontotheroides
TTCCAAAAAGGCCAAAGTAAATAACCCAGTCCTTCTTTTCACTGTAGTCTCCTTATCTGTTTGCCATTTTTCAGAGACACATTTAATATTATAAACATTCTGATGGCATTTTAGCAAAAGGATTTTTATCACAAAAACATAATTAATTTGCACAAATAAGGCATAGTTGTATTAACCATACATGTAAACCAGAGATGGAAAGAGTACTAAAAAATTGTAATTGAGTAAAAGTATCTTTACTTTGCATAAATTCTACTCAGAGTAAAAGTAAAATTACCCATCTCAAAATTTACTCAAGTAACAGTACAAAATTACTTAATTTAAAATGTAATTTTAGTAAAAGTTACTTAGTTACTTTGAGTTATTTCATGCAAAAGAAGGATGTGTCATGAATCGAATAGAGCAGAAGGTGTTTTAATTGATTTCAAGGCGTATTTCAGTGACATCCACACTGCAAAAGATCAGCTGGGCTAAGGAACATACTTCCTCACAACACAAGGACAGTCACAACCTGAACCATAAAGTGCAAACTATTTTCAATCCTACTGTCCAACAGACAACACCAATTTCGTGAGTTGGATGTTGATGTTTTAAAATCTGAAAGCTCTGTTTTGCTGGGCACATGTTGCTCTGCATTATCACATTGTTCCCTTTTGTGCATTTGAAAACAAATAATCCTTCCAAATATGGCCGAGGGATTTTCTGGCTTTCGTCTCCAGAATGTGTTTCCTCTTCAGGCCTTTCCTCATCCATACTTCCTAAATTGTGATTAGCAACTGCCATCTTCCGAAGCGCAGCACTGGATTATGAGACAATACAAAGGCTAAATGCAAGGCAGGACATTTCATTTTTTCACCATCAGTATTTTTATTTATTTATTTTACTCTGTAACGTGAGGGGGTTTCAAATGTAGCAAAGTAAAACTACTTAGGTTAAAATTTACTCGATTAAAAGTAAAAATTACATATTTCAAAATCTACTCAGAAAATTACAAATTACTCATAAAAAGTACTCAATTACAGTATCTTGAGTAAATGTAATTCATTACTTTCCACGCCTGATGTAAACAGTGTTTTATGGGGCCTCCAGGAAATTGAGGCCCTAGGAAACTGCCTAGTATTGCCTAATGATTATATCCTGACGTAGTCCGACTCAATTCTAGTCAGAATATGAGTCTGATGCTGCTCCATAGAGCTGTGATTATGGGGCGTGTTTCGAACGAACCAGGAAAAAAAATGCCTCTGCACTCAATTGGATAGACCTACAACCAATAAGAGCAACGGAGTGCGTGACGTATCTTAAGCGAGGCATAGTTGTTGTCCACAAAAATCAAAGCGTGCAGTTGCACGCCTAGAATAAGAAGATGAGCCTTGATCGCGTTTCTCTGTTCCTCTTTTAAAATTTATTTGCTGTCGATATCTTCTAGAACAGACCTAATAGCAGAATCTACTCACCCAAACTCTCCAGCGGCAGCCATTATTGTTGTCACCCAAGCGCGCTTTGGTGACGTGGTTGATTACGTTACTGTTGATCATCTGTCCATCATCGTATAAAGCCCGCCCTGACAATTTGATTGGATGGCCTGACAGTGGGAGATAATACTCGCGCTACTATGGAGCAGAGCCAGACCGAACTTCCCCGACCTCAAACTTTGTGGGCGGGACTAAGTTCGTAATGGCACCCAGGCTATAATGATTAATCCCCGCGGTTCTAAATAATTTTTTCCAGAGCTAAACAGTGTTAACATCATATACCACCTACCACTTGCATCAGGTTCTTTTATTAAGGATGAACGCCTGTAACTCCTCAAAAGTTATAAACACATTCTTTCAACCAAAACACTAGCTTTTTGAAAAAGAGCAGTGGCTGTCACTGCAGATTAGGTGCAACAAGCGCTTGCTTTATCTTAATTTTGGCAGAAATGATGGCGTCAGGGTGTCTATTGGCAGGCTTCCTGTTAGGGAATCACTGTTTAGCCATTCATTTTTCCAGGATTGTTTAGGTTACTATATGCATGAATCATTATAACAGTCAAATGTAAAAAAAGTGATTTTGCACGATACAGGCCTTGACCTTGGAGATCTGAGATCTGGAATATAGGAATATAAATCAAAAGTCATATTTTTGTGCAGTACTGCTGGTTTTATATGATTTTATATGATCAAAAACAACATAAACAATACCTGACACACATTCAAGGTATATTCTGCACAAAGAATATATTTTTTTTTTGTTTTTTTAAGCTAGTGACGATCACATTAATATCAGTAACTAATCCCCAAGATGTGCTGCCAGTATTTTAGGAGGTTGATTCTTGAAGCACGTTTATTTTTTTCTTCCTCCATTTACACATTAAACTCTAACTCTAACACGTTGTTCTATTGCTGTATTTGTTTAGCCTCTTTGGTTGTCAAAAGACATGTTATTAACGAGTAACAAATTACATACATGTATTTTTTATATATCATTAGTACTTTTGGCTGCAGCAGTGGTTACATTAATTCCCTCTGCTCCATTACAAGGTCGTCACAAGTACAATGGAAAAAGTTACAGATGTGTTGGTCAAAATTTGAACTCCCTGCATTAAACCCATATCCACCCCCATCCCCCACCCCCACCTTCACTTTTCTGACCTGCTGCATATTTCAGCCTCCTACAACAGCAGGTCTCCCCAGTAGCTTTTCGGCCTTCTGACCTGAACTGAGCAGCATTTTCCTCACAAACTCTCTTATAGTGGTAATGATTCAGTAAGCGCACCACACACTCCTTGATATTTACTATATAAAAACAATAACCATTCACCCTGCAAAGATCTGATGTCAAAGTGGTAAGAGGGATGATATATATATATATATATATATATATATATATATGTCAGTGTGTGTGTGTGTGTGTCAAATAGGTGTGGGTTAAATTCTCCTCCAGTGTGGTATTGTCCATGCTTAGCTTATATATCCATTGTGTTTTCTTTCCTTCTTTTTGGCTAATTGTCAGGTTAGCTGAAGCAGCAGAAGAGGATAATGTAGTGAAACGGGAGGCGAGATCCACAGTGGAGGGCAATGGGGGGGCAACTGCCCGCGTGTTGTGCTGCCTTGCTACACCAGTATGGAGGCAATTTTGTTTGACAACATGTGATCTGTAAATCAAAATTTGAAAAGAATGTCAATTTTTGAAACTCAATTAAATAAAAGATAGATAAATGAAAAGAATAAAATAAAAAATTAAACCTGTTTAAAAAAAAAAGAAGGAAAAAAGATAGTTTGAAGATGCTAGAACATGAAATGTTTTTTTTTTTTTTCATATTTTATGTATGGATTGGGTTAAATATTTTCCAGACGTATTTATTTTGTTAAATTTTTCATTTTGCTAATTATTTTCACAGAGTTTTTATTTTAATTATGTGTTTTTTTTATTTCTTTTTTTTTTTCAGATTTTCTGAGTTTTACAAATTGCATTCTTCTGACTTTAAGCCCAAAATGAACTTTCTCTCAAAAACTATAAAAATGTTGTTACCAACGTCCAGCTGGTAACATTTGTCGATGTGTCTTAAAAATGCAATTTGAAAAAACTCAAACTGAAAAACAAAAACTTAGGAATAAAAAAAAAATAAAACCTACAAAAATCCAGTAGTGTATGGGCCAGAGGCAGGATGTCAGTTTGTTGCAGGGCAACACAGAGACACACAACCACGCACACAAACACACATCACACATTTTACAAACCAATTGTTTTTAATTGACATTTACAAAATGTGTTAGGAAGCTCTTGTGTAAAGTCAATATGAAAGGCAAGCCTCTGCTGCAGCCTGTCAGCATTGTTGCCTTCAATCATATAAGCCAGTCACCGTCAGGGACTTCTTGTCATGGTTTTCGTTCAGTTTTCTTTTCTTTTTGAGTTTTAATTGGTTTTATTTCCATTTTGTTTTATTCTAGTTGCTTTTGGTTGTATTTGAGTTTTTATGTATTTGTTGTTTACCCTCTTTTGCCCTCTTATGTCAGTCTCTTTCCCCTAGCTCCCTTCTACACTGCAAAAATGATCTAGAAATAAGTAAAAACCATGCCACCAGCAGTGTCAGACTCTGGGGGGACAGACCTATATAACCTAGAACTGTGTACACAGAACTGCATTGAGCATCAGAATCTTCTGCTGGGATCTGAGCATCAAATACGTGTCCTTTAATGCTAAAACGTTGCTTGCAAAAGTGATGCGTTAATGAGGCCTCTTGAAGCTTTTCGACACATTTTCAAACTGTATTGATGCTGCGTTGATACTGTATCACAGAATACTGACACCTGCTGGACATTTAAAGACACTAAAGGCAGCTTATTTGACAGACTAAACTGAACTGATTTGATGACCTAGAACAATAATATAAGTTATTATAGGTTATATTATATTAGTTCATATCTATGTTTAAATTGAAAATATTCTATTTTTAATATTCAATTAATAATGTAAACATATAATGTGAAAATTTAGGGGGAAATGAATGAATGAGGATGCTTCTGGACTAGGATTTTAAATCATATTTTTAAAACAATGAGTACAGTAAAAACAGTAAATAAAGTAATAGTCAATTTGAAATTAACTTTTAATTCAGATAAGTTGAGTGAGAACTACACTGCAAAAAATTGAAATCTAAAAGTCATTTTTTTCTTAAAATAATAAGTGCATTTTTCTTCAATTTAGGTGGTACGAGACACTTTTTTAATTAAATGGAATAAGATACCTCACTTAAAATAAGAAAACAATGCACATTGTCTTATTTCGTTTCATATTATCTAATTATTGTATTTTAAGAGCAAAACTACTCATTTCCATTGGCAAATCATCTATTTAACTGCTCAAATTAAGGGGAAATACCCTTACCGGTAGTTTAATTGATTAATTTCTAAACTGTTTTTGCAGCGTAGTACAAACAATTGAAAAATCAAATAAAAAACATAAAAACGTTCCTATTTATTCCCTTTAGGCTGCCCCAAAAACTCTTGATAATTTTGTTGATAAACTCGTAAAAGATGAGACATTTTTTCTTTTCTATGCATCATTTTGACAGATACGTTTTTAAACAAGCAGTCTCAGTCTGGAGACACTAAACTGTCAAACTCCCTGTATCAGCTCACAAGATTTCTCTTGAAATGTATCGCCCAGTGTTTTGCTCTATGGGCTCATCGCATGAACTGACGCATCAGTGTTGCCAGATCCATTCCTAGTTCGCAAACAATAATGAATGAAAACAAAACTCCATTAGATCTAAAAGTAGGCAATTAAAAACCTCTGTATGCAGACATACTGCTACTCTACTTCATCCTCCAAACATCCCTAAAGCCAAGTTTAACTGCATTAATCTCTCTGACTTGTGTAGAGACTAACAAAATGATGCATTCACACCTAGGTTATACCAAAGTGAAAAAGTAGAAAGTTTCTGTGCACCATTCTGACATCTGTACACATTTTACATTTATAAAAAGTCAAATTTAAACTGCATATACCATGGTGCCAGTGGGATTTTGATTAAAAAGGTGCTACATGCAATAAGACATTTACAGCCTGCAACAAAGGCTATTATTCTGATACCTGCATTTTTTTAAATAAAATGTAGGAGCCTGAATTAAAGGGCCATAGAATATGTAAATGTATGCATGTGAAATGCATGTGAGTGCACTCAAATTTGTGTTTTCATGTGAATCTGAGAGATGGCTCTGGTTGCAGTACTGTGTGCATTGCAGGCAATCCATAATAGATGATGAAATTTGGCAAGCCGTCCAGCCTTATGGTCTTTTCCTCCTCCTGCAGCTGCTTGTTTTCCCAGAACTCATCTGTGCTGCTGACCAAGAGTTGTGTGCGCATGTGTATCAAAGAGAGAGAGAAGCCGAGTCCGTATGTCACTGTCTTTGCCCACAAGCACTCCACGAGCATCTTTCCATTCCTCAATATGTCAGACTTGAATATGAAAACGGGCAACTTTTTCATCACTCTTCCACCATGTGCACATATGGCCACAGAGCCCATGGTGAATGTCAAAACTGAGTGGAAAACCCAACCAGCAGCTTTCACGTTTACAAAGTACCATGGATATGAATCTGAGACACACTGTGGTAACATACAGGATTACATCCTTTGAAAGGATCATTTTACATTAAAACATTTACTGACAAGATATTTATGGTATGAGGTTGATATTAAATCAATTATTTTCATAATATGACCAAATTCCTTCAAAATCTTTTCTGAGAAATGAATGTTTCACCTTAATGTGGAAATATTTTAAAATCTGAAATGTAAAGAAATATATAGAAATGATAATAAGAAGAAATAATAAATACATTTTGGGTGTTTATCCAACGCAAAACTAATTCTACTTGATTGTACTTTAAATCAAGGACTATATTTATCAATAATACAGTAGCAGCCATTCAAACGGGCCCTTCCCAGTCAAACGCCAGTTGAATGGCAGCCCACTTCCCTGAGACTCCCAGCAGAATCCCCTCCAGCTTCCAGTCGTACCGTCTGCTCTGATTCCACCCTTTAACTGAATGACAGGTTCTGACCAGGAGATTATGCGTCTCTTTAGATCTTAATGTCGAAGAATCATGACAGAAAGAATATTTATCTAAAAGCAATTTTGAAAGGTTGCAGTAAATAAATGCTAGATATTTCTAATGATTTAGACAGTAACATGAGGCAAAAACTAAATATAAAAATATAATGTTATGGCAAAGATAATATTAAATATTTAATAAGCTTGTATAGTTTTTACTGAGCCCGCCTCTAGCAGTTGAAACGAAGGGCAACAATACGAAGTTCCCAATCCAAGTCAAAGCAACAATGTTACTTTTGGCCACCAGGGGCGCTAGACCTGAAACTTCCAGGTTTAGGATTACCTAAAACCAACTGGCATCATTGCTGTAAAACCTGACGGTGTCCCTTTCTGTTGTGGTTCTGATAACAGACCAGTTTGAATCAGCAATCATGGAGATTCAAGTAAAGACGAGGAAACAATCAGTTTTTTAGATTTAATTTCATATCCGTTTGGTTGGCTAACAACAACTGTTAATTTAGTTTAGAGGATCTTAAAGTGGAGCTGTGGGTCACATGATCCATTAGGCGACGGATCCGACCCTCTGTAAAGTTACATAAAAGAGTTTTCAGCCTTCATGGAGGATCGAAATGCACCAATATCTGAATATAGAGCTAAAAATCCTTTAAATTATCTCGTATGAAGATAATACTGTTAGAAGTTAACCAGTGCTGCTTTAACCCTTTAAGTGTAGGTTACAGTTTTTGATCACATGCATATGCCTTACAAATGGAATCCCCACCCCATCCTCCATCCATCTGTGAGGTCCAGAAGTACAAGATCTATATCCAGCCATTCAGCAAAGATTCTGCTACATGGCTGTACATCTTATTTTGGCATTTGACCGATTAGATGAGCCCTCGAATGATATATTACTGTAAAGTTAACAAGTCAAGAAAAAAAAGGTAAAAAGCTAATTGAAAAGTTAAAAAGTAAAGTTAAAAAGTTAATAAGCCTAGTTAACAATTATATTTAGGTTTATAAACTAAAAAAATGTCAGTGTATCAGCATTAATCCCTCTAAGTTTATGTTATAACAAAAAAATGTGTTCCTTTCACTCTGAGAGTGTTTTTCATGAATTTCTTTTAGAAGCACTTTTCTTATTTTTCTTAATATATTCGGGCAAGTTGGCGTTTCTTGTTATTACATTGAATTTCATTTTTTCTATCAAAATATCCAGAATTTTTGAATGTTATACAGGTTATAAGGTCTTGTCCTGAATTCCAATACCACTATTGGCTTGAAATTTTGATTTTGAAGTATTTCATTGCCCTATAAAAGGTTAAGGTGATTCTGATAGATTTTGATTATCGAACACTGTTGGTGTCAAACCTGTCTTAAAATCTTTGAATATGCGTTGGTAGCAGTGGAAGGATACCAGAGACTCTCTGGCAACTTCATCAACTTCGACTTCATCGCCACCGCTCCCCATGTGGCAGCACCCACATGAGAAAAAATTCAAAATCATGTCACATGTCTCTGCATCACACTGATAACACCAAACCAAAAATACTGCATATTTGCACCATATGAAATAATGCTACGAACTTCCATATTAATTAGTTCTTTTTTGCACCATGAGGGTAACAGTTAGCCCTGGCTGCCGTTATCGTTAGAGGTCCACTGGTTGCCGCAGTTCTTTCAATTTTTTTTTTTTTATTTTTTATTACGCATTAAATCGGGTAATTGACCATATAGTGATTTTTCAAAAATAATATTCTCACCTCAAAAGATCTTAAAACATACTTTATTGAACAACAGAAAACAGAACTTTTAACTTAATACTCTGAGAGCCTGTGAGCGCTGCATTGAAAGCTGTTGCTGCCGCAGTGCATGCTGAGACAGCTGTCAATCTGCAGGACAGACAACTCTGCTCTGATGCATTCTCGATAAAGAGGGAGGCGGCGAGAACAACATCTAGTCTCTTTGTCCGTTCTCGGTCTGCTTGTTCTTGTGAATTGGAAAAGTACTAGGGCTGAGGTTGATGACATTTTTCGAGTAAACAAGCACATGAGAACGCACAAGTACACATATTGAGAAACAGCCATGCATTTGAGTGGCAGCGTTGGTAACGAAGTGAACTTGGACTATTGTTACTGCAGGTCAGGAAGTCAGGCAGCACAGAAGGGACACAGGATGCCATCTTTGTTGGTTGGGCATACCAGCAATGTCGTGCTGGATATTCCTCTCAAAATTGTTTTGAAGAGGGATGTAGTGTTTTTCACCAACAAACATGGACTACAGTTACGAAAATTGCAGCACATGTGACATGACGTCCAGCTGGACGTTTCTCCGTTTGCATCCAGACCGAAGCCTATCCCATCTGATGGATGGGATAGGCTGAGCTGGTAAGCTGGGACGCCTCTGCACAAGGCTGTACAGCAGCTGTTTCCTCGAAGATGGAGGAGAGCAGACAGAGTATCTGTAAACGTGTGAGAGAGAGAGGTCAAACTGAAAGTGAAAGAGGGGAAGAAAGAAGGAGAAGAAAATCTACCTTCTTCTTCTTGCCCTTCAGGCAGACCAGGTGTCTGTAACTCCATGCTGAGTCCTACCAGAGACGCTGGCTCGGCCGCTGCTCCTCCTCCCTTTCTCAGAGGATGGCCGCAATTAACACACACACAGAGTGCAGAGTGAGGAGAAAAGCTGCTGAAAATGACAACGCCCCAAGCCACAGCACATGCAAAGGCAAGAAAAGGATTAAAACAAAAAAGAAAGAAGGAGAGAGAGAAGCACACCGGAGAGCTTGTCTTATAAAGGTGCAGGTGCAGGATTTGAGTGACTGCCAGGTTACACTTTTCTTTTGGTTCCACATTAACGTTGTCAGCTTTTTACCTCTCTTCACCTGCAACGCTCCCTCTCTTACCACCTTCTGCTGTCTGCTCATTTGTGAGCGCTCGCCTCACAAGGTAAAAGAAAGTTTGGCAGAATTCTTTTCTAATTTCAGGGATGCCTGGCAGCACAAAAGCTGTGTGGTCAAATCATGACTATGTTATCCACAGCTGGTGGAGGCTGTAAGAAAATGGGCCCTGTTGCTCATTTCTGCTCCCATAGTATCTTATTCAGGTACTGCATGTATACACTATGGACCTGTTCTGGATTTTTTTACACATTATAAAAGCATCTGAATCATCTTTCTCTGAATCTGCAAGGAATATAGAATATATGAAAAATGTGAAAAACTACACTTTGGGGAGCTAAATACTTAAACATCTAATGATTATCTACAATTCTTGACTTATGTGTTTTTCTTTCCCCTAAAACTTTTTAAAATAGGGGTTGGGACCCACTGGTGGGTTGTAAGACAATAAGTAGGGGGTTGTTAGATGTTTCAGATAGAATAGAGTAGAATAGAATTGAAAATCCCTTTATTGTCACACAATGGGGGCTTTCTGGTGTCACAGCAGCAAAAAGATGATCCCATTGATGCCTGTTGCTGCTAATATGCAACAAGACACTTGTTATACACTGCAAAAAATATAAATCAAAGTAATTTTTTTCCTAAAATAAGACAATTTTTTCTTGAATTGAGGAGGTAAGTGAGACACTGCCATTGGAACAAATCAATGTACATTTAAAATAAAAAATGCACAGGGAGAACTTGCAGACTCCATGCAGTAATACCCAGGCCAGGAATTGAATCTGTCAACTTGTTGCTGCAAGGCAACAGTGCTACCCACTGCTCCACCGCGCAACTATAACAAAACACATAACATTTGATTAAATAAAACATGAAAAAAAAATGACTCTCAAAGTCTTAAAACAGTTTACAAAGTTATATTTCTGGATTGCACTTTGTGGAGATTTCATTTTACAAACCAAATTTTTTTTATTGACATTTACAAAATGTGTAGCTAGTTTTTTTCCTTTTGTATAATTTTCCAATTTAAACATATCTGAGAAAAAAAAAGTTAAAATCTTATAAAATACCAGGTACATCTGCCTTTAGATGAACCCTTGTTGACACTGTTGTAGTTCTTTACAGGGAGATAATTAGCTAATTATCCTGTAATGATTCTCCCCTCTCACTCAGGCTGCATGTTGATTTCTAACAGGAAATCTGGCATTTGCTATAAGTTAAAATTACATCTCTCTGTTGTTAAGGATAGTCCTTGCTGTTACATTTGTCACGTTTGAGTTGCTTACAGAATAGTGAAATGTGCCATTAGTTCAAAGAAAAATATCTGTACGCATCATCTACACACAGCATGGATCATTTGCTAACACCTCACTGACACCTATTAGGCACGAATATTTTTAATTATGACAATTAAAAATGTTATTGACAAATTTAAAGTGTTTATACCAAAGTGTATGTGATTTATACGTGCAATGATAAACAGACTGACTCTATCATAATCAAAACGTAAAGCGCTTTTTCCCTGGAGTATGTTCTCCCATGAGGCTAATACACAGACACGCAGATCTGTGGTTAACTTGGGATATGGTGTCTTGCACATGAGCACATCATCACATAACAGAGAAGGCTACGAATAAACCCACAACCTTATGATTGCTCTTTTTATTAACCTTATTTTGTGATGTCTCCTGACTATTTAATCTAATTGGAGCTGCAACAAATGATAACTTTTAATGAAGTATTGTTTTTAAAGCTGACCTAAAAGAAAAGCATCATTGTCGCATGCCTCAGAAGAACCGCTCAACTCCACTGCTCATCAACAGCTCAGCTGTAGAGGTGGTCAGCACCAAATTCCAGGGGGTGAACATCACAAACACCCTGACCTTGACTGTAAACATCACCTCACTGGTCCAAAAGGCACAAAAGCTCATGGACTTCCTGGGCGGAGGATGAGAACATCCTCCCCACCTTCTACAGAAGCACCATAGAGAGCATTCTGACCAGCAGTCTCACTGTGTGGTGTGGAGGCTGCAGCGCCTCAGACTGGAAGAAGGTGAGAACAGCAGAGAGGATCATTAAAAAACATTTAATCCCATCCCTGTGTGTCTCGAGCCCGTGACATCATCAATGACCCCTCACCACCCCACCATGGACTGTTCTCCCCGCATTTCAAGGAGATAAGTAACTTGGGATGTCTGTAACATGTGATAGTGCGCTGTCAGCAATGGTTCCATTCAAGTTGCGCGGGCACTATTTTTCTGTGTGTGATCATATACTACTGAGAACTGCATAATCGTTTCTTCTGGGCCGATTTAATAAACTGTCGCCGTATCCTGAACCTTTATCACGGGTTTTACTTCATATGGGGCCCACCCAGATAATGTTGCTTATGGGTCTATTGTTGTGTCATTACACCATTGTGCTGAACTGTTGAGAAAACTCTAAATCATGTCACAGACTCTCCATCAAACTGACAACACCACATGCAACCACATTGGCATTTATGTAATATTATTTATTATACTTTAACACAACTGTTTTGTCCTACCCTGCTAACATGAAACAATTGTGTTAAATTCACTAAATATGATTAAGTAAATGCCAAAAACGTTTGCATTATTTTTGTTTGTGTATTTGCACCATATATATTTAATGCTCCTAACTTCCATATCAATGCGTTTCTTTTGCACCATTTTTTTTCCACCAACAGTATTTACATTTGATCACTGCTGCATTTTATGAAATGGAAAGGTCATGAGAGCTGTACAAAATGAAATTCCACGGCTATAAAAGCTGTCTAAGTCTAAAGTTTAAGTAGCAGTGTCAACATTGTGACATTAAACATGTTGTCCAGTAGGTGGCGATGAATAAAGTGAAACACTAGAGTCCAAAGAAGTGGCTAATTTGCAAGTAACACATCAGCATTAACACAAACAACAAAATGGCTTATTTTGTACACTGTAGTGACCACTAATGCAGGGACAAAACATAAAATGTTAATGAAAACCAGATTATTAGATTAAAAAAATGAAAATTATCCTCAAGCCTCAATCCGGTTGTAATGCATTACGGTGATGAAAATGGGTGCGTCTCTTTATGCGCTGTAAGGCCATGCTTGACAGAGCCGAGTTTGGACAGGAAAAAGTTTCACAAATGGCCAAATGTCACTAATTAGTTTGAACTGAGCATTTTGGATGGAGCCAGTTGGTGTGGTGTTGGCAGGGGGCAGCAGGAAGAGGGGGAATTGATGGGCTGTGCCTCCAAAATGTAAATTAAACAAAAGGCGGGAGTTCACATGACAGCTTTAGAGGGGCAGGGCTGGAGCCTTCTGATTTTTCTGTGTGAGAAGGAGAACAAGTGGAGCACAGTGCACCAAACATTGGCACATGGCGAACAGCTCGGAGGCAGCGGAAGCAAAATAACTTCTGTTCTAGGGAACAACAAAGGAGGAACAAACAGCGTGGCCCACAACTTTTTGGTCCTTATTATTCTGTGATTTCGTAATCAAGAGGATGGGATCTGATCTACAAACCATGGACAGCTGGTTCATTTCCACCGCCGGGCCTTGTGGGAGATGTAGTTTCTTCTCTCAACGACATATGCAAATCCCAACTGTCCCTCCCCTCTCTCTCCATAATTGCAGACTTTTTCCGTAACAGAAGGAGGCCCATTTGTGCGTGTATATGTGTGTTTGTGTGCAGCCTATGCTCTTGTCAGAGTCCAGCCTTATTTCAAGGGATAAATAAAAGATGCAGAGTTCTTCTGAAGGAGCCCGGCAGAAGGTAGGCACAGACAGGCAGAGATGGAGGCATTCTTCAGAGAATCTGCTCTGTGCATGTCACTGCATCGATTCTCTGTTTGGATTTCACAGGGTTCAAACACACTGCATTGTGGGCCGCAGATTGTGTTGCCTGGGCGTCCCTCAAGTGACATGTAAAAAGCCAGCCCCCCATCTGCCTGACAGATTTGTGCGGGAAAGCTCCTGAAAGCTTTGGCAGAGAGAGACAGGTGGGGATGGACAGACAGACAGTGAAGAACGAGTGCCACTCAGCACCCCTCAGCTGTCAGCAGAGAAGAGAAAATTAAACTAACTTTCCTGCTGACAAGCTGTGGCAGGCGACAAACAAAACTTTGTCGAACTGAGACAACAACCTGAACCTCCGCTGAGCATCTCGGCGCGAATGCGGATTGCTACACCTGTCTATAAGCTGCTTGAAGCTCCGCAGGGCAGGAAGCAGACCTGCTATCACACACCCTGACAGCCTGCATCAGGACAAATTATGGTAATGACATGCAGTCATCTGCCTGGTGCCATTTGACTCGACAAAAACACTTAAACACTCAATCTATTACTCTAAGTGGGAAGAAGAGAGGCCATCTTGGATGGGTGGGCCTGTGGGTTTTTTGACAGGAACAGAGGAGAAGAAAAAGTGACGCTCCAATGCCATCCCACAGTCTGTTCAACACAGAGGCAGGCAAACTTGTCTCCTCTAAACCTGCCAGTGTGCAGGATTTAAATATTTCATTTCTCTGTTTCTCGTTTCATATTCTATTTCACATTGTTGCTATTGTGCGATGGAAAGTACTTCTTTCTGTAAGGTGGATTTCACAATGATTCATAAAAAAGGTCCCTAGAATTTCATTAATATTCTCCTCAGTTCTTTTATTTCCTTAAATTTTGCACACATTAATGACCCAACTATGAGCAACATTTAGAAATAAGCTATTAGACTTTAATCTGACAAAATACTCACAAGCTTCCATCAACTAGCAACATCGCATTGCCTGTTTTGGAATCTGATGGAGTCATGGCGTTCCTTGAGGGCTAGGAGAGATTTACGCCTCTAGATTAAAGGGAAAGTCTGCTCACATTCAGAATACAAACGCCTGAAAGTACTTTAAAACTACAGTGTGTAACTTTTTAGCGACATCTAGCGGTCAGACTGTAGACTGCAAGCAACATGAACATTCTCCCCCACTGCTTCTCCCCCAACAGTACGAAGTTAGCGCTACGGACAAATGTCTTCCACTCCACGCCCGTGATTACCTACCTTCTCGCGATGAGGTTTGTTTACATAGATAATTTTGCCAGATAGTGGCTCTCGCTTAGTCTGTGTAGGGTATAGATTTCATGTAGACTTAAGATAAACAAATAAACCTCATATTTTTTCTTACATCGCTAGGATCGCTTTTGCCATCTCTCAAGAATCACTAGTTTGTTGGTTTCGCGCCACTCAAGTAGCGCCAGCGATGTTCGCCTCCATGGCCGCGAGACCCGCCCTATGTAATTATAAATAACTAATTCTAAGGCAACGAAATATTAAGGTTAAGAGGCTGGAGCTCGTAGTAGATGATGATAAAAATAACATAGTTATATAATATATTTATATTTCAACAGCATGAACTAATTATTAATAATGTAGTTTTAAATATTAAATTATTACATACTTTTGAATGCAAGTATCCATGTTTCAGTCAAAGAACACTACTGCCACCTACTGGTTAGTGGCGCCACAGTACGGTATTGGCTGTTGATCAAATCCCAATGTGCCGTATCTGGTATTTGTCAGTGGTGCTGACCAATGTACTATGTGCGAAGCAGAGAGTAGCGGATTAATGATGTGTTTTTTCCTCTGGCAAGAAGTTTGATTGCAAATCCTCCCTCTTCAAGTTGGCAATCCAACAACTAACCCGTCCGTGGAGGGTCATGAATTGGAAAGGTAATTTTTTGCAAATAACTATATATCTTTTCCACTTTTTTACCCGATGTATTCCAGCATCCAGCCGCCATGCCACGATGGGCATTGTCAGTTTTCACTATAGCTCTGGTGAATTTCAATGGTGAAGTCCCTCTGGAAATCTTCAATAATTGTTGTTGATTGCAGATATTGTCACAGAAGTAGTTCCCATTGATTTAGCTTGTAAAGCGGGGAAAATAGGCGCTAGGCTTACCTGACCGCGTGGCGTCACTGCTGGAAGATGGCAGGAGGGAAGGGGTTACCTCTATATTTGGGCAAAAATGGAGGCTCCCCGATTAGCGCTAAATTCATTAAGTCACAGCGAATGTGTTAGTTTTAGTTATAAATATTGACCTATTGATTTTTCCATGCTTTTCCAGAAGTTTGAATTCTAAATATGATCAGACTTTTCCTTTAATAAAAAAATAATTTAACACATATTTTTATTACTTCCAGAAAAGGTTACTCAAAAATGTCAAAATTGTAGGCATGACATCATTCAAAGATTAATCAATCAAGATTTTATATTTGTCATGATTTTTATCTAAGGTCTGACCCCAAGATGCAGAAAGCCAAACAGAGATTGTCTTGTTTGGTGATGGGTGGAGTGGGTTACTCAGACTGCGGTTGTTCCTTGGTGAATGGAGAAGCTGACTGCCACTCTGATTTCCTGCGGTACTTAAACGGGCTGCTGTGCTGATGAAACCTTTGCTTGGTGTGAAGCTCAAACGACATCTTGGGGAAGGTGGGCCCAAACTTCTTGTTTGGGACCCCAGCTCAGTTAGAAGCTCAGTACCTCTTGGGGAAAGTGGGTCCAAATTTCCTGTTTGGAACCCCGGCTCAGTTAGAAGCTCCAGTTGAACCTTCCAGAGAGAGAAGGACCTAACAAATCCAGGTTGCAGGATGACTTCCCTGTATTGGCAAACACTCTGGCGTCGAGGTAGTGGCAGTCAGCAGCTTAAGAACACTCCACAGGTAATGAGACAACGAGCTGCAGGTGTGCAGGGATACCCAATGAGGACGGGGCACCACCTGGTGGAGGAGGAAAGGAAACACAAAAACAGACCACACAAACTGGATTCCTAACAATACTGTATATAGGGGCTTAAACATACTTAAAAATATTAAAAAAAACAGCTCACTGACCCATCCCTCATACTCCTGGGCGGAGTGGGTGGTTCATTCATCTCAAGCTTGGGTCCTCTACCACAGGTTCTTGGTAATAACTGCGCATTTGTGGATTGAGATCTCTGATGTTTCTCCAGGTATCTGTTTGAGCCATTTCTCTGATGTAGTGGTTACTGTCCCATTTGCTCCAGTGACAATGGGCACTACAGTTGCCGTCACCTTCCATTCTCTGGAGTCCTTTCCTGAGCCCTTGGTATTTCTGCAGTTTCTCCTGTTCTTTTCTCCTGATGTTCCCATCTTTCGGGATGGCCTCACCAATCACTACGGCCGTCCTCTACAGTTTGTTTGCCACAACCATTTTGTGTTTTTATCCTGTCCCACAGGACCTTAGCTCTCATTCTCCACTGCCCTGGGAGGTGGTTCCCATTTTGACCTGAGGATGGATTCTTATACAGTAGGTAAAAAGCACAAAATCTGACCTACTGCCTGCAGGCGACTTTAAATGGCGGAGTCGCTCCTTATGGTGGAACCAAGTCAGAAGCGGTGATAGCTAGGTGGTCTATCACCTATCACCATTAATTGCTCATGTCATTTGAAGACTGAGCCCACATGAAAAAAAGCTATTTTCACTGTCCTGATTTTAGCTGAACTAAATATCCAACATAGACATTTTAATATTAAAAAGTCATTTCTACTGGTAATCTCTCCCTTAAATATATCATTTTTTGTTTGTGCTATAACAAAAAGATTTTTCTACATAATCTAAATCTGCTTTCAGATATTGTTTGTCATAAACAGCTTCAGTCAGACAGTCTTTCTATCAAGACTGGGAAGCTTAATAACATTAGCAGTGCTTTTAGTCTGATCATATTAACAATGCCGAGAGCAACGGTGTAATGATTGTTCTATCAAATCATTGGCTCTCATTCAAACCTGGAATCAATAACAATATGTGGTTATTATGAAATGTATCTTCATGCACTCCTGAGCAGCTGCTCTCCCACTGGGAGCTCTCTCCTCTCCATATATTTGTCCCTCCATCTTATTCAGCCCTCTCCGATGAAACTGTAGACAGGGCTATTTCAGTGTCAGACAGAATCGATATAAAGCACGTCAGAGACAGCTTTCTGCTCTCTGAGCAAGTTCTCGTTCTGCATAAGAAAACAAGTTTCAGAATGACTGTCAGAGTTAAGCGACTCTATCCCAGTTCTGCTTGGTGCGAGATGAACTCTGCTTTGAACCAGAGTGAAGCTTATAAAGACAAAACAGAATAGAACATGGAATGTTTGCAATAAAAACATTCATCACTTTTCAACCACTATGTCAGTCGAACCTCATCTGAAACAACACCCTTCAGATGATTGTATGTTTTAATGTGGAACAAAGAATGATAGTCTTTTTCCAAAAACACATAGCTGCAAAATGTAAGCAGCAATCACAGACGTTTGTCTGACTGATGGGTGTTGATTTAACTTTTCAAGAATACATATCTTTCCTGTTAAACATTTCATGTTAAAGAGACTTTGAGGTTGCATGTTCAGGGTGAGGGATTGCTGCAAAGTCAATGACCCAATGCAAGGGAAGGTCTAATGTCACTTAAAGCTCATCTAGGAGGAGAAAATTCTGCAAAGTAAAAGACTCAGTGCAATCAGCTAGGATTCCTTGGATAGAAAAACTCTAATTGATTAAACAGCGTTTTATTTTTGTTACAAAGAAAGAAAACATTTTTTAAATGGGAATAAATAAAAGAAAGTATGATTCAGAAATAAAAGCTTAAAAAACCCTTTGTATTAAAAAATCTGCAGGTTTACTAGTGGTTCCTAGAATTTCTAAAAGTAGAATGGGAGGCAGATCTTTTAGTTATCAGGCTCCTCTCCTGTGGAACCAACTACCAGTTTTAGTCCGTGAGGCAGACACCCTGTCTACTTTTAAGGCTAGGCTTAAAGGAATAGTACACCCAAAACATGATTAGCCTTCATTTTCTACTCACCCCCATGCTGAACAACACTCTGGAGTACTTTTTTGATATCTCAAATGCATCTGGAGATCTGGGAGGCTTCTTGCTGTCTGCTGACATTCAAATAATGGAGGTCTATGGTGACCGAGACAGAAAGGTCCATAAAAGTCCACAAAAACGTGTCAATATTCCTCCATACTGCTCGTCCAATGTAATCCAAGTGTCCTGAGTGGGTAGCATCCAGAATTTACTCGAAACGAAGTCATTTAGAATGTTTTAGAGCATAAACAGTAGTGTATAGGATTTCCTAATAGCGCCCCCATGCGCGCTCACGATTCTACGGAAGCCGGCAGACCAAACCGGAAGAAAGTGTGCATTCAGCGTCTGCTCTGCCGATAATGCAAGCGTAGAAGAAGAAATGTGCTGTTTACCTGTGCAAAGAAAGAAACAACGAAAGAAAAATGTCTGAGGACTTCAGTGTTGAGGAAGAGCATGAGTTCTTTGCCGAGCTGAATGCGCTGGTTTGGTCTGCCGGCTTCCGTAG
>JAGKQL010000009.1:36667473-36702775 GCA_018398635.1 Cyprinodon brontotheroides
TCAATCTACTTTTTCATGATATTCTAATTTTATGACCAGCACCTGTATCTGTACTACATGGATTATTCAGGATTACCTGATGTAATCCTGCTGGAAACATACTGATTAAATGCAAGAGAATAAAATCAAAAGTTTGCCTTTATGCTTCTGAGTTACTCTAATAGATGTTTAAAAAAAAAATAATTTCTAATCTTATATGATTAGTCAACAGCGTTGAGCTTCTCTGTGCGGCGCACGTTAACCTTCGTGATGGGACTTGGCCCGTGTTTGTGTATGTTTACTCATGTGTCTGTTGGCTGGTGTGTGCGAATCACAGGGGGCTTCTCTTCCCTGTTTGGCTCAGATTTTGGCAGCCGGGCGTACGCTGCCATGCATACGGAAACATGCAGGAGTGGGCCTGGAATCAAGGTCAGGCCTGGAAAACGATGTAGGAACACTCGTAGGACCTGACTTTCTGCTGAGTTTGGCATTGTGTTTACTGTCCCTCGAGGCCGCTGCCTGGAATTACGCATTACAGTTAGCAACACCAATCAGAACTGGTCTGCTGGAGGATGAGTTCGGGAAAATGTTTGGAGACTCCTTGTATTCTGGTCCTTTTAAGGAAACTACAAGCTCTTTTGGCACAGATG
The DNA here is from genome assembly GCA_018398635.1 of Cyprinodon brontotheroides. Classification (NCBI taxonomy): domain Eukaryota; kingdom Metazoa; phylum Chordata; class Actinopteri; order Cyprinodontiformes; family Cyprinodontidae; genus Cyprinodon; species Cyprinodon brontotheroides. The sequence goes on from JAGKQL010000009.1 coordinate 36,668,103, forward strand.
AGGAGCCCTCATCCAACCTCTGTAAAAGATTCAATTCTTAAAGGAATAGTCTAAGCAAACCTGGTTACCCTTAGTTTGCTTTTCAGACATTATTTAAGACATTTATTTTCAAATTAATCAATATTTTTAGTGTTTTGTCTCATATATGTTTTAAAAAAATCCTTTTCATTATCAAAATGTCAAGAGGACGCTGTTTGAAAGTACAAAGACAGAGATCAGAGAGCCCCCATACTGCTTTTGTGCTGACCTTAAAAAGAGTGGCGCACTGTGCAAACATCTGGTCCATCAGCTGGATCCTATGCATCAGCGGGCACAGGGACACACTGGGACAGGTTGGCGGCTGCCTTTGACAGCAACAGTTAATTTCCAACATAATCAATTTATGTGCAGCTCCATAATAACCATCTGTGTTCAGCATGAGGAGGACAGTCCTGAGGAAGAAAACAGGGCTGCTTGGTCCTCTTCTCCATGAGCAACGCCACAAGCAAAAGAGAGGAGAAAGAAGAAGAAAACTCAAAGTAGAAAAGCGATGAAGGTTAATCAAAAAATCTAAAGGAAAACTGAAAGTGTGAGAAAAGTGGGTGATGTTGGTAAGATGAAAGTAGGAAGCAAAAACTGTTTAGGAAGCAAAAAATCAAATACAATTGAGGAGCAAATATAATTTTTCAACTTTTCCTTTGTGTTCAGCTTATAATTACAAACAAAAAAAAAGCAAAGAAAACTGCTGCAGAAAAAAAACTACAGCAAAATAGAAACATGTTGCAAACTCATAAATGATGCTAATATGTAAGAAACATGCAAAAGAAAAGGCTGAAGTTGCAAAAAACAAGTTAAGAAAAGCTGTAGTCACAGAAGCAAAGAGGAAACAAGCTGCACACACAAACCTGCTGAAGCAGTTTAATACACAGGATCAACTAACAGCTGTATGGCTGTACAAAACACATTCTACAAGTAGACAAATGTGAATTTCACAAGCTCAGAAATGCTGAACCTGGCATAAACACTCAATTAAGTATGCTCCATGCACTGACACTCATTTTAGGGATAATCACCTCAAAACTGACAAAAGAACCCTTCAGATTGCAAAGAAGTTGTTAGCAAAGTTGAGTTTTTAAGAGATGTCTAAGTTTTTATCAAACATATTATTTCAAAAACTTACACATGTAACCATAAAAAAACACCCATTAAGCTGCAGGGTTGAGTCCTTTAATTGAGCTGGACCAAAAGGTCTGCAACCGTATTCCAAAACACAGTTAACTTAAAAGCGTCAAACAGTTTTACAAAATAAAACGAGTTAATCAAATTAAGTTTTAAAAAGTAATGAACTAAATTTTTAATGAGAGATCATTGTTTAAAATTAGATTACAAATAGTTATTTTCTTGTCTTCTCCAGATTTCCTCTCTGGACAACATCCCATTTAGCCTATATATTTTGCAGTTTCTTCCATAGTCATTTGTTGTAATTTATGTTCTTAGTCCCATATAAGTCGATGATCATCTCCTAGTGGTCTGGAGCTATGTGGAAACCTTGCATTTTATTTAAGTTATTTGCAGCATTTTGTTCTCTTTGCACATTTTGTTTGGTTGTGTGTTACAGGGTTTTTACAGGAATGAGTAACTCTAATTTAATGCTTTTTAGTGCTCCTAGTAATAATTGTACAGCCATTTTCAAGTACCCATGACTCTTGTATGTATATATATATATATATATATATATATATATATATATATATATATATATATATATATATATAAAACTTTTTTACCGTCGGCAGGCTGCAGCCATGTCCCAAATTCCTCATTTTCCAGCCACTTTTGTTGAAATTTGCATTTTCCCATTCTCTAGCTTTTTCTCCGCCTTTTGAACATAAGGCTTTACTTTCAGCCGGAAGCAGTTCCATACAAATATATCGCAATATTGTATATCCAACGAAATTGTTTTTATAAACTATTTTTTTTAAATAAAGCATTTTAAATTCTTTTTTAATAATAATTATTTAATGCCATTTAAGGCCTTAATTTAAAAACTAATAATTTAATGACTTTTAAATATTTTTAATGACCCATGGAAACCCTGGGGTTAGTTTCCTTTTATGCACTTGCAGCAAATTTTATGTCTGTAGCATGTTTCTACTTTGTTGTTCTTTATTTTCTGTGATTAAATATTGCAGTTGATTTGACTACTAACAGCATTTTTCAGTTTCAGGCATTTTCTGTGGTTATGTGTTTTTATCATTCTTATGTTAGCTAGTCTAAGTTGTGCGTTTGCAATGCTAATTTTTAGGTTTAACATCACCTTTTGAATTTTCTGTCAAATAATGCATTTACTCGACATAAATACATGAGAGTCACGTCAATCTCAAATTTGAGGATTATGTAAAGCTTGAATGAAACAGATGAACAAAAATGGGCTAAAACACATGGAAAGGTTACCTCAGAGCAATATTTTGGAAAAATGAACTCGGGAATAAATGAATAACATGACCTCAGCTCATAAAGTGAATATTTATAAGGTTATTCATCCATAGAGGAGTAGAAGGCAGTCCTAGTCTTTAACTAGCATGATGTAAATACATGAAATGAATGTGGTCCTTTCCATATTTCCTTTTAATTTGGTTTCCCTACAAGGTTAGTCCCTTTGGCACTCGAAACCCACCGTATCCTCATCCACCTCCGATGTCAAGATTTACTGGGGAGGGTGTCACTCAGGCGATTACTGAAACACCTTAGCGAGCCAATTACAGTGTGTGCTGTCAGAGCCAATAGCAAGCGGTGCCTCACACACAGACACCCACAGCTTGGCTGGCGTGAAACAAAACATGAAAATGGAATCAAGCTCCTGTGACCCTTCACCCCTCTACATGCAATTTTCATAAGAGGAATCAGCATAATGTCTTAGCTCCCGCAGAAAGCTTCTGACTTCTTTTGACCTTAGAAATATTGTTTTGGGAGGGGGTGTAATGCATTTTAGTGAAATACAGCTAGATGAATTTAATATGCAGACATAAACAGAGTTGATTTGGTCACTGTTTAACCTGGGTCACTTTCACATTGTCTTATTATTATTAGTAATTTATCTTTTATGATGAGAAAATATAACCGCTTTCTTTTATATTGGTTTGGGTCACAATACAAAGTAAAGAAGTTAATGTTTTTTTATTATCCTTTTTTTTCAGAATTGAATTTTTTACTAATGGTATTTTAAATGTTTTTCTGAAAAAAAAAATATTTTTCCAAATAAAAAGGTTGTCATAACCCGTCCCCTCAACAACGCCTGAACCCCAAACATGTCCGACATAACATCATCCTTTAAATGCTCCTGCCCGCCCTCTTTGCTTTAAGTTTCAGTCACAACTCAAAGCTATTACTATAGAAACTATTATGCATGTTGATTCCTTTTCCGCTTAAATGAACAAAAGAAATAGAAACGGTGCTAAAAACTGAAGGGAAACCATGACAGTTGATGGCATATCCTGCTAATGCAGAGCTCAGGTGTTTGAATGGGCTCTACTATGTATATATTTTTAATACCCCACTTTTGAAGACCCAGTCCTCTGCTACGCATCAGTACAGTCCATCCAACCTGTAATGCATTATACATGTGCAGCATGAATGTCCATGTGTCCCTGTACATCCTATGCCATCCTAATTGACATGCATCAGGCCTTAACAGCTGTGAAGCTTTTTGAGCGTGGACATGTGTGTGTGTGTGTGCGTGTATAGAGAGTATAGCTCTCAGCAAAGCCCTTGCATCCTCTAGGCCACCTGGACATAATGGCCTTCAGCTGCCGTCATCACCACCAATACAAGCAGCAGCAGGAGCTGAGAGAAAGTGCCATCTCCAACACAAGCGTTTATTTTCTTTCTGTCAAACATGGACCTTTGCAGTTCTGTATTTTGGCATTTGAGCCAAAAAAAAACAAAAACATACAGGTTCAACATTGAGCATATAAGAACTGCTATCATTCAGTTCTCAAAAGTATCCTTGACAAACCGTAGATCTTGTTAGAATCAGTCTCTTATATGATGTCCATGGTCTCCATGATACCAAAAAATATGATTTTTGTTTTAATTAATTACAGTATATTTACATACTGTATGTAAATATATCCATTCATCCATCTTCTCTCAATTAGTACTTGTCAGGGTGGGGTCGGTGTCTATCTCCAGTTGTCTATATGCAAGATACAAAGCTGGCCAAGAGTAATGTTATTGCACTGTGGGAGGAAGCCAGAGTACCCGGAATGTGCCACGAGTCCACGGTTTTAAGAACCCACAGAGCTCATGCATGAAGAACTTCAACTTGCTCTTGTGCCAGATCGATGTTGTCTGCGCATATCCAAAAAGGAAACCTTCGAGAAATTCAAGGGGCAATAGAATAACAAGAGTTCCATATGCTTAGACTAAGTTGGTGAAGACTGGCCAAATAATACCAATCAGATCCGGCGAAGCGTTTGACGTACTTTCAGGCGGCTGCTCTGAGAAAAGCTTCCAGAGCAGTGTTTTGCTCTTCTTTCAGTGCAAAATACTCTGTAATTCTGATAAAACTTGCTCGATAGCCGCACGCTAACGCTAGTTTCATCGGCTGTGAAGCCATGTTCTTCAGACTGACCTGCTCGGCGCTCGCTGCGTTCGTCACACCTCCAGCTGCTCCAAATTTTCTTTAGCGGAGAGCTCCAGATTGATCTGTGGTGAAATCTTGAAAAGCTCGCTGGCGAGATCAGGATGGTCTCCACGAGGCTACGAAGGACTGCCAGGCCAGCAATCAAACCCAGACCACCTTCTTGCTGCAAGGCAACAGTTATTAAATTGTTTTTTTTTTGTTTAAATCTCTTGCCTCTTACTGTCATGATCTTGGCACTGATATCTGGTCTGATTACTCATTTCAAACACCTGCTTAGCTCTGCCCAGTTCTCCATACCTGATTATCTTGTCCACCTGCATTACTCTCTATTTAACCAACCTTCAGACCTGTCATCAGTGCCAGACTGTTTTCGAGCCATGGGTGAGAACTTATTCTGGCTTTCCTGTATTCTGATTACCTAATCCTGACCCGTTCTGCCTCTTGGCCTCTGAGCCTGCCTGTTCCCATCTGCTCTGTATGTCTGACCTGTCTTCTGACTCCTTACAGATATCCGTCTGTTTGTGTACCATACCTGGAACTGTGACCCGACTCCGTCCCGGTTTTCTTGCCTCCTGCTCTCACTACCAAGCATGTCATCCTATTATCCTGTTATCCTGCCTACCTTTGTCTGCTCGGTTCTAATCTCCAGCCTGTCCTCTGACCACCTATACATCAGCAACTGGGACTCTGTGCAGCGACCGAAGATCACCTTCTGGGCTTGGACCGAACTAAGACCAGGTTTGTGAATCACACATCCGTTATCATCCACTTCAAGAAAAATGTGGTCACAAACTTCTTGTCTCTTGCTGCAGATGTTCCTGTTGCTTTAGACGTTGATGCTCTTCACTTAGGCTCAGTTTTCAATAAACGTTTTGAGAAACTTAACTGTTTGTCTGCCATGAATGCTGGATCTTTCTGTTCGGAGCCTGACATTTACTGGATAAAGTGGAAGGTAGCGGAAAGTCATTTTTTTCCTGATAACTCCATCTCCATCAGCAACACGTTTTCAGATACAGGTAAAACGCATAAGGTTAGATTTTATGTTTTTAGTCTTTCACAAATTATGTATTTTGTCAGGAAAAAACTAAATTTTTGCTAAAAAAAAATGTCTCTTTATGATAGCTTATTACACATGAAAATATTTGCCTGAGGCTAAAAAAAAATAAACTTTGTTAGCAGAGATGTGAAAAACTCCATTTTATTCAAAGGGGTCTACAGTAAAAAAAAAGAATATAGAATCAAGATATTCTTATTTTAATGTCAGATTGTCTTTGTTCACATTGAATATGTGATCTGTTTCTGTATTTTTTTTGCCATGCCTTCACGTCTTGATTAGTTTTTTTTTATTATTATTCTTGTTCTATATCAGAAGCCTTTGATTCTGTCCTGCTTCTCAATTCTTCATGGAAACTCACCATTTCAAAGAGTTTCTTCCACCCCCTCCTCCCTCCTTCCCAGGCGGAACGCTGGCCAAGTCTGGGAGAGGGACTGCCCATCAGAGGTTGGCTGCTATCACCGGGGGGCCGCGTGTCTCCAATTCAGGTCAGCCTTGGCTACAGACGGGGACTTAAAAGCGAGCCACAACGTGTCCTGTGATCCCAGTAAGCACGCTTGTTAGTGGAATTGATAACGCACCCATACACCTGGGTCCTCTGAAGTTGGCATGGCATTTTAAAGGGGAAGACAGGGAGCCAGGGCAGCCAGCTACCGCATGCAAACGTGTTAAACTAGAGAAAAGGAGGGATGAGTCGGGGAGCAGGAGGGGGGGTTCTGAGGGGGGGATGGAGAAAGGTCTTTTTGGCATGTGACGAAACAGAATATGTTTGAGAGAGCGACCTAGAACATTGTGGAATTATGTACAAATACAGGGCATATGGCAGGAAACCATTCAGAGAATCCTAAATATGCTTTGGCTCCTTCGTGTTACACCCTGTAATTTCTTCTTGTGAAAAGTTTCAAACATGTAAATGAATTCCAGACATCCTGTGCTTATATCCGAGTTCTACGTGCTGCAGTTTCACATTAACGGGATGAAAAACGATGCCTCGTTTATCCAGCCTAACATTACGCTCTTGTCTATCCCTGCATGAGTTTTTAAAGGGCGGCACTGCAGCTGCTGCGCCGTCTCTCCCTCCCATTCCCATTCCCGATGACGGCAATGCAAGCGGCGTTCTCAGATGCCGCATTTATGATAATCAGAGTATAATTCATTTATTGGGTCTACCTTTGCCATGTGTTGACCCCACGGCCATGTTGCCAGCTCACATCTGGCTGCTTGGTGCGCCGCTCAGTCCTGGATGGGATTTGCCCCCGGTGATGGGGCATCTGGGAGGACAGATGAAGCTGAGGCTTGATGAGGGCTTTGTCTATTATGGATATGGGGCTTTATGGAGACATTGACAGCTGTGCATTGACAGTCTCCTGAGCAGGAGGCCTACTTCAGCAGTTGTGCTCTTTCTGGTGTCTAATGCAGATAAATAAACACAAAGCTCTCTATATTTTGCACAAACTGTATTGGGTACTGTGTTTTTAAGGTAAAACCTTGGTGAAGTGGGAAAGCAATATTGACTATAATAACCAGATGTGCTCCGATATCTGTTAAACGTTGGCTTGATTAATTTGTGAGAAATTACTCATTTTCAGCTCCTGGAGTCCCTTTAAATGTAACAGACTAGACTCTATCTGTGCGGTCTGACGCCTCTAGATCTCTTCCTAGCTCTTTTGGCCCAGAAGCGTTTCACAGCCATAACAACATTATCTAAAGCAGTGGTTCCCCACCTTTTTTGACTTGTGTACCCCTTTGTTATACCTTTTTAACTTGAGCATTCTTGAGACTTTTATTCTATCCAACTCAAATAAAAAACAACATAAATACGTTGCCTAAATTAAAAAGGGACAAAATAAAATGATATCATAAAGCCCTTTATAAAACTGCAGCACCTCTGAATTTTCCTTAGATCCAATTTAAACTTGAGTATATGGGAACAAAATACTGAACAACAATTATGGTCAGACTGACTCCATTAGTTTTATTTTTTTTTTATTGCACGATTTATGATTCATGTCACCTGAACTTGATGAGGAAGTTTACTTGCCATGCTGGAATGGTGTGATAAAACAGCTTATACTATGCTGTTCTCTAAGATCGCAAGCCTGTTCTTTCTGCTTGGTTTTGATGTTTGACATGACTTAGCTGATGGTGGACTCAAACATATAGCAAAACAAAAACATACTAGGCACATTTCTCACACGTCGATTGAACATGTTCTTCTTCTGCTTGGTTTTGATGTGTGACATAGCTGATGGTGGACTCAAATATATAAAGCGCCTGTCACACCATGACAATTTAGGCAGCGTACGGAAATTCTGGCAAAAATGCTGTCATACGTTGGATAAGTTATGGGTATGTTTTGTATAAGTTATGAGCACGCTGAAGCACGCTGGCACATGTCAACATACGACATACTGAAAATTTCCCGATGTATGCCAGTGTGCGCTCATATGTGGGGCATAAGTTACAGTAAGTTATCTGATCGTTGACATGTAAGTTTCTCATAAGTCGTGGCATCTAGCTCATCCAAAACCTATAATTAACTTGTGCATAACTTCTGCTTAGAACTTTTAAGAACTTCTCTCCAACGCATATCAACGTATCTGACGTGTTCCAGATGATGCGCTGAATGTGTTTCTAACTTCCAGCTACTGTATAATGGCATATTGGTGAGCCAGAAGGTGAGTGTGATGGATCACTCCCTGCATCATGAGCCAGCAAATTTCCCTAGCAGACATGACAGCTGGTGGCCCAGACTGCAAACCTTCTTTCTTTTTTTATTCTAGGTATTTATTTATTTTTTTTTTTGGCGAGGCGTGTAAGCAGCATCTAGGTTGCCACCTCGCAATCCAAAAAATGTTTTTAGTAGCAGTGCTGGCCACCTCAGGACTAGCCTGGGTCGCGATTCGAATCTTAGTCCCGCCCACTAACGCTTTGGAGGTCGGGGAAGTTGGGTCTGGCGTGTGCTCAGCAGTAGCGCCAGTATTGCTCACTTCACAATATCTGGCAGGCCAATCAAATTGTCAGGCGCGGCTTTATACGCATGATGGACAGATGATCGTCAGCAGGATCAGTAATCAGCTTCCCCGTCACCTAAGCGCTGACAAAGCAACAATGGCTGCAGCTGGAGAGTTGAGGCGTGGTAGATTCTGCTATTGGGTCTGTTCTAGAAAATATAGGCAGCAAATTAATTTTTAAAGAGGAACAGAAGAAAGCGATCAAAAGGCTCATCTTCTTATTCTAGAAGCGTGCAACTGCGCTTTGATTTTGTTGACAACAACTATGCCTCGCAGCAACATACGATCACACACTCCGTTGCCTTGCTCTTATTGGTTGTATGCCAGGTCATATCTGTGGTGAGTGCAGAGGCATTTTTTTCCTGGTTCGTCTGAAACATCGCCCCATAATCACAGCTCTATGGAGCAATATCAGACTCATATTCTGAATATAATTGGAAATAGGGACTACGCCAGGGCTACTTTCAGGACACTGGGTCTTGTGACATTTCATAGGCATTACACTGCCGTGTGTTATGCATAAGTCAGGCAGTCATTGGACATAAATTCTGGACTCGCTATGAAGAAAATAATAAAAAAAAATACATAAAAGTTCAGCTAATGCCAGCGTTTTAGGAGATTCTGGGACGTCAGGCATACTCTGGCTAAATCGCCAAGGTAGGGACAGGGGCTTTACAATAACTAACTTTTTGGTTAATAATAGCTTATTTAATTTTTCAATGAAGTCCTCACAAAGCAGAACAGATTCAACCAGTTTTATCACCTCTATTACGCTAATTTAGTGTACACACTTGTAATACTTTTCGTGGTCCACTAGAGGTAAGAGTATTCCAGGTTGGGAATCATTGCCCCAAAGGTGGTTTTCTCAAACTGAACTTAAATTCAAATATTTTTTTTCTCTAAATAATGCAGAGAAATGGCTACAGAGCTCATCGCAGTGGCTTAATCAAGCTAACAAAAAGCCCTGAATCAGGATTTACTATAAGAGCTGGACCCTGTCCTACAAGGGGTGTTCCATTCCTCACATGGGGAATATGTGTATGGCATCAGTATGAAATAGGTCTCGGTTTCTTAAGAGAACATGGCAAGCCATCTTTTCAGCCCTTCTGCATACCGCCGATAACACCAATAAACTTCCCTACCCTTTAAAAATCCCTCCACTTCATCAATTCAGAACGGAGAGAAAAATAAATTCCTCATTCCTAACAATTTGGGCATTGTTTTTTTAGTTTCATTTGAGTTTGATCACATTCTACCAGCTTAGAGGAAAAGTCCGGTCATATTCAGAATTCAAACTGTACTTTAACTATGAAACTATTACATGCTTTTCAATAAATTATAAGTGTTTTAATTAAGAGTAACTTTCATTTTGAATGTGCTTTACTGGAGGCATCCATGTTTGTCAAAGAACACTACTGCCACCTACTGGTTCACTAAGTGACGTCGGTGCGGTATGTCGGCTGTTGATCAAGTCCCAGTGCTGTATCTGGTGTTTTGTCAACAGCGCTATTATCCAAGTCATCTTGAAAACTATTCTTCTTCCAAATTTTGGCTACATATTACGAAAGGTGTTTTCTCTGGCCAGAAGTTAGATGGCAAATCCTCCCTCTTCAAGTTGACAATTGTCATGATCGGGTTTTTCAAATTTGACCCACATACAGAGAAACAGCTCAGAGAGTAACAAGGCAAAAGTTTAACAGGTTTATTAAGGAGGTACTGTCAGGGGTTTGGATCTGGAGACACAGTGAGCTGGTGACCCGGAACTGGAAGTGGTAAAGAGGAAGTTCAATGGTCAGTTCAGGTACCGTGGGAATCTTCCAAGCCCTAGATTATCAAGAATGGGACACCACGTTGATTTGGGGACCTTGGTTAGTCTTAGAATCAGTCTGTGTGGTAAATCAAAGAATAGTGCACCTGCGTTGGAGGGCGGACAGGTTTGACAAGCGTTGGACCCGGAGGAGTAATGGAGGCGGACTGTCACTCGGATTTCCGATGAGTACTTGAGCAGAAGGAACATGTGGAGGTTTTCCTGTGCCTCAGTGTACAACTCTGGCTTTTCCTTCCAGAGGAGAGAAGGTCAGGAATCCAGTAACACAGGAAAGCATCCCGTAAAGCTGGCAAACACTCTATGGCGTCAAGGTAGTGACAGTCCACTGTTCTCAAATACTCTCATCCGATAATGATCATTCTGAGTTCTCAGGTGGGTAGGGACAGCTAGGCAGGACACCTCCTGGACACACAAACAGGCCACACAAACTGGATTCCTAACAGCAATCCAATGGCAATAACCCGTTCGTCACTTAGCGACCATGACGGTTGATGCACAAAGCACTAGAGGTAAGAGTATTCCAGGTTGGGAATCATTGCCCCAAAGGTGGTTTTCTCAAACTGAACTTAAATTCAAATATTTTTTTTCTCTAAATAATGCAGAGAAATGGCTACAGAGCTCATCGCAGTGGCTTAATCAAGCTAACAAAAAGCCTATTGAATCAGGATTTACCTATGAGAGCTGGACCCCTGTCATTACAAGTGGGTGTTCCATTGCTACATGGGGAAATATGTGTGGGTGGGTAATTTGTGTATGAATCTAAGTCCCAGCTTCAGACTACAGAGAACATGCACATCTCTTTTCAGCCCCTTCTGCAGACAGGGGCGGATCTATAGGGGTGGCTACGGGAGCAATTGACTTCCCTGAAATCTGATTGGCTACCCCAACTGCCACCCCAGCAAAACGCACGGCACCGAAAAATAAATTCCTCACGTCTAAAGTCTTTGACTGCGATGTTCTTCCTGTACAGTCCATGGTTTGCAATGCAGCATGGACTATGCAGCCCCTTTCCAGTCGTGAATCTAGGGTCAAAGAAGAAGAACTAAAGCGGCTGTGGAGCCACCGAGTGCAACAAGCATACCACATTAGTTAACAAACAACATTCTTTGGGAAAAGGCTGCGCGCTCTCGAGATGGATTTTATTCTCGTTTGGACCGACTGACTTATATCGGTGAGTAGGCTGCACGACCAGGGGGTCCATTATATTCATAAAAGAAGCTCAATAACTAAGAGTTTGATAAGTTCAGTCAATGAGGATCATCCTCTGTTCACGCGCTTACGAAGCCGCATCACCAAACCAGCGATTCAGCTCGGCAAAGCAACTCATGCAAGCCTCTTCCTCAACACCGAAGTCCTCAGGCCATTTTTCTTTCGTTGTTTCTTTCTTTGTGTAATAGGTAAACAGCACATTTCTTCAGGCACGCTTGCATTATGGGCAGAGCAGATGCTGAATGCTGTGATTTCATCTGGCTTTGGTCTGCCGAAATTACGTGACTCTTGAAACGCGCACTGCGCGCTTTTCAGGAAATCCTATCTAGAACACTACTGTTTATTATGCTCTAAAAATATTCTTAATGACTTCGTTTCGAGTAAATTCTGGATGCTACCCACTCAGGACACTTGGAATACGATGTATTAGACTAGCTAAGTTATGGAGGAATACTTACCACGTTGTTTGTGGATTTTTTGACCTTTTCTGTCTCAGTGTTATTGTTCCATTATTTGAATGTCATAAGACAGCAAGAAGAAGTCCTCCCACATTAATTTCCAGATGCATTTGAGATATCAAAAAGTTGCCTCCAGAGCTTTGATAAGTACCAGCACGTTTGGAGACCGGTAGAGAATGTGAAGACTAATGGAGTTTGCGATGTACTATTACTTTAAGAGAAAAAGATCAGGCTTAGAGCCAGATCAGCAAACTCATCCTGGGACTAGTCTTTAAATATAAAATATATTCACCCCACTTGTCAATAAATTAGAAGGGTTGAACATTAAGAAGTAAGTCACATGTTGAGTTGTGCTATAATGGATATTTACATTTTTCAGAAGAACACTACAGCCACCTACTGGTTTGTGACATCACGGTGCAGGGTATCGGGCTGTTGATCAAGTCCCAAAGTACTGTATCTGGTAAGCGGTTTGTCACAACGCGCTATTGTCCAAGTCATCTTGAAAAACTATTCCTCTTCCAAATGTTGGCTACATATTACGCGTTTTTTTTCTGGCCAGAATTTCGATGGCAAATCCTCCCTCCTTAAGTTGGCAATTGTCCTGATAGGTTTAACGAATCTGACCTACATGCAGAGAAACCACTCAGAGAGCACGGTAAAAGTCTAACTGGTTTATTGAGGGAGTAAATTAGGAGTTGGATGTGGAACTTAGTGAGCTGGCGACCCGGAATGGAAGTCTGAGGAAGGCTTTGATGGCTTCAGTTCAGGACGACCGACCCAATCTTGGAAGCAGCTAGATTATCCAACTTGGTAATTCCTTGGATTTCCGATGGGTAGGGAACGGAACAGTTTGTGGATGGTGGGTGAGTGGGATCTTTGAACTCGGTTTCTGTTACCAGGAGAGTTGAAGAATCCAGATTCATTTTGTGCATAATACACTACAAATTGTCCCAAAAATTGCAAACCTCTGGCATCGAGGTAGTACAGTCCACTGCTCAAATACTGATTGCAATAATGATGCAATTAGCGGCAGGTTTATATAGGGAGGGACAGCGAAGCCAGGGCACCTCCTAAGTGGTGCACCAAACGGAGACACACAAACTAGTTGGCTTTCAATCTGTAGCCTAACAGGAAGACAGGACCACGACATCCGTCCGTCCATGTAGCGACCATGATAGTGAATAATGCACAAAGCGTGACATGAGCAGGTACCATCAGAACTTGAATTGTTGAAGACGGACAAACTTTTCTGCTTTAACATTAACGCTTTTCAGACTCAAATACAGGACTAAAATGTGCAACTTATTGCATAAGATGCATTGAAGACAAATACAAGACTTCTTTTAGGCTTTGGCTGACCGAACACATCAAGCCTGTCTGCTCTGAGATCCAAACTCGGTACGGGATGAGATCAGGGTCGGCGTGGTGGATAGAAAACTCTAAAGAGTGCCAGTGAAAAATAGATTTTTCCGCAGACCAAGCAGAGCAGCCGTTCTCCAACCTTCCCTCCTGCCCGCCATTTGTGAAGGATTTGGGGGATTTCATAATTTCCTGTTCTTTCTGAAAAGGGGGATGGCAGCACCTGGTCCGCACAGCTGTACTTCATTTAGAGAGCAATTTGAAAAGAGCGAGGGGGAGAGGAGAGGAGCGAAGCAGCCTTGTCATTAAGGGCTCCAGAATGGCCTCCGTTTGTTAGACACATGGCACAGAGTTAATGCTGCTGAATGGGGAATAGGCGCTGTTGATGCTGTCACAAATTTCTCATAAGTGCTATGACATCTGAAAAAGCCACTCCAAGAGAGCAGGGAGGTGGGATGAGGGGGGGTTAAATTTTTGCTTATCAAAGACCTTTTTTTTTGTAGGTAATTGACAGCTGCGGCTAGGATGTAAGCATGTGTTTCAGACTCTTAAGATGTATATTCTATTTGTGTACCAATTCATCTTTCATACACCTTGAAGTTTGTTGTGTACGCAGGTGATGGCAGTGCGGGAGTTTTTATCAACGAGTTGACAGTGAGAATAATAACCAGAGTGTTGGTAAACTAAGGTGATGCAAAGGTTTGTAGAATGGATGTGCAGCTGCCTTGCATCCTCCCGACTTGATCTAATTGATTTCGACGTGCACATGTGCAGGGGGGAGAAAAAAAAGTGAGGCGGGATCAAAGGCAAACGCTTTATTGCCACATCACAGGCCTCTGCTGCATTTTGAATTCTACCAATCTGTCCAAACAGTCAGATAAAATCCTGCGATGAAGAGATGCAGCTCCCCCACCCCTCCCCTTTCCTGTCCTCCATCCCTCTCTCTACCTCCACCCGCCTCCTTTGCTCTTTCTCTCTTTTAGAGTGATTTTTCAAGTGGTAATAAGTGATGCAAGAGCCACCGGGGCAGTATGAAAACATCGATCGGAGGGGGTAAAAACAGCTTCCACAACAACTTGTCAGAGACATGACAGATGTTAAAGAAATCAAACAGGAGGTGGTAAAATTCTAGTTTACTGGGTGTGGCAGGAAATGGGTCTCCTTAACTGAAAAGGTAAAGACAAGAGTCAGTTTTTAATCAGTGGGTGATTGTTAGCCTTGGTTAGAGCAGTGACTGCATCATGTGGAAATAGGTCGGGCTAAAAAGCTGGTTTGGATCTACTAAATGAGAGATGCAGCTATGCTGATCTTTGTACCAATTAGAGCAGAGTCATTCAAAATGGCCCTACTGAGTCAAAAGCCAGCGAATGGCAACTGAATGGCAGCAAAATCCCCTCCAACTTCCAGCCACTGGCCTTCTCCTGGGCATGCATATTTTTTTTTAATCTGATTCCACATTTTAACTGAATTGCAAGGTCTGACCAGGTGATAACACTTCTCTTTATATCTTAATGTCCACAAATCATCACAAAAAGAATATTTTAGATGTTAAAAAAGGAATTGTAGGGGACCAGCCAAGGACCAGCAATGGCTACTTCTGTATATAAACATGGTTTTGTGGTAATGCTATGTAATCAAAAAATCTGCTGTGCCGATACCAGAGGTATTAATTAGATTGTTACAAGAGTATCTTCCAGAAAATATGCCGACCACAGCCCTCATCTAGCAACAAGCTGAAATGACACCACTGTTGTCCACTGGCATTGAGGAATATGGAAAGTTGTTGTATCTGTTTTTCTTTGCTTTAGGCATAATGTCATCTAAGTGAAAGAAGTAATAAATATTGGTTATTTTGAATGGGGCATCTTACCTGTTTGGCAAAAGGAGGACCATTCCCAGGACAGATCTGAGATACCTCCTTCTTTAAACGTCCCCAGTTTTTACTCTCAACTTATTGCATTGATGATAGACTACAATTAGACTATAATTTGGCCTTTTTGTGGCATTATTATGGGGTTTGAGGAGCACTCGGGATGGTCTTTAGTGATCCATCAGAAGCCTATAAAGGTGACGGAGGTAAATGGAGAAAAGCTCATTTCACAAGTCATTGTAAGGAAATTTATGGGAAACAAAATAATAGTTTTAATCTTTAAAATACTTCTGTTTTATTTATATTTAGGAGGTATTGCTACTCTTACAAGTAGATGGTGTAGATTTTGGGAGCTTTAACCAAACTTCTAGTCAAATATCGGGACCCATTCTGCTGAGTAAGAACTAGAACAAATGTCATTCACAAACCGCCATTTTCAACTTTGAAACAATCTGTTCAAACTGGAGGTTTTCTTGCTCAAGCTGCTGGAGCCTCCATTCCTGCACCACCAGACTATCCAGCAGCTTCATCCACCAAGCTATGAGGAAACTGAACCCTCTCCCCTCAGTTCCATCGAAGCTGTCAAGAAGCTAAGAAAACCCTCCAGCATAGAGGGTACACTACCCGCACTATTGTCACTTTGTTTTGCCTTGATTTCCCTGTGGGATAAATGAGGAACGTAATTTCAATTCCTTTGTATGTCTGGTACATGTAAAGAAATTGACAAACTTTTTTAACAGGTGTCATGTTTTACTACATGCATATCTTGAGCTGGAGTATTGTTTTTGACCATGTCTGATGACAGTGTACTTTTCCACTTTTAGCAAACTGCTATCTTGAAAATCAAATCAATTTAGGTTTGTCTATTTCATTTGTTTCACAATATATGCCATCTAAAGGCACTTTAGACGATTCAATCAGATAGAGACAGACTGGTTAAATGTTTACTGTCTAATGGAAAACATCTTGCAGGACATGTCTCCTCCTGGATAGAACATGTGTTGACAGAATGCAAAGAAAAAAAGCCTTCTATCAGTGCAAGAAACCTCCAACAGAACTGAGCTTTAGTGTCAGTGGCTGATATTTTCCTCCATGATGTCATCCAAGTTAAACAGAACTTAGGACCACCTTAAAGCCGCTCCAACAAGAAAAAACGGAGAGGAAAACAGCAGAGTAAGGGGAGTTAGAGCAAATACTGCAAAATTGTAGAGTTAGAGACAGAATTTCAGCAAAAGCCTATTGAAATCTGGTCCCTATGTCCTCCAGCAGCAGCAGCTACATAGAATTGTCGAAAGTAGAAAGCAAGGACTCATCCCTTTGTGGAGCAGTGGGCTTCCATTGTGCAGTGCCCTGGGAGCAGTGTCGGGGTTATGAGTCTTGCTCATGGACCCAGAGTAGCGGTGCGTGGGAGTTAGGCTTGAATTCACAACCTCATGGATCCAAGCGCAATGCCCTAACCATTGGACCACCACTCCTCATTAGACTGTGATTGTATGTTCACATTACTCTGATACATCTGAACCAGAACTGGCTCAGCAGAATAAATCAAATGGCATTTTTTTTTTTGTCAGTCAGAAGTTTTTTAAGTGTCACAAAGTTAAACGAACTTTATTCAATTGATGTTTATTGTCTTTGGTGACAAATAGTCTGTAAAAGTTCTTAAATTGGGTCACTGTAAGGTAAAAACATAAAGAGCTCTTTCATTTAAGCTGAATGCTTTTGTTTATATGTGTGCATCAAAGCTGTAGTTGTCAGTATAGAGTCTCCCTGAATGCTCTGAGCCCTCAGTGCAGTTATTATGGGACGTTAGTGCGTGGATCTGAAAGCGTGTCTGTGGGCAGACTGTAATATCAGCACCCCAGTTGGACTAAGCATGGAGAGCTAAAAAGGAGAGCTGCATAGAAAGAACAAGGACACACACACACACATACAGAAACACACCCCCATTTGCCAGGTGTGTGAGGCGATTGTGTGATATGGAGCCAGGCTTCTGCAAAACCGACCAGACTTAGAGAGCTGAGCTTCACAAATGAGTCAGAAAACGTACCATAACGAAAAGCCTCACAATCCGCTGCTACACATGCAAACTGCATAATGCATGCTACCTCCTCTCTGGTATCTGCTGATGCAAAAATCATTGATTGATGCCTCCTCTTAAGAACTGGATCTTGTAGGCTTCGTTTACAGAAATGCCAACAACTTGATGAGATCTGTATGAAAACTTGTGAGTGGGTTGTGCTATTTGTCAAGTGTTCCTTTGGCAGGGCAGTGGTGGTAGCGATGGCTGTGGGTGTTGGAGGGGTTCGGGAGGGAGGGGGGTACAGGGGGGGGAGTTTGGCTGCTCTCCTCCCTCCTGTCAGCCCCCTCTCTCGGCCAGGCAGACAGGCTGTGTTGGGCGGCCCAGCTCCTCGGTAGCAGATGCGAGCCCTCATGTCAGAGGCAGGCAGTGGCCCGACGGAGAGCCGCTCGTGCTCATACCTCATTGAGCCATCTCCCCTAGCAGATGGCGCGCTGCTGCGGGCGCTCCTCTCCCCGATAATTACCAGGCCTCGCCACAGATGGAAATGTCAGTCAGCCTCACAGGTCCTGGTTCCTGCCACTGCCTCCGTCCACGGCCCCTCTACCTAGGCCGGGCGCTGCCAACACTCACCATGTGTTCTGTGACTGCTGACTAGGCAGGCAACAAAAGAGAAATCCATCTGCATGAATATTCATGCAGGGATGTTAGGTGGCTATCCGTACACCAGACTGGGCACCAGCAAATAGTTGGCCAGGTGCGGGTTGTGACACAGATTTCCAACCTTTTTTTTTTGTCTTCCACTTCTTCACTCTGCTTTTGCTGAAGTTTTCTAACTCCACACCGACGTTTGCCTTGATCATTCCTCTGCACACTTCAGAAGGTAGAATTCTACCTACTGCTTTGTACAGTTGTGAAATGACATATTTAGGAGATTAGGATAACTGTGTTTGCAAAATGGATTAATTCTAGCAGATGCCAGGACTAACCCCCACTTATCTGTGATAAGGTGACCAGATGTCTCAGCTTGGCAAAGGAAACACTCTCTGAGTTTTATTACTCGGCGCCAAAGCATCCCTCGAGAAATTTCTCTGCGCACGCACAGATAATCTACCTTCGCAGAGAACAAGGCGTCAGGGTTTTTCCTCATTGTGTGTTTGTCCGTGTAAGAACTTACGCATACGTGTTGCCTGGTCGTAGAAAGCTCAAGGAGATTAAACTAAAGTAAATACCTGTGTGCCTGAGTGCCTGTGGGCAAAGGGAAATAACTAAATAAGTAGAGGATTATTGGAAATATCATTTTAGCATATTTATCTTGCTGTGATACCTCCCCGTAGAAAACAGCCTGGAAATGATTCTCTCATCAACAAAGAGCTTTGCTCCGTCTTCAAAGGGATCGCTTCCTCGTGTGATAAAGCAATGTGTATAAGAATTTTTTTCACATTTTGTCACATTATAGCAACAAACATGTACATTTTGTTTGAAAATAATGTCAACAATAAGTAGTTTTATTTGTAAAATTGCACCATTACACATAAGGAAAAATAAATTTTTTCTGGACTTTGACTAGGCCTTTCTAACAAATCAATTATTCTCTAACACTGTAGGGTTATGATCATTATCCTATGATCAATATAGACCCTACCCCAGTCTTTTAATAGTCTTTTAATAGATCCTCTTCCAGCATCTATGTAGCTTTGTATTTTTTTTAGCTTTTTGCTGCGTCGATGTTATGTTTAGAAAGAGGCCTGTAGTTAAAGGTGATAGCTAAAAGTATTTTACTCCAACCAGTCAGTAAATGGCGCACTTGAGCTTACCTGCTCTCTATCTGTTTTATTAACCAGCCTCTTGCCAGGTACACTAAGGCTAATGTTAATGCTAAAATGAACTAGGGTGCGCTAACAAGCAAATCTACAACATATATGCATATATATATATACATATATATATATATATATATATATATTTATATATATATATTTCATGGCATATATATATAAATTCTTGACTCACCCACCACATGGCAAAGCCCTCTCCCCTTGTTCTTCATCACTTCTTCGCAAGAATTTCTGCATGGAATAGCCTTCATTTCTAATCACTCAGAGAATAGACTGCTCTGAAGTTTTAGATGAAAGTTCTCTTTTTCGTGGCCATTTTGAACGCTTTTAATTGACCCCACAAATGTGATGCTCAAGATAGCTCAATCTGCTCAAAGGGAAGTTTCAGTGTTTGTCACAGGCCTGCCTGCTGGATGGATCAGACAGCTGCAGCTGATCCAGAACGCTACTGCCCGCGGTTCCCTTCACTAAGACTAAGAAAAGTAGAGCACATCAGCCCTAAGTTCTCAAAGTCCTTCCATTTAGCTCCCTGTATCTCAGAGAGTTAGACTTTTAAAATCCTTCTTGTTAGTCTATAAATCTCTGAATGGCTTAGCACCTAAATACGATCACAGACTTGGTGCTGAGCCAGTGGTATGGGTCCCTTCCAGAACCACTGAAGGTCTTCTGGCTCCTGGAGCTCTGCTCTGTAGACCTAGTAGCCCAGAACTAAAACATGGGAGGGGAAGCAGCGAATTTAGTTCCTATGCTCCACTTATCTGAACAAACTGCCCCAGAAAACTGTAAAAGCGCGGAAAGCCTGAGTTCCTTTAAATCAAGACTAAAACAAGTTTGTTTTAGGATTTGCCTTCCACTGTTCTAGTTAAACAAGTTTCAACTCCAACGTTCATATTTTCTTAATCCAACTGCTTTTAATATTCTTTTTTTGTTTCTGCATTTTTATTTTATTTTATCTATTTACTTCTATTTATTTCATTTTTTTCCTATACTTGCTTTGATCTCTGTTTTATCTTCCTGTATTTTCCTATCATGTAAAGCACTTTTGCATTTGTTCTTTGTGGTACTGAATTGTGCTATACTTAAATAAATTTGCCTTGCCTTGCCTTCTGTAACGAGTTAAACTGTTTTCAGATGTGTGAACATGATTGCACAAGAGTTTTCTAATAATCAATTAGCCTCGGTTTCAATGAGCAAACACATTGTAACCATTAGAACACTGGAGTGATAGTTGCTGAAATGGCCTCTATACAACACGTATTTAGATATTGGGCAATTAAAAACCAGATATTTT
This sequence comes from Cyprinodon brontotheroides, assembly GCA_018398635.1. Lineage (NCBI taxonomy): Eukaryota > Metazoa > Chordata > Actinopteri > Cyprinodontiformes > Cyprinodontidae > Cyprinodon > Cyprinodon brontotheroides. The sequence goes on from JAGKQL010000009.1 coordinate 36,688,668, forward strand.
GCAGCGCTAGAAAAGTCATTTACCACATTAGCAATGTATAGAGTGTATTTCTTTAAGGAAGTTAGGACTAGTTTAAAGTTATCTTCATTGAAAAGTACAGTGCTTTTCCTTCAAAAATAAGGAAATTTCAATGTGACCCCAAACTTTTGAACGGTAGTGTATGTGCATGTATATATATGCATGTGTGTATATATATATTTTAATATGCATGTCTTCTCATCCATTGAAATGTAAGTAATTTTTGATCAAACTAGGATGCACTGACAAACTGCAACACTGTTTGCAGGTCAAATGAGCACACGAAAGTGAAAAAAAAACTGTCTGGCAGTGGTTAACTGAACTGGAGAAATGAGTCATTGGAAGATGCCTTTCAGTCAATGCGGGCAGTGACATCTTGCTATTTGCAAAGCACCACTGCTGACAGTTTGAAGTCCCCGCCACAGAGCCCACTTTGCAGGTGGTGAGGAGGCCTTGCTGTTGCAAAGGTTTGCACAGAACCTCACACAGGGACCAAGAACCTTATGCTGAGCCTTTAAAAGAGTCTCAACTCTGTTATCAGGAAAATGCTAAATATATTCAAAATGTTTCAAATAATGACATAATACAACTGCTTAGAATATATATTAGGTTTTAGGTCAACGACCCAATGCAGAATCACGTTAACTTCTCTGTTAATTGGCTTGATCAATTTAGAGGGAAATTTAGCAAATTTGTTCCAGAAATTAAGACATTAGGAGAGAACGTTAGGCAATTAGCCCCACTTTTCCCCCATCTCAAACTTTAATTCACTTCAGAACATTTCATATTTATTGTCTTAACCATTTCATAAGAGTAGTTTTAGTCAATAAGCTTTTTAATTCAGATTTTTTTAATGGGCTAAAGGTATTGCTTTATGACAAAGCTTATTTTTTGTGTGGGTCAAGTTATCGTGAGCTATCTCCTTGGTTATGCTGCTATAGGCTTAGGCTACTGGAGGACATAAGGACCACTTTTAAATGTTCTGCTTCTTTCTTCTACTTCTCTCCATAACGCATTATCTGTAGTTATTACTGTCATTAACATCACACTCTCTCTATAGAAAATACCAAAAAAAATTTTTTTTTTGACCATTTACTCACAGGAGATTTCTGTTTACATCTTGTTAAAAGTGATTTTGTATGTTTTTCAGTGTCACTGCATGCAAACTCAGCATAAGGGAGTCAAAAACTCAATGCATTTGGATAGGTTTTGAAAAATAGAACATTTTTTAACAGTTCCCATCATAAACTGCTGCTTGGCTGCATTATATCATCACTGGGATCAAACCGGAATGTCGAGGATGTAGTTGACCTTAAAATCCGAGATGTAAGAGGCCTGTTCTGAAGTGGTGCAACATGATAATTATAGTACCTTGGATTTTACCATTCCTGTCACATGGTTCTGTTATATGGTACCTGGCTAATTTTTTATTTTATTTAGAATAATATTGATTATGAAAAAGTTCAGAAATAACACAAATTTGAATCTTAGATTATTTTTGAAAAGTTTTTACCCCCTAATTAACGTTTAGATCTGTTAGTTTCATTCGACTGGTATCAATGATAAACAAACAACCTTTCATGGTGACCTAATCCTGTTAGATATCATTTAATTGGGTCATATAGCCATATTTTATTACTTCTTGAGTAGATTATAGAAAATGACTTAAAACCATCAGCTGTAAAAAGCTGTCAGGAACTCTCTCTTGTGGCAGATGGCTCCTTCCTAAAAGAGTGGGGTACAAAAAAAATAAACAATTACGGAGAATAAGGAGAAAAGGAACTCTGAGGAGCAAATTGCAAGATAAACTATCATAACATTCCCAGTGACAACCTTTGGTTTGGATATTAATCTCATGAGAAGGAAAATAGTCTCAATTGTTTTTCTCAATCTGGATGTAGATTCATGTTAACCCGTCATCTGAGCGAGCTCCTTATAATCAGACTGAAGGATGAAAGTTCAAAACATGTGATGCAACAGAAGTGAAACTCATTTAGCAGGAAAGAAGCATCCAAAAACCCAAACAGTGGAGATCTGAGATTTGACATAAAGCATGTTAGCTGATAACTCAAGGAAGAAAAATAGCTTAAATAGGAGATGTGAGAACATTATCTCTCTCTCTGTTCTTTGGTAAATCTAGAATTAATTGTCATTTAAAGGGCCTTTATTTTTCTACAAGGAAGACGGTGCTTAATATAACCTCTGATCATAATAAAAAGTGGTCAGATGAGCCTCAAGATATCACACCTTTGTGCTGCACAGATGCAGTTGAGCAGAATGGCATCAGTCTGCCTCCCCTTTTCTTTCTTCTTTTTGTCTTGGTCGGACAAAGCTGGCCCCTCATTTCCATTATGCCCATTATGCAAATCAAGACGGTTCACATATTGGTTCAGATGAGTAAAGCAAGTGCAGAGGCCAGGTCTCCTTTAGGACCAAGTGGAAATTTGCACTTAAAAGCCATTTTGTGTGTTAAAACAATGGCCCAGGTGCTGTACCCTTGACCAAGGGCTTTATCGTCTCCTGTGAGGCAGAAAGTTGGTGTCGCACCTGTTTGGGCCCCTTTCTGCCGCTCCGGGTCCCAGCTCATTCAGTCTGGCTGACAATCTAATACAGATGATGCTGTCAAAACGAATTAAAGGTTTCACTGCTTTCTAACCTTGTATCTAACGAGTGATTTCTTTATATGATAAGAGGATTTGCAAAAGGTACAAAACATATAATTTATTTATTTTTTTACATTTCTTATGCTTTCATTAATTTTAACATCTATTTTTACTGTATCTAAAACATTTACTTATAAAGATACACCAAATACTACTTACTACCAGGATGATTCCCCGCCAATTAGAATCATGCTAATAAGCAAAAACAAGACTTTTTATGCATTTTACAACTACAAACTAGCCACTGTCCAATTATAGCTTTAAAGAGACAATTCAATCAGATCATCCAGTCAGACTGGTTTCAAAGTTTCTATTTAAGGCAAGCCAGCTGATTGCATCCATGCATTGACTTTGCAGGACAGATTCCTACTGAATGAGCATGTGGCAACAGTAGAGATTTGCTTGCTTTGCATCATTGACTGCAGCAATCCCTCATACCGGGCATGCATGCAGCAAAAGTGGAGCTGGAAAATACCCATTTAACAGGAAGAAACCTCCAGCAGCACCAGCTTCTAACCCTTCTGCTGAGGCTGACTGAGGGTTGAGATAAGCAGCTAACTATCGTCACAAAGAATCACTGTTCTATGTTAGAAAAGATACCAGTAAAGTAGCATCATAGATTGTTCTGTCTAGGAAAGAAGCAGTTAAGTAGATGAGCTCTTATTCAGTTTTCATGATACGTTAAAAGATGAGCCCTTTGCTGTGTCCAGGAGAAACAGGACTAAACAATCAAAAACAGACCTAACTCTATCATCTGTGATTGAAGTTGTTGATGGCAAAAGCGCACCTCACATTCCCCTCCAGGATGGAGTCTCAGTCAGGAAAACGCCAGATGAAGCTACTATGATGAGAAAAGGACAGAGAACATAAAGTTGTTGGTTAAACTACAAAAACAGTAGAATTGGAGAATAGAAATGGAATGATGAAAAAGGGGTCCCCTATGTCCTCCAGCAGTCTAAGCCTATAGCAGCATAACTATAGAGATAACTCAGGAAATCTGAGCCACACTTACCATAAGCTTTATCCAAAAGGAACATTTTAAGCCTAGTCTTAAAAGTGGACAGAGTGTCTGCCTCCTGATTAAAACATAATCTCTATGGCAACAATACATCATCGATTGCTGCAAAGTCAAAGACTCAAGGTAAATGCCAAACCTCATCAACTGGTAAATAGCGTTACATGAAAGCTGGTATGAATAAAATTACCTACCTGCATGCTCTTTTTCTTTTTGATAATTAAGCTTTTTTTTTCATTTTTACATCTGTTAGGATTACCAGTTTTCTTACTTCTGTTCTACTTTACTCACTTTACTTTAGTGATTTGTATACCGGTAATTACATTTATTTTTTTATTGGAGCCACACATTTCAGGTTGTATTCCACAAGCTTCTTAACAGTATTTTGCTGGAAATATGGCTCATTACTCCTGACAGAACTGGTATTAGTTGATAATTTTTGTCAGCTGTGCCCACATATCTTCTATGGGATGCGACTTTTCTGAAATATGCTTCAAAACATTGACCTTCTGCCCTAAAGCCTTGTTGTCAGTGACAGAGCCAAACAATGTTCATAGGGGGGAGTAAGGCAGGGGCCAATGTAAAATAAGGGGGTGGCCAAAAGCAGATAGATGCCAGAACCATTTAAGGATTTCTCTACATTGCACAGAAAGAAAATAAATTTTCACAAAATCGCTGAGGTTCAAACAAAATTTTTCCAAAGCCCTTGCTAAAGGTAGAGTTAAAGATCTCTCGGCTTCAAGTTCCACGGGGATAATCTTTTCTATTGGTTTTCCCAGATGCCAACCTTTGTGACATGCTCACAGTATACTTTAAGACTTGCTAATAGACCAACATCAAATGGTCTTAAGGGTTTATGAAAGGAGAGGAAGGCTTCAGAAGAAAGAACTAAGGTTCCCCGTCCACACGAAGTCAAAACGCGAACACAAACGCTGATATTTTCCAAAACGTTTGAAAGTAAAGATCGAGACGTAAATATAAATGTGAGCCAGCCCCACACTTAATGTATGAAAATCCGCTGCAAAATGTATGCCAGGCCTGTAAGTGGCGCTGTGGTGCTAAAAAGCAAAATAAACCGACAAAATAAATGTTGGGCATGTGCACTCAATATTTATATTACATGGTTACACCGCGGGTCCATTTTCTCTTGGTTAAGTGAAATTCAGGTGCTGAACGTTAGGGTCGTGCGATATTGCTCTGTTCTTCCTGGAGATATTCTGCAGAAGAAGAAGATTCTGTTGTAAGCTCCGACTTAAGCAGGGTGAGTAGCATTAGCAAAGGCGCCATTGTTGTTGATACTGGTCGCGGCATGCGCGTGCGGTGTAGAGGCGGCGCTATGACGCATGCGCAGTAAAAAAAATATGCGGTTAGAAGCGTAAAGATGAAACGCGAAAACGGCGCTTCAGCACCTTCCCACTCTGAAGCGCTGAATAAAAAAATGATCGATTTACTAAGACTCATAACGCCGCCTTCAGTGTGGGATGAGAGGCTGGTTTGGTGAAAAGTATTAGCGTTTAAGCCAGGTTCGTTTTCGGTGTGGACGGGGCCTAAAGACCAGAGTGTTTGGGAGATTATTTAATGCAGTGGTGGAACAGCAGGTAGGATGGTCTTAGGAATGTGCAGTTATTCACAAAGAGGCATTTCTTACCGTACGTTTCCGAGGAAAATCATCCAGTATACCTTAAATCAATTGTGAGTTTGGATAAAATTCATATATATTAGGAGCTAAACTGAAATTAGTTTGTGTTTTCCAACTGGGAGTATAACTGCTGCCACCCTCTGGTTTAGAGGAGAACTGCTTGTTCAAAAGGTAATGAACAAAAAAAATCCCCTGGTTGGATTGACCACAGGTGGTATAAGTAGGATCATTACATTTAGAAGACCTAATTTTACCCAAGTTTTCATTCTACTGTTTTAATATATGTTTACTGTTTAACATTAACACCTACTTCACACTTTAATAAATGCATTCTAAGTAATTTTTTATTTATCTTACCTTTACTTTGTAACAGTTTAGATAAAGACAAAATGTATGTTCTCAGATTTGATGCTTTTTCCCATTTTCTTTACATTTTTTTCAAATATTGTGTCATATAAAAAAAATATATTGGCTGAATTAAAACGATTGTTTAAGCAAGATCTGAAAAGAAGAATAAATTTGGGCTTAATGGCAGTTATTGTAATTGTTGTTGTTGTTTATTAACACACCACCAGGCACTGTCATGGTTTCAGTCAATAAAATTAACAATGCTCCTAAATGTTAAATGCCAAAGTAAGACGTTTAAAAAGAAGATGTTTGAGTCTGGTAAAGGATTATAGAATGCCTAAAACGTTTTCAGACCGGCATGATGCTGCCACCACCATGCTTGGTAGGAGTGTTATGACTTGGATGATGTTCCCTGTTTTGTTATACTAAAGATAATCACCACCTAATGTTGTGATTCACACCTGGTTTGTGTTGAATTGAGCTAAAAAAGGAAAAATAACCCAGATTTCAATTTCTGCCATGAACTCACCTGTTTTCCATCTAGACCTCACTTCTCCCTTGCATTTCCGTTGTTTCTTGCTTGTTCTTTACTTTTTCCTACATTGTTTTCCTCCTGCTTCTCCAGACCCTCCTCTTTTATTAACCCCTCACTGTGCTGCATTTTCATAAAATGCAATGAATTACACTTTGCGTATTTATAAAGAGACAATCTGACTGACTGGAGGTCACTAAACCCTCATTACTGAAAACAGGTTAAAAAAAGGGGAAGAATGAAGATTTTAGAGTCTGTTAGTTCAACTTGATCACATTAAGTAATTTCCAAATGGAATAAAATGATTTGGGTTTAAATGAAAAAAAAAACAATCTTATTTATAGCACATGATCATTAAGTCCATTGAAAATCATCTTAATTACCTCCTCAAATTAAGGGCAAAGATAATTATTTAGTTTAGTTTTTGCAATGTATCTGGTCTTAACTCTATAAACAAGTTAACTATTGCAGTACGAGAGGTAGACCATAAAATATCATCACTAGTTTATCGATCAATATTGATATTAATATTGATTTCCTCTCCACGGTCGCTACAAGCATGCTTATTGTGAGGGATTGCCTTCCAGTCAATGAGTCGATGCAATCAACTGGTTTTTCCTTAGATGGAAAACTTTGAATCAATCTGACTGGATGATGAACTGGAAAGTGCCTTGAGGTGACGTGTGTTGTGAACTGGCGCTATAGAAATAAACTGACTTGAATTGAATATGAAATATAACGAGGCACCTAAGGTTTTCCTCCATACCTTAGATTGTCTTAGATTGATTTAAACTCAGAAACCCTTATTTAAAGCACAGTCCTTGATGTCAAATATTAAATGTTGCTTTTGTGCTTTGTTTTTTTGAAGAGAAATGGAGGAAATATAAACAAAAAAGGTTTTTTGGTTTCCAATTGTGGAAATATTGTAATTCCTGAAGGAACCAAAGGAGGAGCAGTAGTCCCTTTAGGGTAGCAACACAATTAAAACTGTTTACAAGTGTGATAAACAAAACTATAAAAAAAAAAAAAAAAAGTCTTTTTATAAGAAAATAAGTTTTCCTACTACATAATGCAATTCCCTTTTCAGTGATGAAAGTCCTTTTATCAGCAATCATCATTCAATGTAATTAACAGTCATCACAGATAAGGAATAAAAGTCTCTACAGGCTGAGAAGTAAAATCTGCTTTCTGGTGTTCGGCATACTTGCATTGTAGTCACATTTCGTTTTATTTCCATGCATCCATTTCTGCAGCGTGAGTCACATGATCAGCAAACACCTTTCTGAACTCCTGAGGAGAAAGCAAATGAAAGGAACATTTTGCAAAAGAAAGAGTGAGCAAAACAGGACTAGAGACGCAGAGCAGCTGTATGTGTGTGTGTGTTTGAGCAAGTGAGGGAAAGTAAGAGTTGGGTGACCTTGTTACCAGTTGGGTTGAGTTGGACAGGCTGGTAGGAGGTTGCTGTCTACGGGGAGGGACAGACAGATGCTCGCTCTTCTCCCTGGGCAAAACATCTCGCCTGGTGCAGGCAGCACACAATCTGGCCCGGGCAGCTGTAACCCTAATGATCACTGGTGGCGCTGCACCTAACCGGCCGACCGGCTCAACGCTCATTCAGCCCTCCCTTTTTTCTTCCCCTCCATCTCCTCTATGACCTCGAGTGCCTTCAAACTCTGAGTGCAAAACAGTTGTGCTTGCAAAACACTGATTAAAGAAAAAGGAGGGGTGGGGCATGATCAGAAGCTGTACCTTAAAGCGTGTTAGTTAGTGAAGGGATGGAAAAGGCAGAGATTTTAAAGAGAAAACAGGTGGAAGAAGCTAAGAGCTGATAATAAAAGCATCCAAAATAGGAACATAGAGCGAACGACTTGATTAGAGAGAAGAGCAAGTAAAGCTAGAAAGAAACTAGACCAGATTCTTTATGGAGTATAATTTGTTCCATCATTATTGCAAGCAAAGAAAATGTTTTATAAACAGAAATAAAGATAAAAAAAGAATCTATCCAGAATTAAAAGCAAAAAAATGTCTTAATCAAAAATGGTCAAGATGAGGCTTTTATTTGGGGCTTAATTTGAAGAGGATATGATCTGCGAAACATAACTGGAAAGAAATGCAATTTGTAAAATTCAATCTGAAAAAGAGAAATTTAAAACTACACAATTTATAAAACATTTTTTTATGAAGTTTGAAGAAAAATTAAATGATAAAACACATCAAAGTTTCTCAAAGTGGCATTTCTTTACTGCATTCCTTTACAAATTCCACCTCATAATCCTCAATCAACAACCTCTTGCAGCCCTGTATATTTAATGAGAAATGTTTCTGTTGAAACTGTAGGAAAGTTCATAACATAACAGTTAAACCGCCTCAGCAAAGGCAACGATGCTTTATGCTCTTAGCATTTCCTAGGACCTCAGATCACCACAAGCATTTCCTCAACATGCAAACCAAAACACATTTATCTTTGGTTTCGGATTTTAAATGGTCCTATCCTCTACAACCAAGGACATTGGTTTGTTTCATATAATTGACCAACACACAGTGGTGTATAATCATGAAGGTTTAGAAAAAAACAGGTGAATGAGTTTTGAAACATCATAGAACAGAGATTTTTGTTTATTTGTTGCTGAAGATGGGGTTGGTGAGATCTTCACTTAGGGCCCCGTCCCACACAAAGTCAAAACTTAACACCACAAACGCGTAATATTTTCCAGAACGTTTGTCGTAAAGACGGAGACGTGAACGTAAAATAAATGTGATCGGTCCACACGAATGCATGAAAACGCTGCAAAATATATGCCAGGCCTGTAAGTGGCGCTGTGGTGCCAAAGCAAAAATAGGCAAAAAACAGGCAACGAAATAATTTGGGCATGCGCAGTAATATTTATACAACAACCAAAACCATCAGTCAAATTCAGGGTGCTGAACTTATGTGGTCGATATTGCTCTGTTGTTCTTCCTGGAGATATTCCAGAAGAAGAAGATTCTGTTGTAAGCAGCGACAGCAGGGTGAGTAGCATGAGTTCGAACCATTCAACACCGCCAGTACGGCGCCATTGTTGTTGTGGGATACTGTGTGAAAACATCGCGTTGTTTAGAGGCGCTATGGCATGATCGCGACAAGAAGAAAAATGGGTTAGAGCTTAAAGATGGAAACGAAAACAGCGGCGTTTCAAAATCTTCCCACCTGAAGGCTGAATAAAAAAAAAAAGATTGTTTACAGACGCCCGAAACGGCTTCGTATGGATGAAGGCTGGTTTGGTGAAAATATTATTGCATTTAAAGGGTTAAAGCATACAGTCTGACAGTAGCAACCTGGGTGTGACCTTTAAGGTCAAACAGACACTGGTGTCAAAAATTCACACATTTGTTACTTAAGTAAGAAGTATAGATACTGCGGTTTTAAAACACTCTGGTAGAAGCTGAAGTATAAAGAAAGCGATCATTGCTTAAATAACAGTAAAAGGTATTATGAGCTCCAAAACTACTTGAAGTGATATAAAAAGTATAAAGTAACCTTTAAAAAGCAGCAGCCAGATGCCGACTAGATAAATTGAAAGCTCAATTTTTTGACTATTTCTAAAAATTCTCTGAGATAGGGGCCAAGGATGAGGGGAGGTCTTGTTGGTCTCCGTCTCCCGACACGCTTCCTCAGCCTGTAGGTCCCAACTTTCAGGATATATTTCAACATCTTTTTCTGAATCCATCATTGTAGCATGGCATGGACAATTCAAGAAGAAATTCTACTGTTTACCTGTGCAAAGAAAGAAACACGAAAAGAAAAATGTCTGGAGGACTTCAGTGTTGAGGAGAAGAGCATGAGTTCTTTTAGCCGGAACCTTTTCATGAGTTTGGTTGCAGATGCGAAGGTTAGCCTTATGACGCTCATCCAATTACAGCTTTCAGGAATCCCCTATACACTACTGTTTATGCTCTGGAAACATCTCAATGACTTCTGCATTGGAGTGGATACATGGGCCGAGCAGTATGGAGGAATATTGACACGTTATTGTGGATCCTTTTATGGACCTTTAAGCCTCCGAGCAACCCAGTAGACCTCCATTATTTGAATGTCAGCAGAAGCAGAAAGCCTCCCAGATCTCCAGATGCATTTGAGATAAAAATGTACTCCAGAGTGTTGTTCAGCAAGTAAAAGTAGAAAATGAAGGCTAATCATGTTTTGAAGTGTACTATTCCTTTAAAAGTAACGAAGTATTTGTACTTTGTTACTTGACACCTCTGCAAACAGCAGCAGTGCATAACAGTAAATCTAGAACTAAAGTATAGATCTCCCCTCAATAGTATTGATCCAAATCTGTTGGTATCTATATAATCAATATTTTGGATTGATCCTCCCACCATCAGTTACAACCATCATGTTTACTTTGGAATGGTCAATGGGGTTAGGGTAGTAGCGGCAGAAGAACAGGAAAGTCAGCGCCACCCCCACAACATCCCATTTGGATCTGAAAGATTATGAGTTGAGGTTAATTTGCTAAGTAGTTTAAAACACCCACCGATCGAATAGTGAAAACCTTTCATACTTTAGGGGTTTGGCTTAGATATGTATTTCAACCTGCATAGAGATGGTAGACATGAAGATACCAGAACTTATTTTCAGTGTACTACAGTATACATCTTTTTGGGAATTATGAGTAGCATCGCTGTTAGCATGAACTTGATTTTTGTGACAGGAAGTTGACACTTTCAACTTCCTCTCTAGTTTTCAATTCGGTTTCAATTCAGTTTATTTCAATAGCACCAATTCACAACACATGTCATCCTCAAGGCACTTTTACAGTTCACCAGATCATCGTAAAGTCAGATTGATTTAAAGTTCAGGAAACACACAGCCAGGCAGACGAGCTCTGAGCCAGCTCCCATATCAGAGGATGAAGAGAGCACATCCAGTTAGTCACAGTCAGAGAAACAGGACTACACTGAAAAATAGGCCAATCTCCAACATCTATATAAACAAAGGTGTTGATGGCAGCAAGCACAGCTGATATTTCTCTCCAGGATGGAGTCACAGCCAAACAGGAACAGACCAGATGAAGCTACTATGAGAGAAAAAGCAGAGAGAGAGCGTTAGAAGATTGAACTAATAGATTCTGCAGAGTGGGAGAATAGAGATAGAATGATGAAAAAAGGGGTCCCTGTGCATCCGTCTGTATAGTTCTCCCTACAGGTGGATGCCCCACGCGTCTCCTTCAGGCCTGGCTTAGAATTTACCAGACCTCCGGGCACTACTGACCAAATCCAACCAAAGGTCAGACTCAAGTGAGGTCCTGGCTCCTCCTTACCGGGCGACATCATTGGCCTAATTTTTGTGGTTTTCAACCACTCTTTGTCAGGCCCATCCGCTGAAGCCTGTTTGCCCTAAGGTGGGCCTACGGATGGTGTTACTGAAAGTCTTCTATTATGTGATGACCAAAAGAACAAGATCCTGGACACGATAAAATGGGCATCGTCTGCAGGGGCAGGTCGGCAGGATCATCCCACCAGGAGGATGACCAGAGGAGATCCTGGGCCATGCTACGGACATGCTAAACAATTAAATTCAATTCAGTTTATTTCTATAGCGCCAATTCACAACACATTTCATCTCAAGGCACTTTACAGTTCACCAGATCATCCAGTCAGATTGATTCAAGTTTTCTATCAAGGAAAACCAGTTGATTGCACATCGACAATTGACTCTTCAGCAATCCCTCACACTAAGCATGCTTGTAGCGACAGTGGAGAGGAAAAACTCCGCTAACAGGAAGAAACCTTCAGCGGAACCAGGTTCTGCAGAGTGTGGCGACCATCTGCTGAGGCCCGCCTGGGGTTCAAGGAGCCAGAAACGAGATACAAAAGGCACCTGTAAAAGGCCCCATCTAGAGGAAACACAGCCAGGCAGGCGGCACGAGCCAGCTCCCATGTCACAGGATGAAGAGAGCACATCCAGTTAGTCAGTCAGAGAAACAGGTGTACACTGAAAAATAGGAAGATCTTCAACATCTATAAATAAAGGTGTTGATGGTTGCAACAGAAGATGACAAAGAGGGTTGATAATCCCCCACCTTAATTATCATTTCATATAATACTATACATTACGATCAATGTTGGTGGTGAGTTGCAGCTGCATAAAATACATTCAAGTTTGAGGTTTTAGTGATAATGATTTTAAAAGTAACGCAATTTTTTACTTTACGTTTTCTTTTTAGTAGAAAAGGACTTTATGCTAGGTCTTGTGAACTGTGTTATTTGTATGTCGAGGCATCTCTCTTTGGTAATTTTACTAATTTAGGAGGAATTAGGATTTTACCAAACATGTTTTTATTCACTGTGTGGTTTAGAGGATGTAAGACTCCTAATCCACATTAATCAAAGCTGAGCTGTTCTCTCCTGCACGCACACAGAGCTTGCCAAAGGTCACCCACAACAACCTCCTGTGGTAAACATTTTAATCCCAAATAATGGCTAATTCACCCCATCACTCTGTCCTCTCCTTTTTGAGAAAACAACCAATCCAGATTTGGGCTGCTGATGGAAGGTTCATTTGCTCTGTGAGCCTGAAACATGATGAAAAGAGACCAAGCAACACTGTTCTGCAGATCAGGCGTGCGCTTTCAAAAGGGGGTGCTAGTTAGCTTTGTTTGGCTCTGGTGCCTGTGGTACACTGAAAGGAGTGGGATGCAATGAAGAGAAAAGTTAGAGAACACATTTCATCATCAGCTGAAATGTTTTTATTGTTTTATTATAATGATTCTGTTATTTATGGCTAGATCATATCTTTAAAGCCTTGTTATAAATTTTGTTTCCTCTTGCTTGAAAAAGTCAATTATCTTCACCTGGTGTATGTTCAGGTTTGGTTTGATTGGTCCAAAGGAAGACTAAAGCTGCGTTAGTGCTTTGAAACAGAGGCAGAAAGAGCAAAAGAGCTTGATGCCAGAGATAGCATCTGTGTGTGAGGGAGGAAACATAGTGAGAGCTGGGAAGTGCAAAAAAAAAAAAAAAAAAAAAAAAAAAGGGGGGATCGTGCTGGTGAGTGTGTTTGGAGATCGGCGCGGGCCAAGAATGTGTCCGTGACTGCTGCTCTGTGTATCTTCCTTGCTCGGGTGACACCGGTGACACAGACATTTTCCAGCAGAGCTGAGCCACCGCTGATCTTCCGGGAACCAATCAGTGTTCGCTCACACGCCATCGAAACACTGCCGCCCTTCTTTTTCCCATCTCCAGCCCAGGCAACACTCCCTGTGTTATCCCAACCAGACCGAGCCTGTCAGAACCATATGACCCCAATACTACACTGCTGTGTTGTAGTCATGCTTCGGCAGCCAGGACTGCTCATGTTCACAACACAGAAGCTCAACAAGAAACTTCTGTGCTAAAGAGGAGGATCAACAGATTGTTTAGAGGCATTATGGCTACTAGAACATTAAAGGAGTCGGTGTTTTACACTTTTAGCCCATTTTCTGTAGTGTCGGGATGAAAAATCGAATGATGGAGCACCAAAGTTTTGACAATTGCTCTGTCTCTGCTATTTGGCTCATTTTTAGCACCCCCTGGCTGCTTTTTAGAATGGCTTGCTTCCATAGAGCATGTCCGATAATGTCCTTAAAACAACCATAAACGTTCTTTTTTTAAAGTATGCTACTCACCGGGTCGTCAGCGCTGTTCAATGGCGTTCCAAAAAAAGTTTCGTGAAAGAAAAACGTTCCTGGCAGTGTTTTATTTAGCATTTTGTAAATCCCATTGAGTTCTGTAGGAATAGTCAATATTCGCCTGCCACCGGGAAGCTTGAGGAAATGGGGCCTGTTTACAGTTGTAGTCTTTTTAAGAAAGCTTCACTCTGTGTACTCGACGTCGAGAATCAAGAATCCACCTTTCGTATTCCATTTCAGAGTT
>JAGKQL010000009.1:36703061-36771872 GCA_018398635.1 Cyprinodon brontotheroides
CTACAGAAAATGGGCTTAAAGTGTAAAAAACCGAACTTCTCCTTTAAATGTCTCACCCTGCCATGTGTCAGTGCTAAACAACTGCATGCAGAATTTGATCCCCAGAAAGGCTTAACCACCAAAAATATAACATTTAAAATTTTAGCCACATCTGCATTGAGTTGATTCCCCCCAAACACTAGACCAGAGGTCACGGTTTAGCGGACCACCTGCTGGCTAATCCGGACCCAACCTGATTTAAAACATTTATAAATTACCGACAGCAGTGTCTAACTTCACTTGCACTGCTTCTCCTGTTAATACGGTAAAGCCCTCCGGAGCGCCCGGCTCCAGGCTGCACGTGATCCAAATCAGCCAATGAGCTGTCAGTCTGGGTTGCTGCTGCTGCTACTTTTAGACACAGCAGGCAAACCTGTGGCAAGCCGGGCGATGGGAAAGAAGGAGAAGACCAGGAGAAAAAGAGAGCAGAGAAAGTGTGGACTGCTGGAGAACTTCGCGCGATTGAACTGGTGAGAAAGAAAAGTGAAAGCTTGACGTGCTCAAAGATGACCCTGCACATTTAGAGGGATGTTTGGCTCAACCTGCTGCTGTGAAGCAGGATTCTCCCTACATGAACAGAATCAAAATAAATATGGATCCAGGCTGAAAATGAGCACCTGTATGTTTAAGTAAGTTTAAGGATTAGGTTTAAAAGCCTTGCTGGGGGCAGCATAAAGCCCACTTTCTCTCATTGTAGCAGAAAAAAAAAAAAAAAAGGTCAGTTCAGGTGTTTTATAAAATATGTGAATCAGAAATTGTCTTGTCTATATATCAAACTGAGCGATTGTTGTTCTCTACTTAAATGAAAAAATGTTCTATTTTTTAAAGATATATATTTTTTAAAACTCAATGTATAAAATGGATGCATAAACAACTATTTTCATTTTAGTGTTAAAGTCTGTTTTAAGTAACAGATTATAATTAAAAATCTGTCCGGAACTTTACAGGTTGATGATTTTTCTTTATTTGGACCCCACTGATTTTTAATTGGTTGCGCCTGTACTAGAACATAAATTTTACGGCTAAATCTGGTCAGTTTGTCATCATCTTGATTTAGTCCAGAAATTGTTGTTGAAATTTGGGCTGTGTTTCGTCGGTCTGATTTTGACCCACTTTAGTCCAATAATAGGCATTGAAAACTGGATTTTCTAGTATTTTCACCCTTTTACCCAAATACAGACATGGTTAGAATGTAAATGTTGTCGTTATTTCAATGTCTTTTTGACTAATTTTGCTCGGTGGCTTACAGTAATGACATGTTAACCTTTACTAATCTCAAACTAGATGTGTCATTCACCTAAACATGACACACAAACTGAAAACAAAACTAGCAGCACATCTAAGTGCAGGCAAATGCTGATTGTTTTGCCGTTTTTGGGCGACTTTTTCAGTCGTAGGAGAATTTTTTTAGATCGATCATCATACGTCCGGCGGTGTGTCATGACCAGGGGGTAAAAGGGGCGACTGGCCTCTCAGGAACTCATCCTGTTCAGGAATCTTATGGTTAGAAGAAAATCTAACTGCCTTCATTAAGTTATCATATCCTGCTGTTAAAGGAAAAGTCCCGTCACAATCAGAACTCAAACTTCTAAAATTAAACATAAAATTATTACATACTGTTCAATGAATGATAAGTGTTTTAAATTAAGAGTAATTTCATTTGAATGTGCTTTACTGGAGGCATCCATGTTTGTCAAAGAACACTACTGCCACCTACTGGTTTGTGACGTGTTTCGGTGCGGTATCGGCTGCTGATCAAGTCCCAGTGCTGTATCTGGTGTTTGTCACAACGCAGCTATTATCCATGATGGGGATGACCAATGCACTATGAAGAAGCAGAAAGTAATGGATTCATGGCGCGGTTTTTCTCTGGCCAGAAGTTCGATGGCAAATCCTCCCTCTCCAATTTGGCAATCGAACGACGAACCCGTCTGTGGAGGATCAGGAATCAGAAAGGTGGAAAAACTAATTTCTTTTTCACTTTTACCCGATGGAATCCAACTTCCAGCTGCCATGAACGGTAGCGGAGTTTTCACTTTAGCGCTGGTGAATTTCAATGGAGAAGTCCTCTGGAAATCTTCAATAATTGTTGTTGATTGCAGATGTGTCTTAGCCTCAGGAGACCATCACTGATCTCGCCAGCTTTCAAGGTTTGACTTGCAGATCAGTCTGGAGACTCTGTTAAAGAAAATTTGAGCCGTTTCACCAAACTTAACGCCCAATCAGCGCTGGCAGCTTTGAGGCGGTTGAGGTGTGACGCAACGCAGAAGCGAGTTCAGTCTAAAGAACATGGCGTTTTCAGCCGATGAAACTAAGCGCTAACGCGGCTATCGCAGCAAGTTTTGCTCGGAATTACAGAGTATTTCTTCACTGAAAGAAAGAGCAAAACACTGCTCTGGAGGCTTTTCTCAGAGGAAAAGATGTTTTTGCTCTTTTCCTGACTGGTTTTGGCAAGAGTTTGATCTATCAATTGGCTCCTCTTTGTCGCTCCGCTCTGTTAGTACGCCATATGCTTCATTGATCTGATTGGATTGGTTTTCTGTATTTGGCCTGTCTATCACCAACATAGGCCAATCAGCTAACCAGTATTTTCGCCTCTTCCCAAAATTACTTTAACGGAAGGTTTCCAGATGGATATGCGGAGCAAATCCATCTGGCGGAGTCTTCTTAGATGTGTCTAGTAGTTCCCATTGATTTTGCTTGTAAAGCGGGAGAATGGCGCTAGGCTTATCGCACCCGTGACGTTGCTGCCAAAAGATGGCAGAAGGGAGGGGCTACTATATTTGGCCAAAAATGGCCGCTCCCAGACTTTTTGATCACCTCGAAAAATAGCTTTTATTTTTTTACTGATTAATGCTAAATTAATTAAATAGTTTTAGGCATAAATAATGATCCAGGGGTCATTCCTTGCTGACTGGACTTTTCCTTTAAGGCGGATCTATGACCTGACTTACCTTGACCTTTGGTACTGTGCACGAGCGAACAAGTGAATTCATCTTCTTCTCTTCCTTTACTTCTGAAAAGACGAATTCAACCAGCACCATTTCTGTGCGGCACTCATTCCGATGTTCATTCTAGTGTAAGAAAAAAATGTTGTGAGCTGTACATTTTTTACCTGAGGTATCATCACACAGTTTGAGATGTAGCTGAGTATGATTTAAAATGTCATACAGTGTATCCCGCCTTAAAGGTTAACTAACAGAATTCTCTAAAGGGTTAAAACATAAGTTTGCTTCTTCTAAAACAAAATGTTGGAAAATATCCCGTTTAAAAAATTGCTTAAACCCCAAAATCTTGTAAAGAAAAGATGAGATTGAAGAATTTTACACAATTTCTCATTGAATAAAACTGATTTAGAAGAAATAAGAAACTTAACAATCCCCAACAAGATGGCTGCAAGTCATACAAAATATCTGTTTTAAGTCTAAATGCAGTGCAAAAATTTTAACATAAGTATTAAACTTTTCTTAAAAGCAGCATATTTTTAATGGTTTGCTTTGAGCAAGTTAGAAACTTTTTAACGGAATGAGATGATTAAGGATTAAACTAAAAATCACAATTTTTCCGTTGCGCAACATCTAATCCTCCCATTTAGGCAAAAACATAATTCCTTTAGCAGATCATCTTATGGGAACAGTTAAATTAAGGGCAAATGCACACATTTTTAGATTTTTGCGTTTTTTCAGTGACAAACTGCTGCACCTTAAATGCACCATGGAGGCGTTATCACAGATCCTTCCTCCCAGCAGCTGGAAGACTCTGGAACCACACTGTTCCTAACAACCTCAATAAGTTGTTCCATTCATGCTGATTTTGCACGGTAACTTAGTTAAATAACATGCTGCTGTCATTTTCAAATATCCATTACTGTATATTGGTTATTTATTCTCCAGGTGCACAGATTTAGATTGTTAAAACACTTTACAGTGCGGTCTTTTATTGTTTATCTTTTAACTCTTCACTAGTCCATATTTGTGTGATCATTTTTCTAGATCAGTTTTTGCTGAGTTGGAATAACATCTTGAAGAAGATTTAAATTCTGAAACCTAGATAACAAATGTATTAAAATAGAACGTAAATCTTCTACCAGTCAAAAGTTGGGACGCACCTTCATATTCAGTGGTTTGACTTAATTTCTATTATTACTTCTTGGAAATCCTTGAAAGCCATTTGAACACTATCGCAGGTGAGCGTTTAATGAGCACCAACTGTATCTAATGTAGAAAGTGTTAAAAATAACGAAAGGCCTCTAAAGGACAAAGGTCTGGTAGTATTTATGTGAGGTTTGTGTCGATTACTTTAATTTAATCTCTTGCCTCAGTGCAGCATTGTCTTGTGCAACACCCCCGATCTGGAGAGTTCACATCCTCCTCCTGCTGTTTTCTTTATCAGCCTCTCGTCATCCGGCAGCACAGCACATGACCGAATTAGTCCCAGTATCAGTCGTTATCTGGCCGCGAACGGCCTGCCTGCCTGCCTGACCAGAGCCACCCTCTTTCCAGTCCTCAGTTTCTCTGGATGCAACCAGTTGAGAGAACCCAGAGCACAAAATCTAGGTATGAGTCTGAACAGAGGTTTGACACACAGGAAGAATCCTTTGCTTCCTTCTTAGACGACTCGTCCTGCTTCTTCTAAC
This sequence comes from Cyprinodon brontotheroides, assembly GCA_018398635.1. Taxonomy (NCBI): domain Eukaryota; kingdom Metazoa; phylum Chordata; class Actinopteri; order Cyprinodontiformes; family Cyprinodontidae; genus Cyprinodon; species Cyprinodon brontotheroides. The sequence continues at coordinate 36,707,737 of JAGKQL010000009.1, forward strand.
TCTTTATGAGAAACAGAAGTCATTTATTTTTTTTTACAGATGGGGAGATATTCAAGGTAAAAGGGAGAGTAGTGTTAAAGAAAACCTTTAAGCTGCAAGAAAATAAATTAGATTGTTGGGTAATATAGGGGCTCCTGAAAGTAACTACGACGGATGGATGGTTCTAAAGCTTTTTCTATGTATAAAATGGTATTCCAAACAATTATTAATGGGAACATTTCTCCACATCAAACATATTTATAAAGTGAAGTGGGAGTAAAAACATAGTGATTGAGAGGTGCGAATGACGTGTAAATGCATGACTTTACAGCAAATTCAAAAGGTTTTACAAACTCAAAAATGAGCTAACACAAAAATTGGAATAGCAACCTCAAAAATCACACTAGCAAATATAAAACTAAGAATTACACACAAAACACATTCTGCAGGAAGTAAAAACAACAGCAAGTTAGGAAAATGTATAAACTAGTACCGCATAACAGAAGAGTTAAAGTTTAAAAAGGGGAGAGAATCATCAACATGTTTGCGATCAGAAAACAGGGATTAATGCGAGTTAATGTCTACAGACCTGATCCTTATGGGACATCCTGAGGAAAGAAAGCAGTTTTCTTTCTAATTGTTTGAAGCACTCAATTTCTTTTAGCATTCCGTTTATGCCTTTACTAAGGGTCTAGTGCAGAGGTCACGGATTAGTGGACCAGGAACCAGATCCAGACCCACCTGCTGGCTAATCCGGACCCAAACTGATTAAAAACATTTATAAATTACTGCATGTTTTCCGAAAAAAAGTGTCTAATTTCACTTGCGCTGCTTCTCCTGTTAATACGGTAAAGCCCTCCGGAGCGCCCGGCTCCAGTCTGCACGTGATCCAAATGAGCCAATGAGCTGTCAGTCTGGGTTGCTGCTGCTGCTACTTTTAGACACAGCAGGCAAACCTGTGGCAAGCCGGGCGATGGGAAAGAAGGAGAAGATGATGAGAAAAAGAGAGCAGAGAAACTGTGGACTGCTGGAAGAACTGTGGTGAACTGGTGAAAGAAAAGTGAAACGGCGTGCTCTCAAGATGACCCTACATTTAGGGGATGTTTGTCAACCTGCTACTAATGAAGCAGGATTCTCCACCAGGAACAGAATCAACAATAAATCTGGATCCAGGCTCAAAATGAGCTCCTTGATATGTGCTTGAGAATGGCTTAGTCTCTGGTTAAGCCCAGGTTTTAAAGCCTTGCAGGGCCCTGAAGCCCACTGCCAACGTGCATGAAAAAAGAAATAGAAATAGATAACACAACTGTCAGTTCCAGCTGTTTTATAAAATATGTAAATTAGGAAATTGTCTATATATACCAAACTGAGCGATCTTTAAAAGTCAAAGTATAACATGGTTGGATAATCACCTCATTTTTTCAGTGTTAAATTCTGTTTAAAAGTAACGGATTATAATTAGAAACATTTCTCAGGACCTTTCCTGGTTGATGATTTTCTTCATCAGACCCACTAATTTTGTCCGGTTACCCCTGGTCTAGTGACTCGACTCTGGTCCCTTATGGGATGATGGTTGCCTGCCTCTAGTCTTCTGGAGCTCTTCCATTATGCAGAGCTAGTTTGTACCTTTTCTTCACCTTTTTTTCTACCGGCAAAATACAGTTTTACTTTGCATGTGTTTTATGTTATTGCATCAATTTTATTTGATAGTCATATCTTTGCTTTGCTGCTCTAATTTTAGTTTGATTGTTGTGTTTGCAATTCTATTTTTTTTTTTATTTGCTAGTCTAATGTTTGTTAGTCCCGTTTTTGGATAACATGTGTTTTCTAGTCCAACTTTTGAGTTAGGGAGAACATTTTTTCTAAAATCCTGTGTTTTTTATGGCGTTTGCCCCCCAAGGCATCTGTGAAAACCATAAAGCAAAAAGTTGCATATGCCAAAAGATTTAGTAGGGTTTGTAAAGAGTGTTTTAAACTGAGATATAATAACATATTGCTGCAGAAAGTCATGCAAGATAAGCCTAAACAAGTGCAGTATGCAAACACTGTAACTTTACAGTGTTTGCATATATCTACGCTATACTGCAACAATGATTTTCATCTTTTTCCAAATAATCAAAGTTAATAGAATTTTCAGATAAACTGTATTTGCGCTTTTTATTTACTGCAAGCCTAAGTAAAGAAATGAAAATAAATGCTTAAAGTCGTAGGGAAGCGGCTGTTCCAACCCTTGCATTTCCGAATTCTCCTGAGTTGCGCACAACTTTACACGAGTGAATAAAGTGAATGTGATTGGTGGGGGCGGGATTGTTGTGGCTTAAGGTTCACAAGCAAGTTTAGTTACATGTTTAAGCCAGAAGGATTTGACATTTTAATATGATTTCCATACGACTTTCAGATTCATCCCACTTTTTTAATAAATCCATATTAACTTCTTTTATTAACTTACCAATTTTTTCCTGTTTATTTTAACCTCCATTTAACACGATTTAAAATGTATACTTCTTGTAGGGTGTAGATCTGCATCCACACAAGTTTTCAAGAACATCAAAATAAAGTGTGAGCTTCTAAAGACAGACTAGATGCTACGGAGGCCCAGTTGAGATGGGGAGAAGTGTATGTCAGGGGGACAGGATGGAGACGAAGCGGTGCCAAAGACCACAGCTCACTGTCTGTGCCAAGCAGAACTGAGCACCCACTACCATCCAAACATAAATAAAGTGCTTTTGGCTCCCTGCAGCCACCAGTGTGTACCGTTCATCCGCCAAGCATGCTTTTTTTTTTCTTCTTCTAACAAAGTTAAAAACAGGACAAATTTGATGCAATCGCTTGCTGGAAATAAATATGTGCCACGTCTTGGACAGAAAGGGTGTGAATCAGATGGTCGGTCAGTTATTAAGTTTCATAACACAACTTCAGGATAGATTTCCTCTGCAGACTTTCAGAGCCTTGGAGGGAGAAGACACAAACTGGGCAGACTGACACAAGTTTCTTTCTTAACTACTTTTTTGTCACCATGAAGGGTGCCAACAGGAGTAGCACGCACTGAAGCATATGTGCAACTAAGTGATGATTTTTTTTTTTACTGAGAATATTCTCTGATTCATGCAAAGAGCTTTTAGGAGTGGGATTTAATTCTAACATTAATGAAGAATAAAAGCAAAAATCACCTAATCTGCTTGATTATGCAGTTTGTGTGTGGATCCAACTGTGGGTGAGTGCGTGGGTTTGGGTTAAGGCTCTTTTTCCAAACAACCCTCAGCCTCCCGCTCTGTCCCCCACCTCATCACCCCGATATCAGCTTTTGACTGATTAAGGCCCTGATTTCCTGTTGCTTCTTGAACTGCGTTCACACAAAGCGATGCTGCCCCGACCCGTGGCTCTTGGGTGCTTAAAAAGGCATATTGCCATAGCAACATCCTACTTCCTCTGCCAAAGGAATTTGACCTGCTCACAACACGATCGGCCAGATTGTCTCTGTTTTCTCTTCAGCCTCACAGTAAGCTCTGCTGAAGCGGAGCGACTCTGCCTGGTCACAGCTATCTCCACGCATACAGAGCGAGCGGGGAGGAAGCTCCTTAAGCTCCGCCGCTGTTCCGCTCCATGCTTGGAAAGTGTTGACTCTAATACCTTTCGGATCAAAGTTTTAAATCCAGGAGTCTGCTAATATTGAAATATAAATGTTAAAGTATTTTGATGCCGAGAACGTCCGTGCATAAATGTGTATGTGCTGTTGTATTAGTGTCAGATCAGTTTTTTTTTATTTGCACAAGGTCTCAGGTCACAGTCCGCTTTAGTGAAATCCATCTCGTACATCGCCTGCAGCACTGGCAGGCTGGCTGGCTCACTGGTTAGCTGGATGACTGGCTTACTGGCTAAGTGAAACCTTGGCAACCCTGTGGTCGATCTGATGTGGGGATTTCTTTTTGCATGGGTCTCTCAGCTCCAGTCCCAAGAAGTGTCACCAACAGGAAGTAACACATTAACAGAACAATCAAGTTCCTTGTTAGGGAGCTTTACGCCGCCACATTCCACCATTAACACTGCTGGGAGATCTGGTCAGCTGATAGTGGAAAAGCTTTGCAGGTGAGGAAGGTTTATACTGACACTTTGAACTGAAGAGGTTTATTAATGATCTTTATAGTGAATGAAAAAAAATATCTGTTATTGATATTATTGGCTAACAAATCAGCTTCTTTCTTTTATTACCAATAAATACCAACATATATTTTTTTAAATAAGAAGGCCATTATGATGCAGGATCTACTGACAGGAACGGCCATATTAAAACCTTTTTTTTTCTTTTTTAAATCATGAAAATAAAGCCATGATCCTAGAACAATAAAGTTATAATGTTATGAGCATAAATATGTAATAATATTGGGGTAAAGTGTTAATATTATGCCAAAAACTAGGTTGTTTTAATAGGAGGATTTTATTATTAACCAAGGTAACCTAAACAGCAGCCTTTAAAGAGAATTATTTTAAAGCAACTAGAGGCAGGAGGAGAAAATCAGAGTCAAGGGTAACTGCAGCACCAAACGCATCAACACCAAACGCTTCACTGACAGGCCATATTCAAATCACTGCATTGCTGTTGCTGTTTATTACCTGACAGGGACAAGCACCATGTCAGGCGATGAAGTAACTAAGGTTTATTTTACTCTAACTTGTTGGCTTTCTTCTATTTTTATAGAAATCAACCGTAGTAAAATAATACAGCTGATATTTCATAAACAAAACCTTTAGCATGTGGCTACAGCAAGCTGCTGACCTAAAATCCCTGCTAACAGACGCTGGTGTCAAAGGTTCACACATTTGTTTACTAAAGTAGAAATTATAGATTCTGCGGGTTTAACCTCTGGTAAAAGTTGGAAGTATGAACTTGACCTCTTTTACTCAAGTAAAGTGAAAAGTATGTGCTCAAAAGTATACAAGTATAAAGTAACCTTTACAAAAAATCAGCCAGATGCGCTATGCATACACATCCAAACCGCAGGTTGATGTCTTCGGGTAATCAGGACAGATTTAGGTCTCCAACTCCCGATACGCTCTCGCCTTATCAGAGACATCCAAACCTCCCTCCTTTTTCTGAATCCTACATTGTAGCACGGCATAGACAATTCCCGTTAGCAGTTTGAAGAACACCTGCTTGCTTCTGATGATTTCCTTTAGCTAACCAATGAGTGTTTGCGTTCTATGACTCATCCAATGACACTAGTTTTCACTAGATGTGGATGGAGCCAATGATCTGCATTGGATGGAGCACATGACGGGAAATAAATATTTATAGACATTAAACCAAAGCCAAGAGTAACGAGTAACATTTGTTTTAAAATGTAGGGAATAGAAAATACAGATACTTGTTTGAAAATGTAATGAGTAGAAGTCAGAAGTAGGAAGAAAAGTAAGTAATGGAGTAAACTAGAGATACCTAAAAAAGTAAAAAGTGTACTTAAGTACAGTAACAAAGTATTTGTACCACATTGGACACTGCCGGCAGCGAGGCCGACTTGCCTGCAGGGCGGCCATCTTGGGTCAGACCATATCTCTGATGCTGCTGTCAAAATAAATAGGGGGCACCTCGGATCTCATTTTAATCACAGATAAAACATGTCACAGATAATTTCACAATAATCTCTTACATGTCAAAACCCATTGAAAGACAAAAAATTTTTAAAATGACCTTTCAATGAGATTACACACATTTATGCAGATTCAAAATTCAGATTTAAAATGAAGTCAAACTATGAGACATGAAGCCTTCGGTTATATATTTTTACATAAATTATAAAATCATAAACACATTTAAACAGGTTAATATTCTATATTATAAAACTATATACTTATATAGTATATTTCTATGTATTTATAACGATTGGAATTTACAAAAGATAGTAACGTTATTGTTGATTATACATTTATTGATTTAAATAATTTTTTTTATTTTATTTGTTATTGTCAAGTACTATCTATCTATCTATCCATCCATCCATCCATCCATCCATCCATCCATCCATCCATCCATCCATCCATCCATCCATCCATCCATCCATCATCCTCTCTTAGTCAGGGTGGTGGAGGGGGCCGGTGCCTATTTCCAGCAATTTAGAGAAGCCAATTAATTTAACAGTCGTGTTTCCGGACTGTGGGAGGAAGTCTGAGTACCCAGAGAGAACCCACGCATGCTCAGGGAGAACATGCAAACCATGCAGAAAGAGTCTGGATCACGAATCAAACCCAAAACCTTCTTGTTGCAAGGAAGCAGTGCTACCCACTAAGCATCCCTTTTTCACCGTCCAAATTCTTTCAATCAGGATGATTAAATCAAATGCAGATTTATAAGACGATGCTAGTTTAGCACCAGCAGCGAGCCACGAAGCAGAAGCTAACTTTAGTGTTGTCATGGCATGATGTTACGGAGTCGAAGTGTTCTCACACTTCTTACGTATCATTTATAACTTCTTCACTGCTTCAGTACCTAAAATGTCAATACAGATTTGAATCAGTAAGAGTTTCCTTATTTTACTTAAAAATAAAAGCCTGAGATGAATAGTCCAATTTGCATGTTTTCAAAACAAAAACAAGGCTTTGTTGGGCTACTGTATAACTCAACGCTATTCCTGACATTTAAATCGAAAAAGCTTCCTGGATGGGAAGCGAAACGTCTTCAGTCCTGGACACCCAGTCCAGTGGATTGTTTTTTATTTTTTTTTGTTAATGGTCCAATTTAACACACAACAGGAAAACATTAGGAGAGCTGTAACAAGCAGTGTGTCAAACTGCAGTTTGGTTGTTTTACTTCAGCTTTTATGGTATGAGTCTATTCTCGGTTTTATTTTTAAAACATCCTGCGATCACAAAAAAATAAACACTTTTTATTCACATTGTTTGTGCTGAGAAATGCTTTAATGGCTAACCTCTCACAGTGATAACATGAAGCACAATCACTTTGCAGATCTAAAACACATCAAGAAGTCAGTGTTTGCCAGATCTGTAATCTACTTTGAGATTAAACTGTCTCAGTCTGCACTGAGTCAATCATCAAATCATCTATTTCTGTAGACAGAGGAAACATTTCTAATGTGGGAAACTTTCTCTTCCACATTGAAGGACGGAATAAAGTAAACATAGAAATATACAAAGAGTCGCTTTCTTTTGTTTAACCCTCCCCCTCTCTCCAGGCTTTCTCTAACCCTCGGAGGGGAGGAGAACGCAGCCGTATGTGTGGCAGGTGGACTTCCTGTCTTTGTAATTAGAACCAAATTAGGTTAAACTGCATTTCTTCCCTCAGCCCACAGTCCATGGAGAGCCTCAGCCACTGCACCTCCAGGCACTCAGAATTAGCCAGGCCACACACTGGGAGCCTAATGGACAAGCGTGCACACCGCGGCTGCTGCTCGATAACACCTCGCACCTGCACAGATCACACATCCCATACTCTCTCTCATCATTAAACATTGCATTATATAGCTCTGGAGTGTTCCTGACTGCGGCTGCTGTTTTTTTGTGCCGGTGCAGGTGGAGTTGAGATGGGAATGATGCCGGGGATCCTATTGGTGCAAGATGGAGTCCTTTATTTTGGGTGTGAGCTGAGCTCTAATTGAAGACTGATGGATTTACATTAATTTCCTCCACACACCTGCCTCCTTTATCTGCTCCCTCTGATAGCAGAGGAGCCGCGGCTCCGCTAGCCAGCCTTTTCTATTATGAAAAATGGGCTGAGCTCACCAGCGCAGAGCTCTCTTCAACATACACAACCAACAGAAAAACGCTGTTACGTTGCAGTTTGGTGGCACTGGAGAAAATGTACCTGAGAAGCTGTGAAATTCAGCCTGTTTGGGCTGCCAATAAAAAAAAAAAGCAGAACAAAACAGTGAAGGGAACAGGTGCAGCTCCTGTGTTTCTGTTGTCTGTGTGCAATCTGCACAGCTCTGGCTGATAGATGAAATGAGCAGCTCTCTGCAGAAAAAAACGGAGTGTATTATATAAGTTTGTCCACATTTGGCTCCAATCCAACATAAATAATCGCAGTAATTAACCAGCAGCACCCTTTTGAACCTGGAGGTTGAAAGTTTTGATGTTCGACTAAAAGCAAGCATTAAACCCGTCCCTCATCCGTCACTTTGGAGTCAGAGCAGAAAACTGACCTAACATGAAATTTAAAGGCTAGGTGGCAAGGGGCTAATGGTGCTGTCAGATGTGACTGACTGGGCTAACTGCTCCGCGGAGATGACAAAGAGGAGGAAGGAGGAGGAGCTGGGAGGACAGGGAAGTAAAAACAGGAGGGGAGTAAAGGGTGGAGCAGGAGAATAAGAGGTGGAGAAAAAAAAGAGTGAGCGGAGCGTAATGTATCCTCGACGGTTCAGGGCCGACCCCGCCAGCTGGAGAGTAATTGCTGAGTTGGAGAAGGGAGAGGAGAACAGGCTCACATGATTGACTTGTCATTGATCATAATCCTAATTGCATCCATCCAAATCCCCGGGGTGTGATTTGTCTACTTGGCGCACATGTGTGAGTGTGTTCGCCTGTGCTTGTGTGTTTATAAGTATATGCATATAAAAAATGTGTAATTTACCTTTAAATTTGATATCAACTTACATAAAAAGGATCGGAGGTCATTGAAACATGTTGCTCCTGTAAAGACTGCTAATAGAATTTACTGTCATAGTTAATTAATTTATTAAAAGAAAACGATAAATTGATATTATTATTGTCAATAAGAAGAATAGTTGTAATTTTGATAGATAGATTAACTCAGTTAATTATTAAATCATTTATTTTTTATAAAATTGACTACTTTGAACATTTGCACAGCCTTAATGTAAGAAATATTTTTTCTGCTCTTTTGTATTTGGGGAAACTTTTCCATTCAGGATCCTTTAACTATATTTGTTCTCGTGCTTCAGCAAAAAGACTGATCCTTCTTTTACAAAATGATAAATATATAACTTTCAGGTGCATATTTGGATGTTATTTATTGTTGGGTTTTTAATCCAGAGAAATGTGAGTTTAAAAGATTAAAAGCAAATATGAGCAACACAGAGACAGGGTTTTGTGATGTCAGCGTGTGCGCCGGCTGGAGGGAAGAATGCTGGCTTGGAAGGCCAGCACCTTCTCACACAGATCCCTTCATGGCAAAGCCTTTAACAGTTTACAACATCAAACAGGCGGGTCTAAAACAGAAAAGCCAGTAATCATTGTCTGGGAGGATGCAGGTAACAAGATAGTGTGAATTGGACCAAAGTTAAGTTGATGTGGGAAGCTCAGCACCTCCTGCAGGATGCCTCATGACCTACAGGAGGTCATAAAAGCTTATGACCCTTCTGGTTGAAACACAGAATAGTTATCACTCTAACATTTATTTTATTTTTGGACTGAAGAATCAATTAGCATACATTAATTATAAGCATTTTTTTTTATTAACAGGCGATAAAGGCAATTTTCCAATGAGATAAGATTATTTACCATAAGAACATTGTTTCAAGTGCATAATATCTACTTGTATTCTACTTGTATTCACTGAAAAACAAATAATGCAACCTTTTTGGTATTTACTTAATCATATTTAGGTACTTTTACATAATTGTTTCATGTTAGCAGGATAGGACAGAAAACAATTGTGTTAAAGTAACTAAATATGACTAATTAATGGCAAAAGTTGTTGCATTGTCATCTTATTTACCAGGTTGTTTTTAGGTATTAAAAATTGGTTATTTTAAGATTTATTTACAGAAATCACCTGCTGCACTCATCAGAATGAAAGATGTAGTTATTTTAACTGATAAAAATGCTTAGTATTGCAATTAGACTTATAGTAGTAGTTTAATAACACTTATGAAGGTTATAAGTTTAAACTTAAAAAGCTGTTTGCATAATCCAGTCTGTTCATTCAAACCAATTACCAAAGCCTGCCCAGAGCTGCATGGAAACAAACCCAAACCAAACAATTACCTTTCATACCTATTGTAGTACAACTATAGGAACCAAGCACTTAAAGCACATTAAACTGAACCCTTTATTTATTTATGTTACACATTTAATGTTTCAGAAATTAAACATTAAGTTTAAATTAAGTAATTTCCTTTTCGTTTTACTTAGATCTAAATATGTTGTCACAGAGAGGCTAATTTCTTTTAGGTACTATCCTCTGACACAGACATGCATCACATCCAAACTTCATGGTTAGATGACTCAAAAAAAGACGTTCTTTTAGATCATTAGATTTATGGACAAATTGCGCCATATTGGGATTAAATATTAATTATTACAATTATAGTATAATACAGTAACGTTTAGTATAGTATTGCATAGTATAGTATAGTATAGTATAGTACAGTATCGCATAGTATATTGCTCTATAGTATAGTATATCTGAGTTTAGTATTGTATACTATAGAATAGTATAGCATTGTATAGTATAGTATAGTACAGTATCAGATAGTATAGTATAGTTTGGAATAGTATAGTATAGTAGAGTTAGTACTGTATAGTATAGCATAGTATAGTATAGAATAGTATAGTATAGGATAGTATCTATATAGTGTATGCATATTAGTATAGTATAGTAGAGTTTAGTATTGTATACTAGAATAGAACAGTATAGTATAGTATAAGTTTAGTATTGTATACTACCTAATAGTATATAATGTAATATAGTATTGTATAGTATAGTAACATATAGTATCGTGAGTAGTATAGTATAGTAACATATAGTAATCGGGTAGTATAGTATAGTAAACATATAGTGGCTCCTGGTAGTATAGTATAGTAAGATATAGTATCAGTAGTAGTAGTATAGTGTATAGCAATATAGTTATAGTCGGTCAGTATAGTATAGTAACATATAGTATCGGGTAGTATAGTATAGTATAGTAACAATTAATCTCTGGTAGTATAGTATAGTATAGTATAGTACAGTATCGATAGTATAGTATAGTGTAGTAATAGATAGCATCGGGTAGTATAGTATAGTATAGTACAGTGTATCGGATAGTATAGTAAGGATGGTAATAGTATAGTATAGGGTAGTATAGTATAGTATAGGTATAGTACAGGTATCAGATAGTAAGTAGTATAGTAACATATAGTATCTGGTAGTATAGTAATAGTATAGTACTCGATAGTATAGGGTATAGGTAATAGTATAGTGGCTAGGGTAGTATAGTATAGTATAGTATCGGATAGTATAGTATAGTAATACAATAGTATCGGTAGTATAGTATAGTAATAGTATAGTATAGTATAGTATTGGATAGTATAGTATAGGTAATATATAGTATTCGGATAGTAGTGTAGTAATAGATAGGTATCGGTAGTAGTATGTATAGTACAGTATGGGATAGTATAGTATGGTATAGTATGGTCATGAAGTAGTATTAGTATAGTATAGTATAGTACAGTATCAGATAGTATAGTATAGTATAATATATATAGTATAGTATAGTATAGTATAGTATAGTATTGTATAGTATAGTATAGTAATATATATATAATAGTATATATAGTATAGTAATATATAGTAATCTGGTAGTATAGTATAGTATAGTATTGGATAGTATGAAGTATAGTAATATATAGTAACGATAATAGTATAGTAGTAATAATATAGTATCGGATAGTAAGGTATAGTAATATATAGTATCGGGTAGTATAGTATAGTATTGGTATCGATAGTATACACTAGTAACATATATAGTATTGGATAGTATAGTATAGTAATATATAGTAAGCTGGTAGTATAGTATAGTATAGTATAGTAGTAGTATAGTATCGATAAGTAGTATATATTATATATAGTATCGATAGTATAGTATAGTAAATACATATAGTATCGGGGTAGTATAGTATAAGTGACATATAGTATCGGGTATATATAGTATATAGTATTGGGATAGTATAGTATAGTTAATATATAGTATCGATATATATAGTATAGTAATATATATAGTATAGATAGTATAGCAGTGAGTATATGTAATATATAGTAAGAGTATAGTATAGTACAGTATCGATTGCAAGTAACAGCAGTAAACATGCTATAGTATTGATAGTATATAGTATAGTAATATATAGTATCGGGGTAGTATAGTATAGTAAGGTATAGTATAGTATCGGATAGTATAGTATAGTAACATATAGTATCGATAGTATAGTATAGTAACATATAGTATCGATAGTATAGTATAGTAATATATAGTAATCAATGTAGTATAGTATAGTATAGTATAGTACAGTATCGGATAGTATAGTATGGTAATTGTATAGTATCAGATAGTATAGTATAGTAACATATAGTATCGGATAGTATAGTATAATATAGTATAGTATAGGGTAGTACAGTATAGCATAGTACAGTATAGTATAGTACAGTATCGTAATCGTATAGCGACAATAGCTATTGAAATAGTATAGTATCATTGGCATAGTAGAGTTTAGTATGCGCGGTATCGATAATATAGTACAATATAGTAAAGCATAGTAACAGTATAGTATAGTAACATATAGTATCGGATAGTATAGTATGGTATAGTATAGCATAGTAGAGTTTAGTATCTGTGGTACTATAGAATAGTATAGTAATATTCATTGTAGGGTAGTATAGTATAGTACAGTATCGGATCATATAGTATAGTATAGGAAAATAGAGTATTGGGTAGTATAGTAGAGTTTAGTATTGTATACTATAGTATATTATAATATAGTATAGTAATATTCATAGTATAGTATATATATAGTACAGTGTCAGTATAGTATATATAGTATAGTAAAATATAGTATTGAGTTTAGTATAGTATAATATAGTATAGCATAGTATAGTATAGTATGGTATAGCATAGTAAGATTCTTTATAGTATTGTATACTATAGTATATAGTATAGTATAGTTCAGTATAGGATAGTATAGTAATAGTATAGTAATAGTAATTGTATATATGTATATGATAAATTGTCCATAATTGTTGATAGTTGTTTTAATATTTTTAATTCATTAACTTAATTTTCTTTATAGTTGAAGAAAACTAAATCTATCACTATAGCAACTGAGCGTGGAAGCTGCCAGCTGATGTATTCTTTCAATGCGTTAAACTGAAGCCATTTTCAGTGACATTGTGATTTGTTTTGCTTTAAATGTGTGCAGCCTCCCTCCTAACGACGGTAGAGAAGCTGATTAGAAACGGGATCTCAGTCCCTTGGTCATAAACTCCTCAGCCGTGTGTTTTCCTGTATCACGGAGGGATTGATGTGCTGTTGAATAGCAACATCACACTGAGACGCTGACCTTTCTTTAATGCTTTCCTTTAACATTTGCCCAAATGAGATTGCATGTAGTCTGGTGGGAATGAACACAAAGGCCAACAACTGGAGCGGTGTTATCACTGCCAAGGGTTCCACTCTGCGGAAAGCAAAGATATCCGCTGTCACCCCACCCCTCCCTCCCTCGCTCTCTGATGCTCGCTGCTGAATTAAATGGTGTTAAAGATGTTTTTTACATATGTTCTTCATGAAAGGAAGTTAAATATCTCGCATATATCCTCCACATCTGGATGTGCAGCCATGTGTGGTATTTGTCAAAGTAGGGGATGTTTCGGGGTAGAAAGAACCTCAGGGAGCTCAGCTACAGGGCAGCAGGAGGGTCTGCAAAATACTGGTTGGTGCTCTGACCTTTGACACCAAGAAAAACAGGAAACACCAACTATTTAAAAGTCAAAACAGTTTTTTTCTCAATGATAATTTCTAAAATCTGGTGACACGCTCGTCCTTCCTGCGTGCCGCCGAAGAAGAAAGTGAAAGAGGCGAAGTTTGAGGGAGAGTGGATGTGTTAACCGCCTGAGAGAAGCAGGAAACAAGACGAGCTTAATGTTGTGTGACAGACAGAAGCTAGCGACTCTCTTTAATGTGGCTCCCATTAGGGCGCTCCTGGTGTTTGCATCCCTCTACTAGCATCCTTTAGAAGACGCCCCTGCCAACAACTGGTGGGAGAGCAGCAGCGTGCCAGCTGCCAAACATGACATTTGCTGGCTGGGCCACTGAACCCCAGCGGGTGACATCTGCAGAGCAGCCTTTCATCCCCTTGCCGGGTACCTGTGTGGCCCTCGGCCCCTGAGAGCCAGGATGAATACACTCACTCTTCATCCCAGCTGGGTTCCTCATAGCCACAGGACACACGTGCGTGAGAAACACACTCACACACACACATTAATAAGTAAATATATGTGTGCAAACAGCCACACACAATGCTAATTCACACATAGACACAAACACACCTCCTCCACACAACAAACAGCTCCCAGCATCAACATCTGCAGCTCTGGGGGCTGCTTTTGTTTCCCCCTGTTGTTTTATCATCAGGGGCTGGCAGTCAGGTCGTGCTGCTATTGTTATACTTTCAACCACAGACCCTGTCTGCAACTGGCAACAAGGGACGCGGTTTAATCCTCAGCAGAGGTTGATCAAATATGGAAATGCCAGCTGGGGGTCCGAAGTGAGAGGATGTGGAAAGATCATAAATGCTGAGGAATAGAAACAGACCTGGAGACAGATGTGCTCTGTGGGACAAATGCTGATGGAGACACAAGAAAATAATACATGTTTTTTATTTCTTTTTTAAGAAGATTTGACTTCAAACAGAAAAAAAACTCATAAAAGGTAGTTCATCCTCTAAAAATATAATCATATCCTGTCATTTAACTGGATAAAATCCCTAATTAAAACAAACCACACAATGTCTGCTTCCCTTAAAGGGGTCATAGAATGCAAAACTTCTGAGTCTGTGATCAGTGATAGATGATTATGTAACAATGAGCCATTGTTACCTGTATATTATGCAAAAAGGTGTCAGACTAATAAAAGCATCTGGTTTTCCACAATGGTTTATTTTTGGGTGAAGTGGACATGTTTGGGTTACAGGGTTAAAACAAAAGACATCTTGTTTTCATTAAATGTATAAAGTGTAAATTGATTACATATTAAAATATTCCGTAACTGGATAAACTCCTTCATTAAAACAAACCACACAATGTCTTTTCACTTAAATATTGTGAAATACTCACCTCTGCTGTTTCACCCTCCAAGCAGGTGTGTACAGGACTGCACCATTGGATAATTGAAGGGGGGAGGTTGACCTGATATATGGTGTTTTCTATGTTGATTTTGAGTATTTGTTTGGATTGAATTAAAATATTTGTTTCTATTTATTGGTAAAATTAAAATTATTTCTTAAGTAGTTGTTTGTTTGAACCAAATTTCCCTTTCTTATTATTGTAAAGCTGAACGTCCTTTTAAAAATGGTTTCTTCCAAATTAGTTCCTCCTCTTATTTAAGAAACATGTCTGCCATTGTTCTTGGTTGGTGTGGTTTGGTTGATGTCCTGCACAAGAAAAAATCAAAGTTTTGTCAGCTGAAAACTCTTCAAAGCATCTTCTTCTTTCAACCAGTTTGGGTCCCGCCTCCAAGACTGCTTGGCCTCCTGACAAGCATGTGACATAGATGAATAACGATAGTTCAGCGGGTGAGATGGACGTACAGAGAAGTTCAAACCCCATCTACACCTCCTTTCTCTGCAAATCTCACAATTCTAAACTTCCACCATAAAACAGGCAAATGCAAACGAAGCCCCGAGTTGATGTAAACTCGGGAATGTTGCCTGATTTTGTTCTGGCCTGTACTTTTGTCACGTACTCCCCAAAATGGACATACAGACCTGCCCAATGGTTCACTGTCGCAAATGCAGAGTTTCCAGGATGCACGGAGAAAGGGGAACATTTTCACAGTCTTCATCAAGGATCCGAAGACACGGCATGGATTATGTTTGTGTATCAGAAGATCCCTGCAAAGTTTGTTGTTTCAGCTGTTCATTTGCTCGAAGCATTTTACCGAAGACAGCTTTTAAAATCTTGGACAGTTCAAAGCAGGATTTGCTAAACTTCTTTTGCTCAAATGAGAGGCTGTTCCGACCCTGAGGCCATCACAACCGCTAGCTGGAAGTATTACTTTGGACCGGACCGGGCATTCGAACCGAGCCATCAGGTCCGGGAACCCCGGCGGCCATGGACGGAGCAACTGAACCTGCCCCGGTGACGGTATGCTTCCTCACGGTGCCGCTGGTGTCTAGGCTAATGTCACAGGGTCGGGTTCGGTCGCTCCGTCCCCAGCCAAGGAGATAACGGCTCGGTTCTGCTGTGAAAATGCTAAATACTGCCAGTTGTATTTGCCCCTTTAACATCAGGGAGCCTGATTTTCACTATTAGTTGTTTTTAGCTGCAAATTTTGCATAGTTATGAGTCTTAAAAATGTATCGTTTGACCCCTGATTATTTATGTACCACAGACCATTTTAGCTCCTTATCAATCAGCTGATTTTGTAGGTTTTCATTCATGCATTTATGCAAAAAAATGATTATTAGTATTTAAATAGGTTTGTGTGTCATGTATTTATTAAAGCCAAAATAAAGCTGGAGTTTCACTTCCACAGAGCAGCACAGAACATGGAGGATTTTATTCAGTTGTGGGGTTTTAACAAAATGTTTTGTACTGTGTCATATGATGGAGATTGACAATATAACAAGCTCCTCATTTAATGATTTTTTTTACATTAATAGTGATTTTTTAACTGACCCTTGTTTTGCATCAATAATTGTTTATACGTTTTGAACTGTGTAAATAAAGTGTTGTTATCAAAGTGGTAAAATCAGAGTTCTCTCCCTCCTGCTGTGGAGTATTTAAACGATCTAACTGCTCAGGATTCACGACTCTCTGATGTGTGTTTCAACAGAGCCAATAGGTTATTGTTTATCTTCACTGTCTGCAATCAGCTTGATCTCCGACCACTTGTTGTCACGAGCGGTTCTGTGTAACGGTTCTGCTCTCGGCTGACATCCCATTAGCCCTGCATTAGAAAAAAAAAATTCTAATCACTGAGCCGCCGGGACGCTGAGACTCACAGCTCCTATTTCACTTAACCTCCAGCAGGAGAGATCAGACTATGCGTCTCAATGTTTGTCCCTAATTACCTCCCTACAGTGAGCTGCCACACACAATTTAATCCAATTTTCATCCCCTCTCATCTTTAACATCTCAGTCAAACATGCATTCAGTGGTTTATATTTACAGCCGGTACAGTTCCCAGTGGAGCTGTAAATCGCACATCGGATCAGAGGAATTTGATCAGCACTTTAAGTTGACACCTGACTCCTTTTGTCTTGTGTTCAGTTTGGACGCTATACAGGTTAGAGAAGATAAAATAAAGATGGTTTGTTTATCTAAAATTGTAAAGGAACAAGAAATCTAAAGAACAATTCACCTTTTTTTTTCCTTCCACCAATTTATTAGATAATAAAAAAAAAAAATCCTTAAATCTTTTTTCTTGGCTAAAGAAACTGGCCACGTCCCAAAATTATTAAATATTTGGTCTATTTTTTATTTTTTTAAGATTCTGTGTGAAGCTTTTTTTTAACCCTTCCAAAGTTAACTATAAGTCTATATATTAATACAGAGCAGAGGACTTACTTGTTATGAAATATTTGTTTTTTATTTTAACCCACAAGAAAGGCACTGAGAATAGATCAACATATCTTAAAGTGAATCTCCTACCTTCTTTTCCTACATCCACCATCCAGGGTAGGAAAGGGGACCCAGATTAGCCTGATAAACTAGACTTAATGTGAGATTAAATGTGTAATTTAGTCTGGCCCTGATGAATGAGACCTCAGAAGATTGTAGATGAGAACAACCCGTTGTTTATCAAACCATGCCTGTGCCTATTGGCCAACGCTCTGACCAATGAGTGCAACAACAAGGGGAGTTTAAACAAACACCCTGTCGGTAAAACAGCAAATTCGTCCTACTTAAAAATAATGAGCGTAGAGCCTCTTCCTGCTCACGTTTCAACAAAAACTCCAAGTCTAATCCTTCAAAAACTGATTCTAAAGCTGAGTCAAACGAGAATGGTTCAATAGTTGTTGCCATCTTCCTTGTTGGGCTTTCTTCAGCGTCACGCAGCTTTGTCTTCACGCCCTCAAAACCATGCCCGCTTTGCATTAAAAGATTCAAAACACATCTCTGCGTTGTGATTGGCCTGCCAGTTCTAGGGCCTGTGTCATCGATTGAGGCTAGACCACTCGCAGGCGTTGTCTCGCTAGTGGGTGGGGCTAGTTTAGGCTAGTCCCACATGGCAGCGCTGAATAGAGCTGAACTATTTTGCCAAAAACAAAATTGCGATTATTTTCAACCAATAATGCAATTGCGATTCTTTTCCGATAATCTTTCGCGTCCAATGTTCCTGGAATTTACTGTTAAACTTACTTCCACTACATTTGATTAAGCTACTTGCTAGCTGCTACTCTGTCTTCCTTTCTTTGCGTTGGCATACCAACTTTAATTGTATCCCTGCCACCTAAAGAGCTGGAGGGAGAAATTTAGTGTTAACACTTGTTAAAGGAATTGTGATTAAACAAGTTCCTCTGTGATTTGAAAATTGCATTTTTTCTAAATTGCGATTATATCTCAAATGCAATGAATTGCCTAGTGCTGAATCCAGACAGGCTTCACCTTACAGACGTCATTACGTGACGGAAACACGAATGATGCTAGTCAAATTGTTACTACAACTCTCTGGAAAAGAACAAGAAAAAACAAAAATTAGCCAACGGGGATCTCTCCATTGTGAAACCATAACAAATACATGTGATGGTTTGATTATTAGCATGTGTCTCGTGTATTTTTGCTGAAACTCCTATAAGATAAGATAAGATGCTTTATTTTCCATTAAACATACAAGGTACATACAATGACATTTCATAGATCAGATGGAGGGTTGGCCTGAGCTTAAGCGACCTAGCTCACCTCCAACCAGAGCCCTTGGGGGAAACCTACGAAACATGCCGAACCCAGGACCTTCCTGCAGTGAGGCAAGAGTTTTAATCAGTGCGCCACCCTGTCGTCCAATCATATCAGGCTATGTGATGCATATATACCTTTTATGGTGCAAAGGATTGTGGGCCACCGTTTAGTTTAACTTAAGCCCCATTTCCACTTCCCTCTGAAAACCGATCCGTGCTGAGCTTGGGTCATTTAACCGTACCAAGCTTGGTTAATTACAACCAATTACACTACCTGCTGGCGCGGTTCCTCACCTCCTAGTGGCGATCTACGGTACTACTGCTCTCTAGAGGTAAACAAGCAAATCAACATGGAGGCACCCGTAACATTCAAGAAGTTTGAGGAAATTGAGGCTAAGATGGCAGCCTTTAGTGAATTTACCTGACAGAGATTCGGCTTTTGGAAAGTGGTTACGACAAACAGATGCCAGAAACAATGACAGGAGTTGAGGTTCATCACACTGCTAAGCAGAATCATCACTGGAAATTGTGTGGCATGGTAGGGAAGCTTATATTTCAATGAATCTCTGAAATTTCATGATTACGGGGGCTTACTGTAGGGAGAGGACGCGGTTTGTTCATGCACTTTTTGTTATCTGAGAACTGATGAACTAGTTGTTTCGGGCACAGTCCGATTAAGTTTTGCGTGCCATTTACACTCAACAGTTATCTCGGTTGCCGTGCTCGGCTTGATCTCTGCACAGTTTCAAAAGGGTAGTGGAAATGGGGCTTTAGACACTAACTAGAATCGAAAAGATATGCAGGTCTAGCTGTTCACCACCAGCAGCTCAAAACCAGCAGCCTTTTTGTATTTTATATACTCTAATAATCCCAGAGGGAAATTACTTCTCTGCATTTAACCCATCCCCTTGGGGAGCAGTGGGCTGCCATTGAAAAGAGGCTCTTTCCGGGGAGCAGTGTGGGGTTAAGGGTCTTGCTCAGGGACCCAGAGTGGCTGGTCTGTGGGAGTGGGGGATCACCGAACTCACAACCTCAGGATTCAAAGGCCCAATGCCCTAACCACTAGGCCACCACTCATCTCAAATGATGCCCCTCTGCTTCCCATCAACACTCCCACTGGTCTTGGGGATCAAAGGGGCAGTGTGGTTTACTGGGCAGGCTTGGCTTGTTCAATGAAGGTGCTTCCTGTAGTAGGCAAGTTAACATTGAACTAAGTATACCCGTCTTAGTCACCATTTTTTTGAAGGACAGGGATGGGCAGCTGCTTAGAGAGCAGAATTCAGGAGGATTACTCAGAAATCCATGAATGAATGTCCTTTTGGCCTGTTTCATATAAAGAAATAGAATTATAACATAGTTAAAAGGTTAAAAATGTTGTTTTTCTTATGATATAAACCCTTGAAGGATCAGAAAGATTACCTTCTGTTTATTCAATGCAGTGTTTTTCCAAGATATGCCCCGTCAGAAGGTTGAAACATGCAGGACGTTTGACGCCCTTTAACCCAAATCCACCATAGAAATTTCTTTTACACCGGCAGCCCATGAAATGCAGCATTAAGCTTTGATGCATAAGGTCAGGTATGGCCACTTACTGCTCTAACATGGATGTATTTCATTGCACAAAGCAAGGTTACAGATGAATAAGGGCCGGGAAGGCTCGGGCGCATCAGTGTCTGACCTCACAATTGCACTTTAGGAGGATGAAGGCATGATGACACAGGAAGAATGTGGCATGAAGAAACCCCTCAACCTTGTGCGAATTTCCAGAAAAGTTCAAACTTCTGTAGCACCAAAGCGTGGGCTTATTTATGGAAGAGAATAGAACATCCCTCTTTATCATGATACATTTGCAATTGCTTGTATTTAAGTGTTAAACTGCAAACAAATGAGAAAATGATTAGAATATTTAACTAATTCTAACAGAGTGCCAAAGTCTTCTTGTAAACAGTATAATGAGTTTTTGTTCATTCCCACAATGCTGATTACAAACAGGCTCTCATCTGCACATATGTTTCTATATTTGCATGTTTACATTTTGGTGTGTATGTGGTTTCAAACCTGCGATGACATCCCTATGTGTTATCCTGCATAGCACAGTCTAGGTCCTCATTATCATTTCTCCCAGGGTCTGTTCTGGTGTTCAGAGCCCCACCAGAGGGGCCTTTGGCTCGGTGGGAGAGGTGTTGGAGGCGGCCTGGCCCCGCTGCGCTCCTTCCT
This sequence comes from Cyprinodon brontotheroides, assembly GCA_018398635.1. Classification (NCBI taxonomy): domain Eukaryota; kingdom Metazoa; phylum Chordata; class Actinopteri; order Cyprinodontiformes; family Cyprinodontidae; genus Cyprinodon; species Cyprinodon brontotheroides. The sequence goes on from JAGKQL010000009.1 coordinate 36,728,770, forward strand.
TCCCCCTCCGCAGGGTGCCAGGCACAGCGTGTACCACTGGCAAGCCGAGCCTGACAATGAGACTGCTTGCACAGCCAACGTCGTGTTTGAACAGGGCAGGGGGTTGCCACGTCATGCTGAACACACACGTGCAGGAAGGCCAACAAGGAAAGAAAAAAAATAAAAACTAAACATACACACATGCATGTGCACACATCTCCACCAGGCGGGCTCCTGGAGGGTTTGACACATGTTCAGAAGATGCTGCAGGAGTGAGAGAAAGGAGTTTTTGCAGGTGGTAAACCCCAGATTTCATTGCGTCATTGAAATTCGGGAGAGAAAAACACTTGCATTGCTTTATCATTTCATCATTGTTCACTGACATCAAAATATAGGACAAGCAGCATGCATATTGATTTAATGTACTATTTAAAACATTCAACCTTAGAGTTAACCATAAAAACAGCATCTAAAGCCTGTCCTCCTTGACGCAGCGTTGCAGTCTCCTCCCCGTTTTGACATCAACATTTCAGCATGTTGCGTATCCCGCATTAAGTTTTGATTCAGTCATATGTTCAGTTCTCAGGTGTACCACCGAACAATGAAATATTAAACCCATGAATTCAAGGAGATGTCACATTCCGTGTTTCATTCATTATGCAAACCTAACCTACAGTGTTGATTCTTTGAATTCCAATGAGGAGGAAGGATCCTGCTGAGAAATCTTTACGCAAGCAATGTGTCTCATTAATGGATGTTTTGCAAGCATGAACATAAACTAGAAAAATAATGAATGTGAAAAGGGTTAAGGAGATGGGTAATGCGAGAAGTTTTTAGAAAATGAAGGAGGAGAAGAGATTTTTTGGTTGTTTATCAGCCATTGATGCTTATGTTGAATTGTTACATCAACACATTAAGCTGCTTTGCCAAAGTAAACATGTCATCTCATTGAAAACCACAAAGTTTATTTCTCTAATAGAAAGAAATCTTTAGTTATACTTTTTTTTCCAAGTAGTGACCTAAATGCTGTGCATTTGCACCCACTTTGAATCAGTACTGCATAGAACCATGTTTGCATCCGGCTACAGCTGCAGGTTTTTGAGGTTTTTGCACTTTATTTGCAAACCAGCTCAAGCTCATTCGGCCCGGAACTAGAACAACAAAAATCTTTCTACATATTTTCTTTAACTGGAAATCGGTCTGTACTTTGACTAGGTTTAAAGATGTTTAGCTCACTCTTGTTCGAACAAAGCATCCCCACAGTATGACCCCTCCACCATTCTGTTTAACCATGATGATTGTGCACTCATATCAAACTAAATATGCAGTTCTTCAATGTGTTTCAAACTTCTTTTGGGAAGAAGATACAAAAGATCCAAAACTTTGCAACTTCTCTATAAAGGCCTGATTTGCAGAGTGCAGCAATAATAGCGGGGGTTTCCTATCACCTGATTCTCTTCTTCCAAGGTTGCCATGAACTTCTTGGCTTGTTAATCGACTGTTCTTGTCCACTCTAGGCTTTCCTTGTTCTCCATGAAGCAGATGTTGGCTGATATTCTTTACAGAGCAGCTGCATTTATACAGAGGTTAAACTATTCTCTCTGAATATTCTCTCTATTGTCTCTGATACCTTAGCGGTATCAGAGTAAAGTGGGCTAAATGTAAAATGATAGCCTCACTTTACAGAATATATATTGCTTTTTTTTTCTCCAGTTATGTGTAAACCAAGATGAACCAAGATTGTGCAGATCTACTTCATAAGATCACACTAAAACACAGCAAAGACTCCTTTCTGTAATAAAGTAATTAAATGAGGAAAAAGTTGAAAAGGTGTAAGGACCTTTATGTCGGCCCTTAGCCGTGTTTCTATCCAGAATTAACGCAGAATACTGAGCAAACTTTTAAAATGATAAAAAAAAAAAGACAATGCAAATTATTGTTTTAATTAGTGCATTTACTGTTTTTGAAACAAATAAAAATAACTCAAAACAAAATCTATAAAAAAAAAAAAAGATATAAACACATCTAGTAAAGCCCTTATGTATCGGATTACAATCAACATTCATGTCTGCCTCATTCTACCTGCGTTCTGTGAGAAAATATGCAGACGTCAGAGTCTCCCTCCTGCTCAGCAGTCAGGAGAGACCAGGAGCTCCGGAGGGGAGACGATTCGGTCACTGTAACATAAATCTCTGTGTTTCCTTCTCCTCGGTGTATGAAAGTCAGGCGACGAGGCTCTTAGCACCGCTGTCTTTGGGAATGCCAGCACGTTTCCCAGAGGAGATGGAAGAGATAGGCCTGGCGCCTCCACAGACGTCTTTCAACCCTCCGCCTGATTCTCTCTCTCTCTCTTTCTCCCTCACCGTCTCTGCTTATCTCAGGGAAGGCACAATAGGGTTTTGTACACTGCAGCAAAGCGGGGAGGCTTCAGACAGCAGCCGAGTATGATATGCAGGAAGGGCAAGGAGGGGCTCCTCTGTTCCACAGAGCAACACGACTTCATCATCGCTAAGCAGACGTCTCTGAAAGATGATGCATAGCCCAGGGTTTTAGTGCATATATGAAATGCACCTTAACGCTCTACCTGAGTCCATGTTAAATCTTCATCAGCCTTCATACTAATGATCTGCTACCTGTGGAGTTGAAGAAGGAACTAAGTGAGACACTTTGCCAATGAAACAAGACAATTTACATTTAAAATAAAAAAACAACAACTGCATTGTCTTATTTCAAGTGCATAATATCTAATTATCTTATTCTAAGAGTAAAAATACTCATTCCATTGGAAAACGATCTTATTTTCCTGCTCAAATTAAGAGTAAATTCACTTAATTTAGGACATTTTCACTTATTTCTTGATCGTTTTTGCTGTGAGCATGGATAAAAAAAGAGATGCAGACACATAAGGATGAAGGTCATGTTTGTGTCAGCGTCTCACATTAAGGTGATGATCATAAAGAAACAGACGATTGCCAATAACAGATATCTTTTTTGATATCAAAGATTGTTGCTGTACTCTACATGTCCTGGCAATCTCACTCAGCTCGCCGTAAATCGACTCTCTTTCACAAGCCTGGTGATTGTGGAGGCCAAAGGCTGTGCCCTTCTATTTGGTCTGGTCAGGGAGGGTAATGCAGACAGCTGGCAGCTTTAATGGGAAACACATCTCAAAGAAGCTGGAGTGAGTCTCCTTGACAAAGAGAATACAACAATTATTCTGGAAAATCAATCCTCTATCCAGTCCATCTCTCTTATTGATCCAGACTGTCCAGATCAGGTGAAGAAGAAACAGAACCCACACAGTGCTCATCACAATCTATTTCTGAGGCATCATATATGCAGAGTTCTGCTGTACTCAGCTTTTTTTTGTTGCCTTTTAAAATTAGGAAAACAATGTTTATCAGCTTTACTTTAAATACCTAATCCCACTTGAAATATCATTTTCTTGATTCCTACAAGCAAAGCTCTGTTGGGACATAAATCCATCCATCCATCCATCAAGAACAGCTTTAACTCTATTCTTCCGGAAGTGCAATGTTAAGGTCAAACACTGATGTTGGACGAGAAGGCCTAGCTCTCAGTTTCTGCTCTAATTCATCCCAAAGTGGTTCTGTCAGGTTGACGTTAAGACTCTGTACAGGCCAGTCAGGCTAAGTCACACCAGACTCTGCCATCCATGTCTTTCTATGGACCCTGCTTTGTGCTCTGGTCTACGGTCGTGTTGGACGAGGAAGCGGTCATCAAACGGTTCCCACAAATTTGGGAGTGTGTAATCGTCCAAAATGTCTTAGTATGCTGCAGCATTCAGAGTTCCTTTCACTGGAACTAAAGGGGCAGCTCCCAAAAAAACAACCCCACACCAAAACCCACCCTCCACCAAAGTGGCGCAATGGAGTCGGACAAGAAAAGTTTACCTGGCAACTGCCAAACCCAGACACATGCATGAAATTTCCAGATGGAGACGGACAATTCCTCACCCCATAGAACAGGTGTCCACTGAGAGCATGCTACGAGGAGCGTTCAATAAGTAATGCCCCTGACCCACTTCCAGATGTTTGATCAACCTGAAATTTTGCATGTGAAATTATTTAAATCTCTATAGATTAAATAGAATATTACAGCTCTGAACTAACTGTGGTTTCTGATTTACAGGTGTTCAAACTGAGTCAAGTCTATGTTTTTGCATTTGAAAGGACGCACCCAACGGGAGACTTTTGATCAAATGAAAGTAACTTATAGTGATAATGTACCATAATATTACCTGTAAAACATTTTGCAAGGTCAAATAACAGGCATCCTCATCAAAAGTTACTTTAATTTAATCAAAAATCTCCCGTGGTGTGAGTCCTTTCAAATAGAAAAACCGGATCACTGCTCAACACTCAACAGGCTCCATTTCAGACTTTACTCGGTTCAAACACCTATAAGTCAGAAACCACAAATAGTTCAGAGCTGTAATTTGCTACTTAATCTAAAGAGATTGAAATAACCTCACATGCAAAATTTCAGCTGGATCAAACATCTGGAAGTGTGTCACGGGCATTACTTATTGAACGCCCCTCGTATAAAGCACAGCATCTGACACTTTACATTACACTTGGTGCTGTATGACTTGAATGCAGCTGCTCCACCATAGCAACCCATTCCATGATGTTCTCTCTGCTCTTGAGCTAATCTGAAGGCCACATGAAGCTTGGATGAGTGTAGTGAACAACTTTGCAGACATTTGGCAACCTCTTCGCATTTCCCTTTAGCAACAGCTGAATGTATTCTATCAGTTTTCAGGAGCGACGACACTTCAAGACTGGGTTTGTTGCTCAGGTGGCGTCCTATCAGCTCCACACTGGAAAAATTGGCTCAGATAAGCGAATTCTTCACCAATATTTAGATTGTTCTTTCCTAGTGTACAACAATTTGGTCAATGGAAAAATCACACCTGAATAAAAAATCTTTGATCCAGTCTTGTCCAGAAAGAGCATAAGAAGAAACAGAACCCACACATTTTAACATAAAAAATACTCATTCCTGAGGCAATCATCTCATTGCAGAAATTGCTGAAAAATACAGTTAATTTTTGACATTTTTAAATTTTAGAAAAAAATTTTCAGAATTGTGACAACAATTATTCTGGAAAATCAATCCTCTATCCATCTCTCTTGCTCATTCAGACTGTCCAGAAGAGTTAAGAAGATTTTTTGAACCCACACAGTGCTCATCACAATCTATTTCCTGAGGCATCATATATGCAGAGTTCTGCTTTGTAAAACGTTCTTTTGTTGCCTTTTAAAATTAGAAAAAAAATTCTCAAATTCGTGCTTTCCTGATTCTGAATTAAGGAATTTACACGAAAAAACATGATTAGCCTTCATTTTTCTACTTATGCTGGACAACACTCTGGGTACTTTTTTGATATCTCAAATGCATGAAAACTGGGAGGCAGACCAAAACCAGATGAAATTCAAATAGTGTCTGGTCTGCCATGCAAAAGTGTAGAAGAAGAAATGTGCTGTTTAAGTGTGCAAAGAAAGAAACAATAAAAGAAAAATGTCTGAGGATCTCAATGTATTGAGGAAGAGTCCTGAGTGGGTAAGAAAAGCTGAAATTTTACTTTCATCTGGTTTCATTGCCGAATGTTTTTAGAGCATAAACAGTAGTGTATAGGAAATCCTATACACGGCGTTTATGAGTCTAAAACATCGGCAGAAAAAACTTGGATGAAAGTAAATTCCTGGATTCAGTGTCTGCTCTGGAATAATGCAAGTGTATGGAGGAATATTGATGTGCTTTTACCTGTGCTTTATGTGGACCTTTCTGCCTCTGGGTCACCATAGACTTCATTATTTGAATGTCAGCAGACAGCATAGGTCCCTTTCCGAGGCTGAATCGCACTTTTCATCTGTGGTTTTGGTCTGCGGCGGTTTCCGTGAACTATAACGCACAAAATCTACCATTTATCTTTCTTACCATTAAGCATGACATGAAATACCTGAACACACCCAAACCCGGCAGGCAGCATATGAAGATATGGCTGCGACTGTCGGAACGCCTCGTCCTCATAGACACTCCATTATTTGATGATAAACTTTGGTGCCAGCAAGCCCGTCTCAGCAAAGCCACTCCCAGAAGTGGCTGAGGTTTTATTAAAAACTGAGGCAGACATATTTGAATCTACTTCCCTTTTAATCTCTAGTCGACTTCCAATTCTGACAATAAAAAGTCAAAATTCTGAGATTAAAAGTCAGAATTCTGACTTTTTTCCCATACTATACTGGAATAAAATTTAAAAAATCAGTTAACCTTTGTTTTTCGGTGGCCCTTATCCTCTTCATTATGTATGGAATTGGTGCAGTACTTGCTTTTTCTTTTAGGTTGCTCAGGGTTTGAATAAAAACTGAGAAGAACCCAGACAATACCCCACTAGTCATTTCATCATTGGCTGCCTTATCATGTTCAAGCTGACTTCCAAAATCCCTGTTGCTCACCTACAAGGCTTTTAAAGCGGTCTGATTTCCTCTTACCTCTTACACTTATATGTTCCTCCTCGAACGCGGATCTCAAACCACTGAGGCTTTTCTCAGAGGAAAAGATGTTTTTGCTCTTCTCCCGACTGGTTTCGGCAAGAGTTAGCCTGGCTTGTGGTTGTGTTTTCGTCGTCGCTCTGTTAGTACGTCATATGCTTCGTTGATCTGATTGGTGTATTTGGCCCGTCTATCACCAGCATAGGCCAATCAGCTAACCAGTATTTTCGCCCTTTCCCAAAATTACTTCAACGGAAGGTTTCCAGATGGATATGCGGAGCAAATCCATATAGCGGAGTCAGGTTAGCACTTATATGTCCCTCCTCGAACACTTGGATCTCAAACCACTGGCCTGAAAGCACCAAGAAAAACTGTTTAGGAGTGACTCTTCTCTTTTCATGTGGCGCAACCTTCTCGGCGCAAAGTTTTAGACCCACTAGTTTACTTTGTCTTTTACATCTTAAATGGTACAATTCAATAGTTATTTGATCTGTTGTTTTTAAATTGTTTCCTTTCACGTTGAACTGTTAAGCTCTCTATATGAAACACTTTATATGTAAAGTTACATCATCATTATTGTATCATTGGCTGATGTTATAACACTTGTCAATGCTAAATAGTTAATCTGTGTACAACAAGTTTAATTGCTTGAGTCACTGCATATCAAAATGTTTAAACTTGTTGTCAAAATGAGTTAGGGATAGGAGCGGTCTAAGTGGAGAACATCTGCACAACGAGATTATTGTTTGGGATAATTTGTTTTCATATCTCCAGCGTGGAGACTTGGACAGATTGGAAATACCTCCGTCCTTCCTTACCATCCCTAAATCCAATGAAGGAGTTTGTCCTCTGAAGATGGAACTCTTTAGTAAGTTGTACACATATTCATAAGCTGTTTGTCTCTCTCTCTCTCACACACAAATGTCCATGTCTTGATAACGTGTCACAGGGAAGGAAAGAGGAAGTTTCTGAAGGTTTAGTTTGGATTAGTCTTGAAAACAAACTCCCGCTCTTTATTTTTGGGTTAACCAGTCATCCCAGTCTGCCGTTGACTTAAATAGATCCATGCTGCATCCATCTCTGTCACCTCCTGCCTGTTTCCATCTCTCAGCGGACAATCAAAGTGTGTGTTGGAGGCGGGGGGGCTAGGCCTGAGTAGTGACTGCTGAAACAGATGCTGATGTGTGTGTGCCTGTGTCAACATGGTCTGTTTCTGGACCCTGATGCTGCAAGCAGATAGGACCCTGCCCACAGAGCCACAGAGTCTAGACTCCAGATGTGTTCACACCCATCCCAAGACACCCCCACCCCCCACCCCACCCACGGTCCACTACACACAGGGCTCAGTGTGGATAGCATTAACACCCATTTCATCCATTTAAAAGCACAAATTTCCATACATTTTGATAACATTACTCCAACTTTTGCCCATTAAAGCTGCAGGTTTCCTGGGAGGGAACTGATCATTTAGCCTTTTCTGCTCTTCATAACAGCTCAGCCTGGACTGAGAATACTTGTAAAATAAAATGTGTTGTACTTGCCAGATATTCCCTGTTTAATTTAGATCTGTACTTTGACTGGACCATTCTAAAAAAAATAGATATGCTGTGATCTAATCCATCCCATCGTATCTCTGGCTGCATGTTTTGGGTCGTTGTCACATTAATTCCCCTGCAGCCTGTAACAGATTCTACTGGTTTTACCTCCATTCATCATCAAACCATATCTGACCACCTGTCCTGTTCCTGATGAAGAAAAACATCCCCACAGCACAATGCTGCCACCACTATGTTGCACCATAGGCAAGTTTTCCTTTCGGCTGATGAGCAGGTTTCCAACAAAGCCTAAAAAGTTTAATACATGTCTGATCTGAACAGAGCACCTTCTTCCATTTGTTCGCTGTGTTAAAATAGGAAGTTATGTCCCCCTGAAGGCGATCACACCTCAGAACTACTTTCTACCACCATATTTTCAAATTTTACTCATAAGGCTTATATAAACTTCTTTCTTTTTTTCAAAATGTGCGGTATGGCCCTATAGGCAAAGCGGTGCAACCCTATGTGTGTTGTTACTAGCAGACGTTGTTGAGAATCATCAGAATTTGTGAGAATGTTGTATGGACGTGGTTGGCTGCTACTGAAATGGACAGAAACTGTCGCCATGAGTGATTTTAAGAGAAAGACTTTGCCTAAAGAGACTTTTCCAGCTGGAGTCGTTATTAAAGCAAATGAAAAGGGCTGGATGGATGAGGAGATGATGAAAAGCGTCGGCTGAGTGGAGGTGTATGTAAGGAGACCAGGAAGTTTTTGTCCACTTCATTCAGTCGCTTGTTAATCTGTGACTCTATGCGTGTCTTCATCTCTTACCAGCCCATGTGAAAAACATGGTGAACAAAATGAACCAGCTCGGCTGTTATTCTGGAGTGTCGGACAAAGGAACTTCAACCACTGACATTGGTGTGAACCGCCATTCAAAGTAAGGCTGGCGAGCGCGCGGGAGCTGGCGCTGGATGAAACACGGAGAACGTTGTTTCACGAAAAGTGCGGAAGGCAGCGCCAAAAGTTATGCCACCGCTTGCAGATGGATTGTAGATGCTTTGTTAACGCGGTTCGCTGGCACTGCTGTTCGAAGCCGCATGAAAGCCGCATCATTTCCTAGAGCCGCGACTCGCACGGAATAGTGACTCTTGATAGCTTAAGAAGGGAAATTGGCATTTCTGGATTTAGTGCAGCTGTTTAACCACAGAAACAGAGGATGATGACTTTGATGGGTTTGATTAATACTTTGTAATAAATACATGAATAGCACAATCATACTTCGCTCTTGTTCCCGCTTCCTATTTTAAATAAGCAGTAGATGGTAAACGTAGTAGAGGACATGTACCGTATATAAAACCTGCGCTCTATACGTAGTCCGGTGCGCCAAAATTTTTATGTGTGGGTTAAGTACAGTAATGGCACACATAAATGAGACTGCGCCTTTTAGTACGGTGCGCCTTATGGTCGGGAAAATACGGTATATGACTTTTTTTAAGGATGGGTTTCTTCCTGCCTTTTTTTCTCATAAAGGTCAGATTTGTAGAATACGTGGTTCTGCCTCATCAACTGATTCTTCCACCTGAGTCATGGAAGAATCTTCCTTGTTTAATCTATAATGTCTTATTAGGTTTGCAAAAAATTTCGTCTCACTGAAATTCAATTCAAATCACAGTTGACCTCAGTTGCTAATTTTGTGACTACTAAACTTAAGCAGTTACTCTGGATTTTATTCCAGGGCACTGTAGTGCAAATCTATGCTTTGCATTTATGATTTTAAATTGAAAGATTTTTTTTATCCAATTTCTCAACATAAAATTATGTAACCAGTCGTTTCAGAGAGAAATACAAAATATTTTAGAAGAGGGTAAATAATATACATTGCCAATATACATTGCTTATTGCATTCATGTTATTTACTTTACAGCCATACTTTTACTAAAGTAAGGAGTATCATGAAAAATATTACTCAAGTAAAGGTAAGTAAGAAGTATGGTACAATAAAACTAACTTTTTTTCAAAATGTAACTCAAGTAAATGAAACTGAGTAAATGTATTGAGTTACCCCCCACCTCTGACAATCAACACTAACATAAACGAAGACAGATAGAAGCAGGCCCAAACACACTCAGTGTATAACCTCAATAGACTGTTCTAAATGATACAAAATTAAAAACTGGGTCATTTTCCTCACTGTGTTGGAACAGAATACAAAAGAAATACAGACTTTCTTGATTTGTCCGAAATACAGTAGAGATTACAGACAGAAAAATACAGGTTGAACTGAACATAAGTCCAATTATATGCTGTTAAAGCCCTGTAATGCAAAGGGTTACATTTGTAAATAGCATTAAAAAGCTTTTTTTTTTTTTAATCCTGAATGAGTCCAGGAAGGAATTTTATACGTAACATCTACTTTGATCCCAACAATTCAAAAGTAGAGGTAGTGTAGAGACTAGCTTTGGCTGCTTTAGACTTTTCAGTGCATTTTGCTGGATTCTTGATGTGTTGTTTCACAGTCATGTGCATTTAAATTAACAGCCACTTCTCTGAAAACTGTGCTAAAATAAACAGAAACATATGCTGCATGCATATGCTTGGTTCTGCTTTATTTAGAGCGTTCTATAGCAACACAATGACAAGGGTGTTTTTTGTGAGAAAGACACATGGTTAAATTGCAACTGTTATACAAAACAAGTCTTGGGGAGAGGAAAAGTAAAGAGTAGAAGTGTTCAGAGAGCACAGATGCACCCGCTCTTTTGCTATCTCCTGTGCTTGTGGGTATAGTGCCGATCCAGCTATTCTTGTTGGTTTGTTAATTGTTTGTCACCCACCAGGTGCCATCTGTCTGTAGTCCCACAGTCCCCGAGCCATGTGGGCCGGCCTGCCTGGCGCCTGCCAACGTCACTGACCTGCAGCAACCGTCCACACCTCCGTCACACACCTCCTGATCCGTCTGGGATAAATAGCTTCTCCCTCAACTTCTGTGCCGCCATCACGGCTTCCCAATCTGTCCTGTGTTAGAAGACGGAGAGGGAGGGGGTGACAGGAAGAGACGGGGAGGGCGGTTGGGAGAGGAGTTAGAGGAAACAGAAAGAGAGCAGAAAGAAGCAGAGATGGAGACGGATGGAGACAGAGATCAAATGGCGTGGCAGTTATTACGTCATTTTGTTTTGTTTTATTAAAGCATGTGGTTATTTTAATCCATTTTTTAGTTTATTCTTAACCCAATAAATATGGGATTTTTGAAAGCTGATACCAATCATTTTGCTTTATCAATTATTATTATTTTCAATTATTATAAGTCTAATCGATCTATGATATGTGCTGCCTTTTTTTTTTCTTTCTTTTCTGCAAAAATGATAACAAATGTTATATAAGTCTGTTTCTTAGCTGTGTCGGTACCCCGGAGCATACATTTTTTCACCAACAATGGTGCTTATATATTCAAAGAAGATAGCTGTGGTGGATTTCTTGTGGAGGATTTATTCAATTTTTTTAAAAGACCCATCCTCTCTCCACGGTAAAAAAAAAAAAATTGTGCACTTTCTGTTTAAAAGGGATTCTTTGTTCTCATTTTGCTCATACAAGCTAATGCTACGTTCACACCGGACACAGCAGGAGCAGCAAAATCGCGTCTGCTGCTTCCTTTTTTGCTGCTTGAACCAGTGTAGTTCTGACGCGCGGCTGATGCAACTTTGCTGCTCTGGCTGCGCGGTGAAAAGTGGGTCTGACGCGCGTTGGGCGGAGCTTCACCATCCTTTCTTTGCCTTGCAGCTATATTTGCTGTGATCAGTGGAAATAAAGTGGTTTTAATATGTTTTTAAGTGAGAAAATATACCTGAAAACTTAATCACTGCAGTCAGTTCATCCAGATTATCATCCTGCTTCCAATATTATTTCTGTCGGAGCCGCTCAGACGCCCACATACCAGCGGTGCGCTGTCAGTAGGAATCCCTTCATCAGCAGCCTCTGGCCCGGATGCCTCCTCGAGGTTCACCGCGGCAGCTGGTAGGTGTTTTTCATCTAAATAATCTAAACTGCAGGCAGAAGGATAATAAAAGCGTAACATATTCTGTAGGTTTCAGCATTTTAAGTTAATGTAGGCCGCCCTTATAAACTGTTTCAGAGAGGAGTGATCACAGCACTCTGTGTCATCAGCGATCTAATATGTCGTCGCGCTGTCAGCTCCCAGATCAGCTTCTTCTGGATTGACGTGGCGGCGCGCTCGAGGCAGCAAAAGTTCAATTTTTCCATCAAAAGCGTCAATGGTTGACGCTTTTGTTGCTTTACATTAACTGTATTGCATGTAAAACTGCGCTGCTTCTGCTAAGGCATCGATTGTGAACAGTAGCATTACTGTTTTGAACGGCCCCGCCTCCTAATCCCTAAATCAGGTCCTATCACTATATAGAGCGGGGACCACTTGGACAGATGCGTGAACTCAGTTAACTTGCCTTGCGTTCGAGGGCAGATGATCACTTCACCGTTAGTCCACTGCGCAGTGCTCAGGCACCATCACAAAGCATTTCCATAAGTATATAGCTAATTTTCAATTCAATTCAGTTTATTTCTATAGCACCAATTCACAACATGTCATCTCAAGACACTTTTACAGTTCACCAGGATCATCCAGTCAGATTGATAAAAGTTTTCAATCATGAAAACCACAGCTGATTACATCACGACTCATTGACTTCCATGCAATCCCTCACACTAAGCATGCTTGTAGCGACAGTGGAGAGGAAAAACTCCTTTACAACAGGAAGAAACCTCCAGCAGAACCAGGCTGAGTGTGAGCAGCCATCTGGCTGAGGCCGACTGGGGTTCAAGGAGACAGAAGCAGAGATATACAAAGAAGCATAGATACAAAAAGCAACTTGATGCCCCTTCCAGGAAACACACACAGCCAGGCAGACGCAGCTCCGAGCCAGCTCCCCATGTCAGAGGATGAAGAGAAAGCACATCAGTTACTCACAGTCAGAGAAACAGGACTGCACTGAAAAACAGGACAATCTCCAACATCTATAAACAAAGGTGTTGATGGCAGCAGCACAGCTGATATTTCTCTCCAGAATGGTGTCACAGCCAAACAGGAACAAGTGCTAAGAGATATTATGACAAAGCTAATTCATTGTTCTGAGATACTCTCCCATAATTATGAAATAGTTTAGTCAAAATAAGGACATTATATGTCATACTAATGAGATACTAATGAGATAACTCATAATTATGAAATACCAGGCACTGGCTGTACATAATAAAGTGGCCAGTCTTTGCAAACAGAACACTATTTTATCCTCTTTATTTTCTTTTTGTCTTTGAACTGCTACATCTACTATATAACCTATTGTGACGGACATTGTCCTCCTTTTTGATATTTATTAAGTATTTTAGTCAAAATCAGAATTTTCAGATTGCAGCTCAAAGTAATTTAATCAGTTAGAGTTCTGTAGACTCCATACATCTTTCAGAAGACCTCCCAAAAGGCAAAGGGAGGTCACCTTCACCTGAGCCTGATGTTGGGGCAGCTGCACGTTGAAAAATGAGATCAGCTGCTTGCTCACCGGGACGTATGCAGCAGCCTGGAAATACCCAGGGCCAAGAGCACCAACCAGCATACGGTGGCCTGGGTGCGATAAAGACAGGACAGACACCCCCACCTCCCCTCACTCTTCCAGCCCGTCTGCCTGCCATCCTGGGGCATGTTGGGTCACCTTGACGATTGGGCCCGGCGAGGAGAACCACACCTCTCTTCAGGGCAAACAGGGAGGTATTACAAGTAATGAGGCATCACTGTGCAAGTAGGGCAGCTTTTGGATTAACCCCATATGAACACACAAAAAGCACCTTTCTGTTTGTGTCAGAGGGGCGACAGCTTGAATGAGAAACCTCTCAGGAATTTTTAGCCCATCAAGAGGAGATTTATGGAGGTGACAGTAAGAGTATTAATATAAAATCTGTTTCATGTAGGAATAAAAGTAAAAAACAAGCCTGAATACTGCAAGTTGTTTGCTGCTCTGCAACCACTCAGGCTGAATTTGATCCTGACATTCTCATGGCGGTTACATCGGCCTCCATTTCTAAAAAATATAAAAAAGAAGAAATAGTCTGCGGTGTTATTTAGATTCTCTATTTGTCCCAAACCAAAACCCTGAAGACATGAGCATTTTCAGAGGCCATTAGATTAAACCAGTAGAACAGTATAAATCAGTCACAGAGCGGGGAAAGAATTTTGGTCTAAATCAGCCTCGCTATAATGTTTTCTTACTGACCTGTTGAAATAGCTTTAGTCAGTTTTTCCCATGAGCAGTTCTAGATAGTGGCCGACTGGGCCCAGTACAGCTGCAGAACTGTCCCCAGAACTAAAGACATAATACTTAATTTATGGTCACTGGGACCAATTTTATTTTTACATCTATAGTTTTAATGACACCAAACTGTCTACAGATGTTACTTAGATGTGGTTTCAAATTATTGTGTTTATTTCCTTCATTGCAGCTAGAGAAAAAGATTTTAAATGCAAATATCTGTTGTTCTGTTTTTTAGGTGACATTCATATCCGGAGCATTTAAACCTCATTTGCTCATGCCCAGAATAATATACCCTTAATTTTTTACATTCACATCATCCTCTAAGACCTTTCCGATGGTTGATATCGCCATGCAGTAGGACTAGAGGCCAATATCCATGCTGATTGTCTTTAGAAAGCTAAGCTTCACAACCCCTCAGCAAAACACTCTAAGAGACAAAATTCAAAGGGAGATGATATAGTGTGCTTGGTGTAAATTTCTTTACAAACCCCACATTTGTTCTCCTTGCCGGTGTGTGCCCAGGGAGACTACATCGGGGAGAACAGAACATGGGTAAAATGACTTCATTCTGCAGTCCCTTCTAAGGTTAAGTTGTCCTGAGGCCGCATCCAGAATCAGATTTTTGCAAAACAAACTGTCTCCTAGTTCGTCTCAGAGTTACAGGACAGGGGCAGACTTAGGAAATTGGGGGCCCCTATGCAAAGACAGGCAGGGGACCCTCTGAATTGAAAAGACAAGACATAAACCAGACCCATTATACGGATAGAGAAATTTTAATAGAATAGATATCGATTTTTTTTTCAACCTTTTGTCCCTCTCTTCTTGTCCCTTTTCTTGTTGTTTTTGTTAGGTTCATAAAAGAGAAACTGAGTCCACACAGAAGAGATTTTTTTAACGGCTTCTGCAGAAGGAGAGAGCTACATTCAGCTACATTTACTCTCTGACGGGCTTCCTCAGCAGAAGCCTTTTTATTAGCAGATCATAACACATGGGGTGAGTTACAAAATAGAGTGTTCTTCTGACAAGGCAATTGATCAGGTCATAGGACAGAATGCTCCTCTGATTGAATCACAGAATGGTCTCCTGATAACTGTGATTAGCCTTGCACAAACATCAGCAATTTTCCACCACTGTTGCATGACAGTTGGCAGTAAACAGAGTGAAGCATCTAATTTCTCCAATGTTCCATATGCACATACATTAACTTTATAATCATCATTAAATAAACCTAACAGTTTTACTGTTTGTTTTCTTTAGTCCCTTTTTCTTTTAATATTGGCAATGTGCTTAGCTGACTTTTCATGCTGTCCCAAAAGAAATGAAAACATTTTCTAATCACTAATGTTCTGCTTATATGTTAGTCGCCAAAGTCTCAAGAACAGAACAAAGTTGCTAAATTTGGTGCAAGGTGCTTCTTCAAAATAAAAAGTGATTGAGAGGAGGGTTCCTGAAAGGTTACAGCTAAATATAGAGAACACTAAAGTTAAAAGTTGGCAACATTGCTCTTTGCTGTGTTTGTTTTTAGAATGGTGAATGGACTTGGACCTTTCTGCACATGTGCAGCAAATTGACTGATCCAATGTGATGGACACTGAAGGGAGGCGGGGCCGAGACACACTGAGTATTATAAGCATGTGTCCAGATGGCATTTCAGCGAAATAATTTTTGCGGCAAAACACTAATAATGTGCACAAATAAGTAATAACTGGATTAGCCATACATGTAAAAGGAGTTTTATTGAGGCAGACGCCTAGAGCAAAGGCCTAGCTTTGCCTGATCGGATTAAACTTTAAACTGTGTTACAGGATCAACTTGGAGCCAGGAAACCTAGACATGGTCAACGCAGAAACCAATAAAGGACACATCTACACTCCTGGAAAGGCCATAAAGAAGAAACACTAGACCAACCAGGACCACAGTATGGCGTTCGGGGTTTTCAGGAAACTTTGAATATGACCCATCTTTCCAAATGGAGACCAACAGAGGTGCTATGGGTCCGCGGCAAAGGTCATTAGAAGGAGTTTACAGCTAAAAAATAATTTTGATCAATTCCATGTATTTTTATGAAAGTATTATTGTTGTAAAAATAGAAATCATATCTCTTCTATCCTGGCTTCTTTTCATTGGCTGGTTGAGTAGATAACCAGAATAGAATTTAAAATCCTCAACACAACTCATATCAGCACTTAAATGGCCAGAGTTCCGGCATCTGATTATCAGAGAGAGATCTGATTGTTCCTGATGTTCCTACTGAGAAAGCACTCCTCTTCCTCTAATCACTGCAGGTTTACTAGCCGGTTCCCAGAATTTCCTAAGGAAGTAAGAATGGGAGGCAAGATCTTTTAGTTATCAGGCTCCCTCCTGTGGTGAAACCAACTACCAAGTTTTAGTCCTTGAGGCAGACTGGACGTCTCTTTAAGGCTAGCTTTAAAACTTTCCTTTTGATAAAGCTTCTAGTTAGAGCTGGCTCAGGTTTATCCCTGAGCTATCTCTATGCTAGTTCTGCTGCTATAGGCTTAGACTGCTGGAGGAGACATAGGGACCCCTTTGTTCATCACGGCTTGCTTCATTCCTATCTCTATTCTCCTTACTCTGCAGAATCTTATTAGTTCACCCTCTTCATTCCTGCCTTCTCTGCTTTTCATATAGTAGGCTTCATCTGGTCTGTTCCTGTTTAGCTGTGACCGAAAAATTCCTGGAGAGAAAGTTTATTCGGTTTTCCTTGGATAGAAAGCTTTGAACCTGCTGGACTGTATGATCTGGTTTGAATTGCTTGCAAAGATGCGGAAGATGATGAATGTCGTTGTGTAATTAATTGAAATATATATAAATAAACTGGAATTCAGAAATTAAATTAAACCGGAAAAAGAACTGCATGATAGCTCACCTACTAACACGCCGGTATGGCTGAGCTGTGGTTTACTGCGGAGTTAAAACTAATTTTATTTCAATAAGGTCTTAAGTACTACCATAACATTAGTTTTTATGGTGCATTCTAATATCGCTCGGCTATATTTTGCTAAAATCCTCAACCAGAAAGTCTTTTTTTAAAATGTCCTTGTATATGCTAGATCACAGGACTAACACCATTCTCTTAACATTACTAGCTAGCTAGCGAAAGTTAAACCTTCGAAAAGGGTTCACTACTTAACGGCCTCTTTATCCTGGTCGGTTCCTGTTTGGCTGTGACTCCATCCTGGTAAGAAATATCAGCTGTGCTGCTGCGCTGCATCAAGATTATTTTAACTTATACATAATAGAGTCTGGCCTGTTTTTGAGTGTTTAGTCCTGTTTCTCTCCTATACATAGCTTCCTGCTTATAGCTTTTATGGTGACCAACTGTATATGCTTTGCTTTATTCCTTTGACTTGAAAAATAAATCAAAGCTCATCTGCTCTCTCTTTCCTAGACATAGTCGCCTATGGAGCTAGTTTACCATAACCTTTTATTTATTTATTTATTTTAACATGGACAAGCTTGATGTTACATCCGCCGAACATTGCGGGAACTTCTAGATGCATCGATGCTAAACTACTGAAGCGTCAGTCTGATCATCAACCAATGCTTTGGTCATAAAGGGTCAAATTAGAGGGCTTTATTTTTCATATTTTCACATATTTTCAAAAAATAAAAAACAACCTAATGACTCTTTAAATAAAAAGAAAAGGTAGAATCAAACATAGGGAGGAAAGGCGAATGAAACTACTGCTAACGGATGGAAATGTGTTTTTGTTTATTTGGTGTAATCTGTGTAGTTTGCTTTAATCTGGCTCTGCAACAAGTTCTCCTCAGATTTTTTTTCAATGTTAGTTTGGTTTTAGTGTTTATATGTGTGTATATATATATATATATTCAGGGATCTATTTAATATTACGAAGCTTAAAGTCTTGATTTCTATTTTGTATCTGCAGTTTTCTTTTTTTCCAAAAAAAATATTCTCTGTGCTAAATGATGGTGACCAATAAAACCACTCGTGAACTTTGGTGTCTCATATCAACAGGAAGCATAAGAGGTTCCACCTCATTGGTCCACTACTGCCTCCATTTTCATCTGAATCATTTGGTTACCAACATAAACTCCTGGAAACCTCAATCAGATTTGACAGACATGAACCAAAGTGGTTTTAGGTTTAAAAAAACTATTCAGCATAAAAATGGCTAACAGTAAATTTCTTTCTTTTTTTTGCCGTCAAAGATGAATAATCACAGGGTAAGTGTTCTTACTAACAACGGTCTGTGTTCTCCAAACATTGCTAGGGATCCTGGCAGGTCTGACCTGACATAACTATCAGATCCAGGTCCCAATAGACAGATTTCCAGTAACACTCCTGCGTGGAGATGGAACCAGAGCTGGGGTTAAGGCAAAGTCTGGGGCTCTGTGCTGTCAGAAGACAGGCGCCAACAGGCCCCAAAAAATTACTACCAGCACCAGCATTTAATTCAGTTCCAGCTTCCAGCTCCGATGTTCATCTGGCATGGAAGTCAAGTCGGGCCGACCCGAAGGTTGCTGTGCTCCCAGAAGCTGAGCTGTCAGGACCTTTAAGGTATTGAGCAAAGGCCCTTCCAGGACACATCTGCAGCGGCTGTACGCATCTCAGAGTCACCGCAAAGAAAGGGAGGGAAATCAGAATAATGATGAACAGTTGTGATCAATTACAGCCTCCAAAATAAAACCACAGCTTGCTGACATTAGCCGCACTCATCACATTTGACTTCACTTGCCAAATTTGGGATTTAGCTTGACACAGCCTATTAATCACCCCCCGTCAGCCAATTACAACATTCTCAGCCGTTATTCAGTGCAAAGACTGTTTGATGAAATACAGAAAACGTCAACTTTCTTACAATATGTCATTAACTATCAGCATTTTATTCTCTTTTGTCACGTCAGAAATCACAAAAAAAAGAAGTGGACTTCAGTTACAGCATCTACAGTGTTTGTAGGGAAGATTCTCGCAGTTATGAGGTGGAAAAATTGATCTGTAGGGAGGGAATTTTGTTCCATTATTGTTGCAAGAAAGAGCGTGTTTCCAATAAAAAAAAAAAGAAATGCAGAGGTGAAACTTTTAAAACTTCCTGAACAAAAAGTGTTGTTTTTTCAGCTTAAGATTGCACGTTAGCATGACCTTTTTGTTGGTGTGCACATCAAGAGTGAGTGTTTGTATTGGTCTTGGAGTAAAGAGAATTTGACTTATTAAAAAAATTTTTGAAAAGGATTTCAATTCCGAAAATCAAAGGAACTGTGGATGATTTTTAACATATTTATTAAAACTGCTCTCCCCTTTAAAAAAAAATGGTGAGAGCGTGCACGAGTCCATTTCTCCTCGTGCACGCCCTGTTTAAAAGTTGCTGTTCTCATAGCTCATACAAGCTTTCTGTGTCCCAACGTCTGCGCTAACCCTTAAATCCCACAATAGGGTACGGGATCCTATCAGTGGACTTTATAGTGAACTCAGTTAACTTACCGTTCAGACAGATAATTACCTCTTCGTTTGTCTGCACGATGATTGCGCCATCTTTGTAATTAATCGCTGCTCTCAGGTAGCGGCAGCCTATGGCGACAGCGGGCCGCTGTGACAGCTCATCTCCATAATGCTTATGCGAGGAGACGCTTGGCTCCACACAAAGCATTCTGCACGGTATCATCTGAGCTCTTCTGAGACCTTTCTCTTTCTTCTCATACACTTCGTAGACACTTTTTCCTCTGACGACCGTTCATCTTGGTCAGGAATAACCTGGTGATAAAGGTGAGCTTCAATGACTGTATCTGAAACCGTAGCTCACCACAGATATACACCTAAAAAGCAGTAGCTTGCGGGGAAGGGGGTCTTGGGGGGGCTGCAGCCTCCCTCGTCATAGCATCAGACCCCCATGGTGGGGGCTGTGGAGTAACATAATATTGTACTTAAAAACATAGAAATTAGTTTATGTATTTATTTTTTAACTGTCACGCAAGTTTGATATCGTTAAAATGATGGGCTCTGTATAAGTCTACTAAACTCAATTCGATTTAAAATTATTTTAATGATTTCATAAAAAAATGAGAAACTCCCAGAAGCGTTCCGCCACCTTCACATTCATTCCCTAAAAGTTGCATGAAGGTGTAGATAACTTAGGCAGCAGGAATCGTATTTATTGGACTATTTCGAGAGGTAAGAAAAATGGTTTTAATTCCCCTATACTCGCCGCGAGATTTAGCTGCTATTTATCTTATGTGCCTATTCAAGTTTTAGTCCAGGGTTGAAGAAGTCTACGCTAGAATAAGGCTACATATCACTAAATATTATGTCTGTATTAAGCTGTTTAGAGATGGTAAAATATGAAATTAGTTAATTTTTTTTTTGTGTGTGTGTGTGTTTTTGTTTCAGATATGAAATCATTCACCCATATCCATAGTCTAATGGACTTTCAAGAGGTTCAATGATTTCAGTTTAGTTTATATATTTAGTTTACCATGTTTTATTCAAGTATTCCTGATCCCTGTTGATTGGGAGCTGCTGTTTGTTTGAATGATTAAAAGAGAAGAAATAAAGTTTAAAATGTTGATGCTTTGTTCCAATGCATTTTTAAATGGCAGTTTTTGGCGACAAATGTAGGCCTACTACAATATGTATGTTAAAAAACGTGCCAGCCACAGCCCTCAACATAATGGCGTCATGTGTTTTCCAACCCAGCCATCAGCCCCCTCGCGGAGAAACAACAGCTTCCTTGCGCCTGCCTGAAAAGCGCCAAGATCCCACCGAAAAAGATGGCTAATGGTACCAGCTTACGTAGGGCTGGCCTTATGTAAACATATCACTAGAATGAGTGACAATTAGGAGGACAAATTATTTAGATGGTCCACCCGGAAATAACAATTGTCCTCTATACCTTTAAATCTGAAAAAAAAAAAATATGAAAAATTTTTGAATCAATAAAATCTGACAAGCAGCAAAGTTACACTCAAAAATGTTTTTGAAAAAGAATTCCTTTAAAGTTTCCGAATTGCAAGTTTTTCTGTCAAATTTCCATTTACAAAAGTATTCTTTGCCATATAATAATAAAAAAAAACTTTACTCCATATATGTTAACATGACTATAAGGAAGGGCTTTCAAATTCTAACCCATCTTCAGTTATTTGTTTGGAAACAACAGATGTTGCTCATTTATTTTCCCATTGGTACAGGAAACGTATTGATCTGGAGACAATACGTTGTCTGGCCATGTTTTAGTTCAGTTCGTGTGAAAACTGTCAGGCTACGCCACTGCTGATCCCAGCAGTTGTGGTTCAAACATCAGGAAATCATTTAGACAGCCTGGACACATGGAAGTTAGTATCTTGAAAAAGTTATAACACAACACTACACACACACACGCCCATACTCGTTCATAGTGAGGACCATGTGTTGACTACCATTGATTTTCAGTCATTTTCAACCCTTTCTATGCCCTAACCCTAAACCTAACCATTGCCAAGGCATACCTCACCCTAACCCTAAGCCAATTGACACCTTAGCCTTAATCCTAACCATTAGCAAAATAGCTTGTGAGGACAAGCAAAATGTCCTCACCAGTGGTCCTCAATTTGATGGTGAAATAGGAATAATGTTCCTCACTCTGAGTGCTAGAGAGTTACACCCAGGCTGGCACAAACAACATCTGTACAATGAGGTTTGTTCAGAGTGTGATTGAATGGCTTTGCTCGGAACATTTCAGCGCTTCGATTAAAGAAAAAAAAAAAAATTCTTTGTACAATCATCTTAATCTGCTGACCTCATAATTTAAAATATAAACAATAGGCATGTCTTCAGTCTAATTAAACTCTGGGTCCATATTTGATTTGTGGCAAATCTGTTCAGACAATTTCATCATGAGTTCAAGTGGAAAAAAACGATCCTTCCTAATTAACCGAGACAGATTAAAAGAGAAGAAGTCCAACATGTTTCAGTGGGGAGGCTTGTTTCTTCTTCCCATAAATATGTCGTCCTTGGTTATGCCAGAGCTGGAATGCATCCAACTGAAGGCATGAGACATATTTTGAGTGGGCTAGTTGATTTTTTTTTTTTTTTTTACCACCTCTGCATCTATCTGGTCCATACCCTTAACAGAAACGAGTAGATAAATGGAAACTTACATTTTGAAACCAAGGAATAAAGTTGTGGTGAAAGTCTAAAAAGTTCACAGAACAACTGAGTTGTGATCACTGAACATTTATAGAGCCGTGAATAAATAATCCACGCAGATTTCTTCCGTTTTTTTTTCATGTACTCATATGTTTCAGAAATAAAAGCAGAGAAAATACAAAAAGCACTCTTCAGGTATTGATTTATTAAGAAGAATAAATTTAACCAAATCAGAGTATGCCCTATGTAAAAAAACAATCGCTAAACCTAAAGAAACCTAAACCTAAAGAATGCCAAGTTTATAAGCAACTTAACTCCAGCACAGGACCATCAAACCACTACCCCATAAGAGGAATTATGCTACGTTCACACCTGATGCAGCAGGCGATGCAGAAGCATCGTGTTTACATGCAAAGTCAATGGTTGACGCGCGTCAAGGTGCAGCACAAGGTCCACTAGCGGCGTTTTGAGCAGCTGAAGCAGCATGTCTAGAAGCGTTTAAGCATCAGGCGGCGCCCGCGCGCTGCTGCTCTAATCGAACTTAACTTTTGCTGTGGCTTGACGCACCGCGTCAACCAATCAAGCTGATCTGGGAGCTGGCTGGGGAGACGGACACATATTCTGATGACACAGAGCGCTGTGATAAGCTCCTCTGAAACAGTTTATTGGCAGCATAAATTAACTTAAAAATGCAGAAATCTGCTATCCTGGTGCCTACAGTTTGGGTTATTTAGATGAAATCCACCTAAAAGCCGCTGCAAAGCGAGGAGGCGACCGGGCCAGAAGGTTGCTGATTAGGGGATTCCTACTGACAGCGCACCGCTGGTATGTGGGGGTCTGAGCGGCTCCGACAGAAATAATACTGGAAGGTAGGATGATAATCTGGATTAACTAGGCTGCAATGATTAAGTTTTCAGGTGGATTTTTCCCCACTTAAAAACATATTAAAACTACTTTATTCCCACTGATCACAGCAAATATAGCTGCAAGGGCAGAGAAAGGATGGTGAAGCTCACTTCAACGCCAGCTAAGCCAGACCCCACTTTTGCTTCAGTCGTCGTCAGAACTAACTGGTACAAGCAGCAAAAATGAAGCAGCAGACAGCGATTTTGCTGCTCCTGCTGGGTCCGTTGTTGAACGTAGCATTAGCCACAATATTTCCTCAAAAGTCTTAAGGTCTGTTAACACCAAATGGGAAACCTACAAAGTTTTTGACATTTTCACCTGCTTTCACTCATCTTAAAATTTGCCTGGCCATCCAAAGCAATTCGCACGGCATGCAAAATACTCCAAATACTCCTACGTCATCGGGTCTATAAGCAGAGGCTTCTATTTCAGAAAATAGGGTAAATAATCTGCTTCCATTTTCAAATTGTTTTTAGCTTCCTGCTCAAATCAAAGAAAAATTCACTCAATTCACAAAAATTGACTTACTTGGTTTTCTTTTGCACTTCTTGCAGTGCAGTTTCCATTGCATGTTCATATAGGGTGAAGCTGATTTGGATGTTCTCACCCCCCCAAACAGACTGTCAGGTTCATAAAGTGTAGGTTTTTGCTTAAGAAGAACTGAAATACACAATTTATGGAAACAATTCCTGCAGGAAGGAGAGACAGTTGAACGCCAGACTCAAACACACTGTCTCCCACTGGACCTCCTCTACCGAGCGTTTATTAACAGAACATAACACATGGTTACACATGGTAACACATGGTATTGTTCTGACAGAACAATTGATCAGTTTATGGAGACAGAATGCTCCATCAGAATGACAAGGCAGGATGGTCTCCTGACTGGATCATGAGACAGGAGTGGAGCATCCCCTCGCACAAATGTTTCATAAACACACATTATATAAATAAACCCAAAACAGACTATTCTGTATTTCAACAGGTTATTATGTCTTATGTTTAAGGCCTCGTCCACACGAAGTCAAACCCTGGCCTAAGCGCACACATTTTTCACCAAACCAGCCTCTCATCCATCTGAAAGCCGGCGTTTCGGGAGGTCTGTAAATCAATCTTTTTTTTATTAAGCCTTCAGAGTGGGAAGATTACACGAAACGCCGTTTTGGCGTTTCCATCTTTAAGCTCTAACCGCATTTTTTTTCTTACACGCATGCGTATAGCTGCGTCGCCCTCTAACCACGCGCATCGCGACTACACGGTATCACAACAACAATGGCGCCCGTAGCTGCGTTGAATGGTTGCTGCTCATGCTACTCACCCTGCTGTCGGGCTTACAACAGAATCTTCTTCTTCTGGAATATCTCCAGGAAGAACAGAGCAATATCGACACATAGGTTCAGCACCTCAATTTGACTGAACCCCGAAATGGACCCGCGGGGCAACCATGTATAAATATTAGTGCGCATGCCCAACATTTCGTCGCGCTATTTTTTGCTTTGGCACCACACAGCCACACTTACAGGCCTGGCATACATTTTGCAGCGTTTTCATGCATTAGGTGTGGGCGTATCACATTTATTTTACGTCTCCGTCTTTACGCACACGTTCTGGAAAATATCAGCGTTCACGTGTTCGTTTTGACTTAGGTGTGGACGGGGCCTAAAATTGTTATTATTATCTGAAGGATCTAAGAGAACATAAAAAAATATATATCATTAAATGGGTAAACCCGTTTATCCTGCGGTGGAGCTGACAGAACGGCAGAACTTCCTGACATCCCCTCCTGGTCTACCTCCCAAAAACTGACTTGGCTTTGAAAACAACATCTTATATATGTTCTATATCAATGTTGGGCACTATTGAGTTACTAAAGCAACAACCGACCGGCTCCAGTCTCGGGAAATGTGAACATAACCCTTCGTTAAAGGGTTTGAAACCAAGACGGAGTAGGAGGTCTGAGGGAGAACGTGTGAAGCAGAAGAGCAAAGAAAGAACGCTTTCAGGTCTGCTTTGGCTGGGCATTCAGGGCAGCGACCCTGATGACAGCTAAGGAGACGTCCAGTGGTTGGCTGCTGCTGCTGTGTGGGTGGCTGGGCTGCTGGGAGGGAGAGAGAGGAAGGGCAGGAGCCAGAGCAGGCCTACCGGTGCTGTCACCATCCCCTGTGTGTTTGGATAAGACCCCTAGAACATGTGGGGGGAATCAGCATGAGGCATCACACCTGGAGGAAAAGACAACTAAATCCAGCCCCCGGTACAGTGGGCCCCGGCTCCAACAAGTCTAGCCAGCATCTGGAATGGATATCTGGGGATGCAGCTGACTTCACAGCCCCTTCACGGGTGCTTCTCACTCCACATTTGTTTAAAACATGCACTGTGAAAGACTGTGGTAAAAATAAAACCAGCACTGAATGAGAATTTGTGTTATAAATAAACACTTCTCTCTGAGTTTATCTTTATCTCTTCACTTTCCAATCTGCTTGGCATAATGTTATTGTGTTGTTGTAAAAACAATACAATCTTTTTTACCAATGCATAGACTCACTTTACCCCCCCAATATGTTTCCACTTGACTCATCTTGGCTTTTGACGAAGGTGCAGATGCCAACAGTTTTCTGTTACTATATCTTCAGAATGTTGGGTTTTATTTTGGATTGCTTTACTTTGAGACGTACCATTTAATGTAAACCTATTTATGTTTACATTTTAATTGCAAAAAAATCTGAATTGAACCAAAACTGAAATCGCCTCACCAAATTATTCATGCCCAACCAAGGTTACAACCAAACATTTTAGGTTTATTATATAGGATTAAACACCAAGCAGAAAAAAAACAGTAAAGTTTTTAACAATTAATTCCGAAATGTAGTCAATACTTTGTCAACCACATTTTACCGCAGCTACAAGTCTTCAGGGGTCTGTACAAGCTTTGCACATTTAAAGAGACTAAATTAAGCCTCTTCTTAGCTAAGCCCCATTCTCATTTAAAAATATCAATGATATCAACTATGATCCCTGTAACATAAACATGCATTGATCTAAATCATTTATTGTATCTCTGGCTGCATATTTAGTGCAGTGGTCCTGCACGGAGATCAACATCCATTCTTTTCTCATGTCTTTAGTTTTTAACAGGTTTCCTTCCCGTGTTTTCCTGGCCAGCCATACCCTCTTACTGCAAAATTCTAACAGTCAGTGTATTCTTCCTTGTATTGAGGAGGAAATTAAGACAACTCAATTTTATTATTTGAACTGCTTCATTTTAAATGATCTTATATAAAGGGCTCCCAGAGGTTCTATATCAGTCCCAGTAGGAAGAGGGTCCAGGAAATGGAGAAGATGACGAGGAAAAGCACTTTGCTATGCTCATGGAGAGCCTAGGGGCCAGCAGCATCCTAGAGAATCCTGCAGAAGTGCGGAGTTTGTGGGCCCAGCTGCGGCGCGATGAACCACACCTTCTGACAAATTTTGGGCATTTCCTGGCCAGAGTGACGGCACAAATCAGAGAAGCTGACCAGGAGAAAAGGGAGATGGAAAGTGCTCTTAAAAAGAAAGCGGCAACCCATGACAATGAGATCCATCGCCTATATGAAGAAATGGAGCAGCAAATAAAAAACGAAAACAGTGAAGAATGATGAAATGTGTATGTATGCGGCACGGTGCAGTCGGCTGTCTTGGCGGGGGGTTGAGGTTCGATAGCATCTCCCTGAAATGAGTTTTTGGAACTTGGGATGTCTGTGCATGGCAACTGGATTCTGTAAACACCGGGTAAAAGTGAAAAAAAGTGTTATTTCACCTTTTTGATTACTGATCCTCCACGAGACGGGTTGTTCGATTGGATGCGCCAGCGAAGAGGGAGGATTTGCCATCGGAAACTTCTGGCCAGAGAAAAAAACCCATAATATGTAGCAAACATTTGGAAGAATGTTTTCAAGACGATGGATAATAGCTGGCGTTGTGACAAACACCAGATACAGCACTGGGACTTGATCAACAGCCGATACCGCAGCGTGACGTCCACAAACCAGTAGGTGGCAGTAGTGTTCTTTGACAAACATGGATGCCTCCAGTAAAGCGCACATTCACATGAAAATTACTCTGAATTAAAAAACACGTATCATTTATTGAACAGGATGGAATAATTTCATATTTAAAGAACTTTCAGAAGTTTAAATTCTGAATCTGAACCCAGTTTTCCTTTAAAATGAAACTGCTGTATGATTATTTATTATGCTTGTGCACTTTTGGCAGTTCATCTTCAGATGTTTCTCAGGTTAAATAAGTGGTGCCAAAACATTTATGTGTGAAAATGGAGGTAATTCTTTATCTTCCCCATTAACCTCCAATTAATTCATATTTCTGCAGACACTAGAAAAGGGGCGGAAAGCAGCAGAAGTAGCTTCATGGTTTTACCTCTGCTTCCCTGTTTGTGTGTCAGTGTTCAGGGTGTGTGAAAGGCCGTCTGTATACGTGTTGCGACCGGAACAATCCCAGCCACAGTGTTTGTTTACAAAGAACCGCTCACTCACCCAAATAATCAGCCGCTGTGGTCTTTTCTGATCCTTGCACACAGCCAGTGGAGCCAGGTTGAGCTGGCGACAGGCGCGATAAGATACTCAAACACAGCCTCTTGATCTACGAGCCGCGGCCTCTTCTCCCACACCCTCTGTCCCCTTTGTCTCCTCTGCTGCTATTCCCAATGTGACACGGATCTGGAGTTCATAAGCTGCATTTAGAAACCAGACCCACTTGGGCTGCACCGCTGTTATTTGATTCCCTCAACATAGCTGGTCAGTTTAATCTTTTTTCTTGCATTTTTCGTTGTGGAAATAAGGGAGAAGAACACCCACTCGCTTGCAGAGGAATGCACATTTGAGTTTCTGTATTGTTCTGGTTTTGGTGAGGTTGGCACTTGCTCTGCTGCTCCTGGTGTTGATTCTGCATGTCTGTGTGTGTCCACTGATACAACATCTGGGGTAAAACATTAATTATCATTCCACTCATGACCTCAGTATTACATCCAGAGCAAGCGAGAGCATATATTTGCTTTTTTTTTTTTTAAACATCTCCCAGAGCATTATGTGTGTCAACGTGTACATGTGTACAAATGAGATATAGAGGCAGAAAAGAAGCCAAGAGAGGCAAGGAGTCTGGATAAAACACAGCTCAGTGATACAACATAATCTATCTGGAACCACGTCTCAATATCACACTATTTCACACATTTACGTATCACAAATTTGGCACTCTCCTCAGATCAGTGGAGTTATTTCTGCCTCGCGTGCTGGATGCTGCAGGACGGAGATACAGTTCGCAGCAGCACAGATGGGAGAGGCTATAGCTTTGGTAGCACAGTATCACATGGAAAAATGTTTGGTATGTTTTAACACAGATAAAGCTGACATATTCCGAGGCTTTTCGCAGACAATACCCATGAAGGGAACAATCTCCCATCTGGCAGCGCAGCCTTTCCAAAATCCTCTCTGTCATGCTCAATGTGAATAGGAGAGACAAAACATTCGCTGCCTGCATATCGCCCCACATCAAGGCTGCACCTTTGGGCTCGCATGATATCAACAAAACATCACCCTGCAGGCTAGGCCTTCTCAAAAGATAAATCATGCACTACGTGTTGTAGCTTAAATCTATACACATCTCTTCATGGTTTGATGCTGCACAGAAGCACTCCATGCATTCATCCTCAGGGGAAAGTATACGAGTGGATGGCAGCAAAACAGACAAACTTTCTCAACTCAAGGTGTGTAATTTCCAGGTTGGGAGCAAATCGATCAGCTTTCCTCTGTGTCCTCTTCCTTCCTACGCCTCAGTAAGGAAGCACCGCTCTCTGAGGCCTTTATGAGGAGAATGTCAATGAAAGTCGCTGCTGTTCTGCTTCTGACCACATGATGGTGTAGAGGACAAGCCTCCCTATAGACAGCAAGTCTATGAAGTCATTTTTTTCATTACATGATTTGTAAATGGAAATTCAAAAAGAATCCAGAAATGAAACCTATAATAAATTCTTATTGAAAAAAAAACAAAACAACCTTTGCTTTGTCTGATGGCACAGAAATCACAAAATTCCATCACATTACATTACATTGAGAATTTTCTCTTTTCTTATGGATATAATACATGCCTTCATACCTGTGCAAAAGAATTGGACAACCGTAAATGTGACACAAATATCAAATTTTTCGTCACATTTCACATAAAAACACATTATTTGATCTTACAGTTAGACCGTCCGCACCTAAGTAATTTGAAGGTTTAAAACAGAAATTTGAGGGCGTCCTTCGTTGGTGCAGTGGTTAGCGCACAAGACCCATGTACAGAGGCCTTCAGGTCCTCCATGTGGCCGATCCGGGTTCGAATACCACCTGTGGTTCTTTGCTGCATGTGTCAGCCTATTGTCCAAAAACTGAGCCACAAATGCTTTAAAATAAAACAAGAAATCTTGCCTATTTTCTGACAACTTTTGCAAGGAATTGCCCAACAACACAAAAAGAATTGACATATATTTTTCTTTTTTTATATGTAATTGACATTTATATAAAGGAACCAAGTCAGGGTAAAAGTGCGAGTGTAAGTAGTATATCCTCTCCTAACATGACTTTCACACCATTGGTTTAACTTCCAAGCACTATATAGAACTCGCTTCTTTTTTATTTTTACGCTACTATAATAAAAATAAAACTTATAAAGTGAAAATTATAGTAAAACATGGGTTGTTAGTCAATTATTTTTCAATGGATAAAAATATATTAGTGCTTGTGAAGATGAGGTTCATCCTTATAGATAGCCTGGGTGCCAGTCCGAACTTAGTCCCGCCCACAAGGTTTGAGGTTGGGAAGTTCGGTCTGGCTCTGCTCCATAGTAGCGCGAGTATTATAGCCCACTGTCAGGCGATCCAATCAAATTGTCAGGGCGGGCTTTATACGATGATGGACAGATGATCAAGAGTAACGTAATCAACCACGTGACCAAAGCGCGCTTGGGTGACAACAATAATGGCTGCCGCTGGAGAGTTTGGGTGAGTAGATTCTGCTATTAGGTCTGTTCTAGAAGATATCGACAGCAAATTAATTTTAAAAGAGGAACAGAGAAACGCGATCAAGTCTCATCTTCTTATTCTAGGCGTGAAACTGCACGCTTTGATTTTTGTGGACAACAACTATGCCTCGCTTAACATACACGTCACGCACTCCGTTGCTCTTATTGGTTGTAGGTCTATCCAATTGAGTGCAGAGGCATTTTTTTCCTGGTTGCGTTCAAAACACGCCCCATAATCACAGCTCTATGGAGCAGTATCAGACTCATATTCTGACTAGAATTGAGTAGGACTACGTCAGGCTACCTTATAGATGGACTAATGGCGTATTAGTTTTTTTCTCATAGAAAACATCGCAGGGTTTTATACTGATTGCTATGAATCCTATGAAAGTTAGAAGATAAATAAATGGGTAAATATCAGACATTGATAATAATAATTTCACTTTTTTATTTATTTCTACAAAATGGAGCCTCTTTTTTTATTTTAAACAATGTTTAGTATGAGAACTGAAGATTTTCATTAGACTAACCATCAATATATGTAAACCAAAATTCAACTCTGTATGTAAAACAAAAATTCAAAGTGGCTCGTTAGGCTGGTTCTGGAAGAAGCAACTACAGTGTTTTTTGTTTTGTTCTGTTTTTTTACATATCTTGGTGCCATTGTGAGCTATAACTATACTATTAAGATTAATAGATTAATTAGATTGTTACATTTTCTCTAGTACAGTAGGAGGATTTGAGGTGTGAATTAGGTAGGGGTTAAACACACTATGAAGATCATTTAAAGAAGCATGTCGCTTGATTTAAAATGTAAATATCTGAAAGTTTAAGTACAGATCAGTTCAGAGGTCCACACAAAGTGCAGCTCAGTATTCCCTGGAATCCAAAGCTGTCATAAGTCACCAGGTAATCTGGTGAATCAAATGTTGATAGGGGCACAGAAGAAAAAACAAGCATAAGAGAAAAAAATATGGCAATAGTTCATCATCTGATGTATTAAATGAGCTGTAGGACCAAAAAGGAACTTGCAGCTCTGCAGATAGCAGAATAAAACATGGTCTTATTTCAATTTCTCTGAAGCTAGAGGTGTATCATCTAAAGTTTTAAATCACTGTTTGATTAGAACTGTGTTAATATGCACCATCATAAGAAATGCATTTAGTATCAGGTCAGGACCAGTTTTGATTTGTTCTTCATGCTTCATTGGAACCAGTAACAGTCCCACTGCATGCAGGTACTGATGAAAGTGATGAATGTTGAGAAACATCAGCCTTTTTTTTTTTTTTAGCAGCGTTATATAAAATGTTTCTTTTCTCGTTCCGGCAGCTAGACAAACAGCCTGATATACAGTAAAGTCATTTGCTTCAGTAGTTACACACCATGCACTGTGCTACTCACAGGCAGAGATGGCAAAAGTACTCACTTTCCGTACTTGAGTAAAAGTACAGATACTTGTGTTAAAAAATACTCTGGTAAAAGTGGAAGTACTGATTAAACTTCTTTACTCAAGTAAAAGTAACAAAGTACAGGCTTGTAAATTTACTTAAAGTATAAAAGTAAAAGTAGAAACCACTTTTTTCATGCCGTTGCCTACATTTTAAATGGATGTCTGCCAATAGGACTAGATCTCCGTCGTGTTCATTTTCAATCATCTCGTCGTCCATGCTACTATGCTAACGCCACCGCCACCGCCACCAAGCTGCAATGATTTGCCGCGAATGAATACCGCCGAATCTGTCAATTCTATGCTGTAGTGGTGCGTCAAATGCAACGTAGATTCCCATCAATTAGATTGAATTTGAAGTATTGATGGCGTGAAAAATAATATTTGGTAACTCCATTGAAATGATTCAAAACTAAAATAACGAGAGCCAATTTTTAAAAATGTAAGGAGTAGAAAATATTCAGATATTGTGTGTAAAAATGTAAGAAAGTAGGAAGTAAAAGAAAGCCATAAAAAATAAGTAGTAAGTAAAGTAAAATCTCAGAAAAATCTACTTGAGTATTACAGTAACAAAGTATTTGTACTTCATTACTTCCCATCTGTGCTGATCTGTAAAAAGCATTTTATTTTTAAGTTTCTAATACGGTAGAAGTATAGAAAAGGCAATACAAAAGAAAAATATTGGTCAAAAAAGAAAAATACTTACTAAAAGAGGGGGTTGCAGAAGAGTGAACTTTGGGAATGTGTTTGCTCCAATCTGAACTTGCTTTTATTCACTTTTATTTTACTTACTTCTGTTTTATTGTTAAATTATGCTTAGCTTACTTTGAATTGTCGTTGTAGTGAATTTTGCTGCACGAAATAAACTTCCCTGCCTTGGCTTGCTTGCCAAAACTGAACTGTCATCACTTATATTCACAACCTCCACTGGTGTTACCTATTGTGACTTTTAGAGATGGATTTTTTAGCCTTCAGCACACAGGGGAAAATAAATAAATAACAAAAAAATAAAAGGGGGAGTTTTTTCCTCTCTCTACTGTCGCAACAAGCATGCAATTAGTCGATGCAATCAGCTGGTTTTCCATGGTGAAAACTTTTGAATCAATCTGACTGAATGATCTGGTGAACTGGAAAGTGCCTTGAGATGGCGTGATGTGAATTGGCACTATAGAAATAAACTGAATTTAATTGAAGGTCAGTGCACTATGTTGCCAAAGGTTTCATCTAGGGATGCACGATATAATTGGCCCCCTATCGGTATCGGCCTTAAAACTGAATATCGGACATCGGCCACCCCACCGATATTTAACCCGATATTTGATCAGCTTCTGAGTTTCTAAAGTCTAAAAAAATAAAAAATACTACTTCTTCTTCTTCCTCAAAAACTTCTTTAAAAACACCATATCAATCTCTTTGACTAATGAAATATTGCTATATGTCATCGTTATGCTACGAAAACCCCCGAAAATTCACGAAATTTAGCGATATTTTTATATGTTGATATATTGACGCGGTATCGATCTATTTTACTAACAAAATCTCACAAGGATTTGCAAAATATCACGAGAGTTTGTAACAGAACGATGAAATTTCACCAGATTTTGAAAGTAAAATAGATCGATACCGCGTTTTTAAAAATCAATTTGATATCAGCATATGAAAATATATTTCAGTATATTATTTTTCAAAGTGTCAGAAATGGATAACAAAACTGCTATTTTCAATGACTACTTATTTTTGTCCAGCTTTAACATCGGTATCGATATCGGTTATCGGCTACATGAGTTTTAAAATATCGGCATATCGGATATCGGCCAAAATCCCAATATCGTGCATCCCTAGTTTCATCTACTGTTGAACAGGGATAATACAAAAGTCGAACTCTCATGTTTGCCCTTGCAAGGAAAAAAATGGGGTATGAGAAAGAATCTGATTCAGTTCTATTTATTTTTCTTTCAAAATGATTAAACACATATTTAAAGACAGTTGCAGTAGTACTGTATGCGTAAATAGCAGTTTATAACTCATTTAAACAAGTAATGACAAAGTGTTTAGAAGTGGGGTTTTAGTGGGGTCACAAACTTGATGTAAAGATGATAATCTATGAAAATAAGATAAATATCAAGGGACTAAGATTCTAATTCAGCTAAAAAGCAATATTTAAAGTTATGAAGTATCTTAACTCTTAGTTATATTTGCACATTTGGCATTGAACAACTGTTATGATGAAGCAGCTTGGTGGACAGTACAGTTAGTTCTATTTCAGATGGATTTTATCCCTTCCAAGCTGCAGCACTTTGTATCCAAATAGAGAAAGAATCCAATGTGCTGTAACACCACTGCCTTTTAATCAGTTGTATCGTCAAATAACAAAGAAAATCTGTGTGTGTTTGCGTGTGCGTCCTTCCTGTCTCTATGCAGTCACACCTGTTCTCTCTGTCACGATGTTATCAGACCCTAAACACCTGCTCCACCACCGAAGGTCACCAACTGCATAAAAGCGCTTCCGAACGCAGCGAGATGGGCATCTGAAAATACACTGCCTACGCGTCTAAATAAAAAGGGTCATGTTTTTCTTCTGCAGTCATTTATATGCGGCTCATGTCATCCTGCATGTTGCTCACAGGTGTCAGGCAACCCTGAATGTCAACTGAATATGTGGAAGGGAGGTTGAAGAATAGAGAAGAATATGAGTTTTGCTTGTTGTTGGGATTCAGGGTGATGTGCCAAAGATGTGCCTCTTTTTCTCTAACTAAATAAAATCCAGTGCAACATCCTGTTTCACAGCTGTTAAATAAGGTCAACCTGGGTGTCATTTAATCTCTGTTTAAATGCAGCTGTGCTGTAAGGCCTCTGGGGTTTTCATATTTTATGTATAATTTTAGGGATTTTTATTTTATTTTTTTTGCTTGAGCACCTTCCCCCAGATATGTCAGTTGATGCGGGATCACCTAAACACCTAAACAGACCCACATGGTTCAGATCAAGGCATATTCATTTGTTAGAATCCTCCAGTTTAAGTCATTCTCCAAGTTCCCTTAATTTACTTAATGACTGGCAATAAAAGTAAGCTGTTTAATTAAGTAGATCACAACAGATTCAACTTCTTTACCAGTTGCATAATTTTACAGCACATATAACAGTTCAATTAAGTGCATTGAATAGTTGGGGGGGTCATTTTCATTAAAGTGGGATTCAGCTTTAAAAGGTTTTCTCCCAGCTGTTTTGTCACGAATAGTACATAAATGAACAGGAACAAATTTAATCAACACACTTTTGTTTTTTGCTTGTATCTTAATTTTATTGCCAAAACATTTAGACATGTTGAGAAAAAGTCAAAATTCTGAATTTTTACCCCCATATTATAACTGAAATAATATTTAAAAATCAGTTAACTTTTTTTTTCTGCAGACTTTCTAAAAGATTTTTTAAAAATCCGGACTGAATGATATTCAAACCAGTAACTTTTTAAGACATTTTTATGTTTTATAACTTAAGGATGATGTACGGCTTTCGATTTTTATTCTTGTTTTTGCAAATTAACTGGCCCAGCAGCAATGTGATATAAATGGACTAGAGGGATCAAAACCATTTTCTTTTATATTTTATTTTATTTTAAGTCGTAATTTTCAAATTCCAGTGGTTTTGACCTTTGACCACATTGTTTTTAATAAAGTGGTTTTTGGTACGTCCACAAGGACTGGGTCAGCCAAATTTCAGCATTGTAGCATCCAAGCCCCTCTGCAGGGTCTAAATCTTAGGCAACAGGTCCTGCTGGTGGGGATTTGCAAATATTAAAAAAAGTAGATGAAGTGGTGCTAATAAACTTAAAGGGGAACACCTTTTTTATACATTGGGCCTCGCTCTCATAATGGAATTGAACGATTCAGATTAGCCGAATGAATAGAAGGGATAGACAAAAAATTAATATGAGTAGAACGTGATGGAATAACGTAAAATCAAGGGGACAATAAAAAAAAAATGGCATTCCCCTTTAAAGTGGGTTTTTCCGTCAAATAAAAGGGACACAGATCTATGCAGCTAGCACACAGATCTATGTAGGCTTGCACACAGATCTATGTAGGCTAGCACGCAGATCTAGGCAGGTAATCACACAGATCTATGCAGGCTATAACACAGATCTACACAGGCTAGCGCACAGATCTATGCAGGCTAGCGCACAGATCTATGCAGGCTATCACACAGATCTACGCAGGCTATCACACAGATCTACGCAGGCTAGCGCACAGATCTATGCAGGCTATCACACAGATCTACGCAGGCTAGCACACAGATCTACGCAGGCTATCACACAGATCTACGCAGGCTATCACACAGATCTACGCAGACAACGAGAACATTTTGAGGAAATTTTAAAAAGTCAATCCATAAATGAAATACCACAAAACATCTATATGGCAGCACCTTTGGGTGTAACTTTGGTCATACTGTTTTCCCTAAAACCTCTGCCCCTGCTGTGGTCCACTAAAGAAGATATGGAAATGGAGCATTTATATATATATAAAAAAAAAAAAAAAAGTCTTTGGCAGATTGAGTTGCTTAACATTTTCACACTTTTCAAAGCTTTTATTGTGGTTACTTTGTTCTCACGACTGCAACAGAAATACAAACACTAACTTCTTAGAAGCTTTAATAAAATAGATTTGTTTGATTTCAGAGCAGACAAACAATTGAAAAAACTCCTCTGTGTAGATGTGTGAATATAGGCCCTATTTAATAAGCCGATAATTTGGATAAAGGTTAAACATGTCAGAACAGAACCAGACACCTTCCCTCTGGAGTTATTGGTCATTCATGGCAGACAAATAAACACTCTTATGCACATTAGAACAGCCTTACTTTGGAGCAGAGGAAGTTTGATACTCCTGTTCTTAGTGGGAAAGCATTGTAATAGCATGCCTTTACTGATTGGCATTTATATGTAGAAAAGTAAAAAGCCTCTTTAACAGTAAGTCGGAACAAGTAAAAGTGAGCCAAGAGTGTAAACATAAAGTTACTTAGATTATGTTACTCATGACTGCAGTTTCACTGCCTAAAACTGCACTCTTTAAAGTTTTTAATGATCTTTTATTGCTTTTTTATGTCTGACGGAGTAATGTTGCTGCGTAACAAGATCATTTCTAAACTCATAGTCTACTTTGTGCTCAATTTTTCCAACAGTTAATTGCAAAACCCACGTTATTTATGAAGCGAGGCATTGCAGAGAATGATATCCTCCAGGTTTCAAAGCATGCATTAAAAAAAAACAAAAAAAGAAACAACCCCCATTGTTTAACAGGTTCTTAACAAGGCTGCAGGACATTACTGCACTGGTTGGATTACTTTGTATTTAACTGAAAAAAAAAGCATTACATTGTTGTGCCTGTTGGTGTTTTTCACTCAGATATACTTCCTTTTCCAATCCTTAATGACAAACAAGGAGGCTTTTCTGACTGAAAACAATTCCAGCACTTCAAGCCATAACAAAAAAATGTGACAAGAACATTTCCACCAAAAGGAAGACATTTCACGCACTGGGAGCCTTTTGTGATGTGCTCTCTCCCTCCTTCCTACCCTCCCTTCTTTCTCCCCGTCTCTTTCCTTTGTGTGCGTAAATCATCTCTTCCCTGCAGCCTGTCTGTGATCATGTTGATGGGAAACAAAGAAATCATCTTGAATGGCACATTAATTTCCTCCTTTCTCCCCCTGCCCTCTGCCTAATGAAATCCCCTCTGCCACGGGGCCTAAGGAGCCACACTGGCAAGCCGTCACCAGCCAGTAAATATGTTTACCTTGGAGCTCTGCACTAATGGACTGTTTACTAGGCGGTGGCAGCGAGGGGTGTTACGGAGGCCGCGCTCGTTGGGTCCAAGGTTGTGTGTTCCTTGGACCAAATGACGGTCTTTAACATCTTCTAATCTCACCAAAACAAAAATACCTGATATATGGAGCACATCGAGAAAAAAGCTGCAGCTAAGAACATTAATGCAAGTAAAGATTACAGAATAAGTCTATTTTAAAAAATACGGTTAGCTAGAACTTAGAGCTTGATATTTATACACTGTTTAGTAAGAGATGCTGTTCTTTTTTTCTTTTGTTATTATCTATCATTTTGAAACTCATAATCCAATTTTCTTATATCTGACATAATTTCTTAAACTGTTTTTGTTTCAGTTTATAACTTCCGCACAGCAGGAAATGGACTCTTGAATCTGCTAGGTGAAAGATAAGCAAAAATAAACCTGTCTTACTCACATCGGTCCAGAGTAATATAGCAGAGGTTGGACTGAATTGTTGTTTTGCATCTTTAAATCCCAAATCCATGATGCATACATCTAACTTTACCGAAAAGACAGCAATCAGAGGCAAAAGAAGTGATTAACGGTGTGGAGAAATTAAGTAATTGTTTTATGCAACAGTTTCAAAGAAGAAAAAAGAGATTTGATTAACAATTATGTTTCATAATTGCCATTTTTGCCCTTGTGTTTTACATTAGCTGTGCAAAACTGACTTGCAAAACATGCAAGTTGACTCTCCAGCAATCCCTCTCACTGGGCATGTATGTAGCGACATATGGAGAGGAAAACTCCCTTTGTAACAGGAAGAAACCTCCAGCAGAACCAGGCTCAGTGTGATATATAGCCATCTGCTGAGGCCGACTGAGGTTCAAGGAGACAGAAGCAGACAGCATACAGATAGAAGCAGAAGATACAAAAGTGTACTGTTAACGAGCTCCACAGGCGGCCCCTCTAGGAAACACACACCCAGGCAGACAAGCAGCAGGCCAATTCTCCTGTCAGATTATCAAAGAGATTGCATACAGTTAACCAGAGTAAAAGAAACAAGACGACACTGGAAACCGGCCAAGCTCCAAAATCTATAAATAGAGATGTCGATGGCGGCAGCAGAGCTGATATTTCAATCCAGGATGGAGTCACAGCCGAACAGGAACAGACCAGATGAAACTATGATGAGAAAAAGCAGAGAGAGCAGAACATTATGAGTGGAACTTAACAAATACAAGTGGTCCCAAAGTGATCCAGCAGCCTGAACATATAGCAGCACAAATAAAGAAAATAGCTCAGGATAACCTAACTATATTGGATGAAGTATTAGAAAGGGAGAGCCACAAAAGGCAGATTGGTGGAAGCAAGGATCCATACAGACTGAAATTCTCCCCTGCTGGATCAAGCTGCTAAGCCTCTACCTCCACCTACCTCTCTACTTACCCAGCAACTAAGCAAACATCACTCTGTTTTTAACTATAAACTTTATCAAAAAGGAAAGTTTTATAGCTTAAGGAGCAATCATCCAAATCTTCCTACACAGACCAAACGCAGTATGTAGTCCCACTTCCCCTGCAACTCCCAGCAAAATCCCCTACAACTTCCAGCCACTGGCCTTCTCCTTGGCATGCATTCTTTTTACTCTGACTCCACCCGTTCACTGAATTACAGGGGGTGGCGACATGTATGCTTCATCTCGAGATCTGTTTCATCTTTTATTCATGACTCACTGCATATTTTAGATCAAGGAGTCATGTGCCTCCTGGTGCATGTCAAGTGCCCATCAAGGAAAGTCAGTCAGAATGGTTGAATGGCTACCCACTGTACACACGACACACACACACACACACACACTGTTATATAAAGTGAAATGGTCCTTCTACCTGAGAGTAGTCAAGCATGCTACATTGAAAACCACAATAATAATATAGGCATGCGTAGACTAGTTTCTCAGCATCCCAGTTGGACAGGATATTTCTAATTTTGCAATATTCCGATTAAAAAAAAAGGACATTTTAGAAACCTTTGATATGGGATTTAAATGACAGATCCGGATCAAAAGTAACACCAAGATTTTTTTCCTTTATTTTCCGTGATATATTTAATCCCATCCAAATGTAGTGACTGACATCCAAGAGTCATCCAGGGTTTTACGTCTTCATGACATGCCTGTGATCTATGTCAGCGGTCCCCAACCACAGGGCCGCGGACCGGTACCGGTCTGTCGGTCATTTGGTACCGGGCTGCACAGAAAAAAAATAAATATATAATTTATCGACGATCAGAGTCTCAGTGGTGTTTTATTTTAAAAAATACAAAACTTTAGGGTATTTTCTCCCAATTACATCAGTCGGTGCATCTGGTCCTCTTGACACAGGTTAATTCAGGTCTAGATTCATCCTATCTATAACATTCTATCTTTGTGAAGCGGGATTTTCCTGCGGTTACAGCGACCAAAGCAAAGCTA
The DNA here is from genome assembly GCA_018398635.1 of Cyprinodon brontotheroides. Classification (NCBI taxonomy): domain Eukaryota; kingdom Metazoa; phylum Chordata; class Actinopteri; order Cyprinodontiformes; family Cyprinodontidae; genus Cyprinodon; species Cyprinodon brontotheroides. Next base: position 36,768,873 of record JAGKQL010000009.1, read on the forward strand.
CGGAGCAGACTGGACATCAGGAGCACACTTTATGTCTTATTGTCTCGGATTACGCCTAGATGGGACCGGTTTGTTTCAGAGAAACAAGCTCAGGGCTCCCACTAATTCTACAAAATGGTTTATATATTTTTATGCTGTTTCTATTTGATTTTATGCCAGTCGTATCGTTTAATTTGATCGTATTTACCCCCCATACTTTAAAGGGCGGTCCGTGAAAATATTATCTGACGTGGCGCAAAAAAGGTTGGGGACCGCTGATCTATGTAATGGGTTAGCTTCATCTGAATTCATAAGCAGATATAGCTGAGTATCATCAGCATTTTACTTATTTATAAATCAGTAAATCTCTGCAGTACAAGTTCAATAATCCAAGTCAACTACTGTCTAGTCTCCCTTTAGCTCTTTGCTGTGCAGATATTTTTATATCTCAGGGAAACATGCTCCAGGATATTATAATTTTTTTCTTTTATGCTTTTTTGGTGCTATATACACTCTTTTTATATTGTCGGTCGTATTTTTTACCTTTAATGGATCCTTGCTTTAACTCTTTGTACTCTATATAAGCTACTGGAACCAGAATTTCCCTGAAGGAGTAATCCCAACGGATAAATAAAGGTGTTCCAAGTCTAATTAAATTATCTTTATTGACCAGTCCACCTTGTCTAAGTGCCTTATTTAGACTTGTAGGGAGACTGGTACCGATATCCTGCATTCAGCAGCACTGTTTGCATCCTTTGTTAATGTTTTACTTAGTACTAAATTTTTCTTCATTGTTAATTATTTTTCATGTAGATGGAGAAAAAAACAAAAAACAAATTCTGTATCAATCTTTATCAACTGTTGCACCATGCACCCTATGTTAAGCATCTGAAATAAATAAAATGTTTATAAATTTTGAATTTAAAAATGCTCCAATAATTTTTACTTAGAGCTTTAATTTAGAGTAAAACAAGCCACATTTAAATTGAATGTAAATAATTTTTTTTTTTTTTGTAAACACACTATATGGTGTGTAATACTGTTGTTTGTAAACTATAAAATATGGACTCATATTTAGTTGTTCCTATTTGATTGATAAAATCTTCTCTCTTAAACCCAGTATAAAGCGGCATCCTATCTCATGAGCTGAATGAATCATCAGAGACCTGCTTGGGATAAATATGGAGTCTGACGGGCTGCGTTGGTCACTCACTGTCATCCAAGCATCCAGACACCCCACAACAATCATGTAGAGCACTTTAACTATCACCAGACACAGTTATGTAGGACTCCTGTTGTCACGAGAAGCTAAAGAGGTTTCAGCTTTCTTTAGGCTCATCGCTAGTTCCTGTCTTTAGATGGTTCGCTGCCTCGCCACTTATTTTTATACATATGTCTTAAGACATACCTACAGGAAACAACTTTACACTTTATTTTTTCGTAAAAGCTTAACTGAATTATAAATAAATCATATTTTGCCATCTCACCTCTCTGTCTTAGCCCCCTAATAGAATTCTGTATGCATCGGCTGGGTTGCAATATACAAAAAAAGGTCTTGTTTTTATAACTCTATTATATCTGAGGACCTTAACAATTTTGAAGACATTTCAAGAAGTGGAAAAAATTCCAGAGGGGAATAAAATAAAAAAAAATAAAAGTCTAACAAACCAAAACTTTTGCGACCCCATGCAGTACCTCCGGGACCCCCTAGGGGGTCCAAATTTACATGAGAATTTTTTTCTAAAAAATATTTAATCAGGTACCAAGTTCAGATTTAAATGGGTGCATTAAAGGCTTTAGTAAAGACGGTTTAGGCTGGGAGAAAAAAATTACAACTAATACTAGATTAGATTAGATTCAACTTTATTGTCATTACACAGGTACAGGTACAAGGCAATAAAAGGCAGTTTAGGTCTAACCAGAAGTGTAATAGCAGCAGTGCAGGATAAATAATGGTTCCATAAGTACAGGACATGGGTTTTCTACTGAATGAGTACAGAGATGAATACTATTTTAAATAATGAATATAATATATAGATCACTAGTGTTATGAACTAAATTTACAGCTGGATATGTACCAGCTGTAAATTTAGTTTATAATACTTACCTACAGTTTGGGGTTTTTATTTTTCTTGGACGTTCCTTTATGTTTGGATTTCAACGCTCTGACCATCTTGACTCTAAAGGCAGCAAACAATATATGGAGGGAATTTTGTTCCATTATTGTTGCAAAGAACACATTTTTTAAAAAGGAACTTCAAAACATGCTAGTTACCGGAAATGAAACTTTGAAAAATATCTTAACCAGAAAAAGGTTTTGCAAGTAACTTTGCTATTTTCTCGTGTTTTATCTTTTCTTTTTGTTTGTTCAAACTTTATTTTTTCAATTTAATTGTTACAGATTTAGTAGTTTCAATTTCATATTTTTATTTTTGTGATTATAAATGCTCGGTCTTGACCAATAATAGAAGTTGCCAACGTCAAGCAGACCGATAGAAATGCGTCTGACTCCAGGAGGACAGCCCGTCCCCAGAAGTGAAGAGAACAGAATCTGTAAAATTCAGTTTGAAAAGAATGCAATTTCTAAAACGCAATTCAATACAAATCAGTTTATTTCTATAGCGCAAAATTCACAACACATGTCATCTCAAGGCACTTTACAGTTCAACCAGATCATGCAGTCAAATTGATACAAAGTTTTCTATCTAAGGAAAACCAGTTGATTGCATTGACTCAAATACAATCCCTTTTAACAGGAAGAAACCTCCAGCAGAACCAGGCTCAGTGTGAGCGGCCATCTGCTGAGGCCAACTGGGGTTCAAGGAGACAGAAGCACAAAAAGCAGCTGTAAAAGGCGACCAGGAAACACACAGCCAGGCAGACGAGCTCCAAGGCAGTTCCCATGCCAGAGGATGAAGAGAGCACATCCAGTTAGTCACAGTCAGAGAAACAGGACCACACTGGAAAACAGGCCGATCTCCAGCATTTATAAACAAGGGTGTTGATGGAAGCAGCACAGCT
>JAGKQL010000009.1:36777024-36812231 GCA_018398635.1 Cyprinodon brontotheroides
ATATATATATATATATATATATATATATATATATATACATATAATATCAGAGATGGGAAGTAACGAAGTACAAATACTTCGTTACTGTACTCAAGTAGATTTTTCTGATATTTTTACTTTACTTTACTACTTATTTTTATGGTGACCTTTTACTTCTACTCCTTACATTTTTACACAAATATCTGTACTTTCTACTCCTTACATTTTTAAAAATTGGCTCGTTACTTTAGTTTTGAATCATTTCAATGGAGTTACCGTTATTATTTTTCACGTCATCAATACCAAATTCAATCTAATTGGATGGGAATCTACGTTGCATTAGACGCACCACTACAAGATGAATCGACAGATTCTGCAGTATTCATTGGCAAATCATTGCAGCTTGGTGAAGTGTATGCGTTAGCATAGTAGCATGGATCTAATACTAGATGATTGAAAATTAACACAATGGCAGACATCCATTTAAAATGTAGGCAACGGCATGAAAAAAAGTGGTTTCTACTTTTACTTTTTATACTTTTAAGTAAATTCATAAGCCTGTACTTTGTTACTTTTACTTGAGTAAAGAAGTTTAATCAGTACTTCCACTTTTACCACAGAGTATTTTTAACACACAGGTATCTGTACTTTTACTCAAGTACGGAAAGTGAGTACTTTTGCCATCTCTGGATTCCTTTCTTTTAAAGCACATTTGATTCAGATCTGAGGCATATGCGAATCATATGTGAAAACGTGAATGTCTCTAAATCATAAATGCATGTATGAAACTGTCATGATCTTGGCACTTATCACGGGCTTAATTGCTCATTCCATTCACCTGTCTAACTCTGCCTGGTTTCTAATCACTGCAGTGTAATCTCATCCACCTGCTCTTGCCTCTATTTAAGGCGCTTGGTTCCAGTTATCAGGGCCAGATCATGTTTTTCTCTCTAGCCAGTGGTGAGTGTTTCTCAGTGTACCATAGTGTTTCTGATTACCTGATCCTGACCCGTTCTGCCTCTCAACCACTGAGCCTGCCTGTTCCCATCTGAACAGTTTGCCTGAATTGTCTTTGGACTCCAGGACCTCTGGGCCTGCCTGTTCCTGTTCTGATCTGCATGCCTGACCTGGCTTCAGACTCCTGCATGTACTTGACAAGTATTTTATTTAATTTTTACTTTTTCTCATTACCTTGAGTTGCCAGTGGTGTCTGAGGTAAGCTGGATGGCGGTCTCTACTGAGTATCCAAAAATACATATTGAACATAACACTTCAATTATTAGCTGTGACAGATCCATTTAACATGGATGCACTTGACGTCACACCTGCTGAACAGTGAGGGAACTTCTGACCTGAAGTAAATTATATAAAATAGGCTACAGGCTTATTAATTCATCATTAATTCAAAGATATTTTTCCGTAAAAAGTTACATAACATCTCTAAGTAAAAGTAGAAAGTACAATAAAGTACAACTTCTTCTAAACGTAATTTTTTTGTAAAAGTTACCAGAGTAAATGTAACTGATTTATTTTAACTAGTCTACATAGGGTCATTTTATTTATATAGCGCCGATTCACAACACATATCATCTCAAGGCACTTTACAGATTTATTTCAATCAGATCATCCAGTCAGATTGATTCAAAGTTTTCTATCTAAGGAAACCAGCTGATTGCATCGACTCATTGACTCTTCAGCAATCCCTCACATGACCAAGTAAAGGAAAACTCCCCTTTAACAGGAACCAGCACCTATGATTGGTTACTGTGAGGTGCTGTAATTGTTGCTGAATACTTACAAACATCCTGCATTAAAATATGTATCATAAAATTGAACAAGTGATTGTTTTATGTGCAAATACAGTAAAATGTGCAATTTTATGAAATCAAAGGTCATAATTTAAAAAGCATTCACAGGCTTGACCGTGTCACATAAGATTTTAAAATGAAAAAATAAAAAACAATTGTGTCACAGTTAAATTATGATAGAGTATATATATTATAATATAAAAAAAACAACAACAAAAAATATATATATATATATATATATATATATATACCGGTATATATATATATATTTTTTTATATATTATAAGATATATAATATATCATAATTTAACTGTGATACAATAGTTCATACAGATAAATACATAGTACAATAATACAAAAAAAAATAAGACAAATGAATAAAAATAATAGTGACAGATATTATCTTAAACATGATCTTTTTTGTACATTTTTCGCCTTTTATTTATTTCTTGTATTGAAATATAGATACAATAACCTCTATGAAAACCCCCTTTGAAAAGAGCTTCAACAAACACAACAAAATGTTTGATATATTAATGGTAGTGAAGTCAACAGTGATGTTAATCATCTTTTAAATGATGTTTTGTTTCTGGTTTTAAAGGAGAATGATGTAATCTGTTGTAATTTGGATTTAAAAGTAATGAAAGACAAAAAACCAGTTATTTTAAATATGAGACAGAAACGTAATTTTTCCTTGATTACTGTGGGTTTAAGTTAAAAGTAACGGGATCAAAAATAAACAAAACTGTCAAAAGAAGACATGAAGAGTATAACCAAGATTGATTGCAATTAGTGGAAATAGTACAACATATCAGGCAGATTGAAATGAAATATGAGGAAATGAAGTAAGAAGATCTATGTTTGGTAATGGATGAAAACATCCCCCGAGGCAACTGATTTTAGCCACTGCTGGTGCAAATGTATGTGTTCCGTTGCTGCATCTGTGAACACATCTGAACGTTTGCTCACATGTTGGGGTGTGTATGCGGGGTGGCACATTAGCGGGCTGGTGTGTCTTCAAAGATGATCCCGTGCCAAAGAGGGAAAAATCCCACAGGGTGAATCAATAGATTGTGCTGGATAATGGAGGCCTGCTCAGACAGCTGTGCTCTGTGTCTCTCTGCTCGCCTGGCTGCCTGAATGAGTGGACGGCTGGCTGGCTAACTGGCTGGCTTAGACGCTGTAGTTAGCCCACGTAGCATCCCGCTGTGCCAATGCATAGTTTGATATGTATCGGTCAGCGGACGACACCCACTGAGAGACTCCACTGATCACACAGAATTGTTGGTTCCCCTCATTTGATGAAAGAAAAAACCACCATGGTCACATAAATTACTTGTATCTGACAAATTATACGATGACTACAAAAATCCATGCAAATGAACAAATGAGAGTCAGACATTTTAGCCATGCTTCAACATGATTATATAAATAAATTGATGAAACGGGCTTGGATAAACATTATAGTACCCCTCTATATGTATTTTTTACTCAACCTTTTGAGGAAATCACTGCAAACAAATGATTCCTGTAACTTTCATTGAGACTTCTGCTCCTCTCAGCAGGTATTTTGGACCACCCGCTTCCTCCAAAGATGCTCTGGAAGATTTAGTTCAGGGCTCACGGCAGGCCACTCCAAAATAGTCTGATATTTTCCTCTTAGTCTGTGTGTTTTGGATCATTATCTTGTTCAAAACCCCTGAGCTGTGACTGAGACCAAGCTTTCTGACATTGGGCAGATAGTCTGGAGATTTCATTGCATGATGTAGATATTCAAGACACCCTGTGTTAGATGAAGAAAGGCAGCCCATATCTAACAGATCCTCCTCCATGTTTCATGGTAGGGAAGTGTTCTTTCCTTGATGCTTTATTTTTCCATCTGTGATCATAGAGCTGAGATTTCTTCAAAATAGGTTCCATTTTTGTCTCCTCTGCCCGTAGGACATTCTCCCAGGAGCTTTGTGGGTTGTCAACATGTGGTTTGTTTCCAACAATGGTGTGCTTCTTGGTCGTTTCCCATTAAGTGCTAGTGCACATTGTCAGTAATCCAGGTCAGAGTCATTCCAAAAGAGGTAAAAAACAATCCACTGGACTTTGTTTCAAAGTTTGAAGACGTTTCGCTTCCAATCCAGGAAGCTTTTTTCAATTCAAAATGTCAGAAATAGTGTTGAGTGTGAGGCTTTATAGAGTGGGCCAAAAACAAAGCCTTGTTTCGGCTTAGAAAACATGCAAATTGAAACAGACGAACAGGTCTGCCCCTTTGGAATGGGGGTCGTTTTGAGTTTATTGTTTGCCTGAAATACCCAATACCTGTCTATGTCTCTGAAAGGGGGGTCATTAAGTCCAGTTTGGCTCAAACAGCAATAGACGGTTTATTATGACTCTGGTTTTCCTAGAGCTTGAACTTAACCTTTAATCTCATTATAAGTTCTTCTGAGCTCTTTTGTTACCGTTCATACTGTATTATCCATCTCTAATTCATAATAATTTTCCCTACAGCGGCCACGGAGGTTGGCTACGGTCTCATGGATCTTAAATTTCTGAATGATATGTGCAGCTCTAGTCACAGGAACTGCTGCTTGGAAAATGGTCTTATAGCCTTCACTTTTAACATGCTGGTCTATTTCCTCTAGTTCATGTTGAGTGTGGTACACACCATGTGCACAAATAGCACAGTGACTACCTGTATCCTTATATATAGGCCCAAAGAGTACACATCTAGATTCAACATGCTGATGAAGATTCTCAGTCATCAAGGTCATAGTCATTCCGTAAAAATAAAAAAATAAACATATCCACTGGACTTGGTTTCCAAGATTTGAAGACGTTTGGCAACCTCTCCAGGAAGCTTTTTCAATTCAAAATTGAGATATTTTGCTTGGAAACATGCAAATAGTAACCGATGAGTGGGTCGTTTGGTCCCATTGTTAGCCTGTAATATCTGAAACCTGTCTTTGATTCTGAAGGATGGACCCCCCCCTTTAATGAAGTGGCGAAACGTCTTCAAATCTTGGAAACCAAGTCCAGTGGATATTTGTTTTGAACTTTTACAGAAAATCTTGATTCAACATTTCACTTTTTACACATAATTTTTTGCGTCTTTTCTAGGGGTACCATCATTTTCTTCAGTTGTTTTATGAGTTTATCTTTTTAATAATTCCGCTAAAGGCCAGTTGAAATGCAATATTTGACTTTCATCAAATATACTGTAATTTGTATCCATTATTATTTCTGTGACCATTGTTGGTTTTCTTTCAATTTTGTGCGCTTACACACCTGAATTTCAACACTGCGGAACATTAAAGGGATATTTCTGTTGTATTATATGGTATGTTCGGGGGTTTTATTGGAAAAAGACACATTCTCTAAATAAATGTCTGGGTTTGTGTTTGGATTCTGATTCTCATAAAAAAAAGAAAATTTGACATTTTTGGGTGCATCAGATTAACTTTAAAATGGTCTCTCATTGAAAAACTAATGACCCTCAATGTTTGGGAAATTAGTCTGTTGACCTTAAGACAAGAGGGGAACTTTTGGACATTGTGTGTCATGTCAACCTGTAGAAAAGAAGCAAGGCGCTCAGACCCCGGCAGAAGACATGATGCTGTAAGTCATCATGAGCCTGGATGTATAGCTCAGGAAGAGGATTAGAGTAATATTCCCCAGAGGCCCGGACACTGGTGTTGGAATAAGCCAGAGGATGAGAGGGTCTAAGAGGGGACGATGACAGAGGGAGGAAGTGGGCAGGAGGAGGGTCAAAGTTCAGCTGAACCTTGAATGGGGAAGCTGGGCTTTCATCTTAATTAAGAGCATCTTGAGAAACGATTGGTTTCAGAGAGGGTGCGGTCTGTCGTCGTTTGGTTCACATCTGGCTGAGGCACATCAGCAAGTGTTCCAGGTTTGGCTGATTAAGAGTCTTCCAGGTTAATTTTTTAGCTTAAGCTTCATGTTGCATGTGTTGAAAAACTAGCAAAGCATTTTAAAAAAGGAATATCAAAGCTACAGTCAAAATGAAAGTGGTGATAATATGGTACAATTTTAACCAGACAATTTAATCTAACAGTTAGTTAGGAGTTAGAAGTTAGAAACCAAAAACTTCTGAAATCAGAATTACTTTATTATTTCCTTGCCGGGGAGATTCTTTTCTTGCAGTGCAACCATTTACAGAAGAGAAAAATAAGAGTTAAAGTACAATAGAGCAAAATAAAATAACAGTATTATAAGTAAGAATAAAATAAAAAGAAATGGTAAAATTACAACCCATTGAGTAGAATTACACCCTTCCCCTATAAACGGTGTAAAATAGGATATAAAAATAAAATAAGATAATAATAGAATAATATAAGATAAGGAAAAGAATAAAGGATCACATTATATACAATCAACATTAGTTATAATTTAGAATGCTGCTCAGTACAATTAGAATTAGACTTAGAGACTTAGACAGTACTTTATTGATCCCTTGGGAAGACTCCCTCCGGAAATTAAGGTTACCAGCAGCTTACAGGGCAAAAAAGTATTAGTTAAATTAAAATTAACTATTGCCCTGCTGAGTTATAATTATTGCACATAATGGTGTTATTGCCCATAGTGAAGTAATATGACATAGGACAATATATGAGAGGATGACTTTAATGTATTTTGATTACTCAGCAGGGCAATCGTCTAAAGCAATACTACATCTAACAAGCTAACAAAGAAAAGATAGAAACAAATTAAAGCATGACAGGCTTTTTTTTTTGAGTGGCCTAGTCAAAGGCTGGATTTATTTATTTTTTTATTGCTTTATATTTTTTTCATCTTTTATCGTCATTACACTGTCACAAGTACAGAGCATCGAAATGAACTCTCTGCATTTAACCCATCCTCTTGAGGAGCAGTGGGCTGCCATTGTGCGGCGTCCAGGGAGCGGTGTGGGGTTAAGGGTCTTTTTTTCTGGAACCCATAGTGGCAGTCTGTGGGAGTGGGATTCCAAGCGCAATGCCGCCACTCCTATTTAATTCCTATTTTCTAGTATGAAGTTAAACAGGGGCTGCTCAGTGGACCAGTGAAGCAGCAAGAAGGTTCCGGGTTCGATTCTCGGCCTGGAGTATTTCTGCATGGAGCTTGTATTTTCTCACAGAGCATGCGTGGGTTCTCTCCGGGTACTCCGACTTCCTCTCAAAGTCCAAAAACATGACTGTTGGGTTAATTGGCTTCTCTAAATCCTCCTTAGGTGGGTGTGTGTGTGTGAATGGGTGTTTGTCCTGTTTGTCTCTGTGTTGCCCTGCAATAGACTGGTGACCTGTCCAGGGTGGACCCCGCCTCTCGCCCATAGACAGCTGGAGATAGAGACCAGCACCCCTCGCCACCGCAGCAGGGATAAGCGTGACAGAAAATGGATGGAAAGTTAAACAGGTGGCTCATACTGATAAAAATCTCCATGGTGACTAAATTAACTTAATCAACAAAGATGGGAAACAGAATTCCTTCACAGCAAAGAAAAGGACCAATATTTACAAAAAGGTGAAAACTGGAAACAGAAGCCATTTTGATGTGATTTGGTTATATTTTACCTTTCATTGCAAGGTTATTTTGTATAATTCTTTAATAAAATAATTACAAAACTTCTGCAATGGATTTAATCAAATAAACTCCACCTGATATTTACATTTATTTGAGGATCTGAAACTGTTGTTATGAAATAAGAAAGCATATAAGCAAAAGAAATAGATGTGAGGATGCCAATACTTTTTCACAGCATTGCACTGTATGTGTCAAGTATTAACAAAGAAGACACTAGCTTCGTTACTAATTCACAACGAAGGTCTTCGCTATCAGGGTCCGGACTCTAGGGGCCACAGAGGTACTTAAGCGCGGGGGAAAGTCGTGGAATGTTTTTGCTTTCGATTAGCCATTTTTATATTCCCCCTGCAATTTTTTCCAGTAATTGAAATGTCTTTAAATCCACATTAACATGAATTCAACAGACTGTAGTAAACAGATAAATGGAGGCAGATGTCTTTTCAGTCATCAATGCGCATATTCAGCGACACACAGGAGCTCTTTCAAACTGGGCACCGCTTCATTCACAACACCTGTCCCATCAACCAGGAATCAGAAACACTTTAATAATCCCAGGGAGGGATTACTTTAGTTACATTACTCCATCTGTAATAGAGTGACTAAAGAACCAGTTTGATAGAACACTATTTCATACAATATATATAATTAGGGGGTCCCAGCTCCATCTGCCATTATTTTGGGGGTCCCGCCTGGAAAAAATGTTGAAGACCCCTGATTTATCCCTTTTTAAATATCACCCAAACCTTTTGTTGATTAGGTACTGAAGAGGATTAGGGCCACTGAAAAAAAAACAACAAAAAACTTAACTGATTTTTAAATTTTATTTCAGTTCAGTATGGGAAAAAAGTCAGAATTCTGACTTTTTTCTCAAAATTCTGACTTTAATCTCAAAATTCTGACTTTAATCTAAGAATTCTGACTTTTTTTTCTCAGAATTCAGTAAGAATTCTGAGAAAAAAATCAGAATTCTGAGAAAAAAGTCAGAACTCTGACTTTTTTTCCCATACTAAACTGAAATAACATTTAAAAATCAGTTAACAATTTTTTTTTTTTTTTAATGTGGCTCTAATCCGCTTCCGTAATAAGGTCCTCAGATATAACAGAGATAGAAAAACAAGACCTTTTTTTGCATACTGCAAAATGATTTATTCATTGAAATAAATAATTCAGTTATGAAAAAATAAGGTGTAACGTTGTTTCCTGTATGTACGGCTTAAGACATATGTATAAAAATAGGTGGCAAGGCAGCAAACCATCTAAAGACAGGGAGTAGTGATCGATCCTTGGCCTGGAAAACATTGAAGACCCCTGATTCACAACATTTACATTTAAATCTTTGTTTATTATATGCAGTCCATTTTCGAGGAAGAAAGAAAAAAATTGTACTTCAATAAGGTTGTCCTTTATTCTTCACATTTTTTTTTACATAAATATCAAAGAACACGTTCCTAAGACACACAATGTCCCCTGAGGAAGCCTTCATAATCAATAACAATAAAATAAATCCCTTAAGTTCCTCTGTTATTGATTCTGTTTGAGAAGGAGTTAACAAAACAGCCGATGAATATCAGCAACTACCGTGACTCTGATGGAAATTATCTGCAGATCCCAGCCGTGTTTCCAAACACGGCTGATAAATTCCCCTCCAATTTGTAGTCCCATTAGAAAATATTATTTACAAAGATCATCTGACTGAAGCTTTCAATTAAATATCTGCTGAGAGGGTAAAGGCGTAAATGATTAAATGAAGCTGCAGTCGCTCATTTTTATGTAAGATTAAAGCAGAAGATAAAAGGGGATTTTTTTTTTTTTTTTACCATGAATTTATACGCATCAGGTTTGCTTTTTTTCCTATTTATCTTCCTCCTTCCACCCGTCACTCCCCTCGGTTTGGAGGTTTCATTTGTGGTGCCATGACTGATAACGAGCTGACAGGAAAATGCAGAAAAATATTCCCTAATTAAAGAGCCATGAAGGATCACTGAAGGTTTGAGGAAAACACTCGCACAGACGCACACATAAGGAGCAACACATCATCTGTGGGGTTGATGTGCTGTAGCTAATGATAAAGGACAGTGGACCACGGTTACCACGGCGCTTTCCTCTCCAGAAAAAAATGAGTTCATCGTTTCACATCATTATTTAAATCAATCCCATCATTCCTAAAATATTTGCATATTCAAAGATGGTTGCCGTTTTTTTTTCTTTCTTGCCTTGGGCCCATGAGTGTGACAGAAGGAAAACGATAAAGGATGTTGCTGCCATGAACACCAGGAATATTTTACTTCAGATTCACTCTGAGCATAAACACAGCTGCAGTTTACATCAAGTGAAAGGTCGCTGAGGAGAAGCTCATTCTATCATTTATAATTAATAACACACTGGTTGGTTAGATGTACGTGTGACTAATCATTTGTTACTCAGACATCAGCATTAAAATGATAAAAATATTTTTTCTCCATGTTATTTAATGATGAAAACTAAATAATTTAATAGGAAACAGTACAAACAAGAGTAGAAAGGGTTCTGTCCGGGGGTTTTGACCCTGATTTGAAAACGGGGTGAAGTGATCAGGATGTAAAAAAGCTTCACCAACCAATGATAGTAGTCTGGGTTTCAGTAAGGAATGATCAATGGATCATTATCTATACCTAAAACTATTACATTGTGTTTGTGGTGAGTTAATTAATTTACCGTTAATCGGTAAAAAAAAACAATTATTACAAAAATTATTGAAAATTTCGGAAGGACTTCACCATTGAAATTCACCAGAGCTATAGTGAAAACTGACAATGCCAACACGTGCATGGCAAGCTGGATGTTGGAATATATGTTAAAAAGTGAAAAAAAAGAGTTATTCCACCTTTTCTGATTCCTGATCCTCCACGGGGCCGGGTGGTCGTTCGATTGGATGCGCCAGCTTGAAGAGGGAGGATTTGCCATGAACTTCTGGCCAGAGAAAAAACCGTAATATGTAGCCAACATTTGGAAGAAAGAATGTTTTCAAGGTGACTTGGATAATAGCGGCGTTGTGACAAACACCAGATCACAGCACTGGGACTTGATCAACAACCGTATACCGTACACGTGGCGTCTGGAAACCAGTAGGTGGCAGTAGTGTTCTTTGACAAACATGGATGCCCTCCAGTAAAGCACATTCACATGAAAATTACTCTTAAAATTAAAAACACTGATCATTTTATTGAACAGGATGGAATAATTTTATCATATTAAAAGAACTTTCAGAAGTTGGAATTCTGAATATGGCGACTTTTCCTTAAGAGGTGGATAAAAGGTGTGTGATTAATTAGCAAAGAGACAAAAAGAAAGATAACAAGTGTAGTATTGAATAAAAAAACTCCTCCTCCTGTTATGCTGATAAAATTATTAAGGGATCTATGAGGAGCAAAAATTATTTATTTTTTTTCAACCTCCTGACATCCCCAGCCGCCACTAAGAGCCATACGGTTACCCACAATCCTTTGCAACAGGACATATAAGCAGCCCACTTAACAGAGTTCAACAAAAATACATTATTTCCTCACATGATATTTACACCTTCATATTTCATGGGTTTTATAATGGAGCAACTTTTTTTTTTGTAGTTTTGGGTTTTTTTTGAGCAACAGCATTCATGCCTGTCTGTTTGGTTATGAGGTCCATAAGAATTAAGGCTGTCTGGATTTAGCATTTCAGTCCTGATTGTTTTTCCTATCCTCGATAGTTTTCTGTCTGTTGACCCCACAAAAGGTAAAGTTTTAGCAGCTAAGAACAGGAAGTAGGAGTTTGAGTTTTTTTTTTCATTTATTTTAATCAAGCCACAAACTTTGCAGGAAAAGAGAAATTTATTTTTTTTTCTCAAAGATGTAAAAACGAGAACGACGGTTTTCTTTAATCATTCATTTTATACCTTTAATGAAATCCTGAACAAAACTCCTTACAAGTCCTTACTGGCCCCTCTGGTCTGCAAATCACCATCAAATTTCTTTGATACGATACAACAAATGTGCTTCCCAAAATGTTTGTCAAGAACAATCCTCAAGAAAAGATTGTGTCAATCTTGCAGCACTAGAAGAGGAAACAAACGTTTCTGTTCTTGCAGCGTACGTCTGTTTATAGAGATGATTCAAGGTAAAGTATCTGTTTTGCTGTTCATTGGAAACAGCTCATAAGCTAGGCCGCCATCTTGTGAGTGGCATCTAGTCCATGTGTGCCTTATAGAGTGGCAGATTTTGGGAGCTGAAGTATGGACAACTTAATAATACTTGAAAACTCAAGAACAAAATCTTATCTACTTACTTCCTTATCTCAGTAGCAGCCTTTAAGAATGAAAACAATTACGCATCTTATTCACAAAATCCACACGTTACGATGCACTCGCGTTAATTAAAACGATGCGGCCATAGCGACACCACAAACTGGATGAATGAGAGGGAAGGTAATTTCAGACAATTTTGACAAACAACAATAAATTAAATTCAACTTCAAACTTCAAAAAATATTTCGCTATGCAAAGAGATAGTTGGCGTCAGGCCAGTACGATACGTTTTAAACAAACTCCCAATTCGCACACCGAACGCCAAATGAGAAAGCAGCCGCAGCTTCCTCAAATGACTACTTAACTGGATTCTATGCGGTCGAGAGAATTACTGATGCCTCCTGGAAGTCAATAAATTTTCTGAACAGGTCGAGTAAAAACATTACTCATACACTCTAAATTACTGAGAAGTGAAGCTAAAAAGAGAGCATAACTATGCGATCCCAGCATAAGCAGAAAGTACTTTTGAAAATATACGCTTAATCAATTTGTTTTAAGATGCAATATCGCGGAAGCAAATTATTATAAATATATTCACTATAGCGTTTGCGGCAGACTGACGCAGCCGGTAATTCGGAATAATGATGGATGATCGGGCTGTGGCGTAACGCTAATATAAATGACCCAAAATAAACAAATTATACACCTTTACTAACAAGTCAACAAAAGTCATTAGGAATAATGATCAATTAATCAATATCTGGATATTCATGCACAGCCTAATCTATTAGGTCTGTGGCCTATAAACAGAAGCTTCTATTTCCTTTAAAAGTATTATTTATGCTTTTCTCTGTTATTGACCATCAGCTCAGATTTAATGTTTGTTAGAAACAGAATGAGAACAAATAGAAAATAAAACAAAGATGTCTGGGTATGTTTTTTGCTTAAATATACCACAAATTTTTCTCCTTTTTTATGCTCTACTCTGATCTAAATGTACCTAATTAAACATGGTGTTTTCACACTGAATATGAAAATAAAGATGAATTTAAACTAACTTTACTGGTAAAATCATCTGAAGAAAAACTGTATCAAAAATTCAGATAAGAAATATGAGTTTTAATAAAGTCTTTAAGGATATGATCAAACATGTCATTTTGTTTATCCATCGATGCAGCAAAGGAGAAACTCCAGCATCAAAGGGAACCTTTTATGGGATTTATACACGATAAACAACTTAAATTATTTACTAACTTCTTTTAAATACGACTTAAATCAACAAATATTCTGACTGACAAATTTCTTCTCTTTAATGTTGACTTGATTCCCAGCTCTTGCAGGCAGTGGCGAATCTTCATCATTATTAAAGCTAGAGTGTTGGATCATCCAAAGCTTTACCCACACATAGGCTAAAGGAAAAAAATAAAAAATAGGAGAGAAGGAAGCAACAGAGTTGGCGGTAGATAACTCAGTTTGGTTTCCCTCATGTTAAATTTCCCAGTTTCTTTTTAATCACCTTAGGTGATGTTGGTATTCCTGTTGGAGGCATTCCTAAGAGTTTTTCAAACACAACATTTCAGACCCTGGAAATTAACAAAAGGGAACAAATAGAGCAATTTTAGATTTATTAATCACGTTATTTATGTTACATGAGCTCAGATTCTTTGTTGTGTACTTTGTTTTTTTAAGTCTATCTTAATTAACTCTTTTGCTGTAAAGTTAAAGCATTGTAACTCAGTGTTTAACATCATTAACAGTTATCCATTTAAATCCAATAGTGGCTTGAATTTAATGTTGGAATAAATGTTTTTTAAAAAAAATAAAAAAATAAAAACGTTTTGTTTTTTCCCCCCAAAAAATGATATTCTGTTGTAAAAACTGAGGATGCTGTCATGATCTTTGCACTGATGACTGGTTTTAATTACCCATTTCATTCACCTGTCCAATTCCGCCTAATCACCGCTCATCTGATCCACCTGCTCCTGTTTGTATGTAGCTCCTGCCTCTAATCCTTAAACTGCAGCA
The DNA here is from genome assembly GCA_018398635.1 of Cyprinodon brontotheroides. Lineage (NCBI taxonomy): Eukaryota > Metazoa > Chordata > Actinopteri > Cyprinodontiformes > Cyprinodontidae > Cyprinodon > Cyprinodon brontotheroides. The sequence continues at coordinate 36,790,660 of JAGKQL010000009.1, forward strand.
GAGTACGGGCTGTGGATGTTCCTGAGCTGACCTCTCAACCACTGCAGCTCATTCCATCATCAGAGGATCCTCAGTTCTTGATCTGTTTGCCTGACCTGTCTTCAAACTCCTGCAGTGTTGATCCAGTTGGTTAGCTGCTAAGCTTCCAGGACACTCTGTGAGAACCTATGTTGACTTTGAATCCACGACTGGATTCTAACTTTTGTAAACTGTCTTCCAGGAAACCAGTTTTTTCTCCCCTACGTGTAGCTCTGAAGAGCTTAATCCCGCCCAGCCTGCGACACCGAGTTAAACCTGAAGCCTCTCTCTGAACTTCCATGCACCTCTTTTTCAAGAGCTGGAAACTCAAAGTCAAGCGCCTTGTCACTCTTAAGAGGGTAAGATGCTGAAGCAGCTTACGGACTCCAGCGGCAAAAAACCATTTTCAGACCCAACAGTTTCCCTACTCAAGGTTTTAACCAAGAACCTTCAAGGTCCAAATCTGAATCAGTCAAGTTTCAAACTCTACTGCGCAACGCTAACTGAACTGATTCACATGCATACTCCGGTGAACCAGTTTCCCATGCCTGAACTAAAGGTCGCGTAATTCTCAGCCTGTGCTCCATACAATAAACTCTGTTAAGGCTTTGACTCCAGATGTTCCGCCTATATGGAAGAAAATATGGATGGATGGATCACACCATAGATACCCATCATGATAGCTACATGCCTCCATTCAAACTGCTTGCATTCAGTCATCAACGCCAGTTCATTTCTAGACATCCCTGTAATGAGATTGTCATTCAGAGTACCAAAAGCTAGCATAATAGTTACTTGTTCACTGGTGACAGTTAGCTTTTATGTTTCTGCCTCTCAACCACCCTGCCTGCCTTTTTCATGTTCTGATCTGTTTGCCTGTACCTATCTTCGGAATCCTGCTTTTTCAAATGGTCTGCAGCATCTGGGACACTCTGGGCAGCGCCCGCTGCATCTTGTTGGAAGCGCATCACTTGGATCCTACCTTAGTTTTCACGGGCATGGACTGAAGTTGAAAAACCAGGTTAGTGACTTCAGCGTTCATAATCTCCCTCCAAAAGATTGTCGTGGGAAAAAAAGGTATTGAACTGTTTACTCCAGTTAAATAAACATATTTCACTCAGTCTGCACTTTATTTTATCTTTGCAAAGAGAGAACAGTTCATCATACGGCCCTTGTTACATGGTTATCAGTCCTGTTCTGATATGGCAGCATTCCTTCCCCTTACTTACAATAATAAGAAGTAATCAGGGTCAAAACAAATTACAGACACTTTTGATTTAGAAACACGACGGCATCTTATGAATAAACCTTTACTAAGAATCTATACTTTTTAGGAAAAACAGTGGGGCAAAAAAGTATTTAGTCAGCCACCAATAGAGCAAGTAGTTCTCCCACTTTAAAAGATGAGAGAGGCCAGGTAATTTTTTCATCATAGATATACCTCAACTATGAGAGACAAATGAGAAAAAAATCCAGAAATTCACATTGAAATGATTTTTAAAGAATTTATTTGCAAAATATGGTAGAAAAATAAGTATTTGGTCAATAACAAAAGTTCATCTCAATACTTTTTTATATACCCTTTGTTGGCAAATGGCCAGAGATCAACGCTTTCTGTAAGTCTTCACAAGGTTTTCACACTCTGCTGGTATTTTGGCCCATTCCTCCATGCAAATCTAGAGCAGAGATGTTCTGGGGCTGTCGCTAGGCAACACGGACTTTCAACTCCTCCAAAGATTTTCTATGGGTTGAGATCTGAGACTGGCCAGCTACCCAGGACCTTGGAAATGCTTCTACTTAAGCCACTCCATCGTTACCCGGGCGGTGTGTTTGGGATCATTGTCATGCTGAAAAGACCCAGCCACGTTTCATCTTCAATGCCTTGTTGATGGAAGGAGGTTTTCACTAAAATTTGATGATACATGGCCCCATTCATTCTTTCCTTCACACGGATCAGTGGTCCTGGTCCCTTAGCAGAAAACAGCCCCAAAGCATGATGTTCCCACCCCCATGCTTCACTGTAGGTATGGTGTTCTTTGATGCAATCAGCATTCTCTCCTCCAAACACGACGCAGTAGAGTTTTTACCAAAAGTTCTATTTTGGTTTCATCTTGACAATATGATATTCTCCCAGTCATCGCCTAGGATCATCCAAATGCGTTTCTAGCAAACTTGAGACGGGCCTTGACATGTACTGGCTTAAGCAGGGGGACACGTCTGGCACTGCAGGATTTGAGTCCCTGGCGGCGTAGTGTGTTACTGATGGTAGCCTTTGTTACTTTGGTCCCAGCTCTCTGCAGGTCATTCACTAGGTCCCCCCGTGTGGTTCTGGGATTTTTACTCACCGTTCTTGTGATCATTTTGACCCCACGGGGTGAGATCTTGCTTGGAACCCCAGATCGAGGAAGATTATCAGTGGTCTTGTATGTTTTCCATTTTCTAATAATTGATCCCACAGTTGATTTCTTCACACCAAGCTGTTTACCTATTGCAGATTCATACTTCCCAGCCTGGTGCAGGTCTATAATTTTGTTTCGGGTTTCCTTTGACAGCTCTCTAGTTTTGGCCATGGTGGAGTTTAGAGTGTGACTGTTTGAGGTTGTGGACAGGTGTCTTTTATACTGATAACGGGTTCAAACAGGTGCCATTAATGAAGGTAATGAATGGAGGACAGAGAGGAGCCTCTTACAGAAGAAGTTATATAGGTCTGTGAGAGAGCCAGAAATCTTGCTTGTTTTGTAACTGACCAAATACTCTTATTTTCCACCATATTTTGCAAAATAAAATTATTTAAAAAATCAGGACAATGTGATTTTCTTGAATTTTTTTTTCTTCTCTATTTTGTTCTTATAGTTGAGGTATATCTATGATGAAAATTACCGCCTCTCTCTCCCTCTTTTGAGTGGGAGAACTTGCAATATTGGTGGCTGACTAAATACTTTTTTGCCCCACTCTAAGTATGTCTTGTCTACAAACACCCCTGACTCAGGCATTGTGTGGCCTTGCAGGTGAAACAGATTTAGTGAAAAACTTGTATTATAAATAAAAAGCATCAATATATGAAATAGGAGAAATCTAAATTTTCACGAACACACAGAGTTTCATCATCCGATGTTGGTTCCTTTTGAATTCATGTGAGGGTCTTTTTGATTAGACGTATCAGCCTTTCTCCACCGTGGTGAGCCCCAAAAGGGTGTATCTAATTGATCTGTTTTTTAATTACTATTATTTTAAACTTACCATACTTGACACCATGCCTGTGTAAATGTAGATCACAACCTGATCGTCTGAATGCAGATTATACTTAACAGGGAGTCACTGTTAAAGTAGGTCAATAACGGAGCAAGAACATATGGGTCACATCAGATGTACCGTGAGGGGTTCAAGGCACAATGTTACATGGCATTGTACTGAGCTGCTCGGGTGTGTGTGTGTTGGGGTGTGTGTGTGTCATGTAGATCCCTGACTGTGCTGCTCGTGTCAGATAATGGGGACATCACTGAACCATGACACCGAAGCAATCAATGGACATCCAGTGGACATCTGGTGAGTGAAGGTATGTAAAGTATGTATGTGAGTGAGAGCACAGCGTATTGTCCACAGCGCTCTGGGTCATATAACACTGCGCTGCCTAAGTAACCAAAGAGGATGGTTCCTGTGATATTTTATTTATTAAAAACATCAAGTGCAGGTGTCAGAAGTCCCATCTTCAATGTCCTGTAAGCAGAGTTTGCTATGATGATTAATAAACGATACATTTTTCAAAACAAAAACTGTTAAATTGATTTGAATAAAAAGTTACTGCATCTTAAAGTGGCATAAAGCAAAAAATTAATATTAATAATAAAAAAAAAACATACAGAACGAGTCTGCCTGTGAGACAGACAGACAAAAATGCATAAATACAGAAGCAGGGAGAGATGAGAGCTAGTGTGAATAGGAGGGAGAGAGAGTATGCTGAATCCCACTCAGACCACCTGCTCATCAGTTCCTCTGGCACAACGGATACTGTCATTGTCCACACAAACACAAATACACACACGCACACACGCATTGAAATCTCAAATATAAAAAATCTCCCGGTGCGTTTGCAGAAAGCCTTTCCCAGTCCCTCCCACATCAGATGCTGGGCACTGAGACTTGATTTAAAACTGTTAGGTGCCATTCAATATGGGCCTGGTTGGGAGCCAAGCCTCGGACATTTCTCAAACTCACCTGCACACTTTCTTCTCCCAGAATGCTCCGGCTTATCCTTCTTTTGATCGCGCTGCGTACTGTAAATCAACATTGGTACTTTATTTTATCTGATCAATTTGAAGAATACTCTAAGTGGGAGAATTTCCTATTTAATTTGAATATTTCTGTACAAATATTGAATATTTCTGTACAAACAAAGACACTTAAATAGAATGTTCTGTATAAGAGAAGACAATTTTAGATCCTAAAAAATGAATCATGTTGTCTTTTAAGACTTGTTTGAATATGAATATTAATGAAGGTGTTGAATCCAAGTGAAATACGTTCCTTAAAGCTACAGTTTGTAATTTTTAGTTAACATCTAACGTCCAGACTGCAAGAGACCGCAGCAACATGAACATATCTTTCCCCCAACAGTGCAGCCCGGCGTTATGGGACAAAATAATGTCTTCCCACCGGCGTCATCACCTACCTACCTTCTCAGAGTGATGAGGTTTTGTTTTACATAGATAATTTTAATACTACTGCCATCTATTGTTCAGTACCGTCCTCAGTTCATTTCTCAACTTCGTCGTAGTTACTTTCAGCCGCAGTAATGGGCTTATCTCGCTAAGAATCGCTAGTTTATTGGCTCCTAAGGCCGTCAGAAGAAAAGATGTCTGCTCTCCATGGCTGCTGTAGACCCTCGTATTCCTATGTAATTATAAATAATCTTAATTCTAAGGCAACGAAATATTAAGGTTAAAAAGGCTGGAAAGCTCGTAGGATGATAAATAACATAGTTATGTATAATATATTACATTTCTGACTGTATATCCCTGTAATTATTGGGCTACACACTGTAGCTTTAAAGCATCAGTTTATAAGATTTTCTCCAATCTAATGATGCACTAAATGAATTACAAACGTCTGACAAGCGCCCTCAGGTGCCTCACTGTTAGGCATATAATAACTGCCATGGAAGCCGTGGAGTTATATAAGTGTGACAATGTCAACATCATGCATGAGTTCAAGGGATGAGGTACAGAACGGCATATAATTCTTTTTTTATTTTATATTTTTCCCCGACAGAATGCTTGCAGCTCCAGTTATTAAATCATGACAAGAAACTGGTATTGCATTTGTCTATTCTTTCTAACTAAAGGAAATATGTTAACCCCCATCATGACTCAAAAGGAAGCAGGGATAAATATTAAAACACATGCAATCTCTTAGAAAATACAACTGAACGAAGCCTACAATTGCCTGCTGGTGTGGGTTCTTAGCTTGGCCTGCTAGACTGACTGACGTCTAGTATGCGGCATATTAATCTGGAATGGAGCATATAGAGCCTGATTTCAAAGGCAGGGCTAACAGCCGGTGAAGACAACGACCAACCACTAATTTAAAGTTAGTTACACGCTGTCTCTTTGAAGAATAAGGTTACATCCTGACCTCCAGGATGGATTTCAGTTTGATTTACTGCAATTTTCATTTTGTATCTGTGAACGAAACATTGCTGTTCATTTACCTACATCATTTTTTGTAAAACATAGAACGTAGCCTTTGACTGCTCACCCAACCAAAGTAATTAATCTTTAGCCATTCACCCCGCCTTACCCCCCACCGCTTGCAGAAAAAAATCGGAGTCATTTAAACAAAGCTCCTATTTATAAAATGACACTTTCCACAAATAACTACAAATAAGCAAATTAAGGAGATGTAAAAACAATTAGCATCTTCCAGAGATTACTCCACTCATGTGAAGCATATGATAGGGAAGCAGTTTTGCCCCATTTTTCTCCATCTCCTTCGAATCTCATTGTTGTTTTATTGGTTTTCTGTGCAGAGCTTTGTGACGGTTCAGTCTGTGGGAAGATATTCATTAATGCTTTACTCATGCATAATGTATTTATGACCTAGGAGCTGTCAAAAGAACCACTTCTTACAAAGACTAGATTTATTTTTGAACAGGCCGCAGAAACACAGCTGCATCTCAAAAAATTGGTATATAATCAGTAATTTAAGTATTTTAAGTCTAAAATCTTACTCTCTACATTGTATTAAGTATTACCTTGTCTGCTCTACCCATTCTCCGAAAGACAGCTGGATGTGAACCAAAAACTCCAAGTGACCAAACTCCAACTCAAAATTCTATTTCTATTGTTAGGTTCAAAAATGTAGGTTCGTAAAAGAGGAACTGAGTCCACACAGAAGAGGGATTTTCAACAGCTCCTACAGGAGGAGGGAGCCACAACCCAACTCTCCAACTCTCTCTCGGACCCCCCCGCCCCTGACAAGACAATTTATCAGGTCATGAGACGGAATGCTCCTCTGACTGAATCACAAGACAGAACCAATAAGAGCAATGGAGTGGCATTGCAGCGCATAGTTGCTTCCACAAAATCAAAGCGTTAGTTGCGCGCCTAGAACAGATGAGCCTTGATGGCGTTTCTCTGTTCCTCTTTTAAAATTAATTTGCTGCCGATATCTACTAGAACAGACCTAATAGCAGAATCTACTCTCACCTCAACTCTCCAGCGACGCAGCCATTGCATTGTCACCCAGCGCTTTTAGTCCGCGTGGTTGATTGCATTTACACTGTTGATCATCTGTCCATCGACATTATAAAGCCCGCCCTGATGATTTGATTGGCCAGCCAGATATTGTGCAAGCATACTCGCGCTACTATTGGGCAATGCCAGACCGAACTTCCCGACCTCAAAGGCTTGCCCAAGGCAGGACTGTTCCATGGCACCCAGGCTAGGAAATAGGCCACAACCCAACTCTCCAACTCTCTCTCTGATAATCATCATGGTGTAAAAAGTGACATATTATTCTTTAGTCAGTGAAAGCTCTTACACCAGTTGATGTTAAAATTGTTAAGTAAAGATCTGCGGATCCAAGGTGTGCTCTATGAGTCTTAATTTTCAATGCAACTTTGCATTGCGTCGCCATTATGGTTCCAGGAAGTGCTGATGCATTATGAGTAATTCTGGTATACAAGGTCCTGCTCAGCGTTAGACACGGGCCGTCTACTGCCGTGTTAGCGGTTACCCCAAGATCAATAGTTTTAGGCTTGCGATCAAGGCATCGGCGTGAATTTAAGCGATCTGGACGCTGCATTGACGGGACATACGCCAGCGTTGCTCTTTCGGGGATGGAAAATTTGCAATTTTTGCTGCTGACACGCCCGAGCGTCAACCAATCAGAGAAGCTGATCACTGGGAGCTGGCAGGGGAGAGAGAGACAGCGCTGATGATCAGAGCGCTGTGATCACTCCTCTGGAACCGTTTTATTTACGCCCTAAATTAACTTAAAATGCAGAAATCTGCGGCAGAATATGTTGGCTTTTATTATCCTGCTGCCTGCAGTTTGGATTATTTAGATGAAAAACACCTACCAGCTGGCGCGCGGTGAACCGCGAGGAGGCGACCCGGCCAGAAGGCTGCTGATGAAGGGATTCCTACTGTCGGCGCACCGCTGGTATGTGGGGGGTCTGAGCGGACTCCGACAGAAAAAATATTGGAAGGCAGGATGATAATCTGAATGAACTGGCGGCACTGATTACGTTTTCAGGTGTATTTCTCTCGCTAAAAACATAATAAAAGCGACTTTATTCCCACTGATCACAGCAAATATAGCTGCAAGGCAAAGAAAAGGATAATGAAGCTCCAACGCCGCCGGCGTCAGAGCCACTTTTGCGCAGCGCAGCCAGAGCAGCAAAGCTGCTTCAGCCAGCAGCGTCAGAACTAACTGGTACAAGCAGCAAAAGGAAGCAGCAGGCGCGATTTTGCTGCTTTGCTTATCGGGTAATTGTGAACGTAGTAGAGTCATTGCATCGTAAAGTCCTGCCTACCGTGCTGTGATTGGTCCAGCCAGATCTGGCCATAGTCAACGGCAGTGTACCAGATTAAAATACTCCCAGTGTAATTTAGACTGTTTCTCAATTCACAAGAATGTGAGTACGGACTCGAGGACACACCTGTGTTGAGAAGAACACAGGAAAGTGTGGACTTGGGAGAACAGGGAGCACTTAGCATAAATATGGGTCAATTGGAAACGAAGCATACTTGTGACGTCACCATACGCTCGGCTCGTCTGGAGCTGCATTTCACCCCGTGTTATTAATAGTTTTAAATAATAATAAATTCTTACTTTTTTCATTTAGGTGGGGGGATAATAATGAGACACAGTCAGATAAACTCCAAATCAAAATTAAGGTAACCAGTAGAGCCGCGATTATTAAGTCAGATGACAATTATTTTTATAATTGATTAATTACAATTAATGGAAGAATCACTAAGTTGCCTCCCTTTTAAGACCCTAATATGAGCAAGAAGCATGGATAGGTGCCCACCGTAAAGCCAAAATAACCATTCCATTATTAAATCAGATGACGATGATTTTTATTGTTGATTAATTACAATTATTTATCACTAATTGTTTCAGCGCTAATATGAGCAAGAAGCATATAGGTAAACTCTTTTACAAATATTTGTTGATACTGTTTTCATGACTACCTGCTGGATTTTACACAGCTGAGACCGAGGAGGTCATTTGGAATCTCAAATTATATGGATAAATAATGAGCTTGCTGCATATTGTGTGCTCAATATTTTAAGTTTTGCCTTTTGATTAAAATGATATACAATTCAAATTCTCAATGATATCGAAATATAATGTATTGTGTCGTTCATCAGGTTTAGTATGCTTAGTTTCTTGGATTTGTACATCATTAATTATTATAAAGCCGCAAAGGTTGTTTTTCTAAAGATAATGGAAATTGTTCAAGTCTTAACCTAAAGCTGCAGAAATGTTACAGAAAGCTGTTATTCCATATTTGGAAGCAGAAACTTTTGCAGAGCGTTCAAAACATAGCCGTTGTTATTTTAGTCATTTTGTTTTTTTTGTTTTTTCTGGCATTGCCTTGAAAAACACAATCTGTCTCCACAGTACCCCAAATGCCACCTCCCCCATCTATTATTCTCAATTGAGGGGATTCCATTGAAGAGACAGGTGCAGCTATGCATCAACCATACCCCCTGGTGAAGAAGAAAGTCCACACACAGTCGCACCAACACGATATATGACACACATGCAGAGACGCACAAGCATATGTACAAGCACCCTCCACCCACGCTGACCGTGTATTGTTTGGTCACAGTATGCGTGTGTGGGTACACTCAGGTACCCAAGGTAATGGCACCTGGGGTTATTCAGGACTAAATGGCAGCTCTGGCTACACCGCAGCTCACAAAGTGCTTGTCTGAGCACCGCAGAGACTAATGCGCCCGTGCACACAATGTCTCGCTCAACTACAAAGGACAGGTGTGTGCGTGTCACCAAATTGTCCCCCCGTTGTCTGGGCCTCTCTGAGTGGCAGGCTCTGTCCATTAGTCGCAATTTAACAGGATGATCAGAGTGCTTGAAAAGGGCCACATCAAACAGGTCTGGAGAATCCCAGGTGCCCGACGCAAACGCGGGCATCAGCAATAACCAATCCCACTTACGGGCCCTAATGTATTCTGTGAAGGAAATGAAGATGTTCCTCCTCTATCCAAGGCTCTTTTGTTCTGCGGCGCACAGACAGGAGGGATTGTCTCAAAGTTCACATGATGTCTGCGTGATGAGAGCGGCCAGGGCAATTATCTTTCCGAGATGCATATTAATATTTCACTAATGGAAGGATGATGGTCCCGTTATGGAGAAATAATAATATACTGCAGGGCTGATGTTAAGTATCAATGCTGAGCAAATGCTATAATCTTTGACACAGGTTTTCAACCTTCTAAAAACAGAAAACTTCTTTTTATAATTTCTATGGTTATACAATATGAGGCATTATATCTGTCATTAAACTGTTAAAAAAGATATGATACCATTTAAAAAAGTGTGTTTGTACTGCTACCTGAGGTCAAAAAAGGTCAACCAGCCTTCCCATCTTCTTTAACTCAAATAATAATGGTGTAAATCAATTCAGCAAAAATGTCTATTTGAGCTTATTTAAAGTTATCAACCAAGCTTTGAAAGTCAGGAATGTAAACCAAAAACTCCTCATTAACCAAATTAAACAATGCCTCTGTAGTTTTAAAGATATTAATGATTGGTGTTTATCACTTTGGTTATGTTTGTGCTGCTCCGTGAAACGTTGTTGTTTGTGCTGTTATTTAAAATGTTATTGACAAAAGTTGAAAAATGAAAAAGCTTGAACTCTCATCAAAACCGGCGTCCCAAGGTTCAACAGATCCTCCTGGGATGCTCCCAGTGTTCTGTCAGACCAGCATACCCTGTCAGACCAGCATACCCATAGTCAATCCCTGTTTATACCTTTAGTTTTGTGTGGAAAATAAACATTAAAGTAGCTCAATGGGTGTGTATCCCTTTAGTCATGTACAAACAAAACAAATTACTTACTATTTGGTGTTTTTTGAAGTGTATGGTGATCTGACCTTAAATACATTTTTTTGTCTAAAGGGATACACGCCCAATGAGGGAGTTTAAAGTCTATTATTCGAACAAAACTAAAGAGATAAAAGGCACAGATGCACCGACTGATGTAATTGGGAGAGAATACTGCAATTTTTATATTTATTCTAAATAAAACATCACTCAGACTCTGATAGTTGATAAATTATATATAGCAATCATGTATGTATATAATCATATCTATAGCAGCAGCCAACCATATAGCCAGCAATATAGCACAGCAATATATACTGCTAACAACCAGCCAGCCTTATATACAGATGTAACAACAATAACAACAACTATATATATATATATATATATATACTGCTATATATATATATACACGAATATATATATATATATATATATACATATATATATATATATATATATCTGTATCTATATATATATATATATATATATATATATATATATATATATATATGCCTATATATATACCGAACATGTTCTAAGTCATTTTTTGCAGAGTCAGAGTCAGAGTCTCAAAGTCTTGAGAGCTCAAGTCCAAGTCAAGAGTCTCAAGATCTTGAGAGCTCAAGTTCAAGTCAAGTCTCTGCAAGCTCTCTGATTGCCTAAGTCAATAATCAATTAATCGCACAAAAATTCTAATCACTTGATTCATTTAAAAAAGTGCAATACCGTGCTTGCTTGCTTGTTTCTACTTGTGTTTTCATTTCCGTCACTGAGACGGTAGCGAGCTTTAAGCTATTATATCTATGGAATTATCATTATCTTGAACTGCTAAATGAAAAATACAATTAAAAAAGCACCGCATAAATTTTCAATTATTTACCGGACATTTGTGAAAGTTTACAACTTTTCCTAGTTTTAGCAGTAAATGTCTGCTCTTTTTATTGAAAATTAGGACTGTGGAAAAAAAGCAATCACAATCCTGCCGTCCACGTAATGTTGCATCAGTGACGTCAGTGTGTTGCACAGGGAAAAATATGATTTATGGTTTTCTTTCATTTAAATGTTAGTTTTATGCTTTGCATGTTTGGAGAGGAAGGAAGATATGATTTGTTTTTCTTTGTATTTTCTTCTTGAGCTTTGCATGTTTTGATGTTTCTTTTTTATATGATTGTTTTCCTTTATTTTAGACTTTTTATTTTTCATGCATGTTGGGTTGTTTTTGGTTTGTTTTTCCCTTGTGACAATCCATGCGCACTGGACTGAAGTAGTTGTCTGAGGAGGCGGAGTGCATTAATTGCGCGCTGCGTAATTGCTGCGCTCAGGTGTGAGCAAGGGGCTGATTAAAGCCGACATAAAGGAGTCTGAAGGAAAGGAGAAGGAGAACGGAATCTGCAGGTGACAGGAGGCGGGCCCGGCGCTGCCAGGGGAGATGCAGGCGGGATCCGTGCGCACTTATGGTCCAGTAAGAAGTATTAGGGCAGAGGAGGAACCTGCGCCTGTAAGAGTAGCGCTCCCCTGCGCTTAAAGCATAAACAGGAATATATCTTCCGGCGACGGGGTTTTGGCGGCGTGGATGCTGGCGATTCTCCTTGCTTCTCTTTTTAGCTGGATCGGTCTGGTAAGGGGTTTGGCGCATGGGGACTGGAACAGTGTCCTGGAGAAGCTGCAGGGGATTCAATGGATCAGCCAGTGGTGCTAGCAGGCTGATCACTAAGCACCTGAAGCAGCATAACAAGCGGAGCCCAACTTCCAGCCTCTGATTTTGGAAAACTCTTGCTTGAAAGTTAGGCGGTATCAGGAGAAGAAAATTACTGTTTTATTATGTCACTTTTGCTGTGGCTTTTTGTATAAATAAAACACTTGAACTTGAGTGCTTCACGGTTTGGGTCTTTGAGGTGTTTTTTTGTTGTTTTTTACCTCTTCTGTGCGTGCTTGGGTTGAGCGGCGATCAGTCAAGTTAGTAAAACAAAAACACTTGAATAAGTGTTTTACACTGGAATAAAATATTGTTCACAAGTCAGAAATCACGAGTCTCAGTCGAGTCCGAAGTCCTTTAAATGCAAAGTCTAAGTCGAGTCTGAATGAAATCATTAAATAATATGACGTAAGCATTGACTTCGTCTCGATCACAAACTCGAGTCCCCCACCTCCTGATATATACACACACTTTTTTTCTGGGATGCGGCCCGGTACCAAATGACCCGCAGGACCGGTACTGATCATACCCTGTCAGACCAGCATACCCATAGTCAATCCCTGTTTATACCTTTAGTTTTGTGTGGAAAATAAACATTAAAGTAGCTCAATGGGTGTGTATCCCTTTAGTCATGTACAAACAAAACAAATTACTTACTATTTGGTGTTTTTTGAAGTGTATGGTGATCTGACCTTAAATACATTTTTTTGTCTAAAGGGATACACGCCCAATGAGGGAGTTTAAAGTCTATTATTCGAACAAAACTAAAGAGATAAATGCAAATCTGAATTTTTGTGCATGCGTATTGACTATGGGTATGCTGGTCTGACGGGGTATGCTCATCTGACAGAACACCGGCTATGGGGAGTAGAGAGACTACATCTGGATCACAGTAACTTCCCTTGGAGCCTTTTGTCTGTGCAGAATTCAAAACTGTCATCCTGCTTTGGGAGCAGATCAACAGGACCACAGAGGTGAATGGCTTACCTCTGTGGTCCAGGATGTTAAGTCAGCAGGCTCCCGGAGCAGGATCGGTCAGACAGGACGCGGTGGGAGAGCAGACCTACTGTCACAGTGGGGGTGGAGGTTTTGACAGGATCCAAATGCAGACACAGAAGCTGATAGGTGGTTTCTTGCTGATTTAGTTTTTCAAAAGCGCGCAACAGAAGCAAAATGCCATTAAAAAATAGCAAAACTCCATCCACAAAAAATCAGGAAACCAAAAAATCACTTGAAGGGGGAAGAAACAACGACAAACCAGCATTAAGTGACTGAACAGGAGGTGCATATATGGGAGAGAGAAACAAAGACCAGGCTAATCAGCAGATTGGGAGCAGGTGTGTGGACAGAGGAGTCTAGAGGGGAGCTAGGAGAAGGAGACTGAAACAAAGAGGGACTTCCAGGAGACTTGGGATGTCTGCCTTGCGTGAGCAATGTCAGTTTCACTATAGCTCTGGGTAGAATTTCAATGGTGAAGTCCTCTGGAAATCTTCAATGGTTGTTGTTGATTGCAGATGTGTCTAAAGTAGTTCCCATTGATTTAGCTTGAAGGAAGGAGAATAGGCGTAGGCCTTACCGCTTACCACCGTGGCGTCCACTGCTGGAAGATGGCAGGAGGGAGGTTACTATATTTGGGCAAAAATGGCCGCTCCCAGACTCAGCCGATGCATAGCAATTCTAATTATAATCTTAATTATTTTTACTGATTAACACTAAATTCATTGAAATCACTCGCGTCGTATTACTTTTATGTATAAATAATGATCCATTCCTATTTAAGCTGACTGGACTTTTCCTTTAATTTTTATCAATTCATTGTGCAGAAAAAATAGAAAAACATTATAATGAAATAAAATGAACATTTTGGAACGGAATATAGTGAGGAATATAGTTCTATAAAAATGTAGTTTAATAAATCCATTGAGGAAATGATCCAGAAACAGGTGCCTTGAAAACCGTCTCTGCCTTTTATGATATAAAAATCTGTCGTTGAAAATAGGTCAGGGCCCAAGCAGGACAGCAGAATTGGGACCAAAAGGACACAATCTCTCGGATCCTCTTGTTGATTTATGACCACTCGTCTGCCCCTGCAGTGACCTTTATAGGTGTCACCCAGACAGAGATCCAGCGCTCAGGCAGAGATGACAAAGCTTCTCTCTGAAGGTCAAGCCCTGCCTTGCAGCTACATCCTCTGAAACCCAACATGTGCACTGGACACAGGCTCTCTAACTGGGCTTACTCCTTCTGGGAAAAGGCTGTAGCTGCAGGCTGCAGGATTTTGACACTAAAGCAATCATAACCACCTGCTTGTTGACGTGCACCAACTGTGATGATTTCACAGGCTCACCTCTAAGGCTGGTATTCATCAAGCTTCATACAGTGCAGATCCATGCTGGATTCTTCCATTTTCACACAGTTTTTTTTCTGATTTCAGCAAAGTTTGCCATTAAAATGTACAATTTGCTCAAGATTGTCAGCAAGGAGAAGCAATATTGGTGTCGCATCCAGTGTTCGTCACAGCCGAACATTGAGTGATGAGCTTCGGATACACATGCATTAAGAGATGAAGAAAGAAGGAGAGGAGGAGAGGCAGACTGGGTCCTTTTCCACTGACAGGTGTGCAACACTGGCTGGCCTCTTTGAAAAGCGTTTATTTCCTTAGCAACTGGATGTCAGCTCAATTCAGCCAGGCGATTTTAGCAGATGGCTTGGTAAATACCTAACCATGTGTTCATGCGGAGAAACTATAATGCATCACGACAAAACAGACGCACATTTCCCCAACCTCACACAACATCTTGACACAAGGAAATCGTTGGTCTCCCTTTTTTTTTTACTTTTTAAAGCTGTTCTCTTTCAAATAAACAGAAGACATGTCATCCATAAATGTCAAGGTTTATAGTTTGTTTTGGCGTATTAGTCAATTAATACATCCATCCAGAAATCAATTATAATTATTATTAAGATATTCAACATAATTCTAATTCTGTATAGTAAGGGTGTTTGTTAAAATTAGGGCTAAAGCTTAAGTTTCCAGGTTTTGTTAGACAGACTAAATGCATGATCTTAGTTTGAAGGCAACATTTTATCAATTTTCTTAATACTCAACAAACACATGGATCAATAATAGAAGTGTGACCAGTTATAGGTAAGCGCCTGTTTACGAGTTAGGCCGGGCATACACTGCGATATTTTAAATCATTGCACGCAGCTACAGCTCAAACAGTATGATGAAATCGCAGGGTTTGTAAAGATCTCAGCACTGATTCCGGGCTGATCACTCAGTCCATACACCTGCTCTGCTCCGTCCGCAATCAGCTATGACCAGCATCACCTGTTCCCATCACTATATAATCCCCATCAGACCAGTCCTCTGTACCCGATTATCTCGTCCAAACCCGATAAGAATGTCCAGCATCTCTTTGAAGTATCTGTTGTCTGCCCGTTACTGACCTGTTCTGTCTTCTGATATCAAACCTGCCTGATCCCTTTCTGACTCTGCCTGCCTGGATATCCTCTTTCTGCCTCTGGATCTCTGAATTAGTCTGGCCGAACTGCATGCCCCCCTCTCTCTGGACTTCGGAGAAGCCTCGCATTAACTGTCAGCCTTCATCTTCTGGATCACGAACTGGTAAAACCTCACACAATCCGCCCGCCTGTCTGCTCCCGCTCTCCAAACAAGCTGTTAAATAAACTGTTCTAACGTCACTAACCTGTCTTGGCTATATTTGGATCCAGCCTCAGTTTCTTTACAGGGTTTAAAAGTTCGTGATGTATGTCGCGATCTACCTGCTCACACTGTACGTCTAAGAACCACACGTTGGAATCAGTGCCAATACCTGGCGCCGGTCGAACTCGTCAATCTGGAAGAAGAAGAACTCTGTTGTTTGTGCAGTGCTCGAGGTTCTGGTAAATCGGCTCGTAGCTCTGCTTCAACAGCAGGATTTGTCCACCAACACCTCTCGACGGCCGAAAGAATTTCGAACATGTTTCATTTTCTCTCAACCTTACGATTCCTGATCGGAAGGTGGTCATTAGAGGCTGATCGCCCCTCGCTACCCACTGTGTACTGCACGACGCAGGACTCATGATCCGGCTGAAAGTCGGCCCGATCCAAAAAATTCTCGCATGACTGGAGATAGCCCAAAAAGGGCAAAACAATCTTACAGTGTATTAACCTGACTCCGCCAAATGGATTTGCTCCGCATATCCATCTGGAAACCTTGAAGTAATTTTGGGAAGGGGCTTAAATACTCTGGTTAGCGGATTGGCCTATGTTGGTGATAGACGGGCCAAAATATAAACCAATCAGATCAACGGAATGCAGCACTGACAGAGCATGATGAAAACACAACCACAAGTGGCTAGTTACTCTTGCTAAAACCAGTCGGAGAAGAGCAAAAACATCTTTTCCTTCTGAGAAAAGCTCTCCAGAGCAGTGTTTTGCTCTTCTTTTCAGTGAAGAAATACTTCCGTAATTAAATAATGCTTGCTCGATAGCCACGCTTAACGGGAGCCTTCATCGGGTTGAAGCCGCCATACCCTTAACACCGAACTAATGCGGCTTCTCGCTACGCCAATCAACCCGCCGCTTCTCAAAGCCGTCAAAGGCCAAGGCCAACGCTGATTGGATTTCCGTTTGTGAACTGCTCCAAATTTCTTCAACGGAGAGTCTTCCCCCAGGACTGATTAGCGAAAGTGAAACTTGGAAAGCTCTCATGATCAGGATGACCTTGCACGAGGCTAACAGTGTATGCCCGGCTTTAGGCTGCGGGTTCTCATTTTGAATAAATAGAAACAGCAGAAAAGAGCTTTTGTCTGTACCTAGTGTCCGCACTGAAGCTGGAAAGACAGCTTTTCAGTACTCTGCCCCCACAGCATGGAACAATCTTCAGAAAGACTGGAAGTTGAAGGATTTGATTCCAATCGGACATTTTAAACGATTGCTCAAAGGTTTGGAATGAGATCTATGGTTTGTAACTGTTTTATGAATTTCTAACTATAGATAGATGTGTAATTGTAAACTGTAATGTAATTTGTAATGTAATCTTGTAAACCTGTCTTCCCTTGAAAAAGAGATTGTTAATCTCAATGGGACTTTTCCTGGTTAAATAAAGGAATAAATGAAAAAATAAAAACTAAAAAAAGAGCAGCATCAGGGTTTGGGTCAGTTTCAAAGGGACCAAACCCTGATGAAAGAATCAAAGCAGCTCTATATCTGTATCCAATGTTGGGCAAGTTAGATAAGAAATATAAAATATAACATTTTAAGGTCTTCTTCATAAAAGGTAACATGTTTTTTTACACCATCTGTGTAAAGTAATAAGCAGTTACTTTTTGGACAAGGCATTACAATATAAACATGTGCAATGATTTGTCATCAATAGCTGAATCATAAACGTAGAATAATATAGATTGATTAAAAACAAAAACCTTTACATGATATGAAAGGCTCTTTTTATGCCTTGTTTATTAGCTCCTAAGTGGCTCCTGAGCATAGCCACTTGGAAAACATTAAAATGATCACTGTAGCTGTCTTCTTCTGTTTAAAACCATCTTCTCTGACATAAAAGAAGTCTTCTAAAAAAAAAAAAAAGGATTTTCCTCTTCATTTAAGTTTGTTTGTGGGTTGTTTTTGTCCTTAAGCCCTGTCAATACACCTTGACGCATTTTTTAGACCAGGGGAAGTTGGGCATATGCTGTCTAAATCGGTAAATTGTGACTGAGCCCTAACCAAAACTTTGGATTTTAACGCGCTACCCACCTTAGGAACTTGTATACCTTCTCCATTTCTGTTTGTGTAGAGAAACAGAACTGAACCATACTACTTTGCAGGTAAACAATTGTCCAAATTTAGAAATTCTGTGTTTTATAGTCCCACTCTTGCACTTCAAAATATATGCTTAAGATACTACATCACACCAAGTTACAAACATTAGCTACAGGGTCATACGCTTCTAACCAGGGCCGGGTTCTAGCCCCTTTGGTTGCCCTAGGCTTAGATTGAGTTTTGCTACCCTCCACCACTTTTGCCATGCGAAATTACCGAATACTGTTTTCAGCATCTGTTTAGTGCTTCATTGAGTTGTGTTTACAGTTCCACAAAGAGTGCTGTGCGGTGAATTGTGCCTACAGTTGTGCAAAGTGTGTGTTACAAAATTGCAAATTGAGTGCAAAGCAGTGTTTGTTCTTTTAGTTTTGTGAACTCAGTGAGTGGATTTGCTATAAGTATTAATAGTTTTAGAAATTGTGCTATAAGAATCAAGGTTGTGTTTAAGCATTCAGAAAAAACTGTAACTTAGCATGGAGTGATGCATAGACAAATACCAGAATAGGTTTCAGTACCTCTTATTTTAAATAATTTATTACACACTCAAAGTTAGGACTGTGCAAAAACACTTTTAACCATCTGTAAGGACACTTAGGTAAAGTATAACTAAAAAACTGGATTGAATCATTGAATGAATTTATTTCAGACAATTAACAAATTTAACACACATTAAACAAATATTAAATAAATCAATTTCAGAAATTACCAAATAACAATAAAAAATAATAAATTTAAGAAATTCTTCAACCAAGGACTACATAAAAAAGTAATTGATAAACATTAAATTAAATTTTCTTTTCCAGTTCAATTAAATCATTTGAACATAAATAGAAATGAGATAAACAAAATTTTCCTCTAAATAAAATATATCAGGTATATTTACCCTGATTTCTGACATTGATTAGTGATTAAAGAAAGGATTAACCCTCTACAAACAAAAGTGCTTTTATGAATACCATTACAAAATTAAAAGTTTGAAGTTGTTGTTTTTTTTTTGTTCACATATTCTATGATGAACAGCCATAACTTCATATATTTTGATGATTATTTGTACATCCCTTTTGAATACTCAATGCAGATAATCACTACAAAATATTTTATTTATATTAGTATCTTCTACCCATTCTCAAGCTAATAATATAGCACATAATTCTGAGAAAAAAATGTCAACATTAGGGATGGGGATCGTTAATATTTATTGATATCGATACCTTTATCGATACTCCTTATCGATCCGAGTCTTTATCGATACCACTATCGATACTTTTCTGTTATTTGGTGGAAAGACGATGCAACAAAATTTTATTAACAGAACTGGTATTGCTTCTATTGCTTAACAAGTGAGCATAACAAAAACGTTTCTAGCCTTCAATAAACATGGCTAATGTAATAGGCCACTTGGAAATGACATAAAACTAACTAGAATATATTTTCACAATTGTTGGTTAATGTATTGTCTACCGTCACTTTTCATCCTGTTTTTAGTGATTAGGAAAATATTTAACAAATAAATAATTGTATTTTAAATTAAATGTAATTTTTAATAAATGTTGGCATCAGTAGTTTAATTATATATAGAGCAATATACAACTGTATTACTCATGTTTCTCGCCAAAAACTCAATTTCCCTTTTCTTTACGTTACACTTGAACGCATCATGATAACCTAACTGTCATTTTACTGAGCCAATCCGAACACATCATCACGCAGCACGTCTGAAACTTTATTTACTTTTCAAGCTAACTACAGCTTGTATGCTTCCGATTACAACACGGATTTCACAATTAATATTTTAACTGACCGACAAGCTACAAAGTCTGTGTGCGCTACTCAGTGGTACCTGAGTGGATGTGATTAAGACGGGTGCGGCGGGGCAGCAGCAGGAGGAGTCCTTTCCGTTCAGCCATCCTCGAGTCGCGAGCAAAGTTAAGTGCCAGACTTCACTTGTTTTACTTTTAATATCTGTTTGCTTACAATTTCATTCCAAAATATTGGTGTACATGCTGCAGTGATTGACGTCACGACATCCGGGTGGAGGGCGCTTAAAAAGTGATCAGAATCTTTTCCTATTTTCTCTTAAATGTGAAAAAATAAACAAAAAAATGGTTGTATATTTATTTGTTCATATTTTGCTATTTATATATACATGTAAGGTTAAGTTAAACTGACGGACGCTTCATAACCGGTTTAATTCGCTTTTTTTTCTAATTCTATGATTAATGGGAAGTAAGCCTAGGGCGGACGCTAAGTATAGAGGGCGCCCCCAACACATTTGTCGCCCTAGGCAATTGCCTAGCTCGCCTATAGCAATCGCCGGCCCTGCGCCTAACATCTAGCAGGAGCAAAAAAGTGTTTGTTTTCACAACTCTCAGAAATGAAGGGGTAAAAGAGAATCAGGTAAAAATGCTGCACTGCAGTTAGGACTAATTCCCCAAACTTGCATCTGAGTATTTTATACCTGAAAGTGACTCCCTCAGAGACAGCTGGAATTAATAGATAAGCTGCTCTAGGACACACTCCCAAACAGACTGTCTCCTTCCACAGTTTTTATCTTCCTGCTGCGCTGACATTTGCTGCCACATTTTACCAACGAGCCTTTTCTGCCTTATGTGTTTACTTCATCATTGTAATTTAGATCACAGCTGTAAGCTGAGAAGGATACTTAATAATCAGGAGAGTAGATTTATGCCTTTATATCAGAATATATTTGCCTGAATTAAATAAACTCTTGGATTTTAAGAAACATTTAATGTCAAGATCCTTAAGTATTTGGGTTTGGGGGGTTTTCTGTGGGGTTAAGGCATAGAGCTTGGAATCCTGAGGTTCTGAGTTCGAGACCCACTCCCACAGACTGCCACTCTGGCACTCTGAGCAAGACCCTTATGCTGTGTTCACAGCGACGCAGCAGAAGCTACGCTTACATGCAAAGTCAATGGTTGACGCTGGCCGCGCGCCAGCAAAGGTCCCACAGCGCGCTTTGAGCAGCAGGTGCAGCGCGGCTTAGCCAGGCTGGAAGCAGCCAGGCTGCCACACTGCTCCCCAGGCTCCAAACAATGGTAGCCCGCTGCTCCCCAAGGAGATGGTTTAAATGCAGAGGAAAATGTCTCCAATGTGAGATTAATAAAGTTCAGTTATTATTATTATTATCATTATTATATCAAAAGACACATTTAAAACTTTATATTGTGTAGCACACATATTTTGACTTGTACTTATTTGTTAGCTTCGTGAGACCATCCTGATCTCGCCAGCTTTCAAGGTTTCACTCAGATCAGTCTGGAGACTCTCCGTTAAAGAAAATTTGGAGCCGTTCACCAAACGAACGTCCAATCAGCGTTGGCTTTGAGGCGGGTTGAGGTGTGATGCAACGAGAAGCGCGACAGTTCAGTCTGAAGAACACGGCGGCTTCAGCCGATGAAACTAGCGTTAGCGTGGCTATCGAGCAAG